>CM037013.1:9509001-10258427 GCA_020875875.1 Dioscorea alata | reverse complement strand
TAGGAGTTATTAATAAAAGGAAACATAGGATCCGTGTTTTGACCGAAATATATTAGACTTTACGTTAGAAAAAAAAATAGATTATGGTTTTGTAATATAGGTTAGTTTTTTGATTAATAACAAAATGAGACATTCCGAAAAAGTAAACAAAGCATTAGGGTTTGAATTGAAAGCAAAGAATTAGGTTTCGATTCAAGTATAGTATGCGTTACGAAAAGAAACATAGGATCAAGGTTTTGAGTAAAGAGAGGTGACACCACCAAAAGAATACCTAGATTAGGTTTTTGATTCAAACATAGTAACTACTATGAAAAGAAAAGAAAGGGTTAGAGGTCTTGGTTAAAAATACGAGTCATTTTTAAATGAAAAGAAAGATTAGGGTTTTGATTGAAACCTGAAAATTAATAGACATTACCATAAGAAAACATAAGATTAGGGTTTTGATTAAAAAAACATATAGATAGGAGTTATTAATAAAAGGAAACATAGGATCCGTGTTTTGACCGAAGATATTAGACTTTACGTTAGAAAACAATAGATTATGGTTTTGTAATATAGGGTTAGTTTTTTTATTAATAACAAAATGAGACATTCCGAAAAAGTAAACAAAGCATTAGGGTTTGAATTGAAAGCAAAGAATTAGGTTTTCGATTCAAGTATAGTATGCGTTACGAAAAGAATACATAGGATCAAGGTTTTGAGTAAAGAGAGGTGACACCACCAAAAGAATACTATGATTAGGTTTTTGATTCAAACATAGTAACTACTATGAAAAGAAAAGAAAGGGTTAGGGTCTTGGTTAAAAAATACGAGTCATTTTTAAATGAAAAGAAAGATTAGGTTTTGATTGAAACCTGAAAATTAGTAGACATTACCATAAGAAAACATAAGATTAGGGTTTTGATTAAAAAAACATATAGATAGGAGTTATTAATAAAAGGAAACATAGGATCCGTGTTTTGACGGATAGATATTAGACTTTACGAAAGAAAAAACAATAGATTATGGTTTTGTAATATAGGGTTAGTTTTTTATTAATAACAAAATGAGACATTCCGAAAAAGTAAACAAAGCATTAGGGTTTGAATTGAAAGCAAAGAATTAGGTTTTCGATTCAAGTATAGTATGCGTTACGAAAAGAAAACATAGGATCAAGTTTTTGAGTAAAGAGAGGTGACACCACCAAAAGAATACCTAGGATTAGGTTTTTGATTCAAACATAGTAACTACTATGAAAAGAAAAGAAAGGGTTAGAGGTCTTGGTTAAAAAATACGAGTCATTTTTAAATGAAAAGAAAGATTAGGGTTTTGATTGAAACCTGAAAATTAGTAGACATTACCATAAGAAAACATAAGATTAGGGTTTTGATTAAAAAACATATAGATAGGAGTTATTAATAAAAGGAAACATAGGATCCGTGTTTTGACGGATAGATATTAGACTTTACGAAAAAAAAACAATAGATTATGGTTTGTAATATAAGGTTAGTTTTTTGATTAATAACAAAATGAGACATTCCGAAAAGTAAACAAAGCATTAGGGTTTGAATTGAAAGCAAAGAATTAGGTTTTCGATTCAAGTATAGTATGCGTTACGAAAAGAAAACATAGGATCAAGTTTTGAGTAAAGAAGGTGACACCACCAAAAGAATACCTAGGATTAGGTTTTTGATTCAAACATAGTAACTACTATGAAAAGAAAAGAAAGGGTTAGAGGTCTTGGTTAAAAAATACGAGTCATTTTTAAATGAAAAGAAAGATTAGGGTTTTGATTGAAACCTGAAAATTAGTAGACATTACCATAAGAAAACATAAGATTAGGGTTTTGATTAAAAAACATATAGATAGGAGTTATTAATAAAAGGAAACATAGGATCCGTGTTTTGACCGAAGATATTAGACTTTACGTTAAAAAAACAATAGATTATGGTTTTGTAATATAGGGTTAGTTTTTTGATTAATAACAAAATGAGACAATCGAAAAAGTAAACAAAGCATTAGGGTTTGAAGTGAAAGCAAAGAATTAGGTTTCGATTCAAGTATAGTATACGTTACCGGAAAAAGAATACATAGGATCAAGGTATTTTGAGTAAAGAGAGGTGACACCACCAAAAGCATATCTTAGATTAGGTTTTGATTCAAACCATGGTAACTACTATGAAAAGAAAAGAGGGTAGGGAGGGTGTCTTGGGTAAAAAATACGAGTTTATTTTAAATGAAAAGGAAAGATTAGGGTTTTGATTGAAAACCTGAAAATTAGGTAGACATGGACCATAAGAAAACACAAGAATTAGGGTTTTGAGTTATACAAACATATAGTAGGAGTTATTAATAAAGGAAACATAGAATCTCGTGTTTTGACGGATAAATATTAGACGTTACGAAATAAAACTAATAGATTATGGTTTTTGTAATATAAGTGTAGTGTGTTTGATTAATAACAAATATGAGACATGCCGAAAATATTCAAACAAAGCATTAGGGTTTGAATTGAAAGCAAAGGAATTAGGGTTTACGATTCCAGTATAGTATGAGTTACGAAAAGAATACATAGGATCAAGGTTTGAGTAAAGAGAGGTGACACCACCAAAAGAATACCTATGATTAGGTTTTTGATTCAACATAGTAACAACTATGAAAAGAAAAGAAAGGGTTAGCGTTCTTGGTTACAAAATACGAGTCATTTTTAATGAAAAGAAGATTAAGGTTTTTGATTGAAACCTGAAAATTAGTAGACATTACCATAAGAAAAACATAAGATAGGGTTTTGATTAAAAAACATATAGATAGGAGTTATTAATAAAAGGAAACATAGGATCCGTGTTTTGACGGATAGATATTAGACTTTACGAAAGAAAAACATAGATTATGGTTTTGTAATATAGGGTTAGTTTTTTTATTAATAACAAAATGAGACATTCTGAAAAAGTAAACAATGCATTAGGGTTTGAATTCGAAAGCAAAGAATTAGGTTTTCGATTCAAGTATAGTATGCGTTACGAAATAAAACATAGGATCAAGGTTTTGAGTAAAGAGAGGTGACACCACCAAAAGAATACCTATGATTAGATTTTGATTCAAACATAGTAACTACTATGAAAAGAAAAGAAAGGGTTAGCGTTCTTGGTTAAAAATACGAGTCATTTTTAAATAAAAAGAAAGATTAGGGTTTTGATTGAAACCTGAAAATTAGTAGACATTACCATAAGAAAACATAAGATTAGTGTTTTGATTTAAAAACATATAGATAGGAGTTATTAATAAAAGGAAATATAGGATCCGTGTTTTGACCGAACGATATTAGACTTTACGTTAGAAAAACAATAGATTATGTTTTGTAATATATGTTAGTTTTTTTTATTAATAACAAAACGAGACATTCCGAAAAAGTAAACAAAGCATTAGGGTTTGAATTGAAAGCAAAGAATTAGGTTTTCGATTCAAGTATAGTATACGTTACGAAAAGAATACATAGGATCAAGGTTATGAGTAAAGAGGGGTGACACCACCAAAAGAATATCTATGATTAGGTTTTTGATTCAAACATGGTAACTACTATGAAAAGAAAAGAAAGGGTTAGGGTCTTGGTTAAAAATACGAGTTATTTTTAAATGAAAAGAAAGATTAGGGTTTTGATTGAAACCTGAAAATTAGTAGACATTACCATAAGAAAACACAAGATTAGGGTTTTGATTAAAAAACATATAGATAGGAGTTATTAATAAAAGGAAACATAGAATCCGTGTTTTGACGGATAGATATTAGACTTTACGAAAAAAAACAATAGATTATGGTTTTGTAATATAAGGTTAGTTTTTTGATTAATAACAAAATGAGACATTCCGAAAAATTAAACAAAGCATTAGGGTTTGAATTGAAAGCAAAGAATTAGTTTACGATTCAAGTATAGTATGCGTTACGAAAAGAAAATATAGGATGAAGGTTTTGAGTAAAGAAGGTGACACCACCAAAGAATACCTAGGATTAGGTTTTTGATTTAAACATAGTAACTACTATGAAAAGAAAAGAAAGGGTTAGAGGTCTTGCTTACAAAATACGAGTCATTTTTAAATGAAAAGAAAGATTAGGGTTTTGATTGAAACCTGAAAATTAATAGACATTACCATAAGAAAACATAAGATTAGGGTTTTCATTAAAAAACATATACGTAGGAGTTATTAATAAAAGGAAACATAGGATCCGTGTTTTGACCGAAATATATTAGACTTTACGTTAGAAAAATAATGGATTATGGTTTTGTAATATAGGGTTAGTTTTTTGATTAATAACAAAATGAGACAATCCGAAAACGTAAGAAAGCATTAGGGTTTGAATCGAAAGCAAAGAATTAGGTTTTCGATTCAAGTATAGTATGTGTTACGAAAAGAAACATAGGATCAAGGTTTTGAGTAAAGAGAGGTGACACCACCAAAAGAATAGCTATGATTAGGTTTTTGATTCAAACATAGTAACAACTAAGTAAAGAAAAGAAAGGGTTAGCGTTCTTGGTTAAAAAATACGAGTCATTTTTAAATAAAAGAAAGATTAGGGTTTTGATTGAAACCTGAAAATTAGTAGACATTACCATAAGAAAACATAAGATTAGCGTTTTGATTAAAAAAAATATAGATAGGACTTATTAATAAAAGGAAACATAGAATCCGTGTTTTGACGGATAGATATTAGACTTTACGAAAAAAAACAATAGATTATGGTTTTGTAATATAAGGTTAGTTTTTTGATTAATAACAAAATGAGACATTCCGAAAAATTAAACAAAGCATTAGGGGTTGAATTGAAAGCAAAGAATTAGGTTTACGATTCAAGTATAGTATGCGTTACGAAAAGAAAATATAGGATGAAGGTTTTGAGTAAAGAAAGGTGACACCACCAAAGAATACCTAGGATTAGGTTTTTGATTTAACTATAGTAACTACTATGAAAAGAAAAGAAAGGGTTAGAGGTCTTGCTTACAAAATATGAGTCATTTTTAAATGAAAAGAAAGATTAGGGTTTTGATTGAAACCTGAAAATTAATAGACATTACCATAAGAAAACATAAGATTAGGGTTTTCATTAAAAAACATATACATAGGAGTTATTAATAAAGGAAACATAGGATCCGTGTTTTGACCGAAATATATTAGACTTTACGTTAGAAAAATAATGGATTATGGTTTTGTAATATAGGGTTAGTTTTTTTATTAATAACAAAATGAGACAATCCGAAAATGTAAAGAAAGCATTAGGGTTTGAATCGAAAGCAAAGAATTAGGTTTTCGATTCAAGTATAGTATGCGTTACGAAAAGAATACATAGGATCAAGGTTTTGAGTAAAGAGAGGTGACACCACCAAAAGAATACCTATGATTAGGTTTTTGTTTCAAACATAGTAACAACTATGAAAAGAAAAGAAAGGGTTAGCGTTCTTGGTTAAAAAATACGAGTCATTTTTAAATGAAAAGAAAGATTAGGTTTTTGATTGAAACCTGAAAATTAGTAGACATTATCATAAGAAAACATAAGATTAGGTTTTGATTAAAAACAATATAGATAGGAGTTATTAATAAAAGGAAACATAGGATCCGTGTTTTGACGGATAGATATTAGACTTTACGAAAGAAAAACAATAGATTATGGTTTTGTAATATAAGGTTAGTTTTTTGATTAATAACAAAATGAGACATTCTGAAAAAGTAAACAAGCATTAGGGTTTGAATTGAAAGCAAAGAATTAGGTTTACGATTCAAGTATAGTATCGTTACGAAAATAAAATATAGATGAAGTTTTTGAGTAAAGAAGGTGACACCAACAAAAGAATACGTAGGATTAGGTTTTTGATTCAAACATAGTAACTACTATGAAAAGAAAAGAAAGGGTTAGAGGTCTTGCTTACAAAATACGAGTCATTTTTAAATGAAAAGAAAGATTAGGGTTTTGATTGAAACCTGAAAATTAATAGACATTACCATAAGAAAACATAAGATTAGTGTTTTCATTAAAAAACATATACGTAGGAGTTATTAATAAAAGGAAATATATGATCCGTGTTTTGACCGAACGATATTAGACTTTAGGTTAGAAAAACAATAGATTATGGTTTTGTAATATATGTTAGTTTTTTTTACTAATAACAAAACGAGACCTTCCGAAAAAAGTAAACAAAGCATTAGGGTTTGAATTGAAAGCAAAGAATTAGGTTTTCGATTCAAGTATAGTATACGTTACGAAAAGAATACATAGGATCAAGGTTTTGAGTAAAGAGAGGTGACACCACCAAAAGAATATCTATGATTAGGTTTTTGATTCAAACATGGTAACTACTATGAAAAGAAAAGAAAGGGTTAGGGGTCTTGGTTAAAAAATACGAGTTATTTTTAAATGAAAAGAAAGATTAGGGTTTTGATTGAAACCTGAAAATTAGTAGACATTACCATAAGAAAACACAAGATTAGGGTTTTGATTAAAAAACATATAGATAGGAGTTATTAATAAAAGGAAACATAGAATCCGTGTTTTGACGGATAGATATTAGACTTTACGTAAAAAAACAATAGATTATGGTTTTGTAATATAGGTTAGTTTTTTGATTAATAACAAAATGAGACAATCCGAAAAATTAAACAAAGCATTAGGGTTTGAATTGAAAGCAAAGAATTAGGTTTACGATTCAAGTATAGTATGCGTTACGAAAAGAAATAAAGGATGAAGGTTTTGAGTAAAGAAAGGTGACACCACCAAAAGAATACCTAGGATTAGGTTTTTGATTAAACATAGTAACTACTATGAAAAGAAAAGAAAGGGTTAGAGGTTCTTGCTTACAAAATACGAGTCATTTTTAAATGAAAAGAAAGATTAGGGTTTTGATTGAAACCTGAAAATTAATAGACATTAACATAAGAAAACATAAGATTAGGGTTTTCATTAAAAAACATATACGTAGGAGTTATTAATAAAAGGAAACATAGGATCCGTGTTTTGACGGATGGATATTAGACTTTACGAAAGAAAACAGTAGATTATGGTTTTGTAATATAGGGTTAGTTTTTTTGATTAATAACAAAATGAGACATTCCGAAAAAGTAAACAAGCATTAGGGTTTGAATCGAAAGCAAAGAATTAGGTTTTCGATTCAAGTATAGTATGCGTTACGAAAAGAAAACATAGGATCAAGGTTTTGAGTAAAGAGAGTTGACACCACCAAAAGAATACCTATGATTAGATTTTTGATTCAAACATAGTAACAACTATGAAAAGAAAAGAAAGGGTTAGCGTTCTTGGTTAAAAAATACGAGTCATTTTTAAATGAAAAGAAAGATTAGGGTTTTGATTGAAACCTGAAAATTAGTAGACATTACCATAAGAAAACATAAGATTAGTGTTTTGATTAAAAAACATATAGATAGGAGTTATTAATAAAGGAAATATAGGATCCGTGTTTTGACCGAACGATATTAGACTTTACGTTAGAAAAACAATAGATTATGGTTTTGTAATATATGTTAGTTTTTTTTATTAATAACAAAACGAGACATTCCGAAAAAGTAAACAAAGCATTAGGGTTTGAATTGAAAGCAAAGAATTAGGTTTTCGATTCAAGTATAGTATACGTTACGAAAAGAATACATAGGATCAAGGTTATGAGCAAAGAGGGGTGACACCACCAAAAGAATATCTATGATTAGGTTTTTGATTCAAACATGGTAACTACTATGAAAGAAAAGAAAGGGTTAGGGTCTTGGTTAAAAAATACGAGTTATTTTTAAATGAAAAGAAAGATTAGGGTTTTGATTGAAACCTGAAAATTAGTAGACATTACCATAAGAAAACACAAGATTAGGGTTTTGATTAAAAAACATATAGATAGGAGTTATTAATAAAAGGAAACATAGAATCCGTGTTTTGACGGATAGATATTAGACTTTACGAAAAAAAACAATAGATTATGGTTTTGTAATATAAGGTTAGTTTTTTGATTAATAACAAAATGAGACATTCCGAAAAATTAAACAAAGCATTAGGGTTTGAATTGAAAGCAAAGAATTAGGTTTACGATTCAAGTATAGTATGCGTTACGAAAAGAAAATATAGGATGAAGGTTTTGAGTAAAGAAAGGTGACACCACCAAAAGAATACCTAGGATTAGGTTTTTGATTTAAACATAGTAACTACTATGAAAAGAAAAGAAAGGGTTAGAGGTCTTGCTTACAAAATACGAGTCATTTTTAAATGAAAAGAAAGATTAGGGTTTTGATTGAAACCTGAAAATTAATAGACATTACCATAAGAAAACATAAGATTAGGGTTTTCATTAAAAAACATATACGTAGGAGTTATTAATAAAAGGAAACATAGGATCCGTGTTTTGACCGAAATATATTAGACTTTACGTTAGAAAAATAATGGATTATGGTTTTGTAATATAGGGTTAGTTTTTTGATTAATAACAAAATGAGACAATCCGAAAACGTAAAGAAAGCATTAGGGTTTGAATCGAAAGCAAAGAATTAGGTTTTCGATTCAAGTATAGTATGTGTTACGAAAAGAAAACATAGGATCAAGGTTTTGAGTAAAGAGAGGTGACACCACCAAAAGAATAGCTATGATTAGGTTTTTGATTCAAACATAGGAACAACTAAGTAAAGAAAAGAAAGGGTTAGCGTTCTTGGTTAAAAATACGAGTCATTTTTAAATAAAAAGAAAGATTAGGGTTTTGATTGAAACCTGAAAATTAGTAGACATTACCATAAGAAAACATAAGATTAGCGTTTTGATTAAAAAAAATATAGATAGGACTTATTAATAAAAGGAAACATAGAATCCGTGTTTTGACGGATAGATATTAGACTTTACGAAAAAAAAACAATAGATTATGGTTTTGTAATATAAGGTTAGTTTTTTGATTAATAACAAAATGAGACATTCCGAAAAATTAAACAAAGCATTAGGGGTTGAATTGAAAGCAAAGAATTAGGTTTACGATTCAAGTATAGTATGCGTTACGAAAAGAAAATATAGGATGAAGGTTTTGAGTAAAGAAAGGTGACACCACCAAAAGAATACCTAGGATTAGGTTTTTGATTTAAATATAGTAACTACTATGAAAAGAAAAGAAAGGGTTAGAGGTCTTGCTTACAAAATATGAGTCATTTTTAAATGAAAAGAAAGATTAGGGTTTTGATTGAAACCTGAAAATTAATAGACATTACCATAAGAAAACATAAGATTAGGGTTTTCATTAAAAAACATATACATAGGAGTTATTAATAAAAGGAAACATAGGATCCGTGTTTTGACCGAAATATATTAGACTTTACGTTAGAAAAATAATGGATTATGGTTTTGTAATATAGGGTTAGTTTTTTTATTAATAACAAAATGAGACAATCCGAAAATGTAAAGAAAGCATTAGGGTTTGAATCGAAAGCAAAGAATTAGGTTTTCGATTCAAGTATAGTATGCGTTACGAAAAGAATACATAGGATCAAGGTTTTGAGTAAAGAGAGGTGACACCACCAAAAGAATACCTATGATTAGGTTTTTGTTTCAAACATAGTAACAACTATGAAAAGAAAAGAAAGGGTTAGCGTTCTTGGTTAAAAAATACGAGTCATTTTTAAATGAAAAGAAAGATTAGGTTTTTGATTGAAACCTGAAAATTAGTAGACATTATCATAAGAAAACATAAGATTAGGGTTTTGATTAAAAAACATATAGATAGGTGTTATTAATAAAAGGAAACATAGGATCCGTGTTTTGACGGATAGATATTAGAATTTACGAAAGAAAAACAATAGATTATGGTTTTGTAATATAGGGTTAGTTTTTTGATTAATAACAAAATGAGACATTCTGAAAAAGTAAACAATGCATTAGGGTTTGAATTGAAAGCAAAGAATTAGGTTTTCGATTCAATAGTATATGTTACGAAAATAAAACATAGTATCAAGTTTTTGAGTAAAGAGAGGTGACACCACCGAAAGAATACGTAGGATTAGGTTTTTGATTCAAACATAGTAACTACTATGAAAAGAAAAGAAAGGGTTAGAGGTCTTGGTTAAAAAATACGAGTCATTTTTAAATAAAAAGAAAGATTAGGGTTTTGATTGAAACCTGAAAATTAGTAGACATTACCATAAGAAAACATAAGATTAGTGTTTTGATTAAAAAACATATAGATAGGAGTTATTAATAAAAGGAAATATATGATCCGTGTTTTGACCGAACGATATTAGACTTTAGGTTAGAAAAACAATAGATTATGGTTTTGTAATATATGTTAGTTTTTTTTACTAATAACAAAACGAGACCTTCCGAAAAAAGTAAACAAAGCATTAGGGTTTGAATTGAAAGCAAAGAATTAGGTTTTCGATTCAAGTATAGTATACGTTACGAAAAGAATACATAGGATCAAGGTTTTGAGTAAAGAGAGGTGACACCACCAAAAGAATATCTATGATTAGGTTTTTGATTCAAACATGGTAACTACTATGAAAAGAAAAGAAAGGGTTAGGGGTCTTGGTTAAAAAATACGAGTTATTTTTAAATGAAAAGAAAGATTAGGGTTTTGATTGAAACCTGAAAATTAGTAGACATTACCATAAGAAAACACAAGATTAGGGTTTTGATTAAAAAACATATAGATAGGAGTTATTAATAAAAGGAAACATAGAATCCGTGTTTTGACGGATAGATATTAGACTTTACGAAAAAAAACAATAGATTATGGTTTTGTAATATAAGGTTAGTTTTTTGATTAATAACAAAATGAGACATTCCGAAAAATTAAACAAAGCATTAGGGTTTGAATTGAAAGCAAAGAATTAGGTTTACGATTCAAGTATAGTATGCGTTACGAAAAGAAAATAAAGGATGAAGGTTTTGAGTAAAGAAAGGTGACACCACCAAAAGAATACCTAGGATTAGGTTTTTGATTTAAACATAGTAACTACTATGAAAAGAAAAGAAAGGGTTAGAGGTCTTGCTTACAAAATACGAGTCATTTTTAAATGAAAAGAAAGATTAGGGTTTTGATTGAAACCTGAAAATTAATAGACATTAACATAAGAAAACATAAGATTAGGGTTTTCATTAAAAAACATATACGTAGGAGTTATTAATAAAAGGAAACATAGGATCCGTGTTTTGACGGATGGATATTAGACTTTACGAAAGAAAAACAGTAGATTATGGTTTTGTAATATAGGGTTAGTTTTTTGATTAATAACAAAATGAGACATTCCGAAAAAGTAAACAAAGCATTAGGGTTTGAATCGAAAGCAAAGAATTAGGTTTTCGATTCAAGTATAGTATGCGTTACGAAAAGAAAACATAGGATCAAGGTTTTGAGTAAAGAGAGTTGACACCACCAAAGAATACCTATGATTAGATTTTTGATTCAAACATAGTAACAACTATGAAAAGAAAAGAAAGGGTTAGCGTTCTTGGTTAAAAATACGAGTCATTTTTAAATGAAAAGAAAGATTAGGGTTTTGATTGAAACCTGAAAATTAGTAGACATTACCATAAGAAAACATAAGATTAGTGTTTTGATTAAAAAACATATAGATAGGAGTTATTAATAAAAGGAAATATAGGATCCGTGTTTTGACCGAACGATATTAGACTTTACGTTAGAAAAACAATAGATTATGGTTTTGTAATATATGTTAGTTTTTTTTATTAATAACAAAACGAGACATTCCGAAAAAGTAAACAAAGCATTAGGGTTTGAATTGAAAGCAAAGAATTAGGTTTTCGATTCAAGTATAGTATACGTTACGAAAAGAATACATAGGATCAAGGTTATGAGCAAAGAGGGGTGACACCACCAAAAGAATATCTATGATTAGGTTTTTGATTCAAACATGGTAACTACTATGAAAAGAAAAGAAAGGGTTAGGGGTCTTGGTTAAAAAATACGAGTTATTTTTAAATGAAAAGAAAGATTAGGGTTTTGATTGAAACCTGAAAATTAGTAGACATTACCATAAGAAAACACAAGATTAGGGTTTTGATTAAAAAACATATAGATAGGAGTTATTAATAAAAGGAAACATAGAATCCGTGTTTTGACGGATAGATATTAGACTTTACGAAAAAAAACAATAGATTATGGTTTTGTAATATAAGGTTAGTTTTTTGATTAATAACAAAATGAGACATTCCGAAAAATTAAACAAAGCATTAGGGTTTGAATTGAAAGCAAAGAATTAGGTTTACGATTCAAGTATAGTATGCGTTACGAAAAGAAAATATAGGATGAAGGTTTTGAGTAAAGAAAGGTGACACCACCAAAAGAATACCTAGGATTAGGTTTTTGATTTAAACATAGTAACTACTATGAAAAGAAAAGAAAGGGTTAGAGGTCTTGCTTACAAAATACGAGTCATTTTTAAATGAAAAGAAAGATTAGGGTTTTGATTGAAACCTGAAAATTAATAGACATTACCATAAGAAAACATAAGATTAGGGTTTTCATTAAAAAACATATACGTAGGAGTTATTAATAAAAGGAAACATAGGATCCGTGTTTTGACCGAAATATATTAGACTTTACGTTAGAAAAATAATGGATTATGGTTTTGTAATATAGGGTTAGTTTTTTGATTAATAACAAAATGAGACAATCCGAAAACGTAAAGAAAGCATTAGGGTTTGAATCGAAAGCAAAGAATTAGGTTTTCGATTCAAGTATAGTATGTGTTACGAAAAGAAAACATAGGATCAAGGTTTTGAGTAAAGAGAGGTGACACCACCAAAAGAATAGCTATGATTAGGTTTTTGATTCAAACATAGGAACAACTAAGTAAAGAAAAGAAAGGGTTAGCGTTCTTGGTTAAAAAATACGAGTCATTTTTAAATAAAAAGAAAGATTAGGGTTTTGATTGAAACCTGAAAATTAGTAGACATTACCATAAGAAAACATAAGATTAGCGTTTTGATTAAAAAAAATATAGATAGGACTTATTAATAAAAGGAAACATAGAATCCGTGTTTTGACGGATAGATATTAGACTTTACGAAAAAAAACAATAGATTATGGTTTTGTAATATAAGGTTAGTTTTTTGATTAATAACAAAATGAGACATTCCGAAAAATTAAACAAAGCATTAGGGGTTGAATTGAAAGCAAAGAATTAGGTTTACGATTCAAGTATAGTATGCGTTACGAAAAGAAAATATAGGATGAAGGTTTTGAGTAAAGAAAGGTGACACCACCAAAAGAATACCTAGGATTAGGTTTTTGATTTAAATATAGTAACTACTATGAAAAGAAAAGAAAGGGTTAGAGGTCTTGCTTACAAAATATGAGTCATTTTTAAATGAAAAGAAAGATTAGGGTTTTGATTGAAACCTGAAAATTAATAGACATTACCATAAGAAAACATAAGATTAGGGTTTTCATTAAAAAACATATACATAGGAGTTATTAATAAAAGGAAACATAGGATCCGTGTTTTGACCGAAATATATTAGACTTTACGTTAGAAAAATAATGGATTATGGTTTTGTAATATAGGGTTAGTTTTTTTATTAATAACAAAATGAGACAATCCGAAAATGTAAAGAAAGCATTAGGGTTTGAATCGAAAGCAAAGAATTAGGTTTTCGATTCAAGTATAGTATGCGTTACGAAAAGAATACATAGGATCAAGGTTTTGAGTAAAGAGAGGTGACACCACCAAAAGAATACCTATGATTAGGTTTTTGTTTCAAACATAGTAACAACTATGAAAAGAAAAGAAAGGGTTAGCGTTCTTGGTTAAAAAATACGAGTCATTTTTAAATGAAAAGAAAGATTAGGTTTTTGATTGAAACCTGAAAATTAGTAGACATTATCATAAGAAAACATAAGATTAGGGTTTTGATTAAAAAACATATAGATAGGTGTTATTAATAAAAGGAAACATAGGATCCGTGTTTTGACGGATAGATATTAGACTTTACGAAAGAAAAACAATATATTATGGTTTTGTAATATAGGGTTAGTTTTTTGATTAATAACAAAATGAGACATTCTGAAAAAGTAAACAATGCATTAGGGTTTGAATTGAAAGCAAAGAATTAGGTTTTCGATTCAATAGTATATGTTACGAAAATAAAACATAGTATCAAGTTTTTGAGTAAAGAGAGGTGACACCACCGAAAGAATACGTAGGATTAGGTTTTTGATTCAAACATAGTAACTACTATGAAAAGAAAAGAAAGGGTTAGAGGTCTTGGTTAAAAAATACGAGTCATTTTTAAATAAAAAGAAAGATTAGGGTTTTGATTGAAACCTGAAAATTAGTAGACATTACCATAAGAAAACATAAGATTAGTGTTTTGATTAAAAAACATATAGATAGGAGTTATTAATAAAAGGAAATATAGGATCCGTGTTTTGACCGAACGATATTAGACTTTAGGTTAGAAAAACAATAGATTATGGTTTTGTAATATATGTTAGTTTTTTTTACTAATAACAAAACGAGACCTTCCGAAAAAAGTAAACAAAGCATTAGGGTTTGAATTGAAAGCAAAGAATTAGGTTTTCGATTCAAGTATAGTATACGTTACGAAAAGAATACATAGGATCAAGGTTTTGAGTAAAGAGAGGTGACACCACCAAAAGAATATCTATGATTAGGTTTTTGATTCAAACATGGTAACTACTATGAAAAGAAAAGAAAGGGTTAGGGGTCTTGGTTAAAAAATACGAGTTATTTTTAAATGAAAAGAAAGATTAGGGTTTTGATTGAAACCTGAAAATTAGTAGACATTACCATAAGAAAACACAAGATTAGGGTTTTGATTAAAAAACATATAGATAGGAGTTATTAATAAAAGGAAACATAGAATCCGTGTTTTGACGGATAGATATTAGACTTTACGAAAAAAAACAATAGATTATGGTTTTGTAATATAAGGTTAGTTTTTTGATTAATAACAAAATGAGACATTCCGAAAAATTAAACAAAGCATTAGGGTTTGAATTGAAAGCAAAGAATTAGGTTTACGATTCAAGTATAGTATGCGTTACGAAAAGAAAATAAAGGATGAAGGTTTTGAGTAAAGAAAGGTGACACCACCAAAAGAATACCTAGGATTAGGTTTTTGATTTAAACATAGTAACTACTATGAAAAGAAAAGAAAGGGTTAGAGGTCTTGCTTACAAAATACGAGTCATTTTTAAATGAAAAGAAAGATTAGGGTTTTGATTGAAACCTGAAAATTAATAGACATTAACATAAGAAAACATAAGATTAGGGTTTTCATTAAAAAACATATACGTAGGAGTTATTAATAAAAGGAAACATAGGATCCGTGTTTTGACGGATGGATATTAGACTTTACGAAAGAAAAACAGTAGATTATGGTTTTGTAATATAGGGTTAGTTTTTTGATTAATAACAAAATGAGACATTCCGAAAAAGTAAACAAAGCATTAGGGTTTGAATCGAAAGCAAAGAATTAGGTTTTCGATTCAAGTATAGTATGCGTTACAAAAAGAAAACATAGGATCAAGGTTTTGAGTAAAGAGAGTTGACACCACCAAAAGAATACCTATGATTAGATTTTTGATTCAAACATAGTAACAACTATGAAAAGAAAAGAAAGGGTTAGCGTTCTTGGTTAAAAAATACGAGTCATTTTTAAATGAAAAGAAAGATTAGGGTTTTGATTGAAACCTGAAAATTAGTAGACATTACCATAAGAAAACATAAGATTAGTGTTTTGATTAAAAAACATATAGATAGGAGTTATTAATAAAAGGAAATATAGGATCCGTGTTTTGACCGAACGATATTAGACTTTACGTTAGAAAAACAATAGATTATGGTTTTGTAATATATGTTAGTTTTTTTTATTAATAACAAAACGAGACATTCCGAAAAAGTAAACAAAGCATTAGGGTTTGAATTGAAAGCAAAGAATTAGGTTTTCGATTCAAGTATAGTATACATTACGAAAAGAATACATAGGATCAAGGTTATGAGCAAAGAGGGGTGACACCACCAAAAGAATATCTATGATTAGGTTTTTGATTCAAACATGGTAACTACTATGAAAAGAAAAGAAAGGGTTAGGGGTCTTGGTTAAAAAATACGAGTTATTTTTAAATGAAAAGAAAGATTAGGGTTTTGATTGAAACCTGAAAATTAGTAGACATTACCATAAGAAAACACAAGATTAGGGTTTTGATTAAAAAACATATAGATAGGAGTTATTAATAAAAGGAAACATAGAATCCGTGTTTTGACGGATAGATATTAGACTTTACGAAAAAAAACAATAGATTATGGTTTTGTAATATAAGGTTAGTTTTTTGATTAATAACAAAATGAGACATTCCGAAAAATTAAACAAAGCATTAGGGTTTGAATTGAAAGCAAAGAATTAGGTTTACGATTCAAGTATAGTATGCGTTACGAAAAGAAAATATAGGATGAAGGTTTTGAGTAAAGAAAGGTGACACCACCAAAAGAATACCTAGGATTAGGTTTTTGATTTAAACATAGTAACTACTATGAAAAGAAAAGAAAGGGTTAGAGGTCTTGCTTACAAAATACGAGTCATTTTTAAATGAAAAGAAAGATTAGGGTTTTGATTGAAACCTGAAAATTAATAGACATTACCATAAGAAAACATAAGATTAGGGTTTTCATTAAAAAACATATACGTAGGAGTTATTAATAAAAGGAAACATAGGATCCGTGTTTTGACCGAAATATATTAGACTTTACGTTAGAAAAATAATGGATTATGGTTTTGTAATATAGGGTTAGTTTTTTGATTAATAACAAAATGAGACAATCCGAAAACGTAAAGAAAGCATTAGGGTTTGAATCGAAAGCAAAGAATTAGGTTTTCGATTCAAGTATAGTATGTGTTACGAAAAGAAAACATAGGATCAAGGTTTTGAGTAAAGAGAGGTGACACCACCAAAAGAATAGCTATGATTAGGTTTTTGATTCAAACATAGGAACAACTAAGTAAAGAAAAGAAAGGGTTAGCGTTCTTGGTTAAAAAATACGAGTCATTTTTAAATAAAAAGAAAGATTAGGGTTTTGATTGAAACCTGAAAATTAGTAGACATTACCATAAGAAAACATAAGATTAGCGTTTTGATTAAAAAAAATATAGATAGGACTTATTAATAAAAGGAAACATAGAATCCGTGTTTTGACGGATAGATATTAGACTTTACGAAAAAAAACAATAGATTATGGTTTTGTAATATAAGGTTAGTTTTTTGATTAATAACAAAATGAGACATTCCGAAAAATTAAACAAAGCATTAGGGGTTGAATTGAAAGCAAAGAATTAGGTTTACGATTCAAGTATAGTATGCGTTACGAAAAGAAAATATAGGATGAAGGTTTTGAGTAAAGAAAGGTGACACCACCAAAAGAATACCTAGGATTAGGTTTTTGATTTAAATATAGTAACTACTATGAAAAGAAAAGAAAGGGTTAGAGGTCTTGCTTACAAAATATGAGTCATTTTTAAATGAAAAGAAAGATTAGGGTTTTGATTGAAACCTGAAAATTAATAGACATTACCATAAGAAAACATAAGATTAGGGTTTTCATTAAAAAACATATACATAGGAGTTATTAATAAAAGGAAACATAGGATCCGTGTTTTGACCGAAATATATTAGACTTTACGTTAGAAAAATAATGGATTATGGTTTTGTAATATAGGGTTAGTTTTTTTATTAATAACAAAATGAGACAATCCGAAAATGTAAAGAAAGCATTAGGGTTTGAATCGAAAGCAAAGAATTAGGTTTTCGATTCAAGTATAGTATGCGTTACGAAAAGAATACATAGGATCAAGGTTTTGAGTAAAGAGAGGTGACACCACCAAAAGAATACCTATGATTAGGTTTTTGTTTCAAACATAGTAACAACTATGAAAAGAAAAGAAAGGGTTAGCGTTCTTGGTTAAAAAATACGAGTCATTTTTAAATGAAAAGAAAGATTAGGTTTTTGATTGAAACCTGAAAATTAGTAGACATTATCATAAGAAAACATAAGATTAGGGTTTTGATTAAAAAACATATAGATAGGTGTTATTAATAAAAGGAAACATAGGATCCGTGTTTTGACGGATAGATATTAGACTTTACGAAAGAAAAACAATATATTATGGTTTTGTAATATAGGGTTAGTTTTTTGATTAATAACAAAATGAGACATTCTGAAAAAGTAAACAATGCATTAGGGTTTGAATTGAAAGCAAAGAATTAGGTTTTCGATTCAATAGTATATGTTACGTAAATAAAACATAGTATCAAGTTTTTGAGTAAAGAGAGGTGACACCACCGAAAGAATACGTAGGATTAGGTTTTTGATTCAAACATAGTAACTACTATGAAAAGAAAAGAAAGGGTTAGAGGTCTTGGTTAAAAAATACGAGTCATTTTTAAATAAAAAGAAAGATTAGGGTTTTGATTGAAACCTGAAAATTAGTAGACATTACCATAAGAAAACATAAGATTAGTGTTTTGATTAAAAAACATATAGATAGGAGTTATTAATAAAAGGAAATATAGGATCCGTGTTTTGACCGAACGATATTAGACTTTAGGTTAGAAAAACAATAGATTATGGTTTTGTAATATATGTTAGTTTTTTTTACTAATAACAAAACGAGACCTTCCGAAAAAAGTAAACAAAGCATTAGGGTTTGAATTGAAAGCAAAGAATTAGGTTTTCGATTCAAGTATAGTATACGTTACGAAAAGAATACATAGGATCAAGGTTTTGAGTAAAGAGAGGTGACACCACCAAAAGAATATCTATGATTAGGTTTTTGATTCAAACATGGTAACTACTATGAAAAGAAAAGAAAGGGTTAGGGGTCTTGGTTAAAAAATACGAGTTATTTTTAAATGAAAAGAAAGATTAGGGTTTTGATTGAAACCTGAAAATTAGTAGACATTACCATAAGAAAACACAAGATTAGGGTTTTGATTAAAAAACATATAGATAGGAGTTATTAATAAAAGGAAATATAGGATCCGTGTTTTGACCGAACGATATTAGACTTTAGGTTAGAAAAACAATAGATTATGGTTTTGTAATATATGTTAGTTTTTTTTACTAATAACAAAACGAGACCTTCTGAAAAAAGTAAACAAAGCATTAGGGTTTGAATTGAAAGCAAAGAATTAGGTTTTCGATTCAAGTATAGTATACGTTACGAAAAGAATACATAGGATCAAGGTTTTGAGTAAAGAGAGGTGACACCACCAAAAGAATATCTATGATTAGGTTTTTGATTCAAACATGGTAACTACTATGAAAAGAAAAGAAAGGGTTAGGGGTCTTGGTTAAAAAATACGAGTTATTTTTAAATGAAAAGAAAGATTAGGGTTTTGATTGAAACCTGAAAATTAGTAGACATTACCATAAGAAAACACAAGATTAGGGTTTTGATTAAAAAACATATAGATAGGAGTTATTAATAAAAGGAAACATAGAATCCGTGTTTTGACGGATAGATATTAGACTTTACGAAAAAAAACAATAGATTATGGTTTTGTAATATAAGGTTAGTTTTTTGATTAATAACAAAATGAGACATTCCGAAAAATTAAACAAAGCATTAGGGTTTGAATTGAAAGCAAAGAATTAGGTTTACGATTCAAGTATAGTATGCGTTACGAAAAGAAAATAAAGGATGAAGGTTTTGAGTAAAGAAAGGTGACACCACCAAAAGAATACCTAGGATTAGGTTTTTGATTTAAACATAGTAACTACTATGAAAAGAAAAGAAAGGGTTAGAGGTCTTGCTTACAAAATACGAGTCATTTTTAAATGAAAAGAAAGATTAGGGTTTTGATTGAAACCTGAAAATTAATAGACATTAACATAAGAAAACATAAGATTAGGGTTTTCATTAAAAAACATATACGTAGGAGTTATTAATAAAAGGAAACATAGGATCCGTGTTTTGACGGATGGATATTAGACTTTACGAAAGAAAAACAGTAGATTATGGTTTTGTAATATAGGGTTAGTTTTTTGATTAATAACAAAATGAGACATTCCGAAAAAGTAAACAAAG
This sequence comes from Dioscorea alata, assembly GCA_020875875.1. Taxonomy (NCBI): domain Eukaryota; kingdom Viridiplantae; phylum Streptophyta; class Magnoliopsida; order Dioscoreales; family Dioscoreaceae; genus Dioscorea; species Dioscorea alata. The sequence continues at coordinate 10,238,363 of CM037013.1, read as the reverse complement.
CATTAGGGTTTGAATCGAAAGCAAAGAATTAGGTTTTCGATTCAAGTATAGTATGCGTTACGAAAAGAAAACATAGGATCAAGGTTTTGAGTAAAGAGAGTTGACACCACCAAAAGAATACCTATGATTAGATTTTTGATTCAAACATAGTAACAACTATGAAAAGAAAAGAAAGGGTTAGCGTTCTTGGTTAAAAAATACGAGTCATTTTTAAATGAAAAGAAAGATTAGGGTTTTGATTGAAACCTGAAAATTAGTAGACATTACCATAAGAAAACATAAGATTAGTGTTTTGATTAAAAAACATATAGATAGGAGTTATTAATAAAAGGAAATATAGGATCCGTGTTTTGACCGAACGATATTAGACTTTACGTTAGAAAAACAATAGATTATGGTTTTGTAATATATGTTAGTTTTTTTTATTAATAACAAAACGAGACATTCCGAAAAAGTAAACAAAGCATTAGGGTTTGAATTGAAAGCAAAGAATTAGGTTTTCGATTCAAGTATAGTATACGTTACGAAAAGAATACATAGGATCAAGGTTATGAGCAAAGAGGGGTGACACCACCAAAAGAATATCTATGATTAGGTTTTTGATTCAAACATGGTAACTACTATGAAAAGAAAAGAAAGGGTTAGGGGTCTTGGTTAAAAAATACGAGTTATTTTTAAATGAAAAGAAAGATTAGGGTTTTGATTGAAACCTGAAAATTAGTAGACATTACCATAAGAAAACACAAGATTAGGGTTTTGATTAAAAAACATATAGATAGGAGTTATTAATAAAAGGAAACATAGAATCCGTGTTTTGACGGATAGATATTAGACTTTACGAAAAAAAACAATAGATTATGGTTTTGTAATATAAGGTTAGTTTTTTGATTAATAACAAAATGAGACATTCCGAAAAATTAAACAAAGCATTAGGGTTTGAATTGAAAGCAAAGAATTAGGTTTACGATTCAAGTATAGTATGCGTTACGAAAAGAAAATAAAGGATGAAGGTTTTGAGTAAAGAAAGGTGACACCACCAAAAGAATACCTAGGATTAGGTTTTTGATTTAAACATAGTAACTACTATGAAAAGAAAAGAAAGGGTTAGAGGTCTTGCTTACAAAATACGAGTCATTTTTAAATGAAAAGAAAGATTAGGGTTTTGATTGAAACCTGAAAATTAATAGACATTAACATAAGAAAACATAAGATTAGGGTTTTCATTAAAAAACATATACGTAGGAGTTATTAATAAAAGGAAACATAGGATCCGTGTTTTGACGGATGGATATTAGACTTTACGAAAGAAAAACAGTAGATTATGGTTTTGTAATATAGGGTTAGTTTTTTGATTAATAACAAAATGAGACATTCCGAAAAAGTAAACAAAGCATTAGGGTTTGAATCGAAAGCAAAGAATTAGGTTTTCGATTCAAGTATAGTATGCGTTACGAAAAGAAAACATAGGATCAAGGTTTTGAGTAAAGAGAGTTGACACCACCAAAAGAATACCTATGATTAGGTTTTTGATTCAAACATAGTAACAACTATGAAAAGAAAAGAAAGGGTTAGCGTTCTTGGTTAAAAAATACGAGTCATTTTTAAATGAAAAGAAAGATTAGGGTTTTGATTGAAACCTGAAAATTAGTAGACATTACCATAAGAAAACATAAGATTAGTGTTTTGATTAAAAAACATATAGATAGGAGTTATTAATAAAAGGAAATATAGGATCCGTGTTTTGACCGAACGATATTAGACTTTACGTTAGAAAAACAATAGATTATGGTTTTGTAATATATGTTAGTTTTTTTTATTAATAACAAAACGAGACATTCCGAAAAAGTAAACAAAGCATTAGGGTTTGAATTGAAAGCAAAGAATTAGGTTTTCGATTCAAGTATAGTATACGTTACGAAAAGAATACATAGGATCAAGGTTATGAGCAAAGAGGGGTGACACCACCAAAAGAATATCTATGATTAGGTTTTTGATTCAAACATGGTAACTACTATGAAAAGAAAAGAAAGGGTTAGGGGTCTTGGTTAAAAAATACGAGTTATTTTTAAATGAAAAGAAAGATTAGGGTTTTGATTGAAACCTGAAAATTAGTAGACATTACCATAAGAAAACACAAGATTAGGGTTTTGATTAAAAAACATATAGATAGGAGTTATTAATAAAAGGAAACATAGAATCCGTGTTTTGACGGATAGATATTAGACTTTACGAAAAAAAACAATAGATTATGGTTTTGTAATATAAGGTTAGTTTTTTGATTAATAACAAAATGAGACATTCCGAAAAATTAAACAAAGCATTAGGGTTTGAATTGAAAGCAAAGAATTAGGTTTACGATTCAAGTATAGTATGCGTTACGAAAAGAAAATAAAGGATGAAGGTTTTGAGTAAAGAAAGGTGACACCACCAAAAGAATACCTAGGATTAGGTTTTTGATTTAAACATAGTAACTACTATGAAAAGAAAAGAAAGGGTTAGAGGTCTTGCTTACAAAATACGAGTCATTTTTAAATGAAAAGAAAGATTAGGGTTTTGATTGAAACCTGAAAATTAATAGACATTACCATAAGAAAACATAAGATTAGGGTTTTCATTAAAAAACATATACGTAGGAGTTATTAATAAAAGGAAACATAGGATCCGTGTTTTGACCGAAATATATTAGACTTTACGTTAGAAAAATAATGGATTATGGTTTTGTAATATAGGGTTAGTTTTTTTATTAATAACAAAATGAGACAATCCGAAAACGTAAAGAAAGCATTAGGGTTTGAATCGAAAGCAAAGAATTAGGTTTTCGATTCAAGTATAGTATGCGTTACGAAAAGAATACATAGGATCAAGGTTTTGAGTAAAGAGAGGTGACATCACCAAAAGAATACCTATGATTAGGTTTTTGTTTCAAACATAGTAACAACTATGAAAAGAAAAGAAAGGGTTAGTGTTCTTGGTTAAAAAATACGAGTCATTTTTAAATGAAAAGAAAGATTAGGTTTTTGATTGAAACCTGAAAATTTGTAGACATTATCATAAGAAAACATAAGATTAGGGTTTTGATTAAAAAACATATAGATAGGTGTTATTAATAAAAGGAAACATAGGATCCGTGTTTTGACGGATAGATATTAGACTTTACGAAAGAAAAACAATAGATTATGGTTTTGTAATATAGGGTTAGTTTTTTGATTAATAACAAAATGAGACATTCTGAAAAAGTAAACAATGCATTAGGGTTTGAATTGAAAGCAAAGAATTAGGTTTTCGATTCAATAGTATGCGTTACGAAAATAAAACATAGTATCAAGTTTTTGAGTAAAGAGAGGTGACACCACCGAAAGAATACGTAGGATTAGGTTTTTGATTCAAATATAGTAACTACTATGAAAAGAAAAGAAAGGGTTAGAGGTCTTGGTTAAAAAATACGAGTCATTTTTAAATAAAAAGAAAGATTAGGGTTTTGATTGAAACCTGAAAATTAGTAGACATTACCATAAGAAAACATAAGATTAGTGTTTTGATTAAAAAACATATAGATAGGAGTTATTAATAAAAGGAAATATAGGATCCGTGTTTTGACCGAACGATATTAAACTTTACGTTAGAAAAACAATAGATTATGGTTTTGTAATATATGTTAGTTTTTTTTACTAATAACAAAACGAGACCTTCCGAAAAAAGTAAACAAAGCATTAGGGTTTGAATTGAAAGCAAAGAATTAGGTTTTCGATTCAAGTATAGTATACGTTACGAAAAGAATACATAGGATCAAGGTTTTGAGTAAAGAGGGGTGACACCACCAAAAGAATATCTATGATTAGGTTTTTGATTCAAACATGGTAACTACTATGAAAAGAAAAGAAAGGGTTAGGGGTCTTGGTTAAAAAATACGAGTTATTTTTAAATGAAAAGAAAGATTAGGGTTTTGATTGAAACCTGAAAATTAGTAGACATTACCATAAGAAAACACAAGATTAGGGTTTTGATTAAAAAACATATAGATAGGAGTTATTAATAAAAGGAAACATAGAATCCGTGTTTTGATGGATAGATATTAGACTTTACGAAAAAAAACAATAGATTATGGTTTTGTAATATAAGGTTAGTTTTTTGATTAATAACAAAATGAGACATTCCGAAAAATTAAACAAAGCATTAGGGTTTGAATTGAAAGCAAAGAATTAGGTTTACGATTCAAGTATAGTATGCGTTACGAAAAGAAAATATAGGATGAAGGTTTTGAGTAAAGAAAGGTGACACCACCAAAAGAATACCTAGGATTAGGTTTTTGATTTAAACATAGTAACTACTATGAAAAGAAAAGAAAGGGTTAGAGGTCTTGCTTACAAAATACGAGTCATTTTTAAATGAAAAGAAAGATTAGGGTTTTGATTGAAACCTGAAAATTAATAGACATTAACATAAGAAAACATAAGATTAGGGTTTTCATTAAAAAACATATACGTAGGAGTTATTAATAAAAGGAAACATAGGATCCGTGTTTTGACGGATGGATATTAGACTTTACGAAAGAAAAACAGTAGATTATGGTTTTGTAATATAGGGTTAGTTTTTTGATTAATAACAAAATGAGACATTCCGAAAAAGTAAACAAAGCATTAGGGTTTGAATCGAAAGCAAAGAATTAGGTTTTCGATTCAAGTATAGTATGCGTTACGAAAAGAAAACATAGGATCAAGGTTTTGAGTAAAGAGAGTTGACACCACCAAAAGAATACCTATGATTAGGTTTTTGATTCAAACATAGTAACAACTATGAAAAGAAAAGAAAGGGTTAGCGTTCTTGGTTAAAAAATACGAGTCATTTTTAAATGAAAAGAAAGATTAGGGTTTTGATTGAAACCTGAAAATTAGTAGACATTACCATAAGAAAACATAAGATTAGTGTTTTGATTAAAAAACATATAGATAGGAGTTATTAATAAAAGGAAATATAGGATCCGTGTTTTGACCGAACGATATTAGACTTTACGTTAGAAAAACAATAGATTATGGTTTTGTAATATATGTTAGTTTTTTTTATTAATAACAAAACGAGACATTCCGAAAAAGTAAACAAAGCATTAGGGTTTGAATTGAAAGCAAAGAATTAGGTTTTCGATTCAAGTATAGTATACGTTACGAAAAGAATACATAGGATCAAGGTTATGAGCAAAGAGGGGTGACACCACCAAAAGAATATCTATGATTAGGTTTTTGATTCAAACATGGTAACTACTATGAAAAGAAAAGAAAGGGTTAGGGGTCTTGGTTAAAAAATACGAGTTATTTTTAAATGAAAAGAAAGATTAGGGTTTTGATTGAAACCTGAAAATTAGTAGACATTACCATAAGAAAACACAAGATTAGGGTTTTGATTAAAAAACATATAGATAGGAGTTATTAATAAAAGGAAACATAGAATCCGTGTTTTGACGGATAGATATTAGACTTTACGAAAAAAAACAATAGATTATGGTTTTGTAATATAAGGTTAGTTTTTTGATTAATAACAAAATGAGACATTCCGAAAAATTAAACAAAGCATTAGGGTTTGAATTGAAAGCAAAGAATTAGGTTTACGATTCAAGTATAGTATGCGTTACGAAAAGAAAATATAGGATGAAGGTTTTGAGTAAAGAAAGGTGACACCACCAAAAGAATACCTAGGATTAGGTTTTTGATTTAAACATAGTAACTACTATGAAAAGAAAAGAAAGGGTTAGAGGTCTTGCTTACAAAATACGAGTCATTTTTAAATGAAAAGAAAGATTAGGGTTTTGATTGAAACCTGAAAATTAATAGACATTACCATAAGAAAACATAAGATTAGGGTTTTCATTAAAAAACATATACGTAGGAGTTATTAATAAAAGGAAACATAGGATCCGTGTTTTGACGGATGGATATTAGACTTTACGAAAGAAAAACAGTAGATTATGGTTTTGTAATATGGGGTTAGTTTTTTGATTAATAACAAAATGAGACATTCCGAAAAAGTAAACAAAGCATTAGGGTTTGAATCGAAAGCAAAGAATTAGGTTTTCGATTCAAGTATAGTATGCGTTACGAAAAGAAAACATAGGATCAAGGTTTTGAGTAAAGAGAGTTGACACCACCAAAAGAATACCTATGATTAGGTTTTTGATTCAAACATAGTAACAACTATGAAAAGAAAAGAAAGGGTTAGCGTTCTTGGTTAAAAAATACGAGTCATTTTTAAATGAAAAGAAAGATTAGGTTTTTTATTGAAACCTGAAAATTAGTAGACATTACCATAAGAAAACATAAGATTAGGGTTTTGATTAAAAAATATATAGATAGGAGTTATTAATAAAATGAAACATAGGATACGTGTTTTGACCAAAATATATTAGACTTTACGAAAGAAAAACAATAGATTATGGTTTTGTAATATGGGGTTAGTTTTTTTATTAATAACAAAATGAGACATTCCAAAATAGTAAACAAAGCATTAGGGTTTGAATTGAAAGCAAAGAATTAGGTTTTCGATTCAAGTATGTCGACTTTCCCTATCCAAAACCTTGATCCTAGGTTTTTTTTTCCTAACGCCAACTGTACTTGAATCAAAAGCCTAATCCTATGCTTTCCATCAAAACCCTAACATTTTGTTTTCTTTTCTTAATGTCTCATTTTGTTTTTAACCAAAACACTAACCCTATATTTCAAAATCATGATCTTTTGTTCTTCTTTCGTAAAGTCTCCTATTTTTCGGTCAAAACACGAATCCTTCGTTTCCTTTCCTAAATAACTCCTCTCTATTTGTTTTTAATCAAAACACTAATCTTTTGTTTTCTTATAGTAATGTCACCTATTTTTCAGTTTTAAACGAAAACCCTGGACTTTTTTTTTCATTTAAAAATTACTCGTATTTTTGAACCAAGACCCCTAACCCTTTGTTTTCTCTTCGGAATACATGCTATTTTTGAATCAAAACACTAATCCTAGGTTTTCTTATGGTGGTGTCCCCTTTCACTACCCAAAACCTTATGTTTTCCTTCCGTAACGCCTGCTATACTTGAATCAAAAACCTAATCCTATGCTTTCAATCAAAACCCTAATGCTTTGTTTTATTTTTTTTGGAATGTCTCATTTTGTTTTTAATCAAAACACTAACCATATCTTTCGAAACCATAATCTTTTGTTTTCCTTTTGTAAAGATTACTTCCTATCTTTCGGTCAAAACACGAATACTATGTTTTCTTTTCTCAACAACTCCTATCTATATGTTTTTAATCAAAACCCTAATCTTATGTTTTCTTATGGTAATATCTCCCAATTTTCAATTTTGAATGAAAACCGTAGTCTTTGTTGTCATTTTAAAATTACTCATATTTTTTAACCAAGAAGCCCTAACCATTTCTTTTCCTTTCTGAATCCTTACCGTTTTTGAATCAAAATCCCAATTCTACGTTTTCTTATGGTAGTGTCGCCTTTCAGTATCCAAAACCTTGATCCTATGTTTTCATTTCGTAACGCCAACTTTACTTGAATTGAAACCCTAATCCTATGCTTTCAATCAAAACCCTAACGCTTTGTTTTCTTTTTCGGAATGTCTCATTTCGTTTTTAATCAAAACAATAACCCTATCTTTCGAAACCATAATCTTTTGTCTTTTTTTTGTAAAGTCTACCATCTTTCGGTCAAAACACGAACACTTTGTTTCCTTTTCTTGATAACTCCTATCTATATTTCTTAACCAAAACCCTAATCTTATGTTTTTCTTATAGTAATGTCTCCTAATTTCCAGTTTTGAAAGAAAACCCTAGTCTTTGTGGTCATTTTAAAATGACTCATATTTTTGAACCAAGAAACAATAATCCTTTCTTTTCCTTTCAGAACACATACTATTTTTGAATCAAAACACTAATTTTACATTTTCTTATGGTAGTGTCGACTTTCACTATCCAAAACATTGATCCTACGTTTTCTTTTCCTAACGCTTACTGTACTTGAATCAAAAGCCTAATCCTATGTTTTCCATCAAAACCCTAACATTTTGTTTTCTTTTCTTAATGTCTCATTTTGTTTTTAACCAAAACACTAACCCTATATTTCAAAATCATGATCTTTTGTTCTTCTTTCGTAAAGTCTCCTATCTTTCGGTGAAAACACGAATCCTACGTTTCCTTTCCTAAATAACTCCTCTCTATTTGTTTTTAATCAAAACACTAATCTTATGTTTTCTTATAGTAATGTCTCCTATTTTTCAGTTTTAAACCAAAACCCTGGACTTTGTTTTCATTTAAAAATGACTCGTATTTTTGAACCAAGACCCCTAACCCTTTGTTTTCTCTTCGGAATACATGCTATTTTTGAATCAAAACACTAATCCTAGGTTTTCTTATGCTGGTGTCCCCTTTCACTACCCAAAACCTTATGTTTTCCTTCCGTAACGCCTGTTATACTTGAATCAAAAGCCTAATCCTATGCTTTCCATGAAAACCATAATGCTTTGTTTTCTTTTTTGGAATGTCTCATTTTGTTTTTAATCAAAACACTAACCATGTCTTTCGAAGCCATAATCTTTTGTTTTCCTTTTATAAAGATTCCTTCATATCTTTCGGTCAAAACACGAATACTATGTTTTTTTTTTCTCAATAACTCCTATCTATATGTTTTTAATCAAAACCCTAATCTTATGTTTTCTTATGGTAATGTCTCCCAATTTTCAATTTTGAATGAAAACCGTAGTCTTTGTTGTCATTTTAAAATTACTCGTATTTTTAAAACCAAGAAGCCCTAACCCTTTCTTTTCCTTTCTGAATCCCTATCGTTTTTGAATCAAAACCCCAATTCTACGTTTTCTTACGGTAGTGTCGCCTTTCAGTATCCAAAACCTTGATCCTATGTTTTCATTTCGTAACGCCAACTTTACTTGAATCGAAACCCTAATCCTATGCTTTCAATCAAAACCCTAACGCTTTGTTTTCTTTTTCGGAATGTCTCATTTCGTTTTTAATCAAAACAATAACCCTATCTTTCGAAACCATAATCTTTTGTCTTTTTTTCGTAAAGTCTACCATCTTTCAGTCGAAACAAGAACACTTTGTTTCCTTTTCTTGATAACTCCTATCTATATTTCTTAACCAAAACCCTAATCTTATGTTTTTCTTATAGTAATGTCTCCTAATTTCTAGTTTTGAATGAAAACCCTAGTCTTTGTGGTCATTTTAAAATGACTAATATTTTTGAACCAAGAAACAATAATCCTTTCTTTTCCTTTCAGAATACATACTATTTTTTAATCAAAACACTAATTCTACATTTTTCTTATGGTAGTGTCGACTTTCACTATCCAAAACTTGATCCTACTGATGTGGACATCAAGGCTAAGGATCCAATTCAAGTACCAACAGGACCAGTGACGAGGGCTCGAGTTAGAAGATTTAAAGAGGAGCTTAGCAACTTGGCATGGAGAATTCTACAACGGGAAGAGAGTGTGATCACTACTGATGGTGAACAAAAGCTGGTACTACTCATCCAAGCCGATTCCACTTAGACGCTTGATGAAGATTTGGTTGTCATTTGTTTTTGAATTTATTATGTGAACTAAAGTCTTTTGTAATTGTTTAGTCTTGTTGGGCTTTGTAGGCCTTTGGGCTAAAGTTGCTCTTTAGTTGTTTGTTTACTTTTTTTTATCTTTAAGGGTAGTTTCGAACTTTTACTTCTTAGAAGTTCTCTAGGGTTTTGGGCTATATATATAGCCCCTTGTAGCAGCCATAAAACATAACTTTGGTCTATGAGTATTTGTGAGGTTTTCTTCTTGTTTTCTTGAAGAAACTTTTTAAGAACTTATCAAGGGTTTTCCTTGTGGTGTTCAAACCGACTTATCAATTGGATTTTCATCTCCTTTTGTGGCGTCATCCCCTTACCGAGGTTCATGCTTCGTTAAGCATTGGGTCGAGGTTTTCCATCCCTTCTTCTTGAATCCTTTGGCTTTTCTTCTTCGTGCCAAATTTGTTTCGGGTTTCGTCACAATCGTTGGCGAGGTTTGTATCAGTTGGTACCAGAGCTAAGTCCATCTTTTCGACCTATCTTCTATTGATTTCTGTTCATCTTCCTTACAAAAAAAAAAAAAAAATTGCATCTAGATCTAGGGTTTCATTGATTGAAGACGCCAATATTTTGTTCTTGTTTTGAGAGAGGGATTTCTATCTTTTATGAGTTTCCTTTTTATTAATTCCGAAATTACAAAATAGTTTGTGAAGATCTGAGTTTGTGAAAATTGAAGAACTGAGTTTCTGAAATAAAAAACGAAAAAAAAGAAGAACGAAAAAGAAAAACGAAAAGAGAGAGAGAGAGAGAGAGAGAGTAGAAAAAGGAAAGAAGAATAATAAAAAAAAAAAATTCTTGATTTGGTTCGATTTGATTTGCCAATCTTGAATTGCCAAAATTTCTTGATTAGGTTAGATTTGATTTGCCAATCTTGAGTTGCCATTCTTGAATTGCCAATCTTTAGTTGCCTTTCTTGAATTGCCAAAATCTCTTGATTTGGTTCGATTTAAATTGCCAATCTTTAGTTGCCATTCTTGAATTGCCAAAAATTTCTTGACTTGCCAAAAAAATCCAGCCATTTCTTGAATTGCCAAAATTTCTTGATTTGTTTCGGTTTGAATTGCCAATCTATAATTGCCATTCTTGAATTGCCAAAATTTCTTGACTTGCCAAAAAAATCCAGCCCATTTCTTGAATTGCCAAAATTTCAGCCCATTTCCAAGAAAACAAATCTTCAATCCGTTTTGGTTTGTTTCGACTTGAACCCTTTGATGATGTTTTTTAATTAGTTTTGAAAGAACTCAAAGAAGAAAACGATTGGAAAAAAACAGCGAGGTGAGATCATTTGAGGGTAAAAGCCAAATTGAATTGAGTGATACACGAGTGGATTTGAGTGAACTATTTCTTGGAGTGAACTACGTGAGTTTTGTGGTGAGGGTAATTTTTTTATCTAACATTGCTTTGCAGGTTTTCCATCATGTCTCAAATTTCGGAGAGAAACACAAGCGAGGAGAGTACCCCTCCAACTATTCCGAATTTGCAAGTGCAAGCTATAATTGGGGAAATGAGAAGGATGATGAAGGCGGAACTTGAGCAAATACATGAGAGGATAGATAGGGTTGAAGAGGGAGCACAATGGGGACAGCCACCAGTTGTTCCAAATCTCCCAAGGAGGAATAGGGTACCCCAACGGGGAGTTGAAGGTGTGGGGCCGTTTGAAGTTGAAAATTTTGATGAAGACTTTGATAGGATGTCAACGGGCAGCCCTAGGAGATATGGTCGGGATAGAGACGCTCGGAATCAGGTAGACAACAACTTGGGTAGCATCAAGATCAGGATTCCGGCATTTCAAGGAAAGAGTGATCCCGAAGCATACCTTGAATGGGAGAAGAAGATGGAGTTGATTTTCGATTTTCACAACTACTCCGAAATGAAGAAGATAAAACTTGCCGCTATTGAGTTTACTGATTATGCTATTGTGTGGTGGGATCAGTTGTGCGTCAATAGGAGGCGAAGTGGAGATTTGCCTATCGAGACTTGGGATGACATGAAGAGGGTGATGAGGCATCGTTTTGTGCCATCTCATTACTACCGGGATCTATACCTTAAGCTTCGAGGTCTTTGAAAAGGTTACAAAAGTGTTGATGAATATTATAAAGAGATGGAGATGGCTATGATTCGGGCCAATGTGGAGGAGGATCGGGAGGCAACAATGGCAAGGTTTTTGAATGGGTTGAATAGGGAGATTGCCAACACGGTTGAGCTACATCACTATGTGGAGTTGGAAGACGTGGTGCATATGGCAATGAAGGTTGAGAGGCAACTGAAGAAGGGTAGTACAAGTGCACGTCCAAGACCCACCCCACAAAATTCTAGTGCAACACCATTGAGGCCGAATTATCCAAGGAAAGATGAAAGTAACTCCAACCCCAAGGCCAAAGCTGAGCAAAATTCAGCCACTACTTCCACGGCTTCTCAAAGTAAGATACCCACAACCTTGTCTCGTTCTAGTGAAATTAAATGTTTCAAATGTCAAGGAAGAGGTCACATCGCTAGCCAATGCCCAAACAAGCGGGTTATGGTGATTCGGGATAATGGGGCAATAGATTCTGAAGACGAAGGTGAGCTAGATGACATTCCACCATTGGAGGATGATCTTTTGGGAGATGAAGAGTTTGGGGCCGAGCATGGTGAGATGCTTGGATTAGTTACTCGGAGAGCCTTGAACTTGCACGCTAAGGTGGAGGAAGAAGAAGTGCAATGGGAGAACATCTTTTACACTCGTTGTCATGTGAAGGAGAAGGTATGAAGTGTTATTATTGATGGTGGTAGTTGCACTAATGTTGCTAGTTCTTCCATGGTTGAGAAGCTAGGACTTTCAACACTCAAGCACCCTCGTCCATACAAGTTGCAATGGCTGAATGATAGTGGTGAAGTGCGGGTTACTAAGCAAGTTGTGGTGCCATTTCGGATTGGGAAATATGAGGATGAAGTGTTGTGTGATGTGGTACCCATGCAAGCAGGACATCTCCTTTTAGTAAGGCCTTGGCAATTTGATAGACGTGTGCAACATGATGGCTACACCAACAAGCACTCCTTCACTTTCCAACAACGAACCATCACTCTAGCTCCAATGACACCAAAACAAGTTTATGATGATCAAGTGATGATGCAAAAACTAAGTGATCAAAAGAAAATGAGAGATCAAAAGAATTTGAGTGATCACAAGAGAGTGAGTGAAGAGATGAGTAGTGGTGAGAAACAAGAGAGCAAGGCTGAATCTAGTGAGAGAGAAAAAAGAGAGATGAATTCAGCCAAAGAGGGAAAATTAGAGGGAAAAAGAAATTTCTATGCAAAAACAAGTGAGGTTAAGCGAGCTTTTCTTGCAAAACGGCCGATGATTGTACTTATGTATAAGGAGGCCCTTTTAAACACTAACCAACCTGACTCTTCATTGCCTAGTGTTGTTGTTTCTATTTTGCAGGAGTTCGAGGATGTGTTTCCTGAGGAGGTACCACATGGCTTACCCCCTATCCGTGGAATAGAACACCAAATTGACTTTGTTCCCGGTGCTTCAATTCCAAACCGACCCGCCTATAGGAGCAATTCGGAGAAAACAATGGAACTCCAAAGGCAAGTTGAAGAGTTGATGGAGAAAGGGTACGTGAGAGAAAGCATGAGTCCTTGCGCAGTTCTGGTGATTCTAGTTCCTAAGAAGGATGGAACATGGAGGATGTGTATTGATTGCCGAGCCACAAACAACATAACGGTAAAGTATCAACACCCCATCCCTCGTTTAGATGATATGTTAGATGAGTTGCATGGATCTTGTGTGTTCTCAAAAATTGATCTTAAGAGTGGGTATCATCAAATCCGAATGAAAGAAGGCAATGAATGGAGAACGGCATTTAAAACTAAACATGGTTTATATGAATGGTTAGTCATGCCATTTGGCTTAACTAATGCACCTAGTACTTTCATGCGTTTAATGAATCATGTTTTACAAACTTTTATTGGAAAATTTATTGTTGTTTATTTTGATGATATTCTGATTTATAGTATGAATTTGCATGATCATGCTTCGCATTTGCAATTGGTTTTGGGTGTCCTTAGGAAAGAGAAATTGTATGCTAACCTCAAGAAATGTACCTTTTGCACCAATTAACTTGTTTTCCTAGGATTTGTTGTGAGTGCTACAGTTATTGAGGTTGATGAAGAAAAGATCAAAGCCATCCAAGAGTAGCCGACCCCATCAAGTGTGAGTCACGTTCGTAGCTTTCATGGACTTGCTAGCTTCTATAGGAGATTCGTGAAAGATTTTAGTATCATTGCGGCACCCCTTACTGAAGTTATCAAGAAAAACGTTGCATTCAAATGAGGAAAGCACAAGAGGAAGCATTTCAGCTTATGAAACATAAACTAACTCATGCTCCCTTACTTGCTTTACCTAACTTTGCTAATACTTTTGAAATAGAATGTGATGCCTCAAGTGTCGGTATTGGTGCTGTACTCATGCAAGATGGAAGACCACTTGCGTACTTTAGGGAGAAGCTAGGCGGGGCTGCACTTAACTACCCCACTTATGATAAGGAGTTGTACGCTTTGGTTCGAGCATTGGAGACTTGGCAGCATTACTTGTGGGCGAAGGAGTTTGTGATTCGAACGGATCATGAATCCTTGAAGCATTTTGTTTACATAAAAAATTGCATGTCCAAATTTAAATCAAATAAAAATTTTAAAATCACGTATAAGAAAACATATAAATCCATAGATCAGCCGAGAAGACAGATCTCAAGATGATCTAAAATATTTAAATCTCAAGATTAGCTGAGAGCACAGATCTCAAAGCGATCAAAATATTCAAATCACAAGATCAGCCGAGAGCACAGATCTCGAGGCGATCTAAAATATTCAAATCTCAAGATTAGCTGAGAGTACAGATCTCGAGGCGATGTAATATATTCAAATCCCAAGATCAGCCGAGAGCACATATCTCGAGGTGATCTAAAATATCCAAATCTCAAGATCAGCCGAGAGCACAAATCTTGAGGCGATCTAAAATATCCAAATCTCAAGATCAGCTGAGAGTACAGATCTCAGAACGATCTAAAATATTCAAATACCAAGATCAGCCGAGAGCACAGATTTCGATGCGATCTAAAACATATAAATCCCAAGATCAGCCGAGAGCATAGATCTCGAGGCGATCTAAATATTTAAATTTCAAAATTGCCCTTGAGAACATATCTCGAGACAAAATGGCAAATTACAAAATTGCCCCTGAGAACATATCTCAAGGCAAAATGCAAATTACAAAATTGACCTGAGAAAGTACAAATCACGAGGCACTCAAGCACATATCCCTAGGAAATTTCGATTTGAATTTTGAAAATTTAAATTTCAAATTTAAACTTATCTTCGTTTGAAAATTAAAAGAAAAAAATTAATTAAAATTTTTTTAAATTTGAATTTTGTTCCTATCCTTTCTGATACGGCGTTGTGATTCGGCGGGGGATAAGAATTTCTCTTTTTAAAAAGAGGGAAGAAGAGAAAAAAGAGATAGAATTGAGGAAAATTTGAGGAAGGCGACATAAAGAGGAATTGGGGAGAGAATTCGAGGAAAAAAGAAGAAGAAGAAAGTAAAACTAAAAAGAGAGAAGACGAAGGTACATATCGAAAAAAAATTAAAAAAATGAAAATGAAAAAAAAAGAAAAAAAAAGGAGAGAGAGGGTTTGCTGCATGCTGCCATTGTTGCTGTTGCCGCTGTTGTTGCCGGAGGAAATACTAAAGCCATTCATTACTGCTCGCCATCTGTTCGTTGCTGCAAAAGGCCGATGGTGAAGCTCATTAGCGTGCAGAGCAAGCTGCAGTTCAGAGAATGGCAAATGAAGAGCGTAAAAGAGCTGCAGCTGAGGTGAGACAAAAAAAAAGCTGAAAAGGTTGCTGTGAAAGTTAAAGAACGGGCTGCAACAAAAGCAAGGATTAAAGTTGAAAGAGCTGCAGTCAAGAGGGCTGCTGCAGAAGTTCGAGAAAGGGCTGCTGCCCAAGAACAAGAAAAAACTGCTGTTGAAGCTCGTTAAAAAAAAAAAGGAATTTAAGAAGAAGAAGAAAGCTACAGCCATTACCATCGCGTTGCCGCTGTCTTTCCCGTGGCTGTTGCTGCTATTGAATCTTAATGTGGGGTTCACCGAGTTCAACGAGTGATGGGGGGTTCACCGCCACTAAGAACCAATCTCTCTACGTCTCTCTTCTCGAACCCATGGTTGCCGCCCGTCTCTCAGCTCCGTCCATGGCTTGCATCGGCGTCGGCGTCGCGCTTCCTTGTTCTTCTGTGCTGGCGGTAACCCGATCGAGTCTTCGCCTCTTGTCTTCTCATTGATTGATGGTGTTTCGATCCCTTGTTCTTGTCCATTCTCCACCCCGATCAGTGCAGCAACGATCTCTTCAAGTGCTGCCACCTCGGTGGCGATGGCGGCTCAGGATGCGGCACAGCTGAGGAGCGCTAGAGAGGATATCAAGGAGCTGCTTCGATCCACCTTTTGCCATCCTATTTTGGTTCGCTTGGGCTGGCATGATACTAATACTTATGATAAGAACATTGAAGAGTGGCCACAGAGGGGTGGAGCTAGTGGAAGATTACGGTTTTAGATTGAACTAAAGCATGCAGCAAATGCTGGAGCTAGTGGAAGACAAGTATTCAGGAATTACATATGCAGATCTTTTCCAATTAGCAAGTGTTATAGCCATCATTGACCAGAGCAGTGTCAAGCAGAAGGGAAGCTTGCTGATGCCGGACCTTCTTCACCCAGTGTTCATTTATGGGATGCATTATCGGGTGCACACACGTTAGGAAGGTCGAGACCATAACGCGGTTGTTGGGACACACCAGGGATAAAGTACACAAGACGGGCCTGGAGCACTTGGATGTCAGTCATGGATAGTGCAATGGCTGAAATTTGAGCGCAAGGATAAAGATCTCTTAGTTTTGCCTACGGATGCTGTTTGATGATCCATTCTTTAAGTTCCATGCTGAGAAATATGCAGAAAACCAAGAAACATTTTTCAAGGATTACGCTGAGGCTCAGGCTAAATTGGGATGTATGTTATATCTTATTCAAATCCCAATTTAATTTATATATACACATAAAGTTACATGGGATGAACGTGGGAATTCATGTAGATGTCTATCATTTTGAATAAACCCATAACTTGTATTTAATATATATATATGGTCCAGATTTCATGATACATGGGAGGGCTTTGTTGCTGTCGTAATTTCACAGGGGCATTATATTTGCCATTGCGCACATTTGTGGAGGTGGTGACATGGGCCAACAATGGTATGAGAATGGGAAGCTGTTGAAGAAGATAAATATATTTCCTCATGTGCAGAATATTTAGTAGAGAATAAATTAATATTGCTCGAAAGAGAAATTATGTATAGATGGGAGAAGTGAAGGAGGCTTCGTGTTGTTCTAAACATTCAAGGCTGTTCTGATTGGGGTTCCGTTTGTTGATGTTGTCACTACCATGCTTGATCCAATTATCCCATTGACTACCTCTAAATGGTGATCCAAGGCAGGAGGAATTTTATTACTATATAAGGTCATATTCTCCAGTTGATAATATAAAAACCACAAAATTATCCAAACATTCTTGTTGCAGCAAGGTTGAATGATACCCATGTTAAATGCTCGTAGCTTGCTATGTTTGTGGCGAAATTGAGGGACATGAAGACTGACAATAATCTTCTTCTCTTCAAATGTGACTAGCTGCAGGGCATTCCTTAAAGTCATGAAGATTTGAGAAGCTGTAAGAGGATGCCTTCATTACCATTTTCATTCTCGAGGCATTGGACATGATTCCATTGGTGAATTCTTAAATTTGCATCCATTTTTGAGATAATCTCTGCCCAAATAACTTTTAAAATGGATAGAGAAGAGCATTATGGAAGTAATCAAGGTTGTGTTTTAAAAAAATGATGATGAAAAAAATATTACAAAAAATGAGAGAAAGCATGCAATGGTATGCATGCACACGTTGAAAAGAATGAGAAACATGCTATATTCTCATGTGCACAGAAAAGAAAATAGAATGGAAAGGGTCCACCATTCTTGATTTCATAAATTAAAAAAAAAAAAAAACTCTCTTCACATGCATGCATGCGCCACATAAAATCCTGAATGCTTAAAAAAAATTTGCTTCAAAAACCGTGCAAAAAAAATAATAATAATAATAAAAAATGAATGAGGAGCATGCCTATGTACATGACATTAAAAAAAAAAATAAAAAATGAGAAGCATGCATACGTGCATGATTAAAAAAGAAAATAAAAAAAGGAAAGCATGCAATGGCATGCATGCAAAGGCACCTAAGGCAAGATGATGTGATGAATCAATGCCTGCTTTGAAAAGAGTGTTTCTCATAAAATCATAAGAGACATGAGATTTGGCTCTAAAAAAATGATGAATAAAAATAAAGAATTGATGAGAAACATGTATATCTGCATGACTAAAAAAAAACATAAAAAATATATAAAGAAAAATGAAGAAAGCATGCAATGCTTTCCATGCATATGTGCATGATTTAAAAAATAAAAAAAATAAAACAAGTGAGAAAAAAACATGCATGTATGCATGATAAAAAAATACTATTAAAAAATGAGAAAGCATGCATGCATGACAAAAAAAATAATAATAATAAATAAAAATAAAAATAATAAAATAATAATAAAATAAATAAAAAATAAAAAATAAGAAAGCATGCTATGGTAAAAGTTTGGTAACCAAAAGGAAATGAACTAGGTGAGTTGGCTAGTTGGGTGTCTTATTCTGATTAACCCAACCGCTTTACTTTTTCTTGCCTCGAACTTAAATACATCTCTTTGATGATCAGATCCTGGCTGTCCATTAGAATCCAAATCTTGAGTTTGCCTCGAACTTAAACGCACCTCTTTGATGATGAGATCCTGACCGCACATTAAAATCCATATCTTAAGGTTGCCTGGAACTTAAATTCAACTCATTGATGATGAAATCTTAGCCCTCCATTAGAATGCTAATCTTGGAGCTGCTTGGAACTTAAATACATCTTTTTGATGGATGAGATCTCAGCCGCTCATTTTCCTCCTCTCAAATTCCAAATTCTGGAAAAGACCTAAATACCCTCTAATCCAGTCTAAACCTTTCATCCCAAAGCGCCTCGAAGTCAGGCTATTTTTGCTTGATGATGAAATCAAGGCTCTACAATCAAATTAACCCCTCTGAGATTCTTCCATGAGAAAACTCATCTCGAAGAAATGACAAAGAATGCTTATCTCAAGGCAACGGCAAAATTTGTTCTACAAATTGCACAGTGATGATGAAATATATTTTAAGGCAGCAATAAATACATATTTTGAGGTGGCGAATAAAGATACAAATTTTAAAAGTGGCATAAATCTCAAAATGGTAATGAAACACTCGAGATAGCCGATCTCAAAGCGGCAATGAGGTATGAGACTGCGGTAAAGCATGACGGACGACGGCGTTATAAAAGAAAACTAAATAAATTAATAATAATAAATAAATAAATAAAATATGTATGCCTATATATATATGGCGATATTCATATGTAATGGTCACCATGTTTTGACAATAAATTTATTATTTTTCTTTCCCTTTTTTTTTTTTATTTGTACTTTTGCCCTTAATCGGAGGTTCCCAAGACACTGTCTGGGGTAATTAATAATAGAGGCTTGCCTCTATTAGGAATGGAAGAACCCACGAAACAAATATGATATTTGTGCTTCGATGTGCTGTATGGTGTCTTTTTCACAGACATGATGCCAGACGCGTATTTTCGATCCCACAAATTCTGGCACGCCCGGTGGGACACATTCCTCCTCCCATCTTTGAGGCAAAAGTACAAGTAGAGGCATTGTTTCTATATCCTGTGAAAGAAATCTAATGTTGTTGATTTTTATTGCAGATATAAGAAGAAATGGCACTCAAGAACTCAACCACCTTTGGAAGCCCGAAACTCACGATCTTCCTTGGCGAAGGAACTGAAGTCCAACTACCCAACTGCACTTTCAACACTGGAGCTGCAGGAGCTGAGCTGACCTTCGGCACGATATCTGAGTCAGTGCAATTCGTAAGGAGACCTGCTCCTTTGGAAGAGAACCTAACGGTCCCGCGACTTCCATCCAAGGGTCGTCACCCTAATGTGATTGTTCCTGCAACTGGCGAGGACGTTGCTATCAAGGAATCACCAAGAGTATCTGCATTTGAGAGGCTATCTCACTCTAAAAGGACAGTCTCTATGAACGATGATGATGATGAACCTACCTTTACCATTACAGCAAAAGGGCGGGAAAGTGGAATCTTCCACTTATCTGATGAAGACACACCAAAGAAGACAAGTGTGTTTTCAAGGCTCACTCAAAGGAAAGGCAAAATTCCAAAGCAAAAGCTGGACTTTGTGTCATTCCAAGGACACAAGAATAATCAAATGGGTACTTTCAATAACTCATTTGAACCTCTTAAGCTAGTGAAGAAGAATGCAACCACTGCAGACTTGCGTCTTCAACTGAATGAAAACAAGGTCGGTAGGCCTCCAAGATCCTATCACAAGAGCTCATTTGGTCAAGATATTTACAAGACTTATGCAGCATCAAAGAAACTGCAATCAGAGAAAATGAGGCCAAAAGAATTTTATCAAAAGAAGAAGCAATTGATCTTAAAAGCACGGAATACGGTGTTTGACTGTTTAACTCCAACAAGGAATCAACTTAGGATTTCCCGCTCTAAATTTCAATCGAGAAGGGAAATGAAAGATGAAGACATGTCTGATGCGAATGAAGAAGCAAAGAGTCAACCCAAGGTTTTCCGCTCTAAATTCCAATGGAGAAGGGAAATAAAAGATGAGGAAATGTCTGATGCAGATGTGGAAATACACACTTGTCGAATGGTTACTGAGGCAAGAGGAGACCCTGCACCAGAACAAGACCAACCGGGACCTGTTACGAGATCCCGCAGAAGAGCAGCAGACTCCCTAAATGGAGAAGAAGGCTCCAGCCACATGCCACCACACGATGGGCAGGGGATAGGGACTAGCCTTCCACCACTCCACATGCTAAGGAAACACAAAGAAGTAAATCCCCTAAATGAAGATGATGATGATGAACCTGTTTTTGTTCCTCAAAAGGGACACCGTGATGCTGAATATAAAAGACTTAATGATAACATGACAATGTTGATGGAATCAATGTTACAAATGCAGAAACAATTCAAAACCTTAATGGAAGATCGACCTGAACAAGTAGGAAGGTCGAGGAGTCCAACCAGACAGCCAAGGCTAGCTGAGCAGAGGTCGAGAAGTCCAACGCCTCATCCAAGGGAAACTTTTAGGCCAATGGAACATACAAGAACTTCTTATATTCCAGTTCAAGAACAATCAGCTGTAATGACTCGGGAAGAGATACAACGAATGGTAGTTGCTGAATTAAAACAAGCCAAAGGGAGTGAGACAAGGGCTGATGGAGACAAGCCCTATCCTAGTTACCATGACTTGGTGCCCTATCCCAAAGGATATAATGTTCCCAAATTCAAGCAATTTACTGGGATTGGTAATCCTGACCAACATTTGGCTCATTTTGTGACAGCCTGTGGAGATACTAGTTCAAAGCCGCCACTTCTTCTCAGACAGTTCTCCGCAAGTCTCGCAGGAGTAGCATTTGAATGGTATGCGAATCTACTACCCGAGTCAATTCAAACATGGCAGCAGCTGAAAGATGCCTTTCGTGTACGGTTCGGGGGCATAAGTGACAAAATCACGATTGCTGACCTCGCGGCCACTCGTCAATACAAAGATGAAAAAGTGGTCGATTATATTATGAGATGGAGGAACTTGAGCATTAAATGTGAACAACCACTTGATCAGCCACAGGCGGTGGGTTTATTGCTCGGGAACATTGATAATTGGATGGCACCTTTTCTAAGTACATCTGGCATCACAACATTCCAAGACTTGATTTCACAAGCCAAGAAATTAGAAAGGACTAACTCAAAGGTGTTGACTAATTTCCAGTCAACTTCAAGGAATGATAGAGACAAATCGAAGAGGACAGAAGGTGTCAAGTACACTGCCACAACCTTCAATGTTGAGAAAGGGAAAGGCGTTGTTGATCCCCATAAGCCAGAACAAGTTAAGGCATCAGCCTTAGGTATTACTGGCAATGAATCAAGACCTTTTCCTTCCTTGAAGGATAGGATGAATAAGAAGTATTCTTTTAGAAGAGATAAAGTACATAAGATCTTCAAAGATGCTGTGAGAGAAGGTCTGCAACTCCCTGAATGCAAGAGGCCTGAAGAGCAAAACAAGAAGGACCATCCCAGTTACTGTCCATATCATAGGGTGTTGGGACATACAATAGAAGATTGCTATGTTTTCAAGGACTGGGTGGAGCGACAGTACCAAGAGGGTAAAATTACACTCTCAAAGAATGTCTTGTCCGAGCAACCAGCTGAACATACCCGCTATGTGACTACCCTAAACTCACAGGGATCATCCCAAGGGGAAGTTATAGTGGTTGGCAACAAAGTGATACTCCCATCGATAGAAGATGATAAACTTTCATCTATTCCAGAAGAGTTATGGGAGGTATTTATATCCAAAGATCAATGAAGATGTTGAAAAGGTTGGCTGAACTCCCAGGGATATCTTGCAAACGCTCTCAAGAACCTCCTAAAGGTCCCCAAACAAAACAATCAAAGAAGAAAAATAAGAAGAAAAAGCGTGAACAATCAAAGCGCAAGAAGTCCATTATTGAGGAGTATATAGAAACTCTTGATGAATATGAGCAGAAGGAAAGGGTTCTGATTACCCTCAAAGATTATTTTCCTGAAGAAGTCAAAGAATTACTTGGAGAATTAGCTAAGGAAATTCATGAAAATGATGTAGATATGCAAGTAGAGACTTGCAGGGTTATTTCGGGAAGAGAATACCCTCTAAACAACCCAGAAGATGATGGAAATGATGATTATGATAGCTTCTCTGAGCCAGAAGAGTCATATAACCGTCATGGCTGACCCTATATCAGCAAGAAACAGAGAAAGAAGATCGTATTCAGGGAGAGAGTAAAAATGGCGAACGCCAAGCTCTTGGAGCCCTACCAACAAACAAAACCCAAAGAACCATATTATACCCCGAAGACCCCAAAATATAAGGTCTTGAGGAAAGTTATGCCTGCTGAAGACATCCCTACTTTCATTCAAAGGGTGACGGAGGAGTCAACTAATAGGTTGCTGCAGTTACATATTGAAGATGCTGAGTGGGATGAATCTGGGAGGCACCCTCCAGAAACATCCGGATAAAATTTTGTCTCTGAGATCATAGATTCTTTGACTCCTGCCAAAACAACAAATGGTAAGGAAATATCTGTCTCTCAGGTTATCAAAATTAAAAAAGATAAGAGAAAAGAGCTTTTTGATCAAGCTATAGAAAAAGGGTTGGATTTGCCTAGACCCAAAAGGCCGTGCTTGATGCATCTTGATAGTCATCCAAACTACTGTCCATATCACCGGCTTGTAGGACACACCATAGAAGAATGCAAAAAATTTCAGAACTGGTTGCAAAGACAGGTTTCTATGGGAAATTTGACACTCACAGAAGACTACTTTGAAGAAAGAAGAGAATGTTGTGCCATAGCCGTTCTTGGTGATTCAGAAGATGAGCTGAACTTTCCTGATGCGGAAGAGGGAGTACCACAACAGGTACATCAAATGCAACTCAGAACTGGGAAGACACTTCAACCAAGACAGGCTTCTAGCTCAAATGACAGAAATAAAGGGAAAATACTTGAAGAAGATAATGTCTCCCCGAAGAAACCCTCAAAAAAGCCGAATTGTAACATTTTGGCACATTTGAAGAAGGTCCCAGCACTTCTCAGTATGTACGATGCATTGATGATGTCAACTGAAGTCAGGGAGTCCTTAATACATGCTCTACAAAATCCTGAGGAGTATCAAGCATACTTTGCCGAGGTCAACATGAAAGATGTTTTACATGCAGTCCATACACTTTCAGTGTCCTTCACAGATAAAGACTTGTTGCTTGGAACTACAGCATACAACAGACCGTTACATGTGACAGGGTTTTGTGATGGGATAAAGATCAACCGGGTTTTGATTGATCCAGGGTCTTCTGTGAATTTAATGACCCTCAACACTCTGCGAGCATTGGTCCTTGAAATATGTCACTTATCTCCGGAGAAGATCATTATTCAGGGCTTCAATCAACATAGCCAAAAAGCATTGGGGTCCATTACTCTTCCCATTAAATTTGGAAAGATGACAACTGATGTGAAGTTCCATGTGATTAATGCTGATGCCTGTTATAAAGCTCTCTTAGGAAGGCCATGGATTCACGAAAACCAGATGGTTCCTTCAACACTTCACCAATGTGTAAAATACCTGGTAGACGAGGAAGAGTTTAGAATTGATGGAGAGATCCAACCCTTTGGTATCCATGAAATACACTATGAGGACGCAAGGTATTATCATAGTGCATCCAAAGAAAGCAAATCAACCGAAGAGTGTAAATTACCAAGCCCAAAAGAAGTTTCTTTGATGAAAAAGACCAGAGCTACTCTAGTGCTCCAAAAGAGGGAACCAGTACTACCTCACTTTGGTAGTGACACTGAGTCATCAGAAGATGAAAGTGATGAGGATATACACCAAAGCAGGGTCAAAATGAAAGATCTGCTCAAGAAAGTGTGTTGCACATTACAAGGGTTCCTCATGGACTTTACAAGTCCTTAGAGGATTTGAATGTAAATAAAGTTGAGCATATGAAGACATTCTATGTACCAGCTCGGCGTGAAAATGAGAGAGGCATCCTCTTTTACGAGGCCAAGAGCAAGAAGATTTCAAATGATGATGTCATAAATATTGAAGAAATAGAAAATGATGAAGTTCAACCCATAAATTTCCCAAGCTATTACCTTAACAAGCTCAAGACGATAGTTGAGAGGTTTGGGGGCAAAATCAAGTTATCGAGGAAGTCATATCAAAGCTTTCGCCGATTGTGGGATCCTGCACATGTGGATAAGAGAGGAATAGGCTACTCTGAGTTTTCCAGGTACTCATGTTATATAGTGACATCCCAGGAGAAAGAAGAAGAAATCAAGATGAAGAATGCACCGCTTGAACTAGAAGATGGGGGGGGGCAAGCAACAATCGATGAGCTGGTTTAAATCAACTTGGGAAGCGATGAGGATCCAAGGCCGATTTTCCTAAGCACACAGCTATCAGAAGAAGAAAAAGCATCATTCAAGGCTCTCCTGAAGGAGCATATTGACTGCTTCGCCTGGAATTATAATGAAATGCCACGGTTAGATGATGAGGTAGCTATTCACAGACTGGCCATTGACCCTAATGCTATTCCAGTCAAACAGGCACTGAGAAAGATGAAGTTTGACCTGGAAGAAAAGGTGATAGAAGAAACAAAGAAGTTGATTGAAGCAGGTTTTATCAGAGAAAAGAAGTACCCTGATTGGGTAGCTAGCATAGTCCCTGTGAAAAAGAAGACTGGGCAAATACGGATATGTGTAGACTTCAGAGACCTGAATAAAGCATGTCCCAAAGATGATTTCCCCCTTCCAGTCATGGAGATCATGATCGACAACACCTCAGGGTACAAGATGTTCTCCTTTATGGATGGATATTCTGGATACAATCAAATCAAAATGCATCCAGATGATGAAAAGAATACTGCTTTTCGAAAACCCATGGGCATCTACTGTTACAGGGTAATGCCGTTTGGACTGAAGAATGCGGGAGCAACATATCAAAGAGCTATGACCAGGATATTTGATGATTTAATTCACAAAGTTGTCGAATGGTATGTGGACGATCTTGTGGTTAAAATAAGTTCCAAAGACAAGCATCTTGATGATCTGAGGACAGTCTTCACACGCCTCAGAAAATACAAGTTGAAAATGAATCCCATGAAGTGTGCTTTTGGAGTCCTCTCTGGGAAATTTTTAGGCTTCATAGTGAGGCACCGGGGGATAGAGATAGATCCCTCCAAGATAAAGGCGATCGAGGAAATGCCACCTCCTCATACACTGAAACAGCTGCGCTCCTTCCAAGGGCGTTTGGCGTATATCAGAAGATTCATCTCCAACCTCTCTGGACGATGCAAGCCCTTATCTAAATTGGCCAAGAAAAATGCGCCTTTTAAATGGAATGATGAATGTCAGAAAGCTTTCGAAGACATCAAACAGTACTTGCTGAATCCACCAGTACTAGCAGCCCCGATCCATGGAAAGCCTTTGATCTTATATACTGCTGCATTGGATGGGTCCTTGGGAGCTATGTTGGCCCAAAACAATGAAGAAGGCAAAGAAAATGTGCTATATTACCTCAGCAGGATGTTGATAGGAGCTGAGAGTAAATACACTCCAATTGAAAAACATTGCCTAGCTTTGGTGTTTGCAGTCAAGAAGTTGAGACACTACTTGCTAGCGCATAAAGTAATACTTATATCAAAAATAGATCCATTGAAATACCTTATGACGAGGCCATTGCTTACAGGAAGACTCGCAAAATGGGCACTGATTCTAATGGAATTTGACATAACATACACTCCACAGAAGGCTATTAAAGGACAGGCGTTAGCAGACTTCCTAGCAGCACATCCTCTCCTTGATAATTCACCACTTAATTTTGATCTCCCCGATGAAGAGACATTAACAGTGGAAGAAGCAAGGTGGCGACTATACTTCGATGGAGCATCATCTATAAAGCCGACACTTATGTCCCAAATTCCACAAATTAAAGCTGGGATAGGACTCGTGTTCGTCACACTGGAAGGGTGAATCCTCAGATATGCTTTCTCCCTTACGGAGCCATGTACAAACAATGAGGCGGAATATGAAGCTCTAATAGCTGGTTTGGAGGTGGCATTCAAAATGGGGATCCAAGACATACACATATTTGGAGACTCACAACTCATAATCAAGCAAGTCGAAGGAGACTATAAGATATACAAACCTAAACTTCTGAAATATTACAAGAAGGTCAAAAATCTGATGAAGAAAATCCCTCAAGTACAGTTGAGGAGGGTTTCAAGATCAGAAAATGGAGAAGCTGATTCTTTAGCAAGAGTAGCAAAGGAGCTGGCGAATCCGAATTATGAAGAAATCCATATAACCATAAGAAATCGAAGACCTATTAGCACGATTCCCGACGAAGTCGAAGAGGAAAGTGCTGGGGGCAAAGCGGAAGTCTTCACTCTCGAAATGCCAGAGGAAGATTGGAGGCAACCGTTCATAGAATATTTAAAATATGATAAACTCCCAGAGGATAAATCAGAAGGCCTTCAGATAAAGCGAAGAGCCCTACGATTCACCCTCATAAATGATATATTATATCGCAGGTCATATAATCAACTACTCCTGCGGTGCCTTTCACATGAAGAAGCCCAAGAAGTTATGCATGATATACATTCCGGGATATGTGGTGCCCACCAGTCCGGACCTAAGATGCGACTCAAGATAAAGCGCTTGGGATATTACTGGCCAATCATAGTTGGAGATTGCATCACTTATGCTAGAAAATGTCATCTATGCCAGATACATGGAGATTTTATTCATCAACATCCAAATCCTTTACACCCCACAGTCTCGTCATGGCCCTTTGAGATATGGGGAACGGATGTAGTCGGTCCTATTGAAACACCATCATCTTTGGGACATCGGTTCATATTGGCTGCAACAGATTACTTTTCCAGATGGGCAGAAGCAATCCCACTAAGAGAAGTCAAGACTGAGAATACCCTCAAATTCTTCAAGGAGAACATCTTATACAGATTTGGGACTCCAAGAAGAATTATTTCAGATAATGGCCCCGCTTTTAGAAGCTTCAAGATTGGGAGATTCGCACAACACCATAAAATAGACTGGAGATATACCTCTATCTATAACGCTAGAGCAAATGGGTTGCCAGAAGCATTCAACAAGACCCTCTCAAAACTATTGAAGAAAGCATTGTCCAAGAACAAAAAGGATTGGCATGAAAGACTCCCGGAGATGCTATGGGCATATCGCACCACCTATAGAACTCAAACACAATGCATACCGTACTCTTTGGTGTTTGGAACTGAAGCAGTCTTACCTCTCGAAATCCAAATTCCCTCACTAAGAATGGTAGTGCAAAATGAAATCTCAAATGAAGATAATGTTCGGATTCGCTCGGATGAGTTGGACTCTCTTGACGAGAAAAGGTTAGGAGCACAACAGAATCTTGAAGTCTACAAAGCAATAATGTCTCAAGCCTATAACAAGCTGGCTCGTTTCCGGACTTTTACTAAAGGAGAGATGGTTCTTTTGCTTAGAAGACCCATCATCACCAACAAAAAAACCGGGAGAAAATTCAAAGCAAATTGGGAAGGCCCTTATGTTGTGGAGATCGTCTACGAAGGAGGCGCTTATCAACTCATTGACGACAATGGAGAAAGACCGATGCCACCCATCAATGGCCGTTTCCTGAAGAAGTGCTATGTTTAATGTAAAAATGTTTACCTATGATGGAACGTCTGGTCCCTCATAAGGGTAGACTAGTCATGTACAATTATATGTACTTCCTGAGGCAAAACATTCATTTTCATACATTTTTGTACTAAATTCACTTCTGTACTGAATTTTATTTAATGAAATAAAAAAGCATGTGTTTGTCTATGATGGAATGTCTAGTCCCTCACAAGGGTAGACTAGTCATGTACAATTAAGTGTGCTTCCTGAGGCAAATATATCGGCGCCTGTGTTCTCTAAGAAACACCAAATCAATACAAAAAATCAAAAAATCAAAAAAATAATCAAAGATCGAAAAAGAAAAAGAAAAACAAAAGGAAAAAAAACAAAACAAACAAAAGAACAAAAAAAATCGTGAGGGAACATTTTCAAAATTTTTTTGACAAAAAAGAAAAAAGAAGAAAAAAAAGAGAGAAAATAAATCATGAAAAAATAAATTTTCTGAATTTCTGAATTAAAAAAAAAACATAAAAAAAAGAGAAAGAAAAACAAAATTTGATGAAAATCATGAAGGAAAAGAAGAAAAGAAATTGTCAAAATTTCCCAATTTAAAAAAAAATCGAGAAGAAAAGAAATTTTCAAAATTTTCGGGTCAGGCGAATTTGTGCTAGGAGTGGCACATGAAAACTTGATCTTGATGGACCTTATTGCAATTTTGAGCTAAAATAAAGAGTAAGGGGTTCCTACTTCTCTCACTCAATCTCGCTAAAATTCTTCGTGAGAAAAGTATGAAGGGGGCATTTGTTTACATAAAAAATTGCATGTCCTAATTTAAATCAAATAAAAATTTTAAAATCACGTATAAGAAAACATATAAATCCATAGATCAGCCGAGAACACAGATCTCGAGCTGATCTAAAATATTTAAATCTCAAGATTAGCTGAGAGCACAGATCTCAAAGCGATCAAAATATTCAAATCACAAGATCAGCCGAGAGCACAAATCTCGAGGCGATCTAAAATATTCAAATCTCAAGATCAGCTGAGAGTACAGATCTCGAGGCGATGTAATATATTCAAATCCCAAGATCAGCCGAGAGCACAAATTTCGATGCGATCTAAAACATATAAATCCCAAAATCAGCCGAGAGCATAGATCTCAAGGCGATCTAAATATTTAAATTTCAAAATTGCCCTTGAGAACATATCTCGAGGCAAAATGGCAAATTACAAAATTGCCCCTGAGAATATATCTCAAGGCAAAATGCAAATTACATAATTGACCTGAGAAAGTGCAAATCACGAGGCACTCAAGCACATATCCCTAGGAAATTCGATTTGAATTTTGAAAATTTAAATTTCAAATTTAAACTTATCTTCGTTTGAAAATTAAAAGAAAAAAATTAATTAAAATTTTTTTAAATTTGAATTTTGTTCCTATCCTTTCTGATACGGCGTTGTGATTCGGCGGGGGATAAGAATTTCTCTTTTTAAAAAGAGGGAAGAAGAGAAAAAAGAGATAGAATTGAGGAAAATTTGAGGAAGGCGACATAAAGAGGAATTGGGGAGAGAATTCGAGGAAAAAAGAAGAAGAAGAAAGTAAAACAAAAAAGAGAGAAGACGAAGGTACATATCGAAAAAAAATGAAAAAAATGAAAATGAAAAAAAAATAAAAAAAAAAGGAGAGAGAGGGTTTGCTGCATGCTGCCATTGTTGTTGTTGCCGCTGTTGTCGCCGGAGGAAATACTGAAGCCATTCATTACTGCTCGCCATCTGTTCGTTGCTGCAGAAGGCCGATGGTGAAGCTCATCAGCGTGCAGAGCAAGCTGCAGTTCAGAGAATGGCAAATGAAGAGCGTAAAAGAGCTGCAGCTGAGGCGAGACAAAAAAAATAGCTGAAAAGGTTGCTGTGAAAGTTAAAGAACGGGCTGCAACAGAAGCAAGGATTAAAGTTGAAAGAGCTGCAGTCGAGAGGGCTGCTGCAGAAGTTCGAGAAAGGGCTGCTGCCCAAGAACAAGAAAAAACTGCTGTTGAAGCTCGTTAAAAAAAAAAAAAAAGGAATTTAAGAAGAAGAAGAAAGCTACAGCCATTACCATTGCGCTGCCGCTGTCTTTCCCGTGGCTGTTACTGCTGTTGAATCTTAATGTGGGGTTCACCGAGTTCAACGAGTGATGGGGGTTTCACCGCCACTAAGAACCAATCTCTCTACGTCTCTCTTCTCGAACCCATGGTTGCCGCCCGCCTCTCAGCTACGTCCATGGCTTGCATCGGCGTCGGCGTCGCGCTTCCTTGTTCTTTTGTGCTGGCGGTAACCCGATCGAGTCTTCGCCTTTTGTCTTCTCATTGATTGATGGTGTTTTGATCCCTTGTTCTTGTCCATTCTCCACCCCGATCAGTGCAGCAACGATCTCTTCAAGTGCTGCCACCTCGGTGGCGATGGCGGCTTAGGATGCGCCACAGCTGAGGAGCGCTAGAGAGGATATCAAGGAGCTGCTTCAATCCACCTTTTGCCATCCTATTTTGGTTCGCTTGGGCTGGCATGATACTAATACTTATGATAAGAACATTGAAGAGGCCACAGAGGGGTGGAGCTAGTGGAAGATTACGGTTTAGATTGAACTAAAGCATGCAGCAAATGCTGGTCTGGTGAATGCTTTGAAGCTTATCAAAGACAAGTATTCAGGAATTACATATGCAGATCTTTTCCAATTAGCAAGTGTTATAGCCATCGTTGACCAGAGCAGTGTCAACCAGAAGGGAAGCTTGCTGATGCCGGACTTTCTTCACCCAGTGTTCATTTATGGGATGTATTATCGGGTGCACACACGTTAGGAAGGTCGAGACCGTAACGCGGTTGTTGGGGCACACCAGGGATAAAGTACACAAGACGGGCCTGGAGCACTTGGATGTCAGTCATGGACAGTGCAATAGCTGAAATTTGAGCGCAAGGATAAAGATCTCTTAGTTTTGCCTACGGATGCTGTTTGATGATCCATCCTTTAAGTTCCATGCTGAGAAATATGCAGAAAACCAAGAAACATTTTTCAAGGATTACGCTGAGGCTCAGGCTAAATTGGGATGTATGTTATATCTTATTCAAATCCCAATTTAATTTATATATACACATAAAGTTGCATTTGATGAACGTGGGAATTCATGCAGATGTCTATCATTTTGAATAAACTCATAACTTGTATTTAATATATATATATGGTCCAGATTTCAAGATACATGGGAGGGCTTTGGTGCTGTCGTAATTTCACAGGGGCATTATATTTGCCATTGCGCACATTTGTGGAGGTGGTGACATGGGCCAACAATGGTATGAGAATGGGAAGCTGTTGAAGAAGAGAAATATATTTCCTCATGTGTAGAATATTTAGTAGAGAATAAATTAATATTGCTCGAAAGAGAAATTATGTATAGATGGGAGAAGTGAAGGAGGCTTCGTGTTGTTCTAAACATTCAAGGCTGTTCTGACTGGGGTTCCGTTTGTTGATGTTGTCACTACCATGCTTGATCCAATTATCCCATTGACTACCTCTAAATGGTGATCCAAGGCAGGTGGAATTTTATTACTATATAAGGTCATATTCTCCAGTTGATAATATAAAAACCACAAAATTATCCAAACATTCTTGTTGCAGCAAGGTTGAATGATACCCGTGTTAAATGCTCGTAGCTTGCTAAGTTTGTGGCGAAATTGAGGGACTTGAAGACTGACAATAATCTTCTTCTCTTCAAATGTGACTAGCTGCAGGGCATTCCTTAAAGTCATGAAGATTTGAGAAGCTGCAAGAGGATGCCTTCATTACCATTTTCATTCTCGAGGCATTGGACATGATTCCATTGGTGAATTCTTAAATTTGCATCCATTTTTGAGATAATCTCTGCCCAAATAACTTTTAAAATGGATGGAAAAGAGCATTATGGAAGTAATCAAGGTTGTGTTTTAAAAAATGATGATGAAAAAAATATTACAAAAAATGAGAGAAAGCATGCAATGGTATGCATGCACACGTTGAAAAGAATGAGAAACATGCTATATGCTCATGTGCATAGAAAAGAAAATCGAATGGAAAGGGTCCACCATTCTTGATTTCATAAATTAAAAAAAAAAAAAACTCTCTTCACATGCATGCATGCGCCACATAAAATCTTGAATGCTTAAAAAAAAATTGCATCAAAAACCATGCAAAAAAAAAAAATAATAATTAAAAAAATGAATGAGGAGCATGCCTATGTACATGACATAAAAAAAATAATTAAAAAAAATAAAAAAATGAGAAGCATGCATACATGCATGATTAAAAAAGAAAATAAAAAAAGGAAAGCATGCAATGGCATGCATGCAAAGGCACCTAAGGCAAGATGATGTGATGAATCAATGCCTGCTTTGAAAAGAGTGTTTCTCATAAAATCATAAGAAACATGAGATTTGGCTCTAAAAATATAAAGAATTGATGAGAAACATGTATATGTGGATGACTAAAAAAAAAACATAAAAAATATATAAAGAAAAATGAATAAAGCATGCAATGCTTTCCATGCATATGTGCATGATTTAAAAAATGAAAAAAATAAAATAAAACAAGTGAGAAAAACATGCATGTATGCATGATAAAAAAAAATACTATTAAAAAATGAGAAAGCATGCATGCATGACAAAAAAAATAATAAATAATAAAATAATAAAATAATAAAAATAAAAAATAAAAAAATAAGGAAGCATGCTATGGTAAAAAGTTTGGTGACCAAAAGGAAATGAACTAGGTGAGTTAGCTAGTTGGGTGTCTTATTCTGATTAACCCAACCGCTTTACTTTTTCTTGCCTCGAACTTAAATACATCTCTTTGATGATCAGATCCTGGCTATCCATTAGAATCCAAATCTTGAGGTTGCCTCGAACTTAAACGCACCTCTTTGATGATGAGATCCTGACCACACATTAAAATCCACATCTTAAGGTTGCCTGGAACTTAAATTCAACTCATTGATGATGAAATCTTGGCCCTCCATTAGAATGCTAATCTTGGAGCTGCCTAGAACTTAAATACATCTTTTTGATGGATGAGATCTCAGCCACTCATTTTCCTCCTCTCAAATTCCAAATTCTGGAAAAGACCTAAATACCCTCTAATCCAGTCTAAACCTTTCATCCCAAAGCGCCTCGAAGTCAGGCTATTTTTGCTTGATGATGAAATCAAGGCTCTACAATCAAATTAATCCCTCTGAGATTCTTCCATGAGAAAACTCATCTCGAAGAAATGACAAAGAATGCTTATCTCAAGGCAACGGCAAAATTTGTTCTACAAATTGCACAGTGATGATGAAATATATTTTAAGGCAGCAATAAATACATATTTTGAGGCGGCGAATAAAGATACAAATTTTAAAAGTGGCATAAATCTCAAAATGGTAATGAAACACTCGAGATAGCCGATCTCAAAGCGGCAATGAGGCATGAGACTGCGGTAAAGCATTGCGGACGACGGTGTTATCAAAGAAAACTAAATAAATTAATAATAATAAGTAAATAAATAAAATATGTATGCCTATATATATATATGGCGATATTCATATGTAATGGTCACCATGTTTTGACAATAAATTTATTATTTTTCTTTCCCCTTTTTTTTTATTTGTACTTTTGCCCTTAATCGGAGGTTCCCAAGACACTGTCTGGGGTAATTAATAATAGAGGCTTGCCTCTATTAGGAATGGAAGAACCTACGAAACAAATATGATATTTGTGCTTTGATGTGCTGTATGGTGTCTTTTTCACAGACATGATGCTAGACGCGTATTTGCAACGTCTTGAATATGGTGATTCTCGCCGAAAAGCTTGCTTTCTAGATCATCAGCATCGTCTAAGACTCCTTGAAGCTCATCTATTGCATGGATAAACTCTTGATAGTTAAGTTTGCAGAGATCTTCGGGTTTTGGACAACTCTTTAAGACAACTCTGCATGAGAGCCCTAGCAGCAGCAACATTCAAGTTCTAATCAAACTCCCAGGTTGCAGCGTAAATCCAAAGGGATGGAACCTTCGAATGGAATCGGATGGCCTGAGCAAGAGCCTGTTTCAAGAAAAAATAGACATCTTTTTTTTTTCATCCGTGCCATCCTTTTTTTTTTTCTCATCAAACCCTCATACAGCATGAAATCCTTGGCAAGATTCTTCTCTCAAGACTGAATTTGAGAAGAAATGAATTTTCAAGCACATACTCAGGCTTCTAGTTTAATGTGCTCATAAACAGTGCCATGTTCTTCTTGATCTTCTGCTCAGAGACCGTCACCATCAGATGTTGTTTCTTGAATACCAAAAGGATCTCGTCTTCGGGCACTCCAAAGCTCTTGAAAGATGCCAGCTTTGCTTCCCAAGTAGCAGCGTTGACCATGGAGAAACACCGAAGGGCAACGTCAATTGCAACCTAAACCAATTCATCCATCTTATAAGCTCGACAACAAGGATGCTATTGTGTCTTGGCAGTAGGTGAAGACGCCATCTATTCTCTAGTTCGCATGAACTCAAATAACTCCTTCGCCTCTGAAACCATTCCAGCGCTGTAGAACGCATTAGCAGCTGCATTGAAAGTGAAGTTCTCTGATGGGTGGCCTCTCTGAAGCATTTCATCAAGCACCTTCATGGCATTCTTCGAGTTAGACTTCATCAAGCACCTTCATGGCATTCTTTGGGTCATTAACTCAGCACTAACCAAAGAACAGAATGTTGTAAGTTTTTGCATCAAGCACTACTTTGCTCTTCATTCTATGAACAATAGCACAGCTTCTTCAACCAAATAACACTTGCACAAAGAATCAAAAAAGCAAGTTGTATGCTTCCAATAGTGGCTTTGTCTTCAGCTTGAGCTTCTTCTTCTTGGCGAATTTGCGCAAATGGGTGAGGTGTTTGTCAGTGTAGGTTCTCAAAGTCGTTATCAACGCATCAACGGGCACTAAATTGCAGCACCTACGTTTCATATAATCCAAGACATCACAGACAACGGACAAGGGTGACAGCGGCGGCCGTGTCAGCGATGACAACATTGTCTCAGGCTCATCTATCTCCAACGCTTTAGTTTCAACGTCCTCACAGCATCACGGGCTTCAATCAAAAACAGCATCCGTCGGCGGCATCACGTAGCGGCAACAACATCAACGGCGGCAACAGTAACGACAGCAGTAACTTCGGCAAGCAGCGTGGGTAGAGGGAGAGGAGGGCCAAGAGCTCGAGCTCAACCCGGAGCCATGAGCTGCACCCCGGGAACGATGGCGGCGGGACTTCGACTCTCTCCGGATATAGCTATCATCGTCTCGATCTTTCTGCTTCCTTCGAGAACTTGGCTTTAGAAAAAAAATTGTTACTTTAGAGGCATCGTCAATCTGCGCATCGAAAGAGCAAACACGCGTCCTCGTCTTCGGCTTCAGCTTCACCAGGGTAGCAGCGGTGACAAATGGCAGCAGAGTTTTTTTTTTCTTCTTTTTTTTTCATTTTTCTTTTGAGATATATTAGCACCTTCTTCTTCGAATCCTTTTCTTGTCTGCCTCCTCCTCTTTTAAAATGAAGCGTTCGCCCTTATCTTCAATCCAAAACCACCCCCGTAGAATCCAAACCTCTTCGTGGACCAAATAAAAAAAAGATATGATTTAATTAAAATTTCAAAATTCAGATTTAAATTTTCAAAATTCAAAATTGAAATTTTAATTCAATTTTCAAAATTCAATTAATCCATTTTGCCTCGAGATATGTTCTCAGGGGCAATTTTGAGATTTGAATATTTTAGATTGCCTCGAGATCTGTGCTCTTGGCTGATCTTGAGATTTGAATGTTGTAAATCGCCTCGAGATCTGTGCTCTTAGCTGATCTTAAGATTTGAACATTTTAGATCGCCTCGAGATCTGTTGTCTCGGCTGATCTTGAGATTTAAATGTTTTGATCGCCTCGAGATCTGTGCTTTCAGCTGATCTTGAGATTTAAATATTTTGATCACCTCGAGATCTCTGCTCTCGGCTGATCTTGGGAT
Organism: Dioscorea alata; assembly: GCA_020875875.1. Taxonomy (NCBI): domain Eukaryota; kingdom Viridiplantae; phylum Streptophyta; class Magnoliopsida; order Dioscoreales; family Dioscoreaceae; genus Dioscorea; species Dioscorea alata. The sequence continues at coordinate 10,202,287 of CM037013.1, read as the reverse complement.
TTGAATATTTAGATCATCTCGAGATCTGTGCTCTCAGCTAATCTTGGGATTTGAATATTTAGATCGCCTCGAGATCTGTGTTCTCGGCTGATCTAGTGATTTATATGTTTTCTTATATGTGATTTTAAATTTTTTTTCTTATTTGATTTAAACTAGGACATGCAATTTTTATGTAAACAAATGCCCCCTTCATACTTCTCTCACGAAGAATTTTAAAGAGATTGAGTGAGAAAAGTAGGAATCCCTTACTCTTTATTTTATCATGGCCAATATCTCTCAATCTTTTTGGGATATAGCTCAAAATTGCAAGGAGGTCCATCAAGATCAAGTTTTCATGTGCCACTCCTAGCACAAATTCGCCTGATCCGAAAATTTCTTTTCTTTTTGATTTTTTTTTTTTTAAATTGGGAGATTCTAAAATTTTCTCTTTTCCCTTTTCCTTCATGACTTTTTTCACAATTTTTTTTTACACTTTTTTCCTTTTTTTTTTCAGAAAATTTATTTATTTATTTATTTATGATTTATTTTCTGTTTTTTTTTAATTTAGAAATTTTGAAAATTTTTCCTCATGATTTTTTTTTGTTGTTGTTTGTTTTTTTTTGTTTTTTATTTTTGCTTGATTTTCTTTTTTATATATATTTTTTATATATATTTTTTGTTTGATTTATTTTTAGAAAACACAGGAGCAATGTATTTGCCTCAGGAAGCACACTTAATTGTACATGACTAGTCTACCCTTGTGAGGGACCAGACGTTCCGTCATAGACAAACACATGCCTCTTTATTTCATTAAATAAATTTCAGTACAAAAGTGAACTTAATACAAGAATATATGAAAATGAATGTTTTGCCTCAGGAAGTACATTTAATTGTACATGACTAGTCTACCCTTGTGAGGGACCAGACGTTCCGTCATAGGCAAACATTTTTACATTAGACATAGTACTTCTTCAGGAAACGACCATTGATGGGCGGTATCGGTCTTTCTCTGTTGGCGTCAACAAGTTGATACGCGCCTCCTTTGTAGACGATCTCCACAACATAAGGGCCTTCCCAATTTGCTTTGAATTTGCCCCCGGCTTTTTTGTTGGTGATGATGGGTCTTCTAAGGACAAGGACCATATCTCCTTTAGTAAAAGTCCGGAAACAAGCTAGCTTGTTGTAAGCTTGAGACATTTTTGCTTTGTAGACTTCAAGATTCTGTTGTGCTCCTAACCTTTTCTCGTCAAGAGAGTCCAACTCATCCAATCGAAGCCGAACATTATCTTCATTTGAGATTTCATTTTGCACTGCCATTCTTAATGAGGGTATTTGGATTTTGAGAGGTAGGACCGCTTCAGTTCCAAACACCAAAGAGTACGGCGTGCATTGTGTTGGAGTTCTATAGGTGGTGCGATATGCCCATAGCATCTCCGGGAGTCTTTCATGCCAATCCTTTTTGTTCTTGGACACTGCTTTCTTCAACAGCTTTGAGAGAGTCTTGTTGAATGCTTCTGCCAACCCATTAGCTCTAGCGTTATAGATGGAGGTATATCGCCAGTCTATTTTATGGTGTTGTGCAAATCTTCCGATCTTGAAGCTTCTAAAAGCGGGGCCATTATCTGAAATAATTCTTCTTTGATTCCCAAATCTGTATAAGATGTTCTCCCTGAAGAATTTGATGATATTCTCAGTCTTGACTTCTCTCAGTGGGATTGCTTCTGCCCCTCTAGAAAAGTAATCTGTTGCAGCCAATATGAACCGATGTCCCAACGATGATGGTGGTTCAATAGGACCAATTACATCTGTCCCCCATATCTCAAAGGGCCATGACGAGGCTGTGGGGTATAAAGGATTTGGATGTTGATGAATAAAATCTCCATGTATTTGGCATAAATGACACTTTCTAGCATAATTGATGCAATCTCCGACTATGGTTGGCCAGTAATATCCCAAGCGTTTGATCTTGAGTCGCATCTTGGGTCCGGACTGGTGTGCACCACATATCCCAGAATGGATATCATGCATAACTTCTTGGGCTTCTTCATGTGAGAGGCACCGCAGGAGTAGTTGATCATATAACCTGCGGTACAATATATCATTTATGAGGGTGAATCTTAGGGCTCTTCGCTTTATCTGCAGGCCTTCTGATTTATCCCCTGGGAGTTTATCATATTTCAAATATTCTATGAACGGTTGCCTCCAATCTTCCTCTGGCATTTCGAGAGCGAAGACTTCCACTTTGCCCCCAGCACTTTCCTCTTCGACTTCGTCGGGGATCGTACTAATGGGTCTTCTATTTCTTATGGTTATATGGATTTCTTCATAATTTGGATTTGCCAGCTCCTTTGCTACTTTTGCCAAAGAATCAACTTCTCCATTTTCTGATCTTGAAACCCTCCTCAATTGTATATGGGGGATTTTCTTCATCAGATTTTTGACCTTCTTGTAATAATTAAGAAGTTCAGGTTTATATATCTTATAGTCTCCTTCGACTTGCTTGATTATGAGTTGTGAGTCTCCAAATATGTGTATGTCTTGGATCCCCATTCTAATTACCAGTTCCAAACCAGCTATGAGAGCTTCATATTCTGCCTCATTGTTTGTACATGGCTCCGTAAGGGAGAGAGCATATCTGAGGATTCCCCCTTCTGGTGTGATGAACACGAGTCCTATCCCAGCTTTGATTTGTGGAATTTGAAACATGAGTGCCCGCTTTATAGATGACGCTCCATCAAAGTATAGTCACCACCTTGCTTCTTCCACTGTTAATGTCTCTTTATCAGGGAGATCAAAATTTAGTGGTGAATCATCAGGGAGAGGATGCGCTGCTAGGAAGTCTGCCAACGCCTGCCCTTTAATAGCCTTCTGTGGAGTGTATGTTATGTCAAATTCCATTAGAATCAGTGCCCATTTTGCAAGTCTTCCTGTAAGCAACGACCTCGTCATAAGGTATTTGAGTGGATCTATTTTTTATATGAGTATTACTTTATGCGCTAGAAAGTAGTGTCTCAACTTCTTGACTGCAAAGACCAAAGCTAGGCAATGCTTTTCAATTGGCGTGTATTTACTCTCAGCTCCTATCAACATCCTGCTGAGGTAATATAATGCATTTTCTTTGCCTTCTTCATTGTTTTGGGCCAACATAGCTCCCAAGGACCCATCCAATGTGGCAGTATATAAGATCAGAGGCTTTCCATGGATCGGGGCTGCCAGTACCGGTGGATTCAGCAAGTACTGTTTGATGTCTTCGAAAGCTCTTTGACAATCATCATCCCATTTGAAAGGCGCATTTTTCTTGACCAGTTTAGATAAGGGCTTGCATCTTCCAGAGAGGTTGGAGATGAATCTTCTGATATATGCTAAACGTCCTTGGAAAGAGCGCAGCTGCTTCAGTGTCTGAGGAGGTGGTATTTCCAGGATTGCCTTTATCATGGAGGGATCTATCTCTATCCCCCGGTGCCTCACTATGAAGCCTAAGAATTTCCCAAAGAGGACTCCAAAAGCACACTTCATGGGATTCATTTTCAACTTGTATTCTCTGAGGCGTGTGAAGACTGCCCTCAGATCATCAAGATGCTTGTCTTTGGAATTTGATTTAACCACAAGATCGTCTACATAGCATTCGACAACTTTGTGAATTAAATCATCAAATATTCTGGTCATAGCCCTTTGATATGTTGCTCCTGCATTCTTCAGTCCAAACGGCATTACCCTATAACAGTAAATGCCCATGGGTGTTCGGAAGGCAGTATTCTTTTCATCATCTGGATGCATTTTGATTTGATTATATCCAGAATATCCATCCATAAAAGAGAACATCTCGTACCCTGAGGTGTTCTCGATCATGATCTCCATGACTGGAAGGGGGAAATCATCCTTGGGACATGCTTTATTCAGGTCTCTGAAGTCTACACATATCCGTATTTGCCCAGTCTTCTTTTTCACAGGGATTATGCTAGCTATCCAATCACGGTACTTCTCTTCTCTGATGAAACCATCTTTAATCAACTTCTTTGTCTCTTCTATCACCTTTTCTTCCAGGTCTAACTTCATCTTTCTTGGTGCCTGTTTGACTGGAGTAGCATTAGGGTCAATGGCCAGCCTGTGAATAGCCACCTCATCATCTAACCCCGGCATTTCATTATAATTCCAGGCAAAACAGTCAATATGCTCCTTCAGGAGAGCCTTGAATGATGCTTTTTCTTCTTCTGATAGCTGTGTGCTTAGGAAAGTCAGCCATGGGTCCTCATCGCTTCCCAAGTTAATTTCAACCAGCTCATCAATTGTTGCTTGCCCCCCATCTTCTAGTTCGAGTGGCGCATTCTTCATCTTGATTTCTTCTTCCTCCTCTTGGGATGTTACCATGTAACATGAGTGCCTGGAATACTCAGAGTAACCTATTCCTCTCCTATCCACATGTGTAGGATCCCACAATCGGCGAAAGCTTTGATATGACTCCCTCGACCAGTTAATTTTGCCCCCAAACCTCTCAACTATCGTTTTGAGCTTGTTAGGGTAATAGCTTGGGAAATTTATGGGTTGAACTTCATCATCTTCTATTTCTTTAATATTTATGACATCATCATTTGAAATCTTTTTGCTCTTGGCCTCGTAAAAGAGGATACCTCTCTCATTTTCATGCCGAGATGGTACATAGAATGTCTTCATATGCTCAACTGTATTCACATTCAAATACTCTAAGGACTTGTAGAGTCCATCAGGAACCCTTGTAATGTGCAACGCACTTTCTTGAGTAGATCTTTCATCTTGACCCTTACTTTGGTGTATATCCTCATCACTTTCATCTTCTGATGACTCAGTGTCGCTACCAAAGTGAGGTAGTACTGGTTCCTTCTTTTGGAGCACTTGAGTAGCTCTGATCGTCTTCATCAAAGAACCTTCTTCTGGACTTGGCAATTTATCCTCTTCGGTTGATTTGCCTCCTTTGGATGCACTATGATAATACCTTGCGTCCTCATAGTGTATTTCATGGATGCCGAAGGGTTGGATCTCTCCATCAATTCTGAACTCTTCCCCGTCTACCAGGTACTTTACACATTGATGAAGTGTTGAAGGAACCATCTGGTTTTCATGAATCCATGGCCTTCCTAAGAGAGCTTTATAACAGGCATCAGTATTAATCACATGGAATTTCACATCAGATGTCATCTTTCCAAATTTAATGGGAAGAGTAATGGACCCCAATGCCTTTTGGCTGCGTTGATTGAAACCCTGGATAATGATCTTCTCTGGAGATAAGTGACATATTTCAAGGGCCAATGCTCGGAGAGTGTTGAGGGTCATTAAATTCACAGAAGACCCTGGATCAATTAAAACGCGGTTGATTTTTATTCCATCACAAAACCCTGTCACATATAACGATCTGTTGTGTGCTGTAGTTCCAAGCAACAGGTCTTTATCTGTAAAGGACACTGAAAGTGTATGGACTGCATGCATAACATCTTTCATGTTGACCTCAGCAAAGTATGCTTGATACTCCTCAGGATTTTGTAGAGCATGTATTAAGGACTCCCTAGCTTCTGTTGACATCATCAATGCATCGTACATACTGAGAAGTTCTGGGACCTTCTTCAAATGTGCCAAAATGTTATAATTAGGCTTTTTTGAGGGTTTCTTCGGGGAGACATTATCTTCTTCAAGTATTTTCCCTTTATTTCTGTCATTTGAGCTAGAAGCATTCCTTTTATTTCTGTCATTTGAGCTAGAAGCCTGTCTTGGTTGAAGTGTCTTCCTAGTTCTGAGTTGCATTTGATGTACCTATTATGGTACTTCATTTTCTTCATCAGGGAAGTTCAGCTCGTCTTCTGAATCATCAAGAACGGCTATGGCACAGCATTCCCCTTTTTCTTCAAAGTAGTCCTCTGTGAGTGTCAAATTTCCCATAGAGACCTGTCTTTGCAACCAGTTTTGGAATTTTTTGCATTCTTCTATGGTGTGTCCTACAACCCGGTGATATGGGCAGTAGTTTGGATGACTATCAAGATGCATCAGATACGGCCATTTGGGTGTAGGTAAATCCAACCCCTTTTCTATAGCTTGATCAAAAAGCTCTTTTCTCTTGTCTTTTTTTATTTTGATAACCTGAGAGATAGATTTTTCCTTAGTAGGAACCGGAGAATCCACAACCTTTGAGACAAAATTTTGTCCCGATGATTCTGGAAGGTATGTCCCAGACTCATCCCATTCAGTATCTTCAATATGTAACTGCAATAACCTATTAGCTGACTCCTCTGTCACCCTTTGAATGAAAGCAGGGATGTCTTCAACAGGCATGACTTTCCTCAAGACCTTATATTTTTGGGTCTTTGGGATATAATATGGTTCTTTGGGTTTTTGTTTGTTGGTATGGCTCCAAGAGCTTGCCGTTCGCCTTCTTTACTTTCTCCCTGAATGCTATTTTCTTTCTCTGCTTCTTGCTAATATAAGGCCGGCCATAACGGTCATATGACTCTTCTAGCTCAGAGAAGCTATCATAGTCATCATTGTCATCATCTTCTGGGTTGTCTAGAGGGTATTCTCTTCCCGAGATAACCCTGCAAGTCTCTACTTGCACATCTACATCATTTTCATGAATTTCCTTAGCTAATTCTCCAAGTAATTATTTGACTTCTTCAGGAAGATAATCTTTGAGGGTAATCAAAACCCTTTCCTTCTGTTCATATTCATCAAGAGTTTCTATATACTCCTCAATAATGGACTTCTTGCGCTTTGATTGTTCGCGCTTTTTCTTCTTATTCTTCTTCTTTGATTGTTTTGTTGAGGGACCTTTAGGAGGTTCTTAAGAGCGTTTCCAAGATATCCCTGGGAGTTCAGCCAACCTTTTCAACATCTTCATTGATCTTTTGGATATAAATACCTCCCATAACTCTTCTGGAACAGCAGAAGGTTTATCATCTTTTGCCGATGGAAGTATCACTTTATTGCCAACCACTATGACCTCCCCTTGGGATGATCCCTCTGAGTCTAGGGTAGTCACATAGTGGGTATGTTCAGCTGGTTGCTCGGACAAAACGTTCTTTGAGAGTGTGATTTTGCCTTCTTGGTACTGTCGCTCCACCCAGTCCTTGAAAACATAGCAATCTTCTATTGTATGTCCCAACACCCTATGATATGGACAGTAATTGGGATGGTCCTTCTTGCTTTGCTCTTCAGGTCTTTTGCATTCAGGAAGCTGCAGACCTTCTCTCACTGCATCTTTGAAGATCTTATGTACTTTGTCTCTTCTAAAGGAATACTTCTTATTCATCCTATCCTTCAAGGAAGGAAGAGGTCTTGATTCATTGCCAGTAACACCTAAGGCAAATGCCTTAACTTGTTCCGGATTATGGGGCTCATCTACGTCTTTCGCTTTCTCAACATTGAAGGTTGTAGCAGTGTACTTGACACCTTCTGTCCTCTTCGATTTGTCTCTATCATTCCTTGAGGTCGACTGGAAATTAGTCAACACCTTTGGGTTAGTCTTTTCTAATTTCTTGGCTTGTGAAATCAAGTCTTGGAATGTTGTGATGCCAGATGTACTCAGAAAGGTGCCATCCAATTATCAATGTTCCCGAGCAATAAACCCACAGCCTGTGGCTGATCAAGTGGTTGTTCACATTTAATGCTCAAGTTCCTCCATCTCATAATATAATCGACCACTTTTTCATCTTTGTATTGGCGAGTGGCCGCGAGATCAGCAATTGTGATTTTGTCACTTATGCCCTCGAACCGTACTCGAAAGGCATCTTTCAGCTGCTGCCATGTTTGAATTGACTCGGGTAATAGATTCGCATACCATTCAAGTGCTACTCCTGCGAGACTTGCAGAGAACTGTCTTAGGAGGAGTGACGGTTTTGCACTTGTATCTCCGCAGGCTGTCACAAAATGAGCCAAATGTTGGTCAGGATTGCCAATCCCATTAAATTGCTTGAATTTGGGAACATTATATCCTTTGGGGTAGGGTACCAAGTCATGGTAGCTAGGATAGGGTTTGTCTCCATCGGCCCTTGTCTCACTCCCTTTGGCTTGTTTTAGTTCAGCAACTACCATCCGCTGTATCTCTTCCAGAGTCATTACAACTGATTGTTCTTGAACAGGAATATAAGATGTTCCCCATGTTCCACCGGCCTGAAGGTTTCCCTTGGATGAGGCGTTGGACTTCTCGACCTCTGCTCAGCTGGCCTAAGGGCTTCTCTCGGCCTTCGGGTCGGACTCCTCGACCTTCCTACTTGTTCAGGTCGATCTTCCATTAGAGTTTTGATTTGTTTCTGCATTTGTAACATCGACTCCATCAACATTGTCATGTTGTCATTGAGTCTTTTATATTCAGCATCACGGTGTCCCTTTTGAGGAACAAAAACAGGTTCATCATCATCATCTTCATTTAGGGGATTTGCTTCTTTGTGTTTCCTTGGCATGTGGAGTAGTGGAAAGCTAGTTCCTATCCCTTGCCCATCATGTGGTGGCACATGGCTGGAGCCTGCTTCTCCATTCAAGGAGTCTGTTGCTCTTCTACGGGATCTCGTAACAGGTCCCGGTTGGTCTTGTTCTGGTGTGGGGTCTCCTCTTGCCTTAGTAACCATTCGACAAGTGTGTATTTCCACATCTGCATCAGACATTTCTTCATCTTTCATTTCCCTTCTCCATTGGAATTTAGAGCGGGAAACCTTGGGTTGATTCCTTGTTTCTTCATTCACATCAGGCATTTCTTCATCTTTCATTTCCCTTCTCCATTAAAATTTAGAGCGGGAAATCTTGGGTTGATTCCTTGCTGGAGTTAAACGGTCAAACACCGTCTTCCTCGCTTTTGAAATCAATTGCTGTTTCTTTTGATAAAATTCTTTTGGCCTTATCTTCTCTGACTGCAGTTTCTTTGCCGCTGTATAAGTCTTGTAAAGATCTTGGCTAAACGAGCTCTTGTGATAGGATCTTCGAGGTCTACCAACTTTATTTTCATTCAGTTGAAGACGCAAGTCTGCAGTGGTTGCATTCTTCTTCACCAGCTTAAGAGGTTCAAACGAAATGTTGAAAGTACCCATTTGATTATTCTTGTGTCCTTGGAATGACACAAAATCCAACTTTTGCTTTGAAATTTTGACTTTCCTTTGTGTTAGCCTTGAAAACACACTTGTCTTCTTTGGCGTATCTTCATCAGATGAGTGGAAGATTCCACTTTCCCGCCCCTTTGCAGTAATATTAAAGGTGGATTCATCATTATCATTATCATCATTTGTAGAGACTACCCTTTTAGGGTGGGATAACCTCTTGAATGCAGATACTCTTGGTGATTCTTTGATAGCAACATCCTCGCCAGTTGCAGGAACGATCACATTAGGGCGACGACCCTTGGATGGAAGCCGCGGGACCGTCAAGTTTTTCTCCGAAGGTGTAGGTCTCCTTATGAAATGTACTGACTCGGATATTATGCTGAAGGTCAGCTCAGCTCCTGCAGCTCCGGTGTTGAAAGTGTAGTTGGGCAGTTGGACTTCAGTTCCTTCGCCAAGGAAGATTGTGAGTTTCGGGCTTCCAGAGGTAGTTGAGTTCTTGAGTGTCATTTCTTCTTCTCAATAAAAAAAAATCAACAATATTAGATTTTTTTCACAGGATGTAGAAATAATGCCTCTACTTGTACTTTTGCCTCAAAGATGGGAGGAGGAATGAGGTCCCCACCGGGCGTGCCAGACTTTGTGGGCTCCTTTCTTTCCACCCGGCCTTTAATTAAGATTGACCGGGTAAAAAGTATGGGTCACAAATCAAATTTTAATTATTTTTCATATTTCAGGTGATTGCAGGTTCATAACTTCTATTAGGGGCAAGCCCCTAATATTAATTACCCCAAACAATGTCATGGGAACCTCCGATTAAGAAATAAGTGTGAATAAGAAACAAATGAGGAAACACAAAATTATTTCTTTTATTGATTTCCAAGAATATGTGAATACATAATCATGAGTGAGAATGCAAAGATATTAAGAGAGCTATTTTTTGTCATGTTCTACAAATTTCTTTTTTTTTCTTTTTTGACTTGGTTGATGCTCTTGACTTCTTTTCTAAAGCTAATCAGAAAACCCTCTAGCTTGGTGACTAGGGCCTTCTTCAATTTTTTTTTATGCGTGCTTGTATCTTAACGCATCGCATAACTTTTAAGCTGCGGCCACTCTGTATTGATGAGTTGCCTACTTGATCATCTTCATTTCTTTTATCACTGAAGACTTCGGCTCTTTGTGCTTGTAAAATCTTCAGGTTTTGACTTGTGAAACTCCTCCAGTCTTTGACTTCTTTGTGTCTTAAACTCCAGAGTTGCATTTGTCATTCAGGTCTTGACTCTTTAATGCTTTCAAGTCTTGACCTTTAAATCTTCAAGCCATGGACTTTAACATGATTAAGTCATTAACTTGGCAATTTTGATTTTTTTTTTAAAATGGATCTCAAGCTATAATCATGAGCTTGATTTCCGTTAACTAAGACATCAATTGAGTTCTCCATTTCAATTTTTGCGAGAGAGACCTCATAATGAGCTTCAAGAAAATCTCTGTCAACATTTTTTATGAGTGTTGAAAAGAGATTTTTTTTTTTGTGAAATTTTCATTTTTTTTTAATTCTTCCTTGCACTTCAAGAAAAGATTTTTTTTTTGTTTGTGGAATTTTCCTTTTTTTCACTTTTCCCTTCACTTCAAGAATTTTTTTTTATTTTTCAAGAAGAGAGATTTTCTTTTTGTGGAATTTTCATTTTTCACTTTTCCCTTTCACTTCAAGAATTTTTTTTTCATTTTTAAGAAGAGAGATTTTCTTTTTGTGGAATTTTCATTTTTTTTACTTTTCCCTTTCACTTCAAGAATTTTTTTTATTTTCTAAGAAGAGAGATTTTCTTTTTGTGGAATTTTCATTTTTTCACTTTTCCATTTCACTTCAAGAATTTTTTTCATTTTTCAAGAAGAGAGATTTTTCTTTTTTGTGGAATTTTCATTTTTTTCACTTTTCCCTTTCACTTCAAGAATTTTTTTATTTTTCAAGAAGAGAGATTTTTTTTTTATATTTTTTTTTTTGTAAGAATTTCTCTTTACCCCTATAATGTCAAGACCTCAAGGTGGAGTTAGAGAAATTTCATAGAAATTTTCTCCTTACCCCAAGAGTATGTCAAGACCTCAAGGTGGAGTTAGAGGAATTTTGTGGAAATTTTTCTCCTTACCCCAAGAGTGTCAAGACCTCAAGGTGGAGTCAGAGAAATTTTATAAAAATTCCTCCTTACCCCAAAAGTATGTCAAGACCTCAAGGTGGAGTCAGAGAAATTTCATAGAAAATTTCTCCTTACCCCAAGAATGTCAAGACCTCAAGGTGGAGTCAGAGGAATTTTATGAAAATTTTCTCCTTACCCCAAGAGTGTGTCAAGAACTCAAGGTGGAGTTAAAGGAATTTTCCAAAAAGAAGTCCTGCAAAAAGAGAAGAAAAATTAAGAAAACACCCCACACCTGATAAACTCACCTTTCATATTTTTTACTCATCCTTCATTTTTTTTTTCTTTTCCCTACTTTTTCCTCTCTTCCTTTTTTCATTTTTCCCCTCTTCAATTTTTTTTCACTCCTTCATTTTTCTCTCTTTTTTTCTTCTTTTCATTTTTTTCTCATCCTTCATTTTTTCCTCTCCTCTTATTATTTTTTTATCCTTCTTTTTTTCATTTTTTCCCCTTTTCATTTTTTATTCACCATTCATCATCATTTTTTTATACAATTTTGCCTCCAAAAATTATCTCCTCATTGATATTCTTATGACCCGCTGACAGCACCATGAAGTTCCCAGTTTGTGAGACCTTGAGGAGTCAGCGCCTCAAATCAATAGCAACATAACATATCATGGAACCCTTTCAAACCCATAGCCGAGCCAATGATCTATTTTATTTCTGTGCTGGAAAAATAAAAGCAACTTGAGTTGAGAACTATAGCTTTTGCATTTCAAGGGCTTGAAGAACACCTTTGAACTCAAACTCATGAGCTTCTTTGTTGAGCCACTCAGCAAACTTGTATCTTGTGTCATTCGGATAAAAAAAAAAGTTGTGCAATTTCCATAAACCCCTTTGCCTCTAAGTCATTGAACTTGCTAGTGAACACCATATCCCTTATATAGCCACTGCCCTTTCACTGAAGAAAAAAAAAACAAGATACTGGCATGTAGCTACTCCTTGAAATAATCTTTCCGTGACAAGGAGTAGACTCCAATCCCCACTGCAGCTTCCTGAGCAGACATTCCATCAAGCAAGTTGTGTGCTTTCTCAAGCTACCTTGAGGTAGAGCAAGCATTCACAATCCCACAGAACTCTTGATGCCAATCACTTCCATTTGAGATTCAACCTCTTGTATCCCAATGATTCAACGCAGCTAAATCTTTGAACCTTCCATTCTCTACAAACTCCTTCACCTCTTTATAACCATCTTCATCCAAAACACAGCCATTTCCACCATTCTTCTCTTTCAGTACACTCAAGAGAACCTCCTCACATGTCCACTGATCAAACTCCTGAAAAAGCTCATCTTTTTATTCATAAAACCCAAAGCAGTCATCAAACAATCCACTTCAACAATCTTAATCTCCAGCCCTTTGGAGGCACGCAAGTAGGTAAGCAAACCAAAACTCCGTTCATCCAGCGACAACTCTAGCGACAAGATAATCTCCAGAACCCTCTCAGCGTCTGAAACGGAGCCAATAGTACGGCAGCACCCGTCGAGCACGCTGTTATACGAAGCTAAGTCGGGCTTCATCTCGCCGGCACAGTCCTGATGATCAAGCTTGCGGCTCTCTTCAAAGAGATAGGGGATGGAAGAGGAGAAGTAGAAGTTCTGACCCCAGCCCCACTCGTAGATATCGATGGCGAGGTTGTAGAAAGTGCTGGCAAACGCAAGGACGTTGGTGAAGTCACCAACCCGAAACTTGTCTCTTGCGATGGAACCCACTTAAGATCGACGGAGTACTTCCCCTTGATCTCGGTGGCGACCCTCGCCAATCAGATCCGGGGTTTTAATGAAGAAGATAATGATAAAATGGATAAGAGAGAAGAGAGAGAACACGAGAGAGAGAAAAGCATGTATATGCATGCATGGTTTCTTTTTCTTATCTTCAAACTCATGCTGACTTTTATTAATGCTTAAAAAAAACACATAAAGGAGTGTGACCCGCCCTATGCAAAAATGCATGAATAAATTTTCTTTTTTTTCTTTTGTAAATGCATAAAGGTTAGAGAGAGATGGGACCCTATGCATATTTTTTTTAAAAAAAATCATCAAGAAGCGGGACCCGCCCCATGCAAGTATATGGATCAATCTTCATCATGTAACATAAGGATTAATGTTACATATTATATTTTTTTAAGAAGAAAGTGGTACCTTGCTATGAGTTTTCTCTCGTCGCCTATCAAGTGGATCAACCTTCTTTGACCTCTTAATCTTCTCCCTTTTTTCGTCGTCTTCGTCTTCCCCTCCTTCTCCTCCCTCTGTACTTTTTTTTTTGCCTGTTCCCCTCTGTATCTTCTTTTTTCCATCTTTTTTGTTTGTTGTTTTTTTTTTCCGTTCCACCAAATCCTCCACCAGATATTTTTTCAACAAATCACCAACTCTATGATAAGGAGATTTTCTTTTTTTTTTAATTTAAAATTTAAATTCAATCTTTTTTTAATTCTTATCCCCTTTTTTTTATTATTTATTTATTTTTTTTAAATATTTGAAATTCAAATCCATATTAATTTATATATATCCTTAAACAAATATATATATTCTCTCTCTTCTTTTTTTTTATATTATTATTTTTTATTTATTTATTTATCTTTTTATCCTCTTACTCCTATTTGGAATAGGATAATGCCTTTTTTTTATTTATTCCCTTTTTCCTTACTCCAATTCAAAATAAAAGAATATGGTATATCATCACCATACTTATTACTTATCCCTTTTTTTTGTTTGATTTTAATTCAAAATAAAATAGCAAGTTTATAATAGAATTAGAATAAAAAATTTCTATATAAACAAGTGTCCCCCTTGTAGCTTCCTCACACACAACTATTGAGAGAGGAAGGTACAAGTACTTTCAAACTTCAAAAGCTTTCAACCTATTTGAGGTAATAATCTTTACCCCTTTTTTTATTTATCTATATTGAATGATTTTTTTTACTTTGCTCGATTCGGAAACTTCTCTCTCTTCTTTTGTTTTAAAACCAAAACTCTCACTCCATGTAAGCCTCCTTTTTTTTTTTTTGCTTTTATAGAATTTTTTTTCTTCCCGTTTTGCATACTTCTTTTTTCTTTTTGCTTTTATAGAATTATTTTTCGTTTTTTGCATGCTAAGTAGCTTCATGCATAGGGTCCCCACTTTTTTTCGTTTGTTTTGCTTTTTTTTCTTAAAATCATGACCATGTGCTAGCTTATCTGAGCAACATACTACCTTTCTTTTTTTTTCCTTTTTTTTTTTTTTTTCCTTTTTTCTACTTTCATAGAATTCTTCTTCCTTTTGCAAGCAATCAAAACTCCTACGTAGCTTCATACATACATAGGGTTCACTTTTTACTTTGTTTTGCTTTTTTTCTTAAAACTATGACCATATGCTAGCTTTCCTCATGAGTAGCATGCTACCTTCAAATATTTTTATTAGTTTGCAATGACAGCTGTCCCACCCTTTTTTTTTGCTTTATTTTATTTATATATTTTTTCATGGAAAGCTTGTTTGGATTATATAGGTTTTCCCTAAGGATTATCAGAAACTTTTTTCTCCAATTTTGTTATAATAATAATTTATTTATATATTTTTTGTAATAATTTTGGTTTTTTTTTTTTTTTTTTTGCCAATACATATCATCAATTATTTTCTTTTCTTTTTTTTTTTAAGTTTTTTTTTAATGGCTCCAACCACCAAAGACAAACTAGTAGAGCCCCTTTACGGGCCATACGATGATCATAACAAAGCTCCCGACGGACTACCAATTCCGCGACATCACCCCATCAACTCCAAAAACTTAGAAAAGCCAGTTCGATACAATGGAAGCGACTTCAACGAATGGACTTATATACCAAAGTCATACAATGACCTTGGTAAATTCACACCAAACAGTTTCGAAAGGAACGGGGAAAAACAAGTCATATTGTTAAATCCACGCGAACCTGTTGCAACAAATCTCAACTTAAACACACTTGGTTACCAGGTCAACGCCGATCCCACAACCATTATATGGACTGGGCAGATTCCATTCCACAAATATGCCCCCCATCCAGCAGGCTACGAACAATGGGCATTCGAAATCATAAAGAAATCATCAGATATACTTAAGCAAGTCGGAATTCTTGGAGCAGTTGCGATTTCTACAGGATATATGATTTCGACCCGTCAATGGTGAAGGCACTTATTGAAGCATGGTGTCCAAACACCAACACATTCATCACCCCTTTCGGAGAAATGGGGATCTCTTTGTGGGACCTAAAGTGCGTTGGGGGACTACCGATCATAGGAGATCTTTATGAAGAATATGTCCCCCCGAACAACGATCTTTATTCTAGAGACACTCATCCCACCACTTTGAGAGATTTACTTAACATCTACCAATGGATCCGCCTTTATGCTTCAGGAAAGACTAAAAAGGTCCTTTCTTTCTTATGGATAGAGTTTTTTTTTCAAAGAATCGCATGGAAAAAGCAAATTTGCGAACGATGAAACTCATCCCATACCACATGTTTCAGATGAGTGCAAGCTTGCCGCTTTTTTGTCCTTGTGGTTGTGCCGTTTCATCATGCCACACAAAGGATCTCTCATTCGCCCGGAAACGTTTCTAATGGCGACCAAATTAGCTAGGGGAATGAGGATCGCTTTAGCCCCCGCTGTATTGGGATGCATCCACACCAGTTTAGATACAATCACTTTACACTCCAAAGGACCATGCCATGCCTCAATTTATTTTCCTTATCATTTCTTTTATGGATGGATCGAAGCACACTTTGAAGGGACCTATTCTCGACTTAACACACCAGATGATCGTATCAGAAATATAAGTGGGTTGCGAGAAATTCCAAGCTTAGCTTACATTTCAAATGTAAAAACTACCACCCTCACTCTTAAAAGAGCTCGTAGCATATTACGGAAGGAAGAATATTTGAAATGGCGTCCATTTACTTGTACTAATTTCAAAAATGAAGGTTGGTACGAAGATCACGAAGAGCCAAGCGACAGCAGAAGGTTGGGAATGGCCCAGGCGGAATACTTCATCTCACTCTGACAGAGTATCATTCCCCTACGTCTGGGAAATAATATTCATGCTCAACAATACAACCCTCACCGGTTCGCTCGACAGTTTGGCTACGATCAAGGGTTTCCTACAGAAATCGAAGTATCTAAGCATCCCCAATCTACTGGCCTTTTGGTAGGCTATTGGCATCACTTCAGTAGGAGAAAGACAGGGGCACAATTCTACATTCCATCTCACAAACGCGAAGGACAACCTCTATACCCGTATGCACACTTTTGGTCAGTTAGGGTGCACACAACTTTGAAGTCCGTTTATAATCTCCTTAGGGAACAAGATCAATCTGCACGAGCTCTTAAAGACAAAGCCCCAACTAAAAAGGAGACTCCTCCTCAAAAAAGAAAATGGGGTAGTCATGAAATCCAAGTTGGAGAAAACCAAGTCGGACCTTCCGCACCACATGCGTCTTCACCAGTAGAATCAAGAATTTCTCCTAAAAGGGTTCGAACTACTTCTTCATCACGAACTCTTTCAGTGCCTTTACATGATCCTCATCAATTGTCACCTCAAGGTACGTACTCCATTTATAATTTTTATTTAATTTATTTTTTCCTATTTTTTATCATTATTATTTTTTTTACGTTTAACCCCCCCCCCCCCCCCCCCCCTCTTTCTTTTTTTTTTTTTTCTATGGGTCTCAAACTCCTCTTTTTTTTTTAATTGACTTCAAACCTTATCTTTGAGTAGATCTCAAACTCTATTTTGAGTTGATCTCAACTCTATCTTGAGTTGATCTCAAACTCTTTTTTTTCAATTGATTTCAAACCCTATTTTTGAGTTGATCTCAAACTTCTTTTTTTTTTAATTGATTTCAAATTTTATCTTTGAGTTGATCTCAAACTCCCTTTTTTTTTTAATTGATTTCAAATTTTATCTTTGAGTAGATTTCAAACTCTATTTTGAGTTGATCTCAAACTCTCTTTTTTTTATTTGAATTAATTTCAAATTTTATCTTTGAGTAGATTTCAAACTCTCTCTTTTTTTAGCATATTATGAACTTATTAAATATGTGGTTCTCCTTCTATTTAGGTGATATTCCTAACATAAGTGAACATGAGGAAGATCAAGCTAGCATCTCCAAGCCGGGATCCAACTCAATAGGTATGTTACTTAACAAATCTCTCTTTTCTTATTTTCCCTTACTCACCAATCTCATTCATTTTAATCCCCCTTTTTTTTTTCCTTGCATATCGCCATGAAGCTCCTTCCCCAAAGATGAGTCCCTCCGCGCATGAGTCTTTGTCTTCGGACTTTGCTCACGATGACAACTATACTCCCATGCTTGATGCTAATCCTCCCATAGAAAGCCCTCTATCTAAAGAAACTTCAAAGTCACTAGAAGTCATCCCTTCTCCTCAACGTGCAAAAGAAGACTCAACTCCAAAAGTTATGGGAGTTGCGTCTATGAGCTCATCTCATCCTCAACTCCTTAGAAAAGACACAGGCTTGAAGTCTTTTTGGGTAAATAAGCTCATTAAAAAGGTGAAATCCTCACGTCCTCATGAACACGAATCTCTAAGGGATGAAACTACAAGATTGCACAAAAACTTGATGACACATGGAATTGACATCTCAATCACAAGGGATAAGATATATGAAGTACTTGATATGGCTAAGGTTGCCCATGATACAAGTAATGGAGAAAACAACCTAAACTCGCCGGAAAAGGAGGAATTGATGGTGGAAGAAGAAGGGCTAAAGGAAACTAAATTGTTCCTCACAAAAATGTCCCAACACATGGATGAAGCTAATATGGAGCTCATACAAATAAGGAAGAAATTACAAGAATTGCGAGCCCAAGAGGAAGAATTGAAAGCACAAGAAAAAGAGAAAGAACATATCATCTCTTCGGGAATGTCACTATTGTTTGATGCTCCCACCATTGAAGAAGTGAACAAGTCTCTCACCGATATTCATCAAAAGATTGAAGCACTTGGAGGCGGCAGTGACAAACCACAACCCTCCTTGTCATCTAAGGAGGCCCGTGCCAACTTTGAGAGAGCGAAAGCTCAACTTTAGGCTTAGCTTATTTTATCTTCGAATTTAGCTTAGTTTACTTCCGTTGCTTAGTTTTAGGCCTTAGCTATTTTATTCATTCAACTCTAGCTTGATGTAATAAATGGACTAAAAGTTCATGTCTTCCTAACTTTTCTCCTTAGTAATAAAATTTCCTTCCGAACTCTTTTTCCTTCTTTTATTTTATGAATATGCCGAACTCCAAACATGATTTTAACCATCCAACTCAAAGAAAAATAATCTATGAGTGTAGATAAGAAATTTCATGAGTACTAGGAAAAGTTCAACCACTTGATCATCAACTTAAAAACCAACAATAGAGACCATAATGCTTAACAAAATTTGATTTAAGCTTATGAATTTTTATGAGAGGCAACTAAACCTCAAACCCAATCTCCACCGTCCATATTGAAGAAAAAAATATCATGACCATGTAAAAATATTTTCAAAAAGATCCCATAATTTTCAACTATTCGATCATCAACTTGATGGCAAACAATTTCCATGATGATTATCAATGGATTTCACTGTTGAGTCATGAATTTTTTACGAATTGTTTTGAACTTAAAATATAATCATAACCGTTCATATGAAACATTATGACGTCTCAAAGCTTCAATAAAATTTACAAGTTAATCAGAAAAGTTATCATAGTCCGATTAAGCTTTGATCAACTCTGATCGTTGAAGGACAAATTTCATGAAACTTAGCTTGAAGTTTAAATTTCTTTGAAAATCATCAAAACTCCAAATTTAATTTAAACCGTTCATATTAACTATTGTCATGTGGTTGTACTATATTTAAAATTTCATTACGATCAGAGCTGATCTGAATACTCGATGAACTACTTGATCAAAACAGAGCTTTCATGAAAAAACTGCAGGTTTTGCCTTCAAAATTCATCACTTCCATGATTTTCTTCTTCTCTTTTTTTTCGCTTCTTTTTTTTTTTTTGAATTTATTTTTCTTTTGTTTTTTTATTTTTCTTTTCTCTTTTTTTTTTTTTATTTTCATAAATTTTTTCTTCCTTTGTTTTTTTACTTGATCTTATAGTTTCTTATAAGATTTGCACGTAGTCTCTTAGAGCTAAATCCACAAGAGTCATTTTAAAATTCATGAAATCATGACTTTATTCAAGTTGAAAAAGAAGACAACATGATAGAATTTGTGTTTTGCCTCGAGAAGCATATGTCATGCTTGACCAACTTGCTCAAACAAGAGCACTGGACGTTCCGTCATAGACAATCTCAAGATTCTTTTTATTTTACAATATGTATTTATTCAAATAGAGAAGAAAAAACAAGATAATGGAACTCGTAATTTGTCTCGAGAAGCATATATCATGCTTGACCAACTTGCTCAAACAAGAGCACTGGACATTCCGTCATAGACAAACACAATATTCTTCTTTTTTTTTTTTTTACATTTTTATATCATGGATAATATTTCTTTAATTAGCTCGCATTGATGGGCGGCATAGGTCTTCTTCCATCGGCATCAACTAGCTGATAAGCTCCTCCTTCATAGACGACCTCTATAATGTATGGGCCTTCCCAATTTGATTTGAACTTGCCCCCAGCATGTTTGTTGATGATGATTGGTCTTCTCAACACCCACACCATCTCTCCTTTCTCAAAAGTTCGAATGCGAGCCATCTTATTGTAAGCTCGTGCCATCCTTGCTTTGTAAACTTCTAGATTCTGTTGAGCCTCAAGTCTCCTTTATGAAATTAGTATGAAACCCTCATACTAATTATGGCGTGAAAAAAAAGATATGAATACCAATTGTGGGTGTTGGTGATTTGTTGCAAACATGAAAATACGGGAAAAGTGAACCAAAATAATGAAAAAATAATCCCCTAATGATATCTTGAAATAGACATTGGTATTCATATCTTGAAAAAAAGATATGAATACTAATTGTGGGTGTTGGTGATTTGTTGCAAACAAATCCCCTAATGATGGCACATGAAATTAGTCTCCTTCCTTTATGAAAAAAAAAGGAAAAAATAATGAAAAAAAAAATATAGGAGGGTCAAAATAAAAAAAAAAAACGAATTATGGTGTGGAAAATAAAAAAATAATGATAAATATTGAATATAAAAAGATAGAGAATATATATATTTATGGATATATATACGGGTTTGAATTTCAAATATTTTAAATTAAAAAAAAGAATAGATAAATAAAAAAAAGATAAGAATTGAAAAAAATTTGGATTTTTAAATTAAAAAAAATATATATCCCATATCATTAGAGTTGGTGATTTGTTAAAGAAAATCTCGCGTATCTTAGGGAGTTGAGGATTTTTAGTAAAAAAAACGTAACAAAAAAAAGAGATTGAAAAAAAAAAGAGAGAAGAAGAGGAAGAGATCGGAGAAGGAAGAAGAAGACGACGATAGAAAGCTTGACAACTTGATTAATTTCGACAGCAAAAGAAAGGTACCTTGTTTAAATGCTTCCATTAAAGAAAAATTGAATAATCAAATAATGGAGTGCTTATTTTGCATGATGAGATCCATACACTTGCTTAGTCTGGGTCCCACTTCTTTATGGCTTTCTTTCATGCATTAATATAGAAAAAAAACCATGAATCCTCATGCCATGATCACACGGTTCCATCCATATGCCATAATCATCTTGATTCATCCATGCATTATATCTGGCGGGTCCCACATCTCCCTTTATTATGCATTCTTTTTCAAACTTCATGCACTTGATGGACTCCATGATTCATGAATAGTATGATGCCCATGATACTTCTCATGACATGATTCATACGGGCCCCACTTCTTAACAATGTTTTTTTAAAATGCATGTATACCGCCCATGATCCTTTTGTTATACCCTCATGGTGTTTCTTTTAAATTATTTATCATGCACGTTGCAAAGTACCATGCATGTATGCAAGCTTTGTTTCTTCTTCAATTGCATATGTCAATGCCATGTTGGGCAATCCAAGGCCAAAGTTGCTTGAAATGTTGTCTTAAGATTCAGACCTCAGGCTCAAATCAATATACCTGTTGCTAGAGTGTTTTGCATGTAATGGCACGGTTAGATCCATCTTCGTTTGTTTTTAGAACCCGTATGCATACCAAGGGATGCCAAAGTAAACCTCAAAATATTTTCATTATGGTGAAGAAATCTTACCATGCTACCAATGGTTTGGCTGTTCCATAGATGAGTGAGAATTTGATTTGTTAAGTATAACAGAATCTTCTCTAAAACTCTAGAGTTCCTTAGTTTGTAGGGTTAGGATATGGAGAACAAAGTATAGACTTTATTCCCTAGAGGTTTGTTTTTGGGTTGTTCTATTTTTGTTTAACATGCTTATAATTACTCAGTCTTCCGCTTCAAAGATGTTATGATTCGTCTTCATTGGATATCTTGTCATATATGTGCTGGTAAAATAAATAGGGAAATAAAGACCTTGTTGTGCTGGTTAAAATAAAAAAAAAGAGAAAGAGAAAAAAAATAAAAAAAAATATGAAGAATAAGAAAAGAGGAGAAAAAAAATGAAGTGTGAGGGTATTTCTGGTAAAAAAAAAGAGAATAAAAAAAACAAAATGAGGAAAAAATAAAAAAAAAGAGTGAAAAAAATGAAGAGGGGAAAAAATGAGAGATGAGAAAAAAGGGAGGAGAAAAAAAGAATGAGAAAAAAATGATGAAGGATGAGTAAAATAAAAAATGATGATGAATGAATTGGTGTGCGGGTGTTTTCATAATTTTCTTCTCTTTTTGCAGGACTTCTTTTTGGAAAATTCCTCTAACTCCACCTTGAGTTCTTGACATACTCTTGGGGTAAGGAGAAAATTTTCATAAAATTCCTCTGCCTCCACCATGAGGTCTTGACATTCTTGGGGTAAGGAGAAAATTTCTATGAAATTTCTCTAACTCCACCTTGAGGTCTTGACATACTCTTGGGGTAAGGAGGAATTTTTATAAAATTTCTCTGACTCCACCTTGAGGTCTTGACACTCTTGGGGTAAGGAGAAAATTTTTCACGAAATTCCTCTAACTCCACCTTGAGGTCTTGACATACTCTTGGGGTAAGGAGAAAATTTCTATAAAATTCCTCTAACTCCACCTTGAGGTCTTGACATACTCTTGGGGTAAGGAGAAAATTTCTATGAAATTTCTCTAACTCCACCTTGAGGTCTTGACATTCTTGGGGCAAAGAGAAATTCTTACAAAAAAAATTATAAAAAAATCTCCCTTCTTGAAAAATGAAAAAAATTCTTGAAGTGAAAGGGAAAAGTGAAAAAAATGAAAATTCCACAAAAAAAAAAAATCTCTCTTCTTAAAAATGAAAAAAATTCTTGAAGTGAAAGGGAAAAGTGAAAAAATGAAAATTCCACAAAAAGAAAATCTCCCTTCTTGAAAAATGGAAAAAATTCTTGAAGTGAAAGGGAAAAGTGAAAAAAAATGAAAATTCCACAAAAAGAAAATCTCTCTTTTTAAAAATGAAAAAAATTCTTGAAGTGAAAGGGAAAAGTGAAAAAATGAAAACTCCACGAAAAGAAAAATCTCTCTTCTTGAAAAAAAATAAAAAAAAATTCTTGAAGTGAAAGGGAAAAGTGAAAAAATGAAAATTCCACAAAAAGAAAATCTCTCTTCTTGAAAAGTAAAAAAAATTCTTGAAGTAAAAGAAAAAAGTGAAAAAAATGAAAATTCCACCAACAAAAAAAAATCTTTTCTTGAAGTGCAAGGAAGAATTAAAAAAAATTGAAAATTTCACAAAAAAAAAAAAATCTCTTTTCAACACTCATAAAAAAATGTTGACAGAGATTTTTCTTGAAGCTCATTATGAGGTCTCTCTGGCCAAAATTGAAATGGAGAATTCAATTGATGTCTTAGTTAACGGAAATCAAGCTCATAATTATAGCTTGAGATCCATTTTAAAAAAAATCAAAATTGCCAAGTTAACGACTTAATCATGCTAAAGTCCATGGCTTGAAGATATAAAAGTCAAGACTTGAAAGCATTAAAGAGTCAAGACCTGAATGACAAATGCAACTCTGGAGTTTAAGACACAAAGAAGTCAAAGACTGGAGGAGTTTCACAAGTCAAAACCTGAAGATTTTACAAGCACAAAGAGCCGAAGTCTTCAGTGATAAAAGAAATGAAGATGATCAAGTAGGCAACTCATCATTGCAGAGTGGCCGCAGCTTAAAAGTTATGCGATGCGTTAAGATACAAGCACACAAAAAAATTGAAGGAGGCCCTAGTCACCAAGCTAGAGGGTTTTCTGATTAGCTTTACCAAAGAAGTCAAGAGCATCAACCAAGTCAAAAAAAAAAAAAAAAAAAAAAAAAAAAAAAGAAATTTGTAGAACATGATAAAAAATAGCTCTCTTAATATTTTTGCATTCTCACTCATGATTATGTATTCACATATTCTTGGAAATCAATAAAAGAAATAATTTTGTGTTTCTTCATTTGTTTCTTATTCACACTTGTTTCTTAATTGGAGGTTCCCATGACATTGTCTGGGGTAATTAATATTAGGGGCTTGCCCCTAATAGAAGTTATGAATCTGCAATCACCTGAAATATGAAAAATAATTAAAATTTGATTTGTGATCCATGCTTTTTACCCGGTCAATCTTAATTAAAGGCCGGGTGGAAAGAAAGGAGCCCACAAAGTCTGGCACGCCCGGTGGGACAAACTTCTCCTCCCATCTTTGAAACAAAGTGTGAATGAGAAATAAAAAAATGAATGATAAAAAAAAAGGTTAATTAGCATTATTAATGTGATGTTTTCCTTTTCAGGTTTTC
Organism: Dioscorea alata; assembly: GCA_020875875.1. NCBI lineage: Eukaryota > Viridiplantae > Streptophyta > Magnoliopsida > Dioscoreales > Dioscoreaceae > Dioscorea > Dioscorea alata. The sequence continues at coordinate 10,178,244 of CM037013.1, read as the reverse complement.
ATAATGGCACCTGTAAACAACACCAACAATGCAGCTCCATCATGCACCATTTTCCTTGGGGAAGGCACTCAAGTGAAGCTTCCTTATGCTTCTGTCTACACTGGCGTCGCGGGAGCTGAAATCAAGTTTGGGACTATCTCGGAGTATGTCAACTTTGTGCCAAGCCCACCATCATCACCATCAATGGGACATTGCTCAAATGTGATGTTGCCTGCCGAAGTCGAAGAAGGTGCTGTTGCTGTTAAAACATCTGTTTTCGACAGACTCACCTTTCCAAAAAGAGTCGTGAACATTAATGAAGGAGAGGATGAAGAAGAACCTTCATTCACAATCACTGCTAGAGGGAAGGAGAGTGGTATCTTTAAGAAGCCTAACGCTACCCCAACAAAATCTTTCATGATGGGGCGCCCAAGACTGACCAAGAGGAAGATACCCTCACCTCAGGAGAAGGCAAGTTTTGTCTCGTTCCAAGATTCAAGGAATAGTTCTCCAAGTTCATTTGCAAACTCTTTCACACCATTGCGAATGGTGAAGGTGAACTCCACAACTGGTGAGCTTCGATCCCAACAGACTGACATGAAGAAAGGGGGCAGGCCACCAAGGTTCCATCAGTCGAAGAGCACTTTTGCTAAAAAGATCTATAATAACTACACCTCCTACAAGAAGCTTCAGACTGAAAAGATGACACCTAGGGAGTTTTACCTAAGAAAGAAGAACTTACTCTCGGAGTCGCGAGCTTCTGTGTCTGATAGGCTTGCACTGCCGAAGAAGCAAGCTTACAAGAAGACTACTCCCTTTAATTCTCGTTCAAGGTTTCAGTGGATAAGGAAACAAGATGAAGAGAAGGAAGATCTTGAAGTACACACTATACGGGTGATTACTGAAGGATCTGAACACCCACCTGAGCCTGAGCGTCCCTTCACTAGACTGAGGAAGAAAATAACTGTGGGTACAAGTAGTATGCAAGAAGAAGATATTAATCAAGCATTACAAGAAAGGGCAAAAGCCTTCTCCCAAGCTGGGTTTCAAACTCCTCTTAGGAGGAATAATGACTCAAGTGAAGAAGAAGAAAATGACAACCTTATTTTCACATCGAACAAAGACCCAATGTTTGCAAAATTAAAGAAGCAATTAGATCAACGAGAGAAAGATTACATATCTATGGTGCAGACTGTTGCGTCTCTGTCTGGTGTGATCTCCCATTTAAGTGATCAAGTCCAAAATCTACTCCACGACAATTCAAGGGCTCATAGGCAAGCACCATCTGTACAAGTCATTCAGGAGGAAGAAGATAATGAAGAGGAAGTTCTTGGGTTACATGAGCAAGCTGGAACATCGGCGGCACTTCAGCCAATGATATCCCGAGAAGAAGTACAAAAAATAGTTGCTGCACAATTGAAGCAAGCTAAGGGTGCTACAGTAAAAAGTGATGGAGATAAACCATACTCAAGCTTTCATGATCAAGTGGCTTATCCTAAGGGGTACAATGTTCCTAAGTTTAAGCAGTTTAATGGCTTAGGGAATCCTGATCAACATTTGGCCCATTTCATAACATCATGCGGAGATACAAGCAACAACCCGTCTCTTTTGTTAAGACAATTTGCTGCTAGTTTAACTGGTGTGGCTTTTGAATGGTATGCAAACTTGCAACCTGAATCCATTTAGACATGGCAGCAAATGAAGGACTCCTTTAGAGTTTGATTCGGTGGAGTTACTGATAAAATTACTATATCTGATCTGGCTAACACAAGGCAGAACAGGGATGAGAAGGTTATAGATTATGTGATGAGATGGCGTAACTTGAGTATCAAGTGTGAGCAGCCACTCGATCAAGTGCAAGCAGTGGGGCTACTGGTGAGGAATATTGACAACTGGATGACTCCATTTCTCAGCTCATCTGACATTCACACATTTCAAGACTTGATCTCTCAAGTCAAAAAATTAGAAAGAACTAGTCCAAGGGTGGTATCAACAATGCAACCCACCAAAGTGGACAAAGAAAAGCCAAGAAAGCCAGAAGGTGTTAAGCATGTGGCCTTTGCAACTAATCAAGCAAAGGAGACCACTGCACCAGCAAATTATAACAAGTCAAGGCCACCATCACTTGGGAGTGGAAGTGAACCACCTAAGCCTATAAGTTCTCTTCAAGAGAGGATGAGCAAAAAATATTCTTTTAGAAGGGACAAAGTAATGAAGATATTCAAAGATGCACTGAAGGTGGGTTTGTAGTTGCTAGAGAGCAAGCGACTAGAAGAGGCAACAAGAAAGATCACCCAAATTTTTGTCCATATCACAAAATATTGGGTCATTCAATTGAGAACTGCTATGTGTTTAAGGATTGGATTGAGCGACAGTATCAGGAAGGGAAGATCACTTTATCTAAAAATGTATTGCTCGATCAACCGGCAGAGCACACCAACTATATGTCAGTTGCCCTGCAAGAAGAAGCTTTATGGGGGCAAGATGCAGGGAGCACTTCAGAAGGCATGCAAGCTGACGAAGGTTCTCAAATTCCCAAGGAGCCCGCTCCTCTTGGAGTTCCAGAAGGCTTATGGGAAATTTTTATCTCAAAAAAATCAAGAAAGATGTTGAAGAAATTGGGAGAGCTCCCTGGTATCAAGTGGCGGAGAGCTCAAGAACCAGATGAGAAGCCCAAGCAAAAAGCCAAGAAGAACAAAAAGATCAAGAACAAGAAAAAGAAGCAAAAGCAGATAAAGCCCGCTGAGTTCCACCATAAGAAGTCAATTATTGAGGAATATATTGACTCCTTGGAAGATTATCAGCAAAAGGAGAGAGCACTAATAACATTAGGTGATTACTTCCCTGGTGAGGTTAAGGAGCTGCTCTCAGATTTGGATGAGTCTCAAGATGAAGAACCTATGGTTGAGACTTGTTGAGTTATTACCATATATGAAGAAGAAACATGGGATGATGTTGATGATGAAGATGAGTTTGAGCTCTACTACCCAGATGATGGTGATTCTTTATCCGAACAGCTATATGATCGACATGGGAGACCATATGTGAGTAAAAAGCAGAAAAAGAAACAAGCTTTTAAAGAAAGGGTTCGAATGGTGAATAGGAGGTTGCAGGAAGCTTCAACACAATCCTATCAAGCAAGCCAGCATTATCCAAAGGACAAACCAAGAAGAACACCTAAACATAAAATACTTAGAAAGGTGATGCCATATGAAGAGATTCCGTCCTTCATCCAAGAAGTGACATATGACCTAACTCATCGGAAGCCACATATTCCAGATGGTGATGTTCCTTGGAATGAGTCTGGAGTCATAGAAACTGTGAATGATTCTTTCCACCAAGAGAAAACACATCCTCAACATAGTGAAGATCGAAGAATTGACATGGAGGAAGGAAGAACACCTCAACTTCTAAGCAATGTGAGAGATGTGAGCTTTTCCATAAGAAGAGATAAAATTCAAGAATTATTTCGGAAGATGGTAAAGGAAGGTATATTGATTCTAAAGAAGAGAAGGGATGCTATAATAAACATGAATGATCATCCTAGGTACTGTCCTTTCCATCATTTGATTGGGCATGCATTGGAAGATTGTCATGGTTTCAAGAGTTGGCTACATAAAGTACTCAAGTCAGGTGCCGTAGATCTACCTGAGGAGTATTTTGAAGTGTCAGGTACATGTTGTGCCTTAACAATCAAAGAAAGACATGATAATGGGTGTATTCGCCAAGATGAGGAAGAGGAACCTCGAATAATTAACAATGTTCGGAGGCTTCTTGAACAAGCACGTGGCACTAAGGATAAAGGGAAAGAGAAGGCGATCGACATAAATGAAGACATTGTGCAGCCACGGAAGAGCTCTACTTCGAAGACACAAGACTACAACATTGCTGCCCATTTGAAGAAAATTCCAGTGCAATTAAGTGTCTTTAACGCGTTGATGATGTCACAGGAGCTCAGAGACACATTGATCCATGTTTTGCAAAATCCAGAAGAATACCAAGCTTATTTTGCTGAAGCTCATATGACGGAAGCTCTTCATGCCTTTGGCTCTCTGGTGATTAAGTTCTCAGAGAAAGACTTGTTACTAGGGACAAAGGAGCATAATAGACCTTTATATGTTACTGGGTCTTGTGACGGGACAAGAGTCAACCGAATCCTCATTGACCCAGGCTCATCTGTAAATTTGATGACATTAAAGACTTTGCATACCTTAGCTATGGAGACATATCACTTGTCAACTGAGAAGATTATTGTCCAAGGTTTCAACCAGCATAGTCAAAAGGCCCTAGGGTCAATTACTCTCCCTTTAAAAATTGGGAAGCTAACATCGGAGGTGAAGTTTCATGTTATCAATACTGATGCTTCCTATAGAGCATTGTTGGGGAGACCATGGTTACAAGAAAACTATGTGGTTCCTTCCACTTTGCATCAGTGTTTGAAGTATATGAAGGATGATGATGTATACCGCATAGATGGGGAGATTCAACCATTTGGTGTGCATGAAATTAGCTATGATGATGCTCGATATTTTGTTGATACACCAAAAGGGGGCAAGCTTTCTGCAGCAAAGGATGATGCTCTCATGAAGGTTACCAAGACTAACAAGGTCACTCAGAAGAAGGTTTCTTTCATACCTTTGAAACCACACTTTGGAAGTGAGACGGAATCTTCAGGAGAAGAAACAAATGATGAAGACATGCATGCCACCAATTCATCTTCTCACTCTCATAGGAGAAACCGACACTTTGGAAGTGATGATTCTGACGGAGAAGGAACTTCATTTCCACCTATTAAAAAAGAAGATGATGATGAAAGTCCAATAGAAAATTCTCTTCATGTTACGAGAATACCAAAAGGCCTTTACAAAGCTCTTAATGAGTTGGATGTTAACTCAGTAGAACGGCTCGTCACCTTTTATGTGCCTTCTCGTCATCCGGAGGAGAGAGGAATCCTCTTCTATAAGTCTGATCCTAATAAGATCAATGATGAAGATATGTTGATGGTAAAGACAATGGGAGATGAAGAACCTTGGCCTTTGAGGATTCCAACTTACTATCCTCCTAGGCTAAGAAGACTTATAAAACAAGCTGGGGTCAGTTTGAACTATTCAAGGGATAGACATGCTTTCTTTGAGAAACTTTGGCATCCTTTCAAGATTTCTATGCAAGGGCAAGGCTTAAGCAGGAAGGGGCTTGGGTTTCAAGATGAGCAAGTATATGAATGTCATATGGTGTCGACTGTTGAAAGGTTAGATACAAAGGATAAAGATCCACTTGAAGAAGCATCAGATGATCATCTTGCGAAAGATATTAAATTGAAGGACGCACCCCCAGAGCTTGAAGACGGAGGACAAGCGACAATTGATGATTTGGTAGAAATTAACTTGGGAAGTGAGGATGATCCTAAACCCACTTTCTTAAGTGGACAATTAACTCAAGAAGAAAAAGAAGACATTCAAAGCATTCTCGTAGAGTATATCGACTGTTTTGCATGGAGCTATAAGGAGATGCCAGGGCTCGACACCGAAGTAGCAGTGCACAAGCTCGCCATCGACCCAAATTTTCCACCAGTAAAACAAGCACCAAGAAAGATGAAGTTTGATCTAGAGGAGAACGTTATTGAAGAAACCAAAAACTAATTGAAGCTGGTTTCATAAGGGAAGAAAAATACCCTAATTGGATTGCCAGCATGGTGCCTGTCAAGAAGAAGAATGGCCAAATCAGAATATGTGTGGACTTTAGGGACTTAAACAAAGCATGTCCCAAAGATGACTTTCCACTTCATGTTATGGAGATCATGATTGATAACACTTCCTCTTATGAGATGTTTTCTTTCATGGATGGTTTTTCTGGGTACAACTAAATCAAGATGGACCTAGAGGATGAAAAGCACACAGCGTTCCGGACACCAATAGGTATCTACTGCTACAAGGTTATGCCTTTTGGATTAAAGAATGCGGGGGCAACATATCAAAGAGCAATGACAAAAATTTTTAATGATTTAATTCACCAAGTCGTGGAGTGCTATGTAGACGATTTGGTGGTGAAAACACAATCAAAAGATCAACACCTCAATGACTTGAGAACGGTGTTCGATCGTATTAGAAAATACAATTTGAAGATGAACCCTATGAAATGTGCATTTGGGGTATTATCTAGAAAATTCCTTGGATTCATCGTGAGACACCGAGGAATAGAAATTGACCCCTCCAAAATTAAGGCAATCATAGAAATGCCACCTCCAAAGACATTGAAGCAGTTGAGGTTTTTCCAAGGGCGTCTTGCATATATTCGAAGATTCATCGCCAATCTTTCAGGAAGATGTAAGCCATTCTCTAAGATGGTAAAGAAGAATGCTCCTTTCAAGTGGGACAACGAATGCCAAAATGCTTTTGAAGAAATCAAGCGCTACTTACTGAATTCCCAAGTGTTAGCAGGGCCGATTGCAGGAAAGCCACTAATCTTATACACAACAGCCTTGGATGGATCCCTTGGAGCTCTACTAGCTCAAGAAAATGAAGAGGGAAAGGAGAACGCCCTATATTACCTTAGTAGGATGTTCGTGGGCGCAGAATACTGATATACCCCTATTGAGAAACACTGTCTTTCCCTAGTGTTTGCATTAAAGAAGCTTCGGCATTATTTTCTTTCACATAAGGTGATTCTCATCTCGAGGATAGACCCAATAAAGTACTTGATGTCAAGACCATTGCTCACTGGAAGATTAGCAAAATGGGCATTAATACTCATGGAGTTCGACATAACTTACACTCCACAAAAAGCAATGAAAGGTCAAGCATTAGCAGATTTTCTCGCAGCACATCCTTTGCCTGATGAATCTCCCTTAAGATGTGATCTTCCTGATGAAGAGACTTTGACAACTAAAGAAGGAGAACAATGTTGGAAGATGTACTTTGATGGAGCTTCTTCGATCCAACCAGCTGTTAGACCTAAAATTCCTCAAATCAGAGCTGGCATTGGACTCATCTTCATTTCTCCAGACGGTGGGATACTGAGATACTCTCTTTCCTTGCTAAAACCATGCACTAACAATGAGGCAGAATATGAAGCTCTTATTTCTGGATTAGAGCTAGCAATCAAGATGAGGATTCAAAGTTTGCATATATATGGCGACTCACAACTCATTATAAATCAAGTTGAAGGAAGTTTCAAGATTTATAAGCAAGAGCTTCTTCAGTATCATCGGAGAGTTATTGAATTATTGAAGCAAATTCCTGATGTTACTGGAGAAAGTCTTTAGGTCCACTAATGGAAAAGCAGATAGCTTAGCTAAATTGGCAAAAGAACTAGCTGATCCAGATTAAGAGGAAATCCAAGTCACCATTCGAAACAGGAGGGTCGTGAGTTCATGTCTTGATGAAGAGTTTGAAAACAAACACCTTAGAAAAGAAGAAGTTCTAATAGTGGATGAAGATGATTGGAAGGAGCCTTTCGTTAAATACTTGAAGTATGGCGAACTTCCAAAAGAAAAGTCTCTAGCGACGCAGTTAAAGAAAAGGGCGATGAGGTTTACCCTTGTTAACGACGTTCTTTATCGAAGATCATATGATCAACTCCTACTAAGATGTCTCTCAAAGGAGGAGTCTGAAGAAGTTATGCATGAAGTTCATTCTGGTATATGCGGAGCTCACCAGTCAGGACCCAAGATGCGGTTGAAGATCAAACATATTGGTTATTATTGGCCAAGCATGATGAACGATTGCCTACAATATGCAAGATAGTGCAAATTGTGTCAAGCTCATGGGGATTTCATTCATCAACACCCCAACCCTTTACACCTTACAATCTCTTCATGGCCTTTTGAGATGTGGGGAACTGATGTGATAGGCCCTATTGAGCCTCCATCATCAAGAGGGCATCGTTTTATATTAGCTGCCACTGATTACTTTTCACGATGGGCGGAAGCCATCCCTTTAAAGGAAGTAAAGGCGGAAAACATCATCAAGTTCTTCAAGGATCATGTGCTATATAAATTTGGAACGCCTTGAAGGATCATCTCCGATAATGGGCAGAGCATTCAAAAGCTTCAAGGTTGGAAGATTTGCTCAGCATCACAAAAATAGATTGGAGGTATTCCTCTATCTATAATGCTAGAGCAAATGGTCTTGTAGAAGCATTCAACAAAACATTATCCAAGTTGTTAAAGAAAGTGGTTTCGAAAAGTCAAAGGGATTGGCATGAAAGACTTCCTAAAGTCTTATGGGCATACCGGACAACATATCGAACACCAACTCAATCAACCCCATACTCATTGGTTTTTGGTACTGAAGCTGTTCTTCCACTTGAAGTCCAGATTCCATCTTTAAGAATTGCCTTACAAAATGAACTCACGAATGAAGATAGAGTTCGCTTGCGTTTGGATGAACTTGATGCTTTAGATGAAAGGAGGCTAGAGGCTCAACAGAATCTAGAAGTTTACAAAGCAAGGATGGCACGGGCTTACAATAAGATGGCTCGCATTCGGACTTTTGAGAAAAGAGAGATGGTGTGGGTGTTAAGAAGACCAATCATTATCAACAAACATGCTGGGGGCAAGTTCAAGTCAAATTGGGAAGGCCCATACATTATAGAGGTCGTCTATGAAGGAGGAGCTTATCAGCTAGTTGACGTTGATGGAAGAAGACCTATGCCCCCCATCAATGCGCGCTTCTTAAAGAATTATTATCCATGATATAAAAATGTAAAAAAAAATGTAAAAAAAAAAAAAGAGAAGAATTTGTGATTGTCTATGACGGAATGTCCAGTGTTCTTGTTTGAGCAAGTTGGTCAAGCATGATATATGCTTCTCGAGACAAATTACGAGTTCCATTATCTTGTTTTTTTTCTTCTCTATTTTAATAAATACATATTGTAAAATAAAAAGACTCTTGTGATTGTCTATGACGGAACGTCCAGTGCTCTTGTTTGAGCAAGTTGGTCAAGCATGACATATGCTTCTCGAGGCAAAACACAAATTCTATCATGTTGTCTTCTTTTTGAAGTTGAATAAAGACATGATTTCATGAATTTTAAAATGACTCTTGTGAATTTAGCTCTAAGAGACTACGTGCAAATCTTATAAGAAACTATAAGATCAAGTAAAAAAAAACAAAAGAAGAAAAAATTTATGAAAATAAAAAAAGAGAAAAAAAAAAAAGAAAAATAAATTAAAAAAAAAAGGCGAAAAAAAAGAGAAGAAGAAAATCAAGGAAGTGATGAATTTTGAAGGCAAAACCTGCAGTTTTTTTTTTCATAAAAGCTCTGTGTTGATCAAGTGGCTCATCGGGTATTCAGATCAGCTCTGATCGTAATGAAATTTTAAATATAGTACAACCACATGACAATAGTTAATATGAACGGTTGAAGTTAAATTTGGAGTTCTGATGATTTTCAAAGAAATCTAAACTTCAAGCTAAGTTTCATGAAATTTGTCCTTCAATGATTAGAGTTGATCAAAGCTTAATCGGACTATGATAACTTCTCTGATTAACCTGTAAATTTTATTGAAACTTTGAGACATAATAATGTTTCATATGAACGGCTATGATTATATTTTAAGTTCAAAACAATCCGTAAAAAATTCGTGACTCAATAGTGAAATCCATTGATAATCATCATTGAAATTGTTTGCCATCAAGTTGATGATCGAATAGTTGAAAATTATGGGATCTTTTTGAAAATATTTTTACATGGTCATGACGTTTTCATCTTTAATGTGGACGGTGGAGATTGGGTTTGAGGTTTATTTACCTCTCATAAAAATTCATAAGCTTAAATCAAATTTTTGTTAAGCATTATGGTCTCCATTGTTGATTTTTTAAGTTAATGATCAGATGGTTAAAAAAAAAAAATCACTTTGAATGCAAGAATGCATTGTAGATCTTCGGGTCGCTCGCTCGTATCTTCCTCCCACAATTATTGTGTGTAAGGAAGTTACGAGGGGGGGCATTTGTTTATATGGACTTTGGATAAAAAAAAAAGAAGAAAAGGAAAAAATAATGAAAAATAAAAAATAAAAAAAAATAATAATAGTAAAAGCATGCAATCCATGCATACGTGCATGATTAAAATAAAATAAAAAAATAAAAAAATAAAAAAAATGATAAGAGAAAGAATGAGAAACGGCATGCAATCAAACGTGCATGATAAAAAATCATAATAAAAAAAATAATAAAAAATGATGAGAAAAGCATTCATGCATTGATAGCTTCCCCGCAAGTGTACAGGATCGCCAAGTAATACCTCGTACAGAAGCACGAGGATCGTATTCCACGGGGCTAAGGAGCTACTCTTACTCCTCCATCGCCTATTATCTAACCTAACAACACAAGCATGGATGTATGTCTACTAAAGCAAAGAAATAAATACGATATGATTAAACAAATTTAAAGGCATACAATGTTGTTGCAAGTACTACAATGAAGAGTGAAGGCCTGTGGATGTGGATCCCCTTGAGGGGTCATCATGATACATGGATGAAAGATAAAAGGTAGCTTGGTTGATTTAGACCGAAGGATCTCAAAATTAGATCAACCCCAATTTCTCGGCGATTGAACTCTAATCCCATACGGATATCAGTTGGAATCTCTTCCTAACCAACATCCCTACGATTGCATTAAGTACAAGGAGATCCAAAATAAGGAATACACTAAACCCTAGTCTATCCTTATAGCTCGGAGGGATATCGACACCCAATTTCTCGGAGTGCCAATACAAGTAACCCCTTTTAGTTCAATAACAACCTAATACACGTGAGTAGGTCACATCTACGTGTATAATTCAAGAAAGAACTACGGATATCTCCATGTGGTAGTTCTAGACATGAAGCACAATGAACTAAATCTTAAACCAAACCAAGCTTGCAATTAAGTAAAGATCATCCAAAATACATGATAAACGCCCCGAAGGTTCACCAACATCCGGTGGCCTTGGGGGTCTAGTGTGCCATCAAGCAAGTAACAACAAAAACACAAAGTAAATCACTTAAAAAGCTCATAAATGACACTCCCTAGATGAAATGATGAAGGAGGAGGTGGAGGTCTGGCTGAATGACGCTTTCCCGCATCCAAGAGATGCCGAATGACGCTTCCCTTGACTTGGATCCTTGCCTCCTTGATGGTGAAGCTTCTCCACTTCAAAATGATGCTCTTGCCTCCTTCCTTGGCTCCAAATCGTCGTCTCTCCAAAGATTTCTTCGTTTCTTCCCTCTAGATACCAGCCAAGAAGTCTCCTATGTGTGCCCTAAAAACATCTATAAATACTCCCGCAGTATCCCCGGGGTGGATAAATGGATCCCGGGGTGGATAGATAGGCAAAAACAAGGCAAAACTTGTCTCATGTGGGGGTGTATCTCGGGGTGGATGGATGGATCCCGGGGTGGATAGATGAATCCGGGGGTGGATAGGGGGCCGTGAGAGCTAGTTGAAATTCACTGTCTTTTGATGCTCACGGCCCCTTATACGGCCCCGTATGCTGCACTGTTCACCCTTATGCACTTCCATCATTTCCAGCCCAAAACTCCTCAGGTGCAACAGCAACTGCTACAGTGAATCCGCTACAGTACCCCCAGCTACAGTGATATGCTCAAGTACCCCAGCTGCAGTAAATACGCTACAGTACTATGACACCCTGATTTTCATCCTTTTTCGCCCAAATCGTATTATCATCTTCCTCATGGCTCCTCCATTCCCTACAACATAAATAATACTCAATTAAGCATAAAACGGGCATCCATTCATATAAAAATACATGCTAAGTGAACAAAATACGTATATTAAAACATATACATTTAGACACTTATCATGCACATTTAAAAATAATAAAGAATGAGAAGTATGCATGGAAGTAATAGAGCTCTAAAAAAATAAAAAAATAGAAGTTCTTAATTTATATAACTTAGTGCATGCATGGGATGCAAAATCAAGCCATGCACTTTTCATTTGTGCATTTATTGCAATTTGAAAAGTGTGAAATAAAAAAAATTAAAACAAATGCATGGCCCACTATGAAAAAGGCACGTGGGAATGATTAAATGATATAAGCATGGATGTAAAAAATAATAATAATAAATAAATATATATAAGCATTTTGTAAAAGCTTAATAAAACAGTGGGTTCTCCGGCTTCCAAACCTGGATATCCTAACCTGATATAGAGCAATTTGCAGGGCATGAGAATTACGGTTGATTAATGATATTTCTTTCCATCCAAAGCAACTCCATGAATTAGCCAATGGGTTGGCAGAAGCATTCAAGAACAAAAAGGATTGGCATGAAAGACTCCCAGAGATGCTATGGGCATATCGCACCACCTATAGAACTCCAACACAATGCACGCCGTACTCTTTGGTGTTTGGAACTGAAGCGGTCCTACCTCTCGAAATCCAGATACCCTCATTGAGAATGGAAGTGCAAAATGAAATCTCAAATGAAGATAATGTTCGGCTTCGATTGGATGAGTTGGACTCTCTTGACGAGAAAAGGTTAGGAGCACAACAGAATCTTGAAGTCTACAAAGCAAAAATGTCTCAAGCTTACAACAAGCTAGCTCGTTTCCGGACTTTTACTAAAGGAGATATGGTCCTTGTCCTTAGAAGACCCATCATCACCAAAAAAAAAGCCGGGGGAAAATTCAAAACAAATTGGGAAGGCCCTTATGTTGTAGAGATCGTCTACAAAGGAGGCGCGTATCAACTTGTTGACGCCAACAGAGAAAGACCGATACCGCCCATCAATGGTCGTTTCCTGAAGAAGTACTATGTCTAATGTAAAAATGTTTGCCTATGACGGAACGTCTGGTCCCTCACAAGGGTAGACTAGTCATGTACAATTAAATGTACTTCCTGAGGCAAAACATTCATTTTCATATATTCTTGTATTAAGTTCACTTTTGTACTGAAATTTATTTAATGAAATAAAGAGGCATGTGTTTGTCTATGACGGAACGTCTGGTCCCTAATAAGGGTAGACTAGTCATGTACAATTAAGTGTGCTTCCTGAGGCAAATACATTGCTCCTGTGTTTTCTAAAAAAAATCAAACAAAAAAAAAATATATAAAATATATATAAAAAAGAAAATCAAGCAAAAAGAAAAAACAAAAAAAAACAAAAAAACAAAAAAAAAAACAAACAACAACAAAAAAAAAATCATGAGGAAAAATTTTCGAAATTTCTAAATTAAAAAGAAACAGAAAATAAATCATAAAAAAATAAATAAATAAATTTTCTGAAAAAAAAAGGAAAAAAGTGTAAAAAAAAATTGTGAAAAAAATCATGAAGGAAAAGGGAAAAGAGAAAATTTTAGAATCTCCCAATTTAAAAAAAAAAAATCAAGAAGAAAAGAAAATTTCGGATCAGGCGAATTTGTGCTAGGAGTGGCACATGAAAACTTGATCTTGATGGACCTCCTTGCAATTTTGAGCTATATCCCAAAAAGATTGAAAGATATTGGCCATGATAAAATAAAGAGTAAGGGATTCCTACTTCTCTCACTCAATCTCGTTAAAATTCTTCGTGAGAGAAGTATGAAGGGGGCATTTGTTTACATAAAAATTGCATGTCCTAGTTTAAATCAAATAAGAAAAAAATTTAAAATCACATATAAGAAAACATATAAATCCCTAGATCAGCCGAGAGCACAGATCTCGAGTCGATCTAAATATTCAAATCCCAAGATCAGCTGAGAGCATAGATCTCGAGACAATCTAAATATTCAAATCCCAAGATCAGCTGAGAGCACAGATCTCGAGGTGATCAAAATATTTAAATCTCAAGATCAGCTGAAAGCACAGATCTCGAGGAGATCAAAACATTTAAATCCCAAGATTAGCCGAGAGCACAGATCTCGAGGCGATCTAAACATTTAAATCTCAAGATCAGCTGAGAGCACAGATCTCGAAGCGATCTAAAATATTCAAATCCCAAGATCATCTGAGAGCACAGATCTCGAGGCGATCTAAATATTCAAATCTCAAGATCAGCCGAGAGAACAGATCTCGAGGCGATCTAAAATGTTCAAATCTTAAGATCAGCTAAGAGAACAGATCTCGAGGCGATTTACAACATTCAAATCTCAAGATCAGCCAAGAGCACAGATCTCGAGGCAATCTAAAATATTCAAATCTCAAAATTGCCCCTGAGAACATATCTCGAGGCAAAATGCAAATTACAAAATTGCCCTTGAGAACATATCTCGAGGCAAAATGGATTAATTGAATTTCGAAAATTTAATTAAAATTTCAAATTTGAATTTTGAAAATTTAATTAAAATTTCAAATTTGAATTTTGAAAATTTAAATCTGAATTTTGAAATTTTAATTAAATCTTATCTTTTTTTTATTTGGTCCACGAAGAGGTTTGGATTCTACGGGGGTGGTTTTGGATTGAAGATAAGGGCGAACGCTTCATTTTAAAAGAGGAGGAGGCAGACGAGAAAAGGATTCGAAGAAGAAGGTGCTAATATATCTCAAAAGAAAAATGAAAAAAAAGAAGAAAAAAAAAAACGCTGCTGCCATTTGTCACCGCTGCTACCCTGGTGAAGCTGAAGCCGAAGACGAGGACGCGTGTTTGCTCTTTCGATGCGTAGATTGACGATGCCTCTAAAGTAACAATTTTTTTCTAAAGCTAAGTTCTCGAAGAAAGCAGAAAGATCGAGACGATGATAGCTATATCCGGAGAGAGTCGAAGTCCCGCCGCCATCGTTCCCGGGGTGCAGCTCATGGCTCCGAGTTGAGCTTGAGCTCTCGGCGCTCCTCTCCCTCTACCCACGCTGCTTGCCGAAGTTACTGCTGCCGTTGATGTTGTTGCCGCTACGTGATGCCGCCGACAGATGCTGTTTTTGATTGAAGCCCGTGATGCTGTGAGGACGTTGAAACTAAAGCGTTGGAGATAGATGAGCCTGAGACGATGTTGTCATCGTTGACACGGCCGCCGCTGTCACCCTTGTCCGTTGTCTGTGATGTCTTGGATTATATGAAACGGAGGTGCTGCAATTCAGTGCTCGTTGATGCGTTGATAGCGACTTTGAGAACCTACACTGACAAACACCTCACCCATTTGCGCAAATTCGCCAAGAAGAAGAAGCTCAAGCTGAAGACAAAGCCACTATTGGATGCATACAACTTGCTTTTTTGATTCTTTGTGCAAGTGTTGTTTGGTTGTAGAAGCTGTGCTATTGTTCATAGAATGAAGAGCAAAGTGGTGCGAAACCCTGATTTTCATCCTTTTTCGCCCAAATCGTATTATCATGTTCCTCATGGCTCCTCCATTCCCTACAACATAAATAATACTCAATTAAGCATAAAACGGGCATCCATTCATATAAAAATACATGCTAAGTGAACAAAATACGTATATTAAAACATATACATTTAGACACTTATCATGCATATGTGCATGATTTAAAAATAATAAAGAATGAGAAGTATGCATGGAAGTAATAGAGCTCTAAAAAAAATAAAAAAATAGAAGTTCTTAATTTATATGACTTAGTGCATGCATGGGATGCAAAATCAAGCCATGCACTTTTCATTTGTGCATTTATTGTAATTTGAAAAGTGTGAAATAAAAAAATTAAAAAAAATGCATGGCCCACTATGAAAAAAGGCACGTGGGAATGATTAAATGATATAAGCATGGATGTAAAAAATAATAATAATAAATAAATATATATAAGCATTTTGTAAAAGCTTAATAAAACAGTGGGTTCTCCGGCTTCCAAACCTGGATATCCTAACCTGATATAGAGCAATTTGCAGGGCATGAGAATTACGGTTGATTAATGATATTTCTTTCCATCCAAAGCAACTCCATGAATTAGCCAATAATTAAAACACTCATCCCAGAGCAACAGCAAAATTGCTTATTCCAACGCAATGGCAAGAGGTTCGTCTTAAGGCAACAACAAATTTCAAAACGATGATGAGATATACATCTCAACGTGGCAAACAAAGAATACAATTTTTTTTAAAAATGCTATGAATTTCGGAACGGCGGTGAGATACTTGATCTCAAAGCGGCAACGAGAAATGAGACAATGGCGAAGAATGTTTCCCAAGGCGGACAACGGCGTCATAAAAAAATAATAATAAATAAATAAAATATGTGTGCCTATATGGCAATATTCATATGTAATGGATCATCATGTTTTAACAATAAATTTAGTATTTTTTCATTGCCTTTTTTTATGTGTACTTTGCCCTTAATCGGAGGTTCTCAAGACATTGTCTGGGGTAATTAATAATAGAGGCTTGCCTCTATTAGGAATGAAAGAACGCACGAAACAAATATGATATTTGTGCTTCGATGTGCTGTATGGTGTCTTTTTCACAGACATGATGCCAGACGCGTATTTTCGATCACACAAAGACTTTGTGGGCTCCTTTCTTTCCACCCGGCCTTTAATTTGGATTGACCAGGTGAAAAGCATGGATCACAAATCAAATTTTAATTATTTTTTATATTTCAGATGATTGTAAGTTCATAACTTCTATCAGGGGCAAGCCCCCAATATTAATTACCCCAGACAATGTCATGGGAACCTCCGATTAAGAAACAAGTGTGAATGAGAATCAAATGAGCGAACATAAAATTGATGTTTTTTTATCGATTTCAAAGAGTATATGAATACATAATCATGAGCGAGAATGCAAAAAGATTAAGAGAGCTATTTTTTTGTCATGTTCCACAAATTTCTTTTTTTTTATACGGCTGATGCTCCTGACTTCTTTGCTAAAGTATATCGGAAGATCCTTTAGCACCAGTGACTGTGGCATTCTCCAATTTTTTAGTTGTGCTTGCACTTGACACATTGCATAATTTTAAACTGTGGTCACTCTGCACTGATGAGTTGCCTACTTGGTCATCTTCATGTCTTTTTTCCGCTGAAGACTTTGGCCCTTTGTGCTTGTAAAATCTTCAGCTTTCTGACTTATGAAACTCCCTAAGTCTTTGACTTCTTTGTGTCTTAAACTCCAGAGTTGCATTTGTCGTTTAGGTCTTGACTCTTCAATACATGTAAGTTTTGACCTTTAAATTTTCAAGTCGTGGACTTTAATATGATTAAGTCGTTAACTTGACAATTTGGATTTGATTTTTTTAAATGGATCTGAAGCTGTAATCATGAGCTTGATTTCCGTTAACTAGATCAATTGAACTCTCCATTTCATTTTTAGCGAAAGAGACCTCACAATGAGTTTTAAGAAGATCTCTGTCAACATTTTTTATGAGTGTTGACAAGAGAAATATTTTTTTTATGAAATTTTCATTTTTTGATTCTTCCTTGCACTTCAAGAAAAGATTTTTTTTTTGTTTGTGAAAATTCTCATCTTACTCTCCCCTTTCACGTCAAGAATTTTTACTTCAAGAAGAGAGATTTTGTTGTTTTTTTTTACTTCAAGAATAGAAGAATAGATTTTTTTTTTTTTGCTTGTGAAGCTTTTTTTTTTATTTTTTACTCTTCCTTTTACTTCAAGAATTTTTTTTTCATTTCAAGAAGAGAGATTTTCTTTTTGTGGAATTTTCATTTTTTTCACTTTTCCCTTCACTTCAAGAATTTTTTTCATTTCAAGAAGAGAGATTTTCTTTTTGTGGAATTTTCATTTTTTAACTTTTCCCTTTCACTTCAAGAATTTTTTTATTTTTCAAGAAAAGAGATTTTCTTTTTGGGGAATTTTAAATTTTTTCACTTTTCCCTTTCACTTCAAGAATTTTTTTTATTTTTCAAGAAGAGAGATTTTTCTTTTTTGTGGAATTTTCATTTTTTTCACTTTTCCCTTTCACTTCAAGAATTTTTTTTATTTTTCAAGAAGAGAGATTTTTTTATATATTTTTTTTTTGTAAGAATTTCTCTTTACCCCTAGAATGTCAAGACCTCAAGGTGGAGTTAGAGAAATTTCATAGAAATTTTCTCCTTACCCCAAGAGTATGTCAAGACCTCAAGGTGGAGTTAGAGGAATTTTGTGGAAATTTTTCTCTTTACCCCAAAAGTGTCAAGACCTCAAGGTGGAGTCAGAGAAATTTTATAAAAATTCCTCCTTACCCCAAGAGTATGTCAAGACCTCAAGGTGGAGTCAGAGAAATTTCATAGAAATTTTCTCCTTACCCCAAGAATGTCAAGATCTCAAGGTGGAGTCAGAGGAATTTTATGAAAATTTTCTCCTTACCCCAAGAGTGTGTCAAGAACTCAAGGTGGAGTTAGAGGAATTTTCCAAAAAGAAGTCCTGCAAAAAAAGAAGAAAATTATGAAAACACCCTCACACCAATAAACTCACTTTCCATATTTTTTCTTTTTTTTCTTTTTACTCATCCTTCATCATTTTTTTCCCTTTTCTTATTTCACTCATTTCTCATTTTTTCCATTTTTCCCCTCTTCATTTTTTTCATCTCTCATTTTTTTCTCTTCATTTTTTTTTTCTCTTTTTCCTCTCTTCTCTTTTCTCACTCATCCTTCATCATTTTTTTTCTTTCTCTTTCTTTTTTTACATAAATACCCCTCTCATGACGATTTTGCACATTAGCCCACAAATTCTTTTCTTTTCATAAATTTAAGGATTTATGCAACTTCGCCCTCTAACTTTCACATTTTTTCACATTTTATCAAAATTTGCAAATAAACCCCAAACTTTCACATTTCTATATTTTTTTATAGCTTTTGCACTTAAACCCTTTAGCTTTCATATTTTCACATTCTCACAATTTTACAACTAAACCCCCTAGACTTCTCCTTTTCACATCTACGCTCAAACTTTTGCAAATAACTCTTTTTTTTTTATTTTCCTAAGAGTTTTTTTTAATAAAAAGACGCACGACCTCCTATATTTCCCCTTCTTCTTTTTTTTTTTTTGAAATTTTGCAGATTAGTCCTCAAATTTCTATTTTGGCATTTTCCCCCAAACCTCATCAATAAGCTTTGGAAATTTTACACGCTACATTTTCCATAATTCTATGACAATGTATACATCTAAGATGACAGAAACAATGTTTGGTAGTAATGATTGAACTTATGAGTGACATACACATTTCATATGCATGATAACACAAGTGGTGCAAATTTTGTTTGAAAAGTATATTCTTGCAATAAAGCAATGGCATGGCTTGAAGCAGAGATGATCATCAAGGTTAAAAATGATGTTTCTTTTTATTTTAATGACACGGTGACAAAGGAGAGGATGGAGTGCGAAGTGAGGAAATATGAACATGAATGGGATGGGATTGCAAAGAGAATGAGCAAAAGACTTGTGAATGTCTACATGCTAAACATACTATAGAAAGCAATCTCTCATTGCATAAGACAAGGCATCATCTTAAGAATGTAAACATGTGTCCATCTCAACATGTCAAGACTTTCTAAGCATGCAAGCTACGAATTATATATGCATATACATCATGCTATGAACTTAACATTGAGAGAATCATAACCTTTTAATTGCCTACCTCGTTCTTTTTTCTTCTGTTCCTTCTCCCGTAAGACAGATGAGCGTCCCGTCCCCTTCTTTCTCTTCTTCTCTTAAAACTCTCTGTTTTCTCTCTCCAATAAAAGCAAGGATCTCTTCTTCTTCCTTCCCTCCTCTCTCTGTTCTCTCTTCGTCTCCCTTCTAAAAAACTCTCTTTTTTTTCTTTCCCCCTTTTTTTTTCAAAATCCTCTCTCTGGTTTTTCCTTTTTTTCTTCTCAAATCTTCTCCGTTTTTTTTTGTTCCCCAAAAATCCTCGACGAGAGATTTTTTCAACAAATCACCAACTCCAATGATACAGGATATATATATTTTTTAATTTAAAAATCTAAATTTTTTTCAATTCTTATCCTTTTTTATTTATCTATTCTTTTTTTTTTAATTTAAATATTTGAAATTGAAACCCGTATATATATTCATAAATATATATATTCTTTCTCTTTTTTATATTCAAATTTTTAAATTTTTTTTTTGATTTATATTTATCATTATTTTTTTAATTTCCACGCCATAATTCGTGTTTTTTTTATTTTGACCCTCTTATATTTTTTATTTGATTCTTTTTTTTCATTATTTTTTCCTTTTCTTTTTTTTTTATCCAAAGTCCATATAAACAAATGCCCCCCTCGTAACTTCCTTACACACAATAATTGTGGGAGGAAGATACGAGCGAGTGACCCGAAGATCTGCAATGCATTCTTGCATTCAAAGTGATTTTTTTTTTTTAACCATCTGATCATCAACTTAAAAAATCAACAATGGAGACCATAATTCTTAACAAAAATTTGATTTAAGCTTATGAATTTTTATGAGAGGTAAATAAACCTCAAACCCAATCTCCACCGTCCACATTGAAGAAGAAAACGTCATGACCATGTAAAAATATTTTCAAAAAGATCTCATGATTTTCAACTATTCGATCATCAACTTGATGGCAAACAATTTCCATGATGATTATCAATGGATTTCATTGCTGAGTCATGAATTTTTTAGAATTGTTTTTGAACTCAGAATATAATCATAACCGTTCATATGAAACATTATGACGTCTCAAAGCTTCAATAAAATTTACAGGTTAATCAGAGAAGTTATCATAGTCTGATTAAGCTTTGATCAACTCTGATCGTTGAAGGACAAACTTCATGAAACTTAGCTTGAAGTTTAAATTTCTTTGAAAATCATCAAAACTCCAAATTTAATTTCAGCCGTTCATATTAACTATTATCATGTGATTATACTGTAGTTAAAATTTCATTATGATCAGAGCTGATCTGAATACCCGATGAGCTACTTGATCGAAGCAGAGCTTTTATGAAAAAAAAAACTGCAGATTTTGTATTCAAAATTCATCACTTCCTTGATTTTCTTCTTCTCTCTTTTTTTTCGCTTGTTTTTTGTGTTTTTTTTTCTTTGAATTTATTTTTTTTCTTTTTTTTTTCTATTTATCTTCATTTTTCATAAATTTTTTCTTCTCTTTTTTTTCTTGATTTCATAGTTTCTTACAAGATTTGCACGTAATCTCTTAAAGCTAAATTCACAAGAGCCATTACACAATTCATGGAATCATGTCTTTATTCAACTTGAAAAAGAAAACAACATGATAAAATTTGTGTTTTGCCTCAAGAAGCATATATCATGCTTGACCAACTTGCTCAAATAAGGGCACTGGACATTTCGTCATAGACAAACACAAAATTCTTTTTATTTTACAATATATCTTTATTCAGATAAAGAAGAAAAACAAGATAATGGAACTCGTAATTCGTGTCGAGAAGCATATATCATGCTTGACCAACTTGCTCAAACAAGAGCACTGGACATTCCGTCATAGACAATCACGAATTCTTCTTCTTCGTTTTTTTTTTTACATTTTTATATCATGGATAATATTTCTTCAAGAAGCGCGCATTGATGGGCGGCATAGGTCTTCTTCCATCGGCGTCAACTAGCTGATAAGCTCCTCCTTCGTAGACGACCTCTATAATGTATGGGCCTTCCCAATTTGACTTGAACTTGCCCCCAGCATGTTTGTTGATGATGATTGGTCTTCTTAACACCCACACCATCTCTCCTTTCTCAAAAGTTCGAATGCGAGCCATCTTATTGTAAGCTCCTGCCATCCTTGCTTTGTAGACTTCAAGATTTTGTTGAGCCTCTAATCTCCTTTCATCTAGAGCATCAAGTTCATCCAAACGCAAGCGAACTCTATCTTCATTTGTGAGTTCATTTTGCAAAGCAATTCTCAGAGATGGAATCTGGACTTCAAGTGGAAGAACAACTTCCGTACCAAAAACCAATGAGTATGGTGTTGATTGAGTTGGTGTTCGATATGTTGTCCGGTATGCCCATAAAACTTCAGGAAGTCTTTCATGCCAATCCCTTTGACTTTTCAAAACCGCTTTCTTTAACAACTTGGATAGTGTTTTGTTGAATGCTTCTACGAGACCATTTTTTCTAGCATTATAGATAAAGGAATACCTCTAATCTATTTTGTGATGTTGAGCAAACCTTTCAACCTTGAAACTTTTGAATGCTCGCCCGTTGTCGGAGATGATCCTTCGAGGCGTTCCAAATTTACATAACACATGGTCCTTGAAGAACTTGATGATGTTTTCCGCCTTTACTTCCTTTAAAGGAATGGTTTCCGCCCATCGTGAAAAGTAATCAGTGGCAGCTAATATGAAACGATGCCCTCTTGATGATGAAGATTCAATAGGACCTATCACATCGGTCCCCCACATCTCAAAAGGCATGAAGAGATTGTAGGGTGCAAAGGGTTGGGGTGTTGATGAATGAAATCCCCATGAGCTTGACACAATTTGCACCGTCTTGCATATTGTAGGCAATCGTTCATCATGCTTGGCCAATAATAACTAATATGTTTGATCTTCAACCGCATCTTGGGTCCTGACTGGTGAGCTCCGCATATACCAGAATGGACTTCACGCATAACTTCTTCAGACTCCTCCTTTGAGAGACATCTTAGTAGGAGTTGATCATATGATCTTCGATAAAGGACGTCATTAACAAGGGTAAACCTCATCGCTCTTTTCTTTAACTGTGTTGCTAAAGACTTTTCTTTTGGAAGTTCGCCATACTTCAAGTATTTAACGAAAGGATCCTTCCAATCATCTTCAGCCACTATTAGAACTTCTTCTTTTCTAAGGTGTTTGTTTTCAAACTCTTCATCAAGACATGAACTCACGACCCTCCTGTTTCGAATGGTGACTTGGATTTCCTCATGATCTGGATCAGCTAGTCCTTTTGCCAATTTGGCTAAGCTATCTGCTTTTCCATTAGCGGACCTAGAGACTCTCTCCAGTTTAACATCAGGAATTTGCTTCAATAATTCAATAACTCTCCGATGATACTGAAGAAGCTCTTGCTTATAAGTCTTGAAACTTCCTTCAACTTGATTTATAATAAGTTGTGAGTCGCCATATATATGCAAACTTTGAATCTTCATCTTGATTGCTAGCTCTAATCCAGCAATAAGAGCTTCATATTCTGCCTCATTGTTAGTGCATGGCTTTAGCAAGGAAAGAGAGTATCTCAGGATCCCACCGTCTGGAGAAATGAAGATGAGTCCAATGCCAGCTCTGATTTGAGGAATTTTAAGTCTAACAGCTGGTTGGATCGAAGAAGCTCCATCAAAGTACATCTTCCAACATTGTTCTCTTTCTTCAGTTGTCAAAGTCTCTTCATCAGGGATATCGCATTTTAAAGGAGATTCATCGGGCAAAGGATGTGCTGCGAGAAAATCTGCCAATGCTTGACCTTTGATCGCTTTTTGTGGAGTGTAAGTTATGTCGAACTCCATGAGTATTAATGCCCATTTTGCTAATCTTCCAGTAAGCAATGGTCTTGACATCAAATACTTGAGTGGGTCTATCCTTGAGATGAGAATCACCTTATGTGAGAGAAGATAATGTCGAAGCTTCTTTACCGCAAACACTAAAGAAAGACAGTGTTTCTCAATAGGAGTATACCCGTTTTCAGCGCCCACCAACATCCTGCAAAGGTAATATAGGGCGTTCTCCTTTCCCTCTTCATTCTCTTGAGCTAGTAGAGCTCCAAGGGATCCATCGAAGGCTGTTGTGTATAAGATTAGTGACTTTCCTGCAATCGGCGCTGCTAACACTGGGGGATTCAGTAAGTAGCGCTTGATTTCTTCAAAAGCATTTTGGCATTCATTGTCCCACTTGAAAGGAGCATTCTTCTTTACCAGCTTAGAGAATAGCTTACATCTTCCTGAAAGATTGGCGATGAATCTTCGAATATATGCAAGACGCCCTTGGAAAGACCTCAACTGCTTCAATGTCTTTGGAGGTGGCATTTCTATGATTGCCTTAATTTTGGAGGGGTCAATTTCTATTCCTCGGTGTCTCACGATGAATCCAAAGAATTTTCTAGATAATACCCCAAATGCACATTTCATAGGGTGCATCTTCAAATTGTATTTTCTAATACGATCGAACACCGTTCTCAAGTCATTGAGGTGTTGATCTTTTGATTGTGTTTTCACCACCAAATCGTCTACATAGCACTCCACGACTTGGTGAATTAAATCATCAAAAATTTTTGTCATTGCTCTTTGATATGTTGCCCCCGCATTCTTTAATCCAAAAGGCATAACCTTGTAGCAGTAAATACCTATTGGTGTCCGGAACGCAGTGTGCTTTTCATCCTCTAGGTCCATCTTGATTTGGTTGTACCCAGAGAAACCATCCATGAAAGAAAACATCTCATAAGAGGAAGTGTTATCAATCATGATCTCCATAACAGGTAGTGGAAAGTCATCTTTGGAACATGCTTTGTTTAAGTCCCTAAAGTCCACACATATTCTGATTTGGCCGTTCTTCTTCTTGACAGGCACTATGCTGGCGATCCAATTAGGGTATTTTTCTTCCCTTATGAAACCAACTTCAATTAGTTTCTTGGTTTCTTCAATAACGCTCTCCTCCAGATCAAACTTCATCTTTCTTGGTGCTTGTTTTACTGGTGGAAAATTTGGGTCGATGGCGAGCTTGTGCACTGCTACTTCAGTGTCGAGCCCTGGCATCTCCTTATAGCTCCATGCAAAACAGTCGATATACTCTACGAGAATGCTTTGAATGGTTTCTTTTTCTTCTTGAGTTAATTGTCCACTTAAGAAAGTGGGTTTAGGATCATCCTCACTTCCCAAGTTAATTTCTACCAACTCATCAATTGTCGCTTGTCCTCCGTCTTCAAGCTCAGGGGGGGCGTCCTTCAATTTAATATCTTTCGCAAGATGATCATCTGATGCTTCTTTAAGTGGATCTTTGGTGAGTCGCCGCGCGACACGCTAAAGAAGCGAGCACGCGACTCCCCGGCCGCAAGTGCACGGGTCGTCAAGTAATAACCTCTCGTGCGAACACAAGAGGGTCGTATTCCCAAGGGCCCCAAGATCTGCTATTACTTCCTCCTAGGTATCACTATCTAGTCTACCAAATCAAGAATTTAATATAAACACAAATAGGAAAATTAAATAAAAGAAAAGCTATAAACAAAATGGACTAAGGCACACCATACAAGCAATCTAAAGAACAAGTAGCAATGATAAGTAGAGGCCTCGGGCAAGGATCCCCTAAGGAGAAGAACAAGTTAGGATGAATATAGGAAATTGAGCGCTAAGTTGGCTAGGTTTGATCCGCTAGACTCGGGAGTCGACTACCCCGGAACCTCCGTAGTGTAGCCCTAATCCAATACAGGTTCCTCTATCCAGAAGATACCCCTACGATGTCATTGGGAACAGGGAGTCTCGATTAGGGTTATTCTAATGCGCGCTTTCGGCTAAAACAACCCTAACCACGCGGGGAGCTACCGGCACCCGGAACCTCCGGTGTACTGGCACATTGAATCCCCCTTCAATCATTGTTCGACCTAATACATGCAAGCATCCCGCCATACACATACAATTCATGAATCAAAACCTACGGAATCCATCCATTGTAGGTTGAACATTAAAACAATAGATTGAAATCAAACAAACAAGCCAACAATCATCTATAAACAAGTATCATCATCCATACAAGTTCCTCTCCCAAGGTTCACCGGAGCCCGGTGGCCTTGGGAGGCTAGTTCCACATCAAAAGAGAGAAAACAAGATATAACCAATGGTAAAGCTCATAAAAATCTCCCTTGGACGTAGGCTAGAAGGTGGTGATGAAAGCTCGCCGGATCCGCGCCGATCAAGCTCCTTGATGACAACCTTGAGTGCTTCCTTCTTCTTCCCTTGAGTTTTGCTCTTCAAATTGCCTCTCCAATCCGGTGATAATGGTGGAAATGGGTGGAGATGATGGTGGAGAATGGAGGAGGAGTTGGTGGAGAAGGATGGAGGAGAGGGTGGCCAAAGACCAGCTCTCCCAAGCCCTAGAAAGCCTTAAATAACCCAAACAAAGCCTCATCAGCCCGTGCGTGTGCGGGCACTGTGCGGGCCGCACAGTGCCCGCACACCCTTCTGTCTGTCCTGTGCGGGCACTGTGCGGGCCGCACAGTGCCCGCACACCCTTCTGTCTGTCCTGTGCGGGTACTGTGCGGCCGCACACTGGCCGCACACTGCTACAGTGGAAATGCTACAGTAAAATCGCTACAGTAACTTCCTCAAATCCACTCTTTTCTTGCCCGAAACTTGAGGATACGTATGAGCATTAATAAATTCTTCGATGTATGCCGAAAGAAGCTCAATCACGCAGTAGATGATCTTCAGATGCCCTGAAATGATAATTAACAAGAAAAGCGCGTAAAGGGCATCGGAGTCATAGAAAAATGCATGAAAGTGTATAAAATATATATAATAAATGTGATGTATTTAGGCACTTATCAATCTTCATCCTTTGTATCTAACCCTTCAACAGTTGACACCATATGACATTCATATACTTGCTCATCTTGAAACCCAAGCCCCTTCCTGCTTAAGCCTTGTCCTTGCATAGCAATCTTGAAAGGATGCCAAAGTTTCTCAAAGAGAGCATGTCTATCCCTTGAATAATTCAAATTGACCCCAGCTTGTTTTATGAGTCTTCTTAGCCTAGGAGGATAGTAACTTGGAATCCTCAAAGGCCAAGGTTCTTCATCTCCCATTGTCTTTACCATCAACATATCTTCATCATTGATCTTATTAGGATCAGACTTAT
Organism: Dioscorea alata; assembly: GCA_020875875.1. Lineage (NCBI taxonomy): Eukaryota > Viridiplantae > Streptophyta > Magnoliopsida > Dioscoreales > Dioscoreaceae > Dioscorea > Dioscorea alata. The sequence continues at coordinate 10,151,662 of CM037013.1, read as the reverse complement.
AGAAGAGGATTCCTCTCTCCTCCGGATGACGAGAAGGCACATAAAAGGTGACGAGCCGTTCTACTGAGTTAACATCCAACTCATCAAGAGCTTTGTAAAGGCCTTCTGGTATTCTCGTAACATGAAGAGAATTTTCTATTGGACTTTCATCATCATCTTCTTTTTTAATAGGTGGAAATGAAGTTCCTTCTCCGTCAGAATCATCACTTCCAAAGTGTCGGTTTCTCCTATGAGAGTGAGAAGATGAATTGGTGGCATGCATGTCTTCATCATTTGTTTCTTCTCCTGAAGATTCCGTCTCACTTCCAAAGTGTGGTTTCAAAGGTATGAAAGAAACCTTCTTCTGAGTGACCTTGGTAGTCTTGGTGACCTTCATGAGAGCATCATCCTTTGCTGCAGAAATCTTGCCCCCTTTTGGTGTATCAACAAAATATCGAGCATCATCATAGCTGATTTCATGCACACCAAATGGTTGGATCTCTCCATCTATGCGGTATACATCATCATCCTTCATATACTTCAAACATTGATGCAAAGTGGAGAGAACCATATAGTTTTCATGTAACCATGGTCTACCCAATAATGCTCTATAGGAAGCATCAGTATTAATAACATGAAACTTCACCTCCGATGTTAGCTTCCCAATTTTGAAAAGGAGAGTAATTGACCCTAAGGCCTTTTGACTATGCTGGTTGAAACCTTGGACAATAATCTTCTCAATCGACAAGTGATATGTCCCAAAGCTAAGGTATGCAAAGTATTTAATGTCATCAGATTTACAGATGAGCCCGGGTCAATGAGGATTCGGTTGACTCTTGTCCCGTCACAAGACCCAGTAACATATAAAGGTCTATTATGCTCCTTTGTCCCTAGTAACAAGTCTTTCTCTGAGAACTTAATCACCGGAGAGCCAAAGGCATGAAGAGCTTCCATCATATGAGCTTCAGCAAAATAAGCTTGGTATTCTTCTGGATTTTGTAAAACATGGATCAATGTGTCTCTGAGCTCCTGCGACATCATCAACGCATCAAAGACACTTAGTTGAGCTGGAATTTTCTTCAAATGAGCAGCAATGTTGTAGTCTTATGTCTTCGAAGTAGAGATCTTCCGTGGCTGCACAATGTCTTCATTTATGTCGATCGCCTTTTCTTTCCCTTTATCCTTAGTGCCACGTGCTTGTTCAAGAAGCCTCCGAACATTGTTAATTATTCGAGGTTCCTCTTCCTCATCTTGGTGAATACACCCATTGTCATGTCTTTCTTTGATTGTTAAGGTACAACATGTACCTGACACCTCAAAATACTCCTCTGGTAGATCTATGGCACCTGACTTGAGTACTTTATGTAGCCAACTCTTGAAACCATGATAATCTTCCAATGCATGCCCAATCAAATAATGAAAAGGATAGTACCTAGGATGATCATTCATGTTTATTGTAGCATCCCTTCTCTTCTTTAGAATCAATATACCTTCCTTTACCATCTTTTGAAACAATTCTTGAATTTTGTTTCTTCTTATGGAAAAGCTCCCATCTCTCACATTGCTTAGAAGTTGAGGTGTTCTTCCTTCCTCCATGTCAATTCTTCGATCTTCACTATGTTGAGGATGTGTTTTCTCTTGGTGGAAAGAATCATTCACAGTTTCTATGACTCCAGACTCATTCCAAGGAACATCACCATCTGGAATATGTGGCTTCCGATGAGTTAGGTCATATGTCACTTCTTGGATGAAGGACGGAATCTCTTCATATGGCATCACCTTTCTAAGTATTTTATGTTTAGGTGTTATTCTTGGTTTCTCCTTTGGATAATGCTGGCTTGCTTGACAGGATTGTGTTGAAACTTCCTGCAACCTCGCATTCGCCATTCGAACCCTTTCTTTAAAAGCTTGTTTCTTTTTCTGCTTTTTACTCACATATGGTCTCCCATGTCAATCATATAGTTGCTCAGATGAAGAATCACCATCATCCGGGTAATAGAGCTCAAACTCATCTTCATCATCAACATCATCCCATGTTTCTTCTTCATATATGGTAATAACTAGGCAAGTCTCAACCATAGGTTCTTCATCTTGAGACTCATCCAAATCTGAGAGTAGCTCCTTAACCTCACCAGGGAAGTAATCACCTAATGTAATTAGTGCTCTCTCCTTTTGCTGATAATCTTCCAAGGAGTCAATATATTCCTCAATAATTGACTTCTTATGGTGGAACTCAGCGGGCTTTATCTGCTTTTGCTTCTTTTCCTTGTTCTTGATCTTTTTGTTCTTCTTGGCTTTTTGCTTGGGTTTTTCATCTGGTTCTTGAGCTCTCCGCCACTTGATACCAGGGAGCTCTCCCAATTTCTTCAACATTTTTCTTGATTTTTTTGAGATAAAAATTTCCCATAAGCTTTTTGGAACTCCAAGAAGAGCGGGCTCCTTGGGAATTTGAGAACCTCCGTCAGCTTGCATGCCTTCTGAAGTGCTCCCTGCATCTTGCCCCCATAAAGCTTCTTCTTGCAGGGCAACTGACACATAGTTGGTGTGCTCTGCTGGTTGATCGAGCAATACATTTTTAGATAAAGTGATCTTCCCTTCCTGATACTGTCGCTCAATCCAATCCTTGAATACATAGCAATTCTCAATCGAATGACCCAATATCCTGCGATATGGACAAAAATTTGGGTGATCTTTCTTGTCTGCCTCTTCTGGTCGCTTGCTCTCTGGCAGCTGCAAACCCACCTTCAGTGCATCTTTGAATATCTTTATTACTTTGTCCCTTCTAAAAGAATATTTTTTGCTCATCCTCTCTTGAAGAGAACTTATAGGCTTAGGTGGTTCACTTCCACTCCCAAGTGATGGTGGCGTTGATTTGTTATAATTTGCTGGTGCAGTGGTCTCCTTTGCTTGATTAGTTGCAAAGGCCACATGCTTAACACCTTCTGGCTTTCTTGGCTTTTCTTTGTCCACTTTGGTGGGTTGCATTGTTGATACCACCTTTGGACTAGTTCTTTCTAATTTTTTGACTTGAGAGATCAAGTCTTGAAAGGTGTGAATGTCAGATGAGCTGAGAAATGGAGCCATCCAGTTGTCAATATTCCCCACCAGTAGCCCCACTGCTTGCACTTGATCGAGTGGCTGCTCACACTTGATACTCAAGTTACGCCATCGCATCACATAATCTATAACCTTCTCATCCCTGTTCTGCCTTGTGTTAGCCAGATCAGCTATAGTAATTTTATCAGTAACTCCACCGAATCGAACTCTAAAGGAGTCCTTCATTTGCTGCCATGTCTGAATGGATTCAGGTTGCAAGTTTGCATACCATTCAAAAGCCACACCAGTTAAACTAGCAGCAAATTGTCTTAACAAAAGAGACGGGTTGTTGCTTGTGTCTCCGCATGCGGTTATGAAATGGGCCAAATGTTGATCAGGATTCCCTAAGCCATTAAACTGCTTAAACTTAGGAACATTGTACCCCTTAGGATAAGCCACTTGATCATGAAAGCTTGAGTATGGTTTATCTCCATCACTTTTTACTGTAGCACCCTTAGCTTGCTTCAATTGTGCAGCAACTATTTTTTGTACTTCTTCTCGGGATATCATTGGCTGAAGTGCCGCCGATGTTCCAGCTTGCTCATGTAACCCAAGAACTTCCTCTTCATCATCTTCTTCCTCTTGAATGACCTGTACAGATGGTGCTTATCTATGAGCCCTTGAATTATCGTGGAGTAGATTTTGGACTAGATCACTTAAACGGGAGATCACACCAGACAGAAACGCAACAGTCTGCATCATAGATATGTGATCTTTCTCTCGTTGATCTAATTGCTTCTTTAATTTTGCAAACATTGGGTCTTTGTTCAATGTGAAAATAAGGTTGTCATTTTCTTCTTCTTCACTTGAGTCATTATTCCTCCTAGGAGGAGTTTGAAACCCAGCTTGGGAGAAGGCTTTTGCCCTTTCTTGTAATGCTTGATTAATATCTTCTTCTTGCATACTACTTGTACCCACAGTTATTTTCTTCCTCAGTCTAGTGAAGGGACGCTCAGGCTCAGGTGGGTGTTCAGACCCTTCAGTAATCACCCGTACAGTATGTACTTCAAGGTCTTCCATCTCTTCATCTTGTTTCCTTATCCACTGGAACCTTGAACGAGGATTAGAGGGAATAGTCTTCTTGTAAGCTTGCTTCTTCGGCAGTGCAAGCCTATCAAACACAGAAGCTCGCGACTCCGAGAGTAAGTTCTTCTTTCTTAGGTAAAACTCCTTTGGTGTCATCTTTTCAATTTGAAGCTTCCTGTAGGAGTCATAGTTATTATAAATTCTCTTAGCAAAAGTGCTCTTCGACTGATGGAACCTTGGTGGCCTGCCCCCTTTCTTCATGTCAGTCTGTTGGGATCGAAGCTCACCAGTTGTGGAGTTCTCCTTCACTATTCGCAGTGGTGTGAAAGAGTTTGCAAATGAACTTGGAGAACTATTCCTTGAATCTTGGAACGAGACAAAACTTGCCTTCTCCTGAGGTGAGGGTATCTTCCTCTTGGTCAGTCTTGGGCGCCCCATCATGAAAGATTTTGATGGGGTAGCGTTAGGTTTCTTAAAGATACTACTCTCCTTCCTTCTAGCAGTGATTGTGAATGAAGGTTCTTCTTGATCCTCTCCTCCATTAATGTTCACGACTCTTTTTGGAAATGTGAGTCTGTCGAAAACAGATGTTTTAACAGTAACAGCACCTTCTTCGACTTCGGCAGGCAACATCACATTTGAGCAACGTCCCATTGATGGTGATGATGGTGGGCTTGGCACAAAGTTGACATACTCTGAGATAGTCCAAAACTTGATTTCAGCTCTCGCGACGCCAGTGTAGACAGAAGCATAAGGCAGCTTTACTTGAGTGCCTTCCCCAAGGAAAATGGTGCATGATGGAGCTGCATTGTTGGTGTTGTTTACAGGTGCTATTATGAAAACCTGAAAAGGAAAACATCACATTAATAATGCTAATTAACCTTTTTTTTATCATTCATTTTTTTTATTTCTCATTCACACTTTGTTTCAAAGATGGGAGGAGAAGTTTGTTCCACCGGGCGTGCCAGAATTTGTGGGATCGAAAATACGCGTCTGGCATCATGTCTGTGAAAAAGACACCATATAGCACATCGAAGCACAAATATCATATTTGTTTCGTGGGTTCTTTCATTCCTAATAGAGGCAAGCCTCTATTATTAATTACCCCAGACAATGTCTTGAGAACCTCCGATTAAGGGCAAAGTACACATAAAAAAAGGCAATGAAAAAATAATAAATTTATTGTTAAAACATGATGATCCATTACATATGAATATTGCCATATAGGCATACATATTTTATTTATTTATTATTATTTTTTTATGACGCTATTGTCCGCCTTGGGAAACATGCTTCGCCATTGTCTCATTTCTCGTTGCCGCTTTGAGATCAAGTATCTCACCGCCGTTCCGAAATTCATAGCATTTTTTTAAAAAATCGTATTCTTTGTTTGCCACGTTGAGATGTATATCTCATCATCGTTTTGAAATTTGTTGTTGCCTTAAGACGAACCTCTTGCCATTGCGTTGGAATAAGCAATTTTGCTGTTGCTCTGGGGTGAGTGTTTTAATTATTGGCTAATTCATGGAGTTGCTTTGGATGGAAAGAAATATCATTAATCAACCGTAATTCTCATGCCCTGCAAATTGCTCTATATCAGGTTAGGATATCCAGGTTTGGAAGCCGGAGAACCCACTGTTTTATTAAGCTTTTACAAAATGCTTATATATATTTATTTATTATTATTTTTTACATCCATGCTTATATCATTTAATCATTTGAATATAAAAAAGAGAGAGAATATATATATTTATGGATATATATACGGGTTTGAATTTCAAATATTTTAAATTAAAAAAAAGAATAGATAAATAAAAAAAGGATAAGAATTGAAAAAAATTTAGACTTTTAAATTAAAAAATATATATATCCTGTATCATTGGAGTTGGTGATTTGTTGAAAAAATCTCTCGTCGAGGATTTTTGGGAAACAAAAAAAACGGAGAAGATTTGAGAAGAAAAAAGGGAAAAACCAGAGAGAGGATTTTGAAAAAAAAAAGAGGGAGAGAAAAAAAGAGAGTTTTTGAGAAGGGAGACGAAGAGAGAACAGAGTGTTTATATGGACTTTGGATAAAAAAAAAAAAGAAAAGGAAAATATAATGAAAAAAAGAATCAAATAAAAAATATAAGAGGGTCAAAATAAAAAAAAACACGAATTATGGCGTGGAAAATAAAAAAATAATGATAAATATAAATAAAAAAAATTTAAAATTTGAATATAAAAAAGAGAGAGAATATATATATTTATGGATATATATACGGATTTGAATTTCAAATATTTTAAATTAAAAAAAAGAATAGATAAATAAAAAAAAGGATAAGAATTGAAAAAAATTTAGATTTTTAAATTAAAAAATATATATATCCTGTATCATTGGAGTTGGTGATTTGTTGAAAAAATCTCTCGTCGAGGATTTTTGGGGAACAAAAAAAAACGGAGAAGATTTGAGAAGAAAAAAAGGTGCAAACACTTACAACATTCTGTTCTTTGGTTAGTGCTGAGTTAGAGACCCGAAGAATGCCATGAAGGTGCTTGATGAAGTCTAACTCGAAGAATGCCATGAAGGTGCTTGATGAAATGCTTCAGAGAGGCCACCCATCAGAGAACTTCACTTTCAATGCAGCTGCTGATGCGTTCTACAGCGCTGGAATGGTTTCAGAGGCGAAGGAGTTATTTGAGTTCATGCGAACTCGAGAATCGATGGCGTCTTCACCTACTGCCAAGACACAATAGCATCCTTGTTGTCGAGCTGATAAGATGGATGAATTGGTTTAGGTTGCAATTGATGTTGCCCTTCGGTGTTTCTCCATGGTCAACGCTGCTACTTGGGAAGCAAAGCTTGCATCTTTCAAGAGCTTTGGAGTGCCCGAAGACGAGATCCTTTTGGTATTCAAGAAACAACATCTGATGGTGACGGTCTCTGAGCAGAAGATCAAGAAGAACATGGCACTGTTTATGAGCACATTAAACTAGAAGCCTGAGTATGTGCTTGCAAATTCATTTCTTCTCAAATTCAGTCTTGAGAGAAGAATCTTGCCAAGGATTTCATGCTGTATGAGGGTTTGATGAGAAAAAAAAAAAAAAACCCTTCAACTATCAAGTGTTTTGGCTGTCTGAAAGGAGGTTTTTTTTTTTTTTGAGACATATGCAATGAGGTTTCAAGAAGCGCATCCTCAGGTGCTGGAGGCTTATTTGTCTTCAATAAAGCAAGTGCTTTAGAAACAAATTGAGAATTCTAAAAGCTTCTTCCTTTATTCTTTTTCAAGTCAAGAAAAGATTTAAACTTAGCCTCTCATTGCCAATTGCTTTATAGCATTAAATTGGCTTGATTATTTCTGCCTGTCTTGTTATATCTTTGGATGATATTTAGTAGATGGTTTTGAGTTTATACGTGATAAATATTGGCCATTTATTTGAATCTCTATAGATAGGTGTCGTCATTTGAACCTCTAGAGCTTGGTTGGTCATACCATCTCAAGAGTAGGCGAGTATGAGCCAGCTTTAATTGCAAAAATGAGGTTTAAGATAATCTAAAACCTCGCAACTTGAAGGTGAGGCAAGCAGCTCATTCATGATCACAAAGGACCAGTCGTTTATCGTTGTGGAAAGTCAATGACGCCGGAGAACAAATCCAGGGGACATGAAATGGAGATTAGTATGGAAGCATTGAACCTCAGATTGTGCAATTCTTCTTATACTTAGTCATTAGTTCAAATATAAAAGTTACATATGCTGTATTGATGAGTTTGTGGCTTTTAGTTTTGCCAGAACCTTGGGGCAGCTCAAATAAGCCTCTTACTTCCTCAAATAAATAAATAAATAAATAAAAATTTGGCGGATCCCGCCATTAAAATGATAAGCATTTATCTCAAAAAAAAAAAATAATATATATGCATACGTGCCTGATGAAAAAAATAAAATAATAAAAAAAATGATGAGAAAAGCATGCAATGCTATTCATGCATACATACATGCATGATTAAAAAAATAATAATAATAAAAAATAAAAAAAATAATAATAGTAAAAGCATGCAATCCATGCATACGTGCATGATTAAAATAAAATAAAAAAATAAAAAAATAAAAAAAATGATAAGAGAAAGAATGAGAAACGGCATGCAATCAAACGTGCATGATAAAAAATCATAATAAAAAAATAATAAAAAATGATGAGAAAAGCATTCATGCATATGTGCATGATTTAAAAATAATAAAGAATGAGAAGTATGCATGGAAGTAATAGAGCTCTAAAAAAAAATAAAAAAATAGAAGTTCTTAATTTATATGACTTAGTGCATGCATGGAATGCAAAATCAAGCCATGCACTTTTCATTTGTGCATTTATTACAATTTGAAAAGTGTGAAATAAAAAAATTAAAAAAAATGCATGGCCCACTATGAAAAAAGGCACGTGGGAATGATTAAATGATATAAGCATGGATGTAAAAAATAATAATAATAAATAAATATATATAAGCATTTTGTAAAAGCTTAATAAAACAGTGGGTTCTCCGGCTTCCAAACCTGGATATCCTAACCTGATATAGAGCAATTTGCAGGGCATGAGAATTACGGTTGATTAATGATATTTCTTTCCATCCAAAGCAACTCCATGAATTAGCCAATAATTAAAACACTCATCCTAGAGCAACAGCAAAATTGCTTATTCCAACGCAATGGCAAGAGGTTCGTCTTAAGGAAACAACAAATTTCAAAACGATGATGAGATATACATCTCAACGTGGCAGACAAAGAATACGATTTTTTTTAAAAATGCTATGAATTTCGGAACGGCGGTGAGATACTTGATCTCAAAGCGGCAACGAGAAATGAGACAATGGCGAAGCATGTTTCCCAAGGCGGACAACGGCGTCATAAAAAAAAAAAAATAAATAAAATATGTATGCCTATATGGCAATATTCATATGTAATGGATCATCATGTTTTAACAATAAATTTATTATTTTTTCATTGCCTTTTTTTATGTGTACTTTGCGCTTAATCGGAGGTTCTCAAGACATTGTCTGGGATAATTAATAATAGAGGCTTGCCTCTATTAGGAATGAAAGAACCCACGAAACAAATATGATATTTGTGCTTCGATGTTCTGTATGGTGTCTTTTTCACAGACATGATGCCAGACGCGTATTTTCGATCCCACAAATTTGAAAGGGCAACATAAGCTGAACAAGCAACATGCTCGATGGGTTGAGTTCATTGAGACCTTTCTGTATGTCATTCGATATAAACAAGGTAAGGAGAATGTGGTTGCTGATGCGCTGTCACGCAGGTATGCCTTAATCTCCACTTTTGATGTTAAATTCCTTGGTTTTGAGCACATTAAAGATCTTTATCATGTGGACCATGACTTTGGGGAGGTTTATGGGGCTTGTGAAAAATCCGCCGAAGGGAAGTTTTATAGGCATGAGGGTTATCTGTTTAGGGAACATAGGTTGTGTGTGCCTAATTGCTCCATGAGAGATTTGTTAGTTCGAGAGACCCATGGGGGAGGATTAATGGGGCATTTTGGGGTAGCTAAGACTCTAGCCGTGTTACAAGAGCACTTCTATTGGCCATGCATGAAACGAGATGTTGAGCGAATTTGTGGTCGGTGTATCACATGTAGACAAGCTAAGTCTAGGGTTCAACAAAATGGCCTTTACACACCACTACCTATTCCTAGTTCCCCTTGGATTGATATTTCGATGGATTTTGTGTTAGGATTACCTAGGAGTAAGCGTGGAAGGGATTCAATCTTTGTAGTTGTGGATCGGTTTTCTAAAATGGCCCATTTTATACCGTGTCATAAAACTGATGATGCTTCCAATATTGCCGATTTGTTCTTTAGGGAGATTGTTCGTCTACATGGCATGCCAAGGACAATCGTGTCAGATCGGGATGCTAAGTTCTTGAGTTATTTTTGGAAGACATTGTGGGGTAAACTAGGGACTAAACTTTTGTTTTCCACTACTTGTCACCCTCAAACTGATGGTCAAACTGAAGTAGTTAACCGAACTTTATCCACTTTGTTTTTTTTTGCGAGCTGTCATTAGTAAGAACATCAAGACTTGGGAGGATTGTTTACCACATGTTGAGTTTGCTTATAATCGTTCTAGGCATTCTGCTACTCAGTTTTCACCATTTGAAATTGTTTAGGATTTTAATCCTTTAACTCCTTTGGATTTATCACCTTTACCTTTTTCTGAGCATGTGAACTTCGATGGGCACAAGAAGGCCGAATTTGTGAAGCAGCTCCACGAGAAGGTCCGACTCAACATAGAAAGGAGGACTGAGCAATATACCAAGCAAGCCAATAAGTGACATCACAAGCTAGTTTTTGAGATCGGTGATTGGGTGTGGTTACACATGAGGAAGGAACGTTTTCCCGCCAACCGACGTTCCAAGTTACTACCTAGGGGAGATGGTCCTTTTCAAGTGCTCGAGCGTATCAACGACAATGCCTACCACCTTGATTTACCGGGTGAGTACAATGTTAGTGCTATTTTCAATGTGACTGACTTACGTCCTTTTGATGTAGGTGACGATTTGAGGACAAATCTTTCTCAAGAGGGGGGGAATGATGTGGACATCAAGGCTAAGGATCCAATTCAAGTCCCAACAGGACCAGTGACGAGGGCTCGAGCTGGAAGATTTAAAGAGGAGCTTAGCAACTTGGCATGGAGAATTCTACAACAGGAAGAGAGTGTGATCACTACTGATGGTGAACAAAAGCTGGTACTACTCATCCAAGCCGATTCCACTTAGACGCTTGATGAAGATTTGGTTGTCATTTGTTTTTGAATTTATTATGTGAAATAGAGTCTTTTGTAATTGTTTAGTCTTGTTGGGCTTTGTAGGCCTTTGGGCTAAAGTTGCTCTTTAGTTGTTTTTTTTATCTTTAAGAGTAATTTCAAACTTTTACTTCTTAGAAGTTCTCTAGGGGTTTGGGCTATATATATAGCCCCTTGTAGCAGCCATAAAACACAACTTTGATCTATGAGTATTTGTGAGGTTTTCTTCTTGTTTTCTTCAAGAAACTTTTTAAGAACTTATCAAGGGTTTTCCTTGTGGCGTTCAAACCGACTTATCAATTGGATTTTCATCTCCTTTTGTGGCGTCATCCCCTTACCGAGGTTCATGCTTCGCTAAGTATTGGGTCGAGGTTTTCCATCCCTTCTTCTTGAATCCTTTGGCTTTTCTTCTTCGTGCCAAATTTGTTTCGGGTTTCGTCACAATCGTTGGCGAGGTTCGTATCACCTACGTTTTTTTTTCCTAACGCCTACTGTACTTGAATCAAAAGCCTAATCCTATGCTTTCCATCAAAACCCTAACATTTTGTTTTCTTTTCTTAATGTCTCATTTTGTTTTTAACCAAAACACTAACCCTATATTTCAAAATCATGGTCTTTTGTTCTTCTTTCGTAAAGTCTCCTATCTTTTGGTCAAAACATGAATCCTACGTTTCCTTTTCTAAATAACTCCTCTCTATTTGTTTTTAATCAAAACACTAATCTTATATTTTCTTATAGTAATTTCTCCTATTTTTTAGTTTTAAACAAAAACCCTGGACTTTGTTTTCATTTAAAAATGACTCGTATTTTTGAACCAATACCCCTAAACCCTTGTTTTCTCTTCGGAATACATGCTTTTTTTGAATCAGAACACTAATCCTAAGTTTTCTTATGGTGGTGTCCCCTTTCACTACCCAAAACCTTATGTTTTCCTTCCGTAACGCCTGCTATACTTGAATCAAAACCCTAATCCTATGCTTTCGATCAAAACCCTAATGCTTTGTTTTCTTTTTTGGAATGTCTCATTTTGTTTTTAATCAAAACACTAACGATATATTTGGAAACCATAATCTTTTGTTTTAATTTTGTAAAGATTCCTTCCTATCTTTCGGTCAAAACACGAATACTATGTTTTCCTTTCTCAACAACTCCTATCTATATGTTTTTAATCAAAACCCTAATCTTATGTTTTCTTATAGTAATGTCTCGCAGTTTTCAGTTTTGAATGAAAACCGTAGTCTTTGTTGTCATTTTAAAATTACTCGTATTTTTGAACCAAGAAGCCCTAACCCTTTTTTTTCCTTTCTGAATCCCTACTATTTTTTAATCAAAACCCTAATTCTACGTTTTTTTACGTTAGTGTCGCCTTTCACTATCCAAAACCTTGATCCTATGTTTTCATTTCGTAACGCCAACTTTACTTGAATCGAAACCCTAATCCTATGCTTTCAATCAAAACCCTAACGCTTTGTTTTCTTTTTCGGAATGTGTCATTTCGTTTTTAATCAAAACAATAACCCTATCTTTCGAAACCATAATCTTTTGTCTTTCTTTCGTAAAGTCTACCATCTTTCAGTCGAAACACGAACACTTTGTTTCCTTTTCTTGATAACTCCTATCTATATTTCTTAACCAAAACCCTAATCTTATTTTTTTTCTTATAGTAATGTCTCCTAATTTCCAGCTTTGAATGAAAACACTAAACTTTATGGTCATTTTAAAATGACTCATATTTTCGAACCAAGAAACAATAACCCTTTCTTGTCCTTTCAGAACACATACTATTTTTGAATGAAAACACTAATTCTACATTTTCTTATGGTAGTGTCGACTTTCACTATTCAAAACCTTGATCCTATGTTTTCTTTTCCTAACGCCTATTGTACTTGAATCAAAAGCCTAATCCTGTGCTTTCCATCAAAACCCTAACATTTTGTTTTCTTTTCTTAATGTCTCAATTTATTTTTAACCAAAACACTAACCCTATATTTCGAAATCATGATCTTTTGTTCTTCTTTCGTAAAGTCTGCTATCTTTCGGTCAAAACACGAATCCTACGTTTCCTTTTCTAAATAACTCCTCTCTTTTTGTTTTTAATCAAAACACTAATCTTATGTTTTTTTATAGTAATGTCTCCTATTTTTCAGTTTTAAACCAAAACCCTGGACTTTGTTTTCATTTAAAAATGACTCATATTTTTGAACCAAGACCCCTAACCCTTTGTTTTCTCTTCGGAATAAATGCTGTTTTTGAATCAAAACACTAATCCTAGGTTCTCTTATGGTGGTGTCCCCTTTCACTACCCAAAACCTTATATTTTCCTTCCGTAACGCCTGCTATACTTGAATCAAAAGGCTAATCATATGCTTTCGATCAAAACCCTAATGCTTTGTTTTCTTTTTTGGATTGTCTCATTTTGTTTTTAATCAAAACACTAACCATATCTTTCGAAACCATAATCTTTTGTCTTCCTTTTGTAAAGATTCCTTCCGATCTTTCCGTCAAAACACGAATACTATTTTTTCTTTTCTCAATAACTCCTATCTATATGTTTTTAATCAAAACCCTAATCTTATGTTTTCTTATAATAATGTCTCACAATTTTCAGTTTTGAATGAAAACCGTAGTCTTTCTTGTCATTTTAAAATGACTTGTATTTTTTAAACCAAGAAGCCCTAACCCTTTCTTTTTCTTTCTGAATCCCTACTATGTTTTAATCAAAACCATAATTCTACGTTTTCTTATGGTAGTGTCGCCTTTCACTATCCAAAACCTTTGATCCTATGTTTTCTTTTCGTAACGCCAACTTTACTTGAATCGAAACCCTAATCCTATGCTTTCCATCAAAAGCCTTATGCTTTTTTTTCTTTTTCGGAATGTCTCATTTCGTTTTTAATCAAAACAATAACCCTATCTTCCGAAACCATAATCTTTTGTCTTTCTTTCGTAAAGTCTACCATCTTTCAGTCGAAACACGAACACTTTGTTTCCTTTTCTTGATAACTCCTATCTATATTTCTTAACCAAAACCCTAATCTTATGTTTGTCTTATAGTAATGTCTCCTAATTTCCAGTTTTGAATTAAAACCCTAGTCTTTGTGGTCATTTTAAAATGACTCATATTTTCGTTCCAAGAAACAATAACCCTTTCTTGTCCTTTCAGAACACATACTATTTTAGAATCAAAACACTAATTCTACATTTTCTTATGGTAGTGTCGACTTTATCTATCCAAAACATTGATCCTACGTTTTATTTTCCTAACGCCTACTGTACTTGAATCAAAAGCCTAATCCTATGCTTTCCATCAAAACCCTAACATTTTGTTTTCTTTTCTTCATGTCTCATTTTGTTTTTAACCAAAACACTAACCCTATATTTCGAAATCATGATCTTTTGTTTTTCTTTCATAAAGTCTCTTATCTTTCGGTCAAAACACGAATCCTACGTTTCCTTTTCTAAATAACTCCCCTCTATTTGTTTTTAATCAAAACACTAATCTTATGTTTTCTTATAGTAATGTCTCCTATTTTTCAGCTTTAAACCAAAACCCTGGACTTTGTTTTCATTTAAAAATGACTCGTATTTTTGAACCAAGAACCCTAACCCTTTGTTTTCTCTTCGGAATCCATGTTGTTTTTGAATCAAAACACTAATCCTAGGTTTCCTTATGGTGGTGTCCCATTTCACTACCCAAAACCTTATGTTTTCCTTCCGTAACGCCTGCTATACTTGAATCAAAAGCCTAATCCTATGCTTTCAATCAAAACCCTAATGGTTTGTTTTATTTTTTGGAATGTCTCATTTTGTTTTTAATCAAAACACTAACGATATCTTTGGAAACCATAATCTTTTGTTTTAATTTTGTAAAGATTCCTTCCTATCTTTCGGTCAAAACACGAATACTATGTTTTCCTTTCTCAACAACTCCTATCTATATGTTTTTAATCAAAACCCTAATCTTATATTTTCTTATAGTAATGTCTCCCAATTTTCAATTTTGAATGAAAACCGTAGTCTTTGTTGTCATTTTAAAATTACTCGTATTTTTGAACCAAGAAGCCCTAACCCTTTCTTTTCCTTTCTGAATCCCTACTATTTTTTAATCAAAACCCTAATTCTACGTTTTCTTACGGTAGTGTCTCCATTCACTATCCAAAACCTTGATCCTATGTTTTCATTTCGTAACGCCAACTTTACTTGAATCGAAACCCTAATCCTATGCTTTCAATCAAAACCCTAACGCTTTGTTTTCTTTTTCGGAATATCTCATTTCGTTTTTAATCAAAACAATAACCCTATCTTTCGAAACCATAATCTTTTCTCTTTCTTTCGTAAATTCTACCATCTTTCAGTGGAAGCAGGAACACTTTGTTTCCTTTTCTTGATAACTCCTATCTATATTTCTTAACCAAAATCCTAATCTTATGTTTTTCTTATAGTAATGTCTCCTAATTTCCAGTTTTGAATGAAAACCCTAGTCTTTGTGGTCATTTTAAAATGACTCATATTTTCAAACCACAAAACAATAACCCTTTCTTTTTCTTTCAGAACACATACTATTTTAGAATCAAAACACTAATTCTACATTTTCTTATGGTAGTGTCGACTTTCACTATCCAAAACCTTGATCCTACGTTTTCTTTTGCTAACGCCTACTGTAATTGAATCAAAAGCCTAATCCTATGCTTTCCATCAAAACCCTAACATTTTGTTTTCTTTTCTTAATGTCTCATTTTGGTTTTAACCAAAACACTAACCCTATATTTCGAAATCATGATCTTTTTTTCTTCTTTCGTAAAGTCTCCTATCTTTCTGTCAAAACACGAATCCTACGTTTTCCTTTTCTAAATAACTCTTCCCTATTTGTTTTTAATCAAAACACTAATATTATGTTTTCTTATAGTAATGTCTCCTATTTTTCAGTTTTAAACCAAAACCCTGGACGTTGTTTTCATTT
The DNA here is from genome assembly GCA_020875875.1 of Dioscorea alata. Taxonomy (NCBI): domain Eukaryota; kingdom Viridiplantae; phylum Streptophyta; class Magnoliopsida; order Dioscoreales; family Dioscoreaceae; genus Dioscorea; species Dioscorea alata. Next base: position 10,135,810 of record CM037013.1, on the reverse strand, counting down.
AAAAATGACTCGTATTTTTGAACCAAGAAACAATAACCCTTTCTTTTTCTTTCAGAACACATACTATTTTTGAATCAAAACACTAATTCTACATTTTCTTATGGTAGTGTCGACTTTCACTATCCAAAACCTTGATCCAACGTTTTCTTTTCCTAACGCCTACTGTAATTGAATCAAAAGCCTAATCCTATGCTTTCTATCAAAACCCTAACATTTTGTTTTCTTTTCTTAATGTCTCATTTTGGTTTTAACCAAAACATTAACCCTATATTTCGAAATCATGATCTTTTTTTTCTTCTTTCGTAAAGTCTCCTATCTTTCTGTCAAAACACGAATACTACGTTTTCCTTTTCTAAATAACTCCTCTCTATTTGTTTTTAATCAAAATACTAATTTTATGTTTTCTTATAGTAATGTCTCCTATTTTTCAGTTTTAAACCAAAACCCTGGACTTTGTTTTCATTTAAAAATGACTCATATTTTTGAACCAAGACCCCTAACTCTTTGTTTTCTCTTCGGAATAAATGCCTTTTTTGAATCAAAACACTAATCCTAGGTTCTCTTATGGTGGTGTCCCCTTTCACAACCCAAAATCTTATGTTTTCCTTCCGTAACGCCTGCTATACTTGAATCAAAAGCCTAATCCTATGCTTTCGATCAAAACCCTAATGCTTTGTTTTCTTTTTTGGAATGTCCCATTTTGTTTTTAATCAAAACACTAACCATATCTTTCGAAACCATAATCTTGTGTTTTCCTTTTGTAAAGATTCCTTCCTATCTTTCGGGCAAAACACGAATACTATGTTTTCTTTTCTCAATAACTTCTATCTATATGTTTTCAATCAAAACCCTAATCATATGTTTTCTTATAGTAATGTCTCCCAATTTTCAGTTTTCGGGGCAAGTACTGTAGCTTGTTACTGTAGTAAAACATTGTAGTAAGTTACTGTTCACTTTCGGCCGAAATTCAGAATTCCAGAAAATTCACACGGGCGTGTGGAATTAACACACGGCCGTGTGAATTAATTTTTTAGCAGGCAGAAACTTCGCACGCCCGTGTGTTAATTCCACACGGCCTTGTGAAGCCCCCGATAAGTCAAATTTTAAAGCCGCGATTCAACATTATAAAAGGCGATTTTGGAGACCTTTTGGGATATCTTTTGACCTATGTTTCTCTTCAACTTGGGGAGTGCGGCTAGGGTTTCGGAGAGGATTTCATGGAGGTTTAGCGCGCGTCATCGGCATCGTCACCGACGTTCGACGGCCGCACAAGACCACGGCCACACCATACGCAAGGGGGTTTTCATTGATGTCCTTATTTTGTGTTTTCTTTCATACATTGATGAACATGTATAGCTCCATGAGGAGCTAAACCACTTAAGGGTATTCGGACTTGTAAACTCTAGGGTTATTATCTTTCTTTGACATTGTTATTATGCTTTTCCATTATTGATGAATAAAATTGAGTTTCAATCTTAATTCCATCTTGTTAATGTTTTCTCTTAGATGTGAGACTAGGATTGAGAACAATTTAGGTTGCCTTTTGGAGGTGTGACAACTCCTTAGGGTTAGACTACTTAAGATTGAAGAGGGTTGAGAGGGAGAGTTGTGAGGTAGCGATGTACCCCTTTCCCTTCCGACGTGGTTTCTCCCTACCTCTGTTTCCTTGATTTCATAGCGGTCGAAATAGAGTGAAGTGCTAGGCAGATAAACTCCCCTGGGGCTTAGTTACGCAAGTAACAGAGTGAAGGGTTGAAGTGAATCCTATGCATTAGGGCTTAATCTAGACTAGAGTTCTTCCACCTGGACCAAAGGGTTAGAACTACACATAGGAACAGGTTTTACCATTAGGAATCCCTAGAGCTTAAAGCAATCCCACGTAGTGTGAGGTTTAGGTAGATATACTCCCCTGGGGCTTAGTCGTGCAAGCGATAGAGTGAAGGGTGACGTGAATCCTAATACCGGGGTATAGTGTTGTTGTTAGTCACGGTTGTCCTTAGGATTGGGACCGTGAGTCTTAGGATATCCTCGACTCGATTAAACATCAATAGGAAAGTATAATAGCATAGTCCTGCACTAGAAGCATAGACCCTAGAGGTAGCTTGTCCGGATGCCCTATTTCATTCATTACTAGTCCTCTCTATTCTCTTTTACTTGCACTCTCTCATCTTCCATCTTTCTATTTAATTTCTCGTGTTTTAGTATAATTGTTTCCATAATTCACTCATCGAATCAATTGATCACTTTTCCGTACTTCACATAGTTTTAATAGTGAAATCTCGTATTCTAACTCCCTATTCCCTGTGGATTTGACTATCCTCTCACCGGGGTAACTTTTATTACTTCGACAAACCCATGAACTTTCGGGCTTCCTGTCAAAGTTTTTTGCGCCGTTGCCAGGCAATAGGCGTTTTAGATATTTGTTTTTCACAATTTTAGCTATTCAGTTCGCATTCTATTTGATATTTTCTTTATCTACCATTGTTCTTATTTTTCTTTTCTTGGTTTTCGGTTACAGGTTATGACCGGTGGGAACCATTCGATTCTTGTTGAAGGAGACCCGGACATTGGACGAAGAACACATCGTAAAGGGAAGGAAGCTGTGCAAGAAGCTTCAAGTTAAGCCGATATTAAGACAGAAGGGTCAGACATAATGGCAGAACAGAATGAACAACAACAGACATTGTACGATTTTGCTAAACCCGCAGTCATGGCGACCCAATCGAGCATTGTGAGGCCCCCAATCACGGCAATGAATTTTGAGTTGAAGCCGTCGTTCATACAGATGTTGCAACAGTCCGCACAATTCAATGGGCTGGCCGATGAAGATCCCAACAGTCATATAGAGAATTTCTTTGAAGTGTGTGATATGTTGAAGATTAATGGAGTAACGGACGACGCAATTCGTTTGAGAGCCTTCCTATTTTCATTGAAGGGAAAAGCAAGACATTGGCTTCATTCATTACCGAGAGCATCCATCACTACGTGGGAGGAGATGACCGCGGCATTCTTGGCTAGATACTTTCCGCCGGGGAAATCTGCAAGGCTTCAGAATGAAATATCATCCTTCGTGCAAATTGAATTGGAGTCTCTATTTGAGACATGGGATAGGTTCAAGGAGCTCCTTCGCAAGTGCCCGCAACATGGATTTCCCGAGTGGATGATCATTCAAACCTTCTGCAACGGGTTAAATTAGAGTACCAAGCAACTCTTAGATGCGGCGGCCGGAGGGACTCTAGGAAGCAAGATTCCCGGTGAAGCCCGGCACCTTGTAGAGGAGATGCCTATGAATAGCTATCAATGGAATTCAAGGGATAGAAAGAAGGTTGCCGGGATTCATGAAGTTGACGCGGTTACATCATTGGCGGCACAAGTAGAGTCACTAAGTAGGAAGCTTGATGCTTTAGCTTCACCAAGAGTTGCGGCCATCACTACATTTAACGGTTGTGGGGGAGGTCACGCTTCGAGTGATTGTCCGATTGCTATTGGAGGTACTAGTGCTGTGGAGCATGCTGATTTTGTTGGTAATGTTTATAGAGGACAAGGCCAAGGTAACCCGTATAGTGGAACATACAATCCGGGGTGGAAGAACCACCCAAATTTCTCTTGGAGCAATCAAGGGCAGTCACAACAGAAAAATAATGCACCACCGGGATTTCAAGGCCAACAAGCTCCGAACTTAGAGAGCCGAGTGACAGGGTTAGAAGGGAAGATGACCGATCTCGAGAGAGCCCTTACACGGTTTGTTTCTTCATCGCATGCTAGATTTCAGTCGGTGGAGGCTACTCTTCGCAATCACACCGCTTCCCTACACAATTTGGAAAATCAAGTAGGCCAAATTGTGAAAACGTTGGCGGAAAGACCTCAAGGTAGCTTTCCTAGTAATACGGAGACTAATCCAAGGGAGCAACTAAAGGCGATCACCTTGAGGAGTGGGAAAGAGGTTGAGAGAAATCTCCCTCTAGAGAAGACGAAAGAATCACCCGAGGTTGTGGAGGTAGAGGATGAAGCACCAAAAGAAACAGAGGTGGCACCCCCACCTTACAAGCCAAGAATTCCCTATCCTTCACGATTGAAGAGTGACCAAGATAATGAGCAATACAAGAAATTTCTGTGTATCTTCAAACAATTGCACATCAACATCCCATTCGAGGAGGCATTGGCCCAAATGCCTAAGTACGCGAAGTTCTTGAAGGACCTCTTGACCAACAAGAGGAAATTGGAGGAGAGTGCATTCGTGATTCTCGATGCTAATTGGTCGGCCGTGTTGCAAAAGAATATGCCAAGCAAGAAGAAAGACCGCGGGAGTTTCATAATACCATGCAACATTGGCAACTTGGGTGAAGAGATGGCATTGGCCGATTACGGGGCAAGTATCAACGTCATGCCCTACACATTCTTCCAAAATCTAGGCTTGGGCGAGCCTAGACCGACTCGGATGACACTTCAACTCACAGATCAATCGGTGAGGCATCCGAGGTGTATTGTGGAAGATGTGTTGGTGAAGGTAGATAAGTACATCTTCCCAGTGGACTTTGTTGTGCTTGATGTGGACGAGGATGTCGAGGTGCCGCTGATTCTTGGGAGACCGTTCTTGCGCACTTCCAAGGCTTTGATAGACATGGACGGTGGAGAGCTCACACTCAGAGTTGGAGATGACAAGCTCACGTATCGCCTCGCTGAAGCCATGAGACATTCTCTTGACTTTGATGACACTCTCTATTATCTTGATATTACTGATGATTGCATTGATGAATATGTGTAGGAAATGTTAAACCCGGATCCATATGAAGGGTGGCCGGACCAAGACATGGAGATACAAGAAGAGGAAGTACTTGCACTTGGTCAAGTCAAGATAGACATCAAGATGGAGAAGGAGCGTATGAAGAAGACGCTTCAGAGGATGAAGAGGTCGAAAAGACGCCACAAGAAGAACCCCAATAAGAAAGGGGATGAGCATTCACGGAGTAAGGGTGTTACACCCTCTTGTGGTAACAAATTCGACAACTCTCCTTCTACTCTGCAAAGACTATGTAATGCATGTTTTCAGGTTGTAGGGAAGAGGGCAACCTTCATTCATGAACCCCTGTAAGGTAAGATCAGGTACGTCAAGCTTAGTGACGTTAAACAAGTGCTTCTTGGGAGGCAACCCAAGTTTTTACAGTTTTTCTAGGACCTAGTTTAGTTTTAGGTTGAATAAAAGTCTTAGTTTTGGTGTCCTGAAGTTTTAATGCATGTGTTGGGATTTTTAGTGTGGATTGTTGACGTTTTCGTGTGCCTTAATGTTAATTGACGAAGTTTAAGTCGGTTGAGTGTGTTTTCAATGGTCTCTGGTCGTGTTTTTATGAGTTGTACAAGCTCTAAGTGGTTTAAAAGAGTTTCTGAATTTTTGGAAGAGTCTGCGAATTTTTCTAAGTAAACCAGGGAAAACACACGGCCGTGTGGAATTTCCACACAGGCGTGTGTTACCAAATCAGAACTCAACCAGTGAGGACACAGGAGCGTGTGTGCCCCTGTGAACAACCTCAGAAGGGGCACACGGCCGTGTGGTATTTCCACACGGCCGTGTGAAAACTCGCAGAAAATAAATTCTTTTCCAGAGAGTCCACAGGGCCTTGTGAGTGCCCCTGTGAGTGCCACTGGGTCAAGGCACACGGCCGTGTGAAACTCTGCAGAGAAAAACCCCTTCTTCCTGAGAATACACAGGGGCGTGTGGGTGCCTCTGTGGGGGAGCTTGTGAAAGGCACACGGCCGTGTGGAATTAACACACGGCCGTGTGAAAATTTCCAGAGACCTTCTGTATTTTCCCGTGAATCGACAGGGCCGTGTGGGGGCCCCTGTGGATCCCTCTGTGAAGGCACACGGCCGTGTGGATTGTTCACACGGCCGTGTGGGGTTACCCAGAGAGTGAACAGAATGCACACAGGGGCGTGTGTTGGCCCCTGTGAACCCTAATTTCAGAGGCACACGGCCGTGTGATTTCCCAAAACGTCAAAAGCCGCGCGATTTCTTTTGGTTTTCACTTGTGCCTCTTGACATTTTCATTCTAAACTCTTCTCTACCCTCTCTATTACTTTGCCAATCATCTCAGAGGATTTGTGAGGTGTTATTGGAGTTTTCCGGCCGATTTTAAAACATTTCTTCATCCACTTCGTCGGTAAGGACTTCAAGCCTTTTTCTTCGTCAATTCTTAATTTGATTCGTTCTATTGGATGATTTCGCTTGTTTTAAATGCTTATTATGTTTGCAAACATGTTTTAGATGAATATAGAACGAATTTAGTTGTAAATTTTGGAATTTTAGTCTCATGGCCGTGATGCTCTGTCCGCCAGAAGCTCCACACGGGCGTGTGGAATTTCCACACGGCCGTGTGTATTTCTGCAGAATGAGTTTCTGAACTGATTTTTAAAATTTTCTTTTGCAATTTTGCAGATATGGCTTCTAGGTCTAAGAAATCGGCTGGTAAGCGTCCTCGCGAGCCTACACCCCCTCCAGCGGAGTCCGAATTCAGTATACCTGAGCACCAGACAAGGTTTGATAGATTGTCCACACTCCGATTCGGACAGACGCGATACGCTGATTTGAGTGCAGTTAGAGGAGTGAAGGGAGGAGATGCTATTGCCAACGAGATTGAGGAGTTGCTTACGGTTGGTAGCTGGAGCCGTCTATTATCTATCAGAGATCCCGTGATCAGGTCACTTACTTTAGAGGTTCTGGCATCATTTGAGTTTGATCGGGGGTACGACAGCTTCACTGAAGATTCCACTGTTCAGTTCCGTGCCCTCGGTCAACATTTTACTTTGAGCATGACCCAGTTCTCAGTGCAGATGGGGTTATACGACGAGGCGTACGCTGAGACAGAGGAGTACTCACTGCTCCCCATAGATTACCCTGGTACCCTGATCCCCCAGCGCGCATACAATCGATTATGTGGTCAGGGCCAGTACGAGCCTGGGGTTTCCAAGGCCACTTGCTTGACCAGGACATCTCACAGATACATCCATGCCGTACTCAGCAGGCCAGTGAGTGGCAGAGGGGACAGTATAGGGGTGTTGAGCCGTCAGGAGCTCTTGTACTTGTATTCGATGGTGGAGAGCGAGCCACTCCACCTTGGGCACATTGTGGCCTAGTACATCTGCCACCAGGGTCAGTACCCCACGATCGGAGTTATCTTCGCAGGCCCGTACATCACCGGACTGATTATTGGATTGGGGCTCAGAGATGGAGTTCTGTGGGCCGAGAAGATCAGTACACCAGTCCCCCTTAGTATTGAGACATTGAGACAGATGGGGATGGTCCGCAGAGCAGGACCAGGGACCTACACATAGATCATACCCCAGACAGATCAGGCCGAGGGGTCACAGGCAGCGTTAGAGCCACCCCCGACAGATACAGAGACACAGGCACCACCCACCGCGCCGGAGCCACCTCCGGTGCACATGTTCTCGCCCTCTCGGGGCCAGGACAGGTTGGAGCGCCTCGAGAGCGTAGTGGGCGTGCTATAGGCAGAGCAGGCCGAGATCAGGGCCGCACAGGTTGCACAGCACGCAGAGACTATGGCACGGTTTGACACCATACAGAGACTTCTAGAGCAGGCCGTGTTAGTACCGTCTGTGGCCCGACCCAGAGACCCCACTTCTCCACCACCATCTCCTCCAGCATCAGTAGATCCACCTACATCTCCAGAGCCTCCAGCAGCACCAGAGGCCACTATCCAGGACACCGACGCCGAGGCGTCTTAGTTTTAGTTTTTATTGCTTTTGATTTTCATTTTTGTACTTTTTATTTTATTTTGGACTTGTAGTACTCAGAAAGGATTATCCTTCGGAGTTTATCTTTTATTTTGCGTTTCTTTTATCTCGAGTTGTATTCATTGCTTCATATTTTATATACTCAAGTTTTATTGAGCTATACTGAAACCTTGTGTATGTGTGCGCAGATGGTCTTGGATGTAAGGATTTTGAGGATCAGTCATTGGTACGGTCATAAGACCATGTGTGCTCCACAAACCATTGAGACTCAACTCTCAATGACCGAGCTCCATCAAACGCAACACTTGGAGTTCAGGGGAGTAATGTTTCAATTGCCCACTCCCACACTATTTGTTGTTATTTGCTACTTATAATTGTGCTTGCATGCGTACATTTGGGACAATGTACATCTTAAGTGTGGGGGGGAGTTCACATTGCACACACACTTACTTGTGCGTTCAATTGCTCATGCTCATGTAGCCTATGACGGTTCACCTTAGTTGCAACATTTGTATTCTTAGAGTTTAGGAGAATTTTTAACATTGTATCCTATTATTCTCTAGTTTTTACTTGAATTTTTAGGGAATTTTTGCTCGATTATCTTATATTGCACAACTTACTCTTGGAATCTTTTGGAAACTCAATTTTGAAGTTTTTAAGTACAAGTTTATCGTCGTTCTTAGTTTTACTATGGAAAATGCATATAAAAAAAAAATAAAAATAATAATAATATGAGTTTTTGAATAGCTGATTTGTTTTATGTATGCTTGAAGAATACTTCTTTTGCATACTTTTGGTGAACCTAAGGCCGAGCACTTTCAATTGTTCTTCCCAAGTACTTCACGTTCTATTTTGCTTGAGGACAAGCAAAAGCTTAAGTGTGGGGGGATTTGATAAGTGCTTGTGTTATAGTACCGCGAAGCGTTATTATCTTACATTGAGCATATCTTTTATTAGTTTTTATTACTAAATGGCGTGCATTTGTGTATTCTTGTGCATTGAAGGTTTGTGGAGCTAAATTGTAAAAGAAGAACGAAATTAGGTCGTGTTCGCCGATGTCGGGAAGTTTTCGGACCAAACACGGAACAAGGCACGAGATTGGACTTGTGAGTATGTGCCAACCTCCTTTGGAGGGCACAAAGGCAGTTACATTCACAACAAGTCTAACTCGTGTGGCTTAGGAGAACTTCACCAAGACGGAGACTTGAAGCAATTGGCACAATCTACCATTAATTGTGTGCCCAATTCAATGGCCTCGATGAAGAACGACGGATTCGGGAGTGTTTCGGGCGATTACTGTAGGAGTACTGCAGCTTGTTATTGTAGCAAAACATTGTAGTAAGTTACTGTTGACTTTCGGCCAAAATTCAGAATTCCAGAGAATTCACACGGGTGTGTGGAATTAACACACGGCCGTGTGAATTAATTTTTCAGCAGACAGAAACTTCACACGCCCGTGTGTTAATTCCACATGGCAGTGTGAAGCCCCCGATAAGTCAAATTTTAAAGCCGCGATTCAACATTATAAAAGGCGATTTTGGAGACCTTTTGGGATATCTTTTGACCTATCTTTCTCTTCAACTTGGGGAGTGTAGCTAGGGTTTCGGAGAGGATTTCGTGGAGGTTTAGCGCGCGTCATCGGCATCGTCATCGACGTTCGACGGCCGCACAAGACCACGGCCACACCATACGCAAGGGGGTTTTCATTGATGTCCTTATTTTGTGCTTTCTTTCATACATTGATGAACATGTATAGCTCCATGAGGAGCTAAACCCCTTAAGAGTATTCGGACTTGTAAACTCTAGGATTATTATGTTTCTTTGACATTGTTATTATGCTTTTCCATTATTGATGAATAAAATTGAGTTTCAATCTTAATTTCATCTTGTTAATGTTTTCTCTTAGATGTGACACTAGGATTGAGAACAATTTAGGTTGCCTTTTGGAGGTGTGAAAACTCCTTAGGGTTAAACTACTTAAGATTGAAGAGGGTTGAGAGGGAGAGTTGTGAGGTAGCGATGTACCCCTTTCCCCTCCGACATGGTTTCTCCTTACCTCCGTTTCCTTGATTTCATAGAGGTCGAAATAGAGTGAAGTGCTAGGTAGATAAACTCCCGTGGGGCTTAGTTACGCAAGTAACAGAGTGAAGGGTTGAACTGAATCCTATGCATTGGGGCTTAGTCTAGACTAGGGTTCTTTCACCTGGACCAAAGGGTTAGAACTACATATAGGAACAGGTTTCACCATTAGGAATCCCTAGCACGAGTGTGAGGTTTAGGTAGATATACTCCCCTGGGGCTTAGTCGTGCGAGCGATAGAGTGAAGGGTGACGTGAATCCTAATACCGGGGCATAGTGTTGGGGTTAGTCACGGTTATCCTTAGGTTTGGGACCGTGAGTCTTAGGATATCCTCGACTCGATTAAACATCAATAGGAAAGTATAATAACATAGTCCTGCACTAGAAGCATAGACCCTAGAGGTAGCTTGTTCGGATGCCCTATTTCATTCATTACTAGTCCTCTCTATTCTCTTTTACTTGCACTCCCTCATCTTCCATCTTTCTATTTAATTTCTTGTCTTTTAGTATAATTGTTTCCATAATTCACTCATCGAATCAATTGATCACTTTTCCGTACTTCGCATAGTTTTAATAGTGAAATCTCGTATTCTAACTCCCTATTCCCTGTGGATTCGACTACCCTCTCACCGGGGTAACTTTTATTACTTTGACAAAACCGTGCACTTTCGGGCTTCCTGTCATAAAGTCTACCATCTTTCAGTCGAAACACGAACACTTTGTTTCCTTTTCTTGATAACTCCTATCTATATTTCTTAACCAAAACCCTAATCTTATGTTTTTCTAATAGTAATGTCTCCTAATTTCCAGTTTTGAATGAAAACCCTAGTCTTTATGGTCATTTTAAAATGACTCATATTTTTGTACCAAGAAACAATAACCCTTTCTTTTCCTTTCAGAATACAAACTATTTTTGAATCAAAACACTAATTCTACATTTTCTTATGGTAGTGTCGACTTTCACTATCCAAAACCTTGATCCTACGTTTTCTTTTCCTAACGCCTACTGTACTTGAATCAAAAGCCTAATCCTATGATTTGCATCAAAACCCTAATATTTTGTTTTCTTTTTGTAATGTCTCATTTTGTTTTTAACCAAAACACTAACCCTATATTTCGAAGTCATGATCTTTTGTTCTTCTTTCGTAAAATCTCCTATCTTTCGGTCAAAACACGAATCCTACGTTTCCTTTTCTAAATAACTCATCTCTATCTGTTTTTAATCAAAACACTAATCTTGTGTTTTCTTATAGTAATGTCTGCTATTTTCCAATTTTAAACCAAAACCCTGGACTTTGTTTTCATTTAAAAATGACTCGTATTTTTAAACCAAGACACCTAACCCTTTGTTTTTTCTTCGGAATAAATGCTGTTTTTGAATCAAAACACTAATCCTCGGTTCTCTTATGGTGGTGTCCCCTTTCACTACATAAAACCTTATGTTTTCTTCCGTAACGCCTACTATACTTGAATCAAAAGCCTAATCTTATGCTTTTGATCAAAACCCTAATGCTTTGTTTTCTTTTTTGGAATGTCTCATTTTGTTTTTAATCAAAACACTAACCATATATTTCGAAACCATAATCTTTTGTCTTCCTTTTGTAAAGATTCCTTCCTATCTTTCGGTCAAAACATGAATACTATGTTTTCTTTTCTCAATAACTCCTATCTATATGTTTTTAATCAAAACCCTAATCTTATGTTTTCTTATAGTAATGTCTCCCAATTTTTCAGTTTTGAATGAAAACTGTAGTCTTTGTTGTCATTTTAAAATTACTCGTATTTTTGAACCAAGAAGCCCTAACCCTTTCTTTTCCTTTCTGAATCCCTACTATTTTTGAATCAAAACCCTAATTCTACGTTTTCTTACGTTAGTATCGCCTTTCATTATCCAAAACCTTGATCCTATGTTTTCATTTCGTAACGCCAACTTTACTTAAATCGAAACCCTAATCCTATGCTTTCAATCAAAACCCTAACGCTTTGTTTTCTTTTTCGGAATGTCTCATTTCGTTTTTAATCAAAACAATAACCTTATCTTTCGAAACCATAATCTTTTGTCTTTCTTTCGTAAAGTCTACCATCTTTCGGTCGAAACACCAACACTTTGTTTCCTTTTCTTGATAACTCCTATCTATATTTCTTAACCAAAACCCTAATCTTATGTTTTTCTTATAGTAATGTCTCCTAATTTACAGTTTTGAATGAAAACCCTAAACGTTGTGGTCATTTTAAAATGACTCATATTTTCGAACCAAGAAACAATAACAATTTCTTTTCCTTTCAGAACACATACTATTTTTGAATCAAAACACTAATTTTACATTTTCTTATGGTAGTGTCGACTTTCACTATCCAAAACCTTGATCCTAAGTTTTCTTTTCCTAACGCCTACTGTACTTGAATCAAAAACCTAATCCTATGCTTTCCGTCAAAACCCTAACATTTTGTTTTCTTTTCTTAATGTCTCATTTTGTTTTTAACCAAAACACTAACCATATATTTCGAAATCATGATCTTTTGTTCTTCTTTCGTAAAGTCTCCTATCTTTCGGTCAAAACACGAATCCTACGTTTCCTTTTCTAAATAACTCATCTCTATTTGTTTTTAATCAAAACACTAATCTTATGTTTTCTTATAGTAATGTCTCCTATTTTTCAGTTTTAAAACAAAACCCTGGACTTTGTTTTCATTTAAAAATGACTCGTATTTTTGAACCAAGAACCCTAACCCTTTGTTTTCTCATCGTAATACATGCTGTTTTTGAATCAAAACACTAATCCTAGGTTCTCTTATGGCGGTGTCCCCTTTCACTACCCAAAACCTTATGTTTTCCTTACGCAACGCCTGCTATACTTGAATCAAAAGCCTAATCCTATGCTTTCAATCAAAACCCTAATGCTTTGTTTTCTTTTTTGGAATGTCTCATTTTGTTTTTAATCAAAACACTGACCATATCTTTCGAAACCATAATCCTTTGTTTTCCTTTTGTAAAGATTCCTTCCTATCTTTCGGTCAAAACACGAATACTATGTTTTTCTTTTCTCAATAACTCCTATCTATATGTTTTTAATCAAAACCCTAATCTAATGTTTTCTTATAGTAATGTCTCCCAATTTTCAGTTTTGAATGAAAACCGTAGTCTTTGTTGTCATTTTAAAATTACTCGTATTTTTGAACCAAGAAGACCTAACCCTTTCTTTTCCTTTCTGAATCCCTACTATTTTTGAATCAAAACCCTAATTCTTCGTTTTCTTACGTTAGTGTCGCCTTTCACTATCCAAAACCTTGATCCTATGTTTTCATTTCGTAACGGCAACTTTACTTGAATCGAAACCCTAATCCTATGCTTTCAATCAAAACCCTAACGATTTGTTTTCTTTTTCGGAATGTCTCATTTCGTTTTTAATCAAAACAATAACCCTATCTTTCGAAACCATAATCTTTTGTCTTTCTTTCGTAAATTCTACCATCTTTCGGTCGAAACAGGAACACTTTGTTTCCTTTTCTTGATAACTCCTATCTATATTTCTTAACCAAAACCCTAATCTTATGTTTTTCTTATAGTAATGTCTCCTAATTTCCAGTTTTGAATGAAAACCCTAGTCTTCGTGGTCATTTTAAAATGACTCATATTTTCAAACCAAGAAACAATAACCCTTTCTTTTTCTTTCAGAACACATACTATTTTTGAATCAAAACACTAATTCCACATTTTCTTATGGTAGTGTCAACTTTCACTATCCAAAACCTTGATCCTACATTTTCTTTTCCTAACGCATACTGTAATTGAATCAAAAGCCTAATCCTATGCTTTCCATCAAAACCCTAACATTTTGTTTTCTTTTCTTAATGTCTCATTTTGGTTTTAACCAAAACACTAACCCTATATTTCAAAATCATGATCTTTTGTTCTTCTTTCGTAAAGTCTCATATATTTCGGTTAAAACACGAATCCTACGTTTTCCTTTTCTAAATAACTCCACTCTATTTGTTTTTAATCAAAACACTAATCTTATGTTTTCGTATAGTAATGTCTCCTATTCTTCAGTTTTAAACCAAAACCCTGGACTTTGTTTTCATTTAAAAATGACTCGTATTTTTGAACCAAGACCCCTAACCCTTTGTTTTCTCTTCGGAATAAATGTTGTTTTTGAATCAAAACACTAATCCTAGGTTCTCTTATGGTGGTGTCCCCTTTCACTACCCAAAATCTTATGTTTTTCTTCCATAACGCCTGCTATACTTGAATCAAAAGCCTAATCCTATGCTTTCGAATAAAACCCTAATGCTTTGTTTTCTTTTTTGGAATGACTCATTTTGTTTTTAATCAAAACACTAACCCTATCTTTCGAAACCATAATCTTTTGTTTTCCTTTTATAAAGACTCCTATCTTTCGGTCAAAACATGAATACTATGTTTTCTCTTCTTAATTACCCGTATCTATATGTTTTTAATCAAAACCCTAATCTTATGTTTTCTTATAGCAATGTCTCCCAATTTTCAGTTTTGAATGAAAACCGTAGTCTTTCTTGATATTTTAAAATGACTTGTATTTTTTAAACCAAGAAGCCCTAACCCTTTCTTTTCTTTCTGAATCCCTACTATGTTTTAATCAAAACCATAATTCTACGTTTTCTTCTGGTAGTGTCGCCTTTCACTATCCAAAACCTTTGATCCTATGTTTTCTTTTCGTAACGCCAACTTTACTTGAATCGAAACCCTAATCCTATGCTTTCCATCAAAACCCTTATGCTTTTTTTTCTTTTTCGGAATGTCTCATTTCATTTTTAATCAAAACAATAACCTTATCTTTCGAAACCATAATCTTTTGTCTTTCTTTCGTAAATGCTACCATCTTTCGGTCGAAACATGAACACTTTGTTTCCTTATATTGATAACTCCTATCTATATGTTTTTAATCAAAACCCTAATCTTATGTTTTTTTTTTTAGTAATGTCTCCTAATTTTCAGTTTTGAATGAAAACCCTAGTCATTGTGGTAATTTTAAAGTGACTCATATTTTTTAACCAAGAAACAATAACCCTTTCTTGTCCTTTCAGAATACATAGTATTTTTGAATCAAAACACTAATTCTACATTTTCTTATGGTAGTGTTCACTTTCACTATCCAAAACCTTGATCCTACGTTTTCTTTTCCTTACAACTACTGTACTTGAATCAGAAGCCTAATCCGATGCTTTCCATCAAAACCCTAATACTTTGTTTTCTTTTCTTAATGTCTCATTTTGTTTTTAACCAATACACTAACCCTATATTTCAAAATCAAGATCTTATTTTCTTTTTTCGTAAAGTCTCGTATCGTTTCATCAAAACACGAATCCTATGTTTCCTTTTCTAAATAACTCCTATCTATTTGTTTTTAATCAAAACACTAATCTTATGTCTTCTTATACTAATGTCTCCTATTTTTCAGTTTTAAACCAAAACCTTGGACTTTGTTTTCATTTAAAAATGACTCATATTTTTGAACCAAGACCCCTAACCATTTCTTTTCTCTTGGGAATACATGCTATTTTTTAATCAAAACCCTAATCCTAGGTTTTCTTATGGTGGTGTCCCCTTTCACTACCCAAAACCTTATGTTTTCTTTCCATAACGCCTCCTATACTTGAATCAAAAGCCTAATCCAATGCTTTCAATCAAAATCCTAATGCTTTGTTTTCTTTTTTGAAATGTCTCATTTTGTTTTTAATCGAAACACTAACCCTATCTTTCGAAACCATAATCTTTTGTTTTCCTTTTGTAAAGACTCCTATCTTTCGGTCAAAACACGAATACTATGTTTTCTCTTCTTAATTACCCCTATCTATATGTTTTTATTCAAAACCCTAGTCTTATGTTTTCTTATAGCAATGTCTCCCAATTTTCAGTTTTGAATGAAAACCGTAGTCTTTGTTGTCATTTTAAAATGACTCGTATTTTTTAATCCAAGAAGCCCTAACCCTTTCTTTTCCTTTCTAAATCCATACTTTTTTTGAATCAAAACCCTAATTCTACGTTTTCTTATGGTAGTGTCACCTTTCACTATCCAAAACCTTTGATCCTATGTTTTTTTTTCGTAACTCCAACTTTACTTGAATCGAAACCCTAATCCTATGCTTTCAATCAAAACACTAATGCTTTGTTTTCTTTTTCGGAATTTCTCATTTCGTTTTTAATCAAAACAATAACCCAATCTTTCTAAACCATAATCTTTTGTCTTTCTTTCGTAAAGTCTACTATCTTTCGGTCGAAACACAAACACTTTCTTTCCTTTTCTTGATAACTTCTATCTATATGTTTTTAATCAAAACCCTAATCTTATGTTTTTCCTACAGTAATGTCTCCTAATTTTTCAGTTTTGAAGGAAAACCCTAGTCTTTGTGGTCATTTTAAAATGACTCATATTTTTGAACCAAGAAACAATAACCCTTTCTTTTCCTTTCAAAATACATACTATTTTTAAATCAAAACACTAATTCTACATTTTCTTATGGTGGTGTTCACTTTCACTATCCAAAACCTTGATCATACGTTTTCTTTTCGTAACGCCTACTGTACTTGAATCAAAAGCCTAATCCTATACTTTCCATCAAAACCCTAATATTTTGTTTACTTTTCTTAATGTCTCATTTTGTTTTTAACCAAAACAATAACCCTATATTTCAAAATCATAATCTTTTGTTCTTCTTTCGTAAAGTTTCCTATCTTTCGGTCAAAACATGAATCCTATGTTTCATTTTCAAAATAACTTCTATCTATTTGTTTTTAAATGAAACACTAATCTTATGTCTTCTTATAGTAATGTCCCCTATTTTTCAGTTTTAAAACACAACCCTAGACTTTGTTTTCATTTAAAAATGACTCGTATTTTTGAACCAAGACCCCTAACCCTTTCTTTTCTTTTCGGAATGCATGCAATTTTTGAATCAAAACCCTAATCCTAGGTTTTCTTATGGTGGTGTTTTCTTTCACTACCCAAAACCTTATGTTTTCTTTCCGTAACGCCTACTATACTTGACTTAAAAGCCTAATCCTATGCTTTCAATCAAAACCCTAATGCTTTGCTTTCTTTTTTTGCAATGTCACATTTTGTTTTTAATCAAAACACTAACCCTATCTTTCGAAACCGCAATCTTTTGTTTTTCTTTTTTAAACACTCCTATCTTTCGGTCAAAACACGAATACTATATTTTCTTTTCTTAATAACTCGTATCTATATGTTTTTAATCAAAACCCTAATGTTATGTTTTCTTATAGCAATGTCTCCCAATTTTCAGCTTTGAATGAAAATCGTAGTCTTTGTTGTAATTTTAAAATGACTCGTATTTTGGAACCAAGAAGCCCTAACTCTTTCTTTTCCTTTCTGAATTCCTACTATTTTTGAATGAAAACACTAATTCTACGTTTTCTTATGGTAGTGTTGCCTTTCACTATCCAAAACCTTGATCCTATGTTTTCTTCTCGTAACGCCAACTTTACTTGAATTGAAACCCTAATCCTATGCTTTCAATAAAAACCTAATACTTTGTTTTCTTTTTCGGAATGTCTCATTTCGTTTTTAATCAAAACAATAACCCTATCTTTCTAAACCATAATCTTTTGTCTTTCTTTCGTAAAGTCTACCATATTTCGGTCGAAACATGAACACTTTGTTTACTTTTCTTAATAACTCCTATGCATATGTTTTTAATCAAAACACTAATCTAATGTTTTTCTTATAGTTATGTCTCCTAATTTTTCAGTTTTGAATGAAAATCCTAGTCTTTGTGGTCATTTTAAAATGACTCATATTTTTTATCCAAGAAACAATAACCATTTTTTTTCCTTTCAGAATACATACTATTTTTGAATGAAAACACTAATTCTACATTTTCTTGTGGTAGTGTTCACTTTCATTATCCAAAACCTTGATCCTACGTTTTCTTTTCATAATGCCTACTGTACTTTAATCAAAAGCCTAATCCTATGCTTTCCATCAAAACCCTAATATTTTGTTTTCTTTTCTTAATGTCTCATTTTTTTTAACCAAAACACTAACCCTATATTTCAAAATCAAGATCTTATGTTCTTTTTTCATAAAGTCTCCTATCGTTCGGTCAAAACACGAACCCTATGTTTCCTTTTCTAAATAACTCCTATCTATTTGTTTTTAATCAAAACACTAATCTTATGTCTTCTTATACTAATGTCTCCTATTTTTCAATTTTAAACCAAAACCCTGGACTTTGTTTTCATTTAAAAATGACTCGTATTTTTGAACCAAGACCCCTAACCCTTTTTTTTGTCTTTGGAATACATGCTATTTTTGAATCAAAACACTAATCCTAGGTTTTCTTATGGTGGTGTCCCCTTTCACTACCCAAAATCTTATGTTTATTTCCGTAACGCCTACTATACTTGAATCAAAAGCCTAATTCTATGCTTTCAATTAAAACCCTAATGATTTGTTTTCTTTATTTGGAATGTTACATTTTGTTTTTAATCAAAACACTAACCCTATCTTTCGAAACCGCAATATTTTGTTTTCCTTTTGTAAAGACTCCTATCTTTCGTTCAAAACGCGAATACTATGTTTTCTTTTCTTAATAACTCATATCTATATGTTTTTAATCAAAACCCTAATCTCATGTTTTCTTATAGCAATGTCTCCCAATTTTCAGCTTTGAATGAAAACCGTAGTCTTTGTAGTCATTTTAAAATGACTCGTATTTTCGAACCAAGAAGCCCTAACCCTTTCTTTTCCTTTCTGAATTTCTACTATTTTTGAATCAAAACTCCAATTCTACGTTCTCTTATGGTAGTGTCGCCTTTCACTATCCAAAACCTTGATCCTATGTTTTCTTCTTGTAACGCCAACTTTACTTGAATCGAAACCCTAATCCTATGCTTTCAATCAAAACCCTAATGCTTTGTTTTCTTTTTCGGAATGTCTCATTTCGTTTTTAATCAAAACAACAACCCTATCTTTCTAAACCATAATCTTTTGTCTTTCTTTCGTAAAGTCTGCCATCTTTCAGTCGAAACACGAACACTTTGTTTCTTTTTCTTCATAACTCCTATATATATATTTTTAATCAAAATACTAATCTTATGTTTTCTTATAGTAATGTCTCCTAATTTTTCAGTTTTGAATGAAAACCCTAGTCTTTGTGGTCATTTTAAAATGACTCATATTTTTTAGCCAAGAAACAATAACCCTTCCTTCTCCTTTTAAAATACATACTATTTTTTAATCAAAAGACTAATTCTACATTTTCTTATGGTAGTGCTCACTTTCACTATCCAAAACCTTGATCCAATGTTTTCTTTTCGTAACGCCTACTGTACTTGAATCAAAAGCCTAATCCTATGCTTTCCATCAAAACCCTAATATTTTGTTTACTTTTCTTAATGTCTCATTTTGTTTTTAACCAAAACACTAACCCTATATTTCAAAATCATAATCTTTTGTTCTTCTTTCGTAAAGTCTCCTATCTTTCGGTCAAAACACGAATCCTATGTTTCTTTTTCTAAATAACTCCTATCTATTTGTTTTTAATCGAAACACTAATCTTATGTCTTCTTATAATAATATCTCCTATTTTTTAACCAAGACCCCTAACCCTTTCTTTTCTCTTCGGAATGCATGCTATTTTTGAATCAAAACACTAATCCTAGGTTTTCTTATGGTGGTGTCACCTTTCACTACCCAAAACCTTATGTTTTCTTTCCGTAATGCCTATTATACTTGAATCAAAAGCCTAATCCTATGCTTTTAATCTAAACCTAAATGCTTTGTTTTCTTTTTTGGAATGTCTCATTTTGTTTTTAATTAAACACTAACCATATCTTTCGAAACCATAATCTTTTGTTTTCCTTTTTGTAAAGACACCTATCTTTCGGTCAAAACATGAATACTATGTTTTCTTTTCTTAGTAACTCCTATCTATATATTTTTAAACAAAACCCTAATCTTATGTTTTTTCTTATAGTAATGTCTCCCAATTTTCAGTTTTGAATGAAAACCGTAGTCTTTGTTATCATTTTCAAATGACCAGTATTTTTGAACCAAAAAACCATAACCGTTTATTTTCCTTTCTGAATCCCAACTATTTCTGAATCAAAACCCTAATTCTACGTTTTCTTATGATAGTGTCGTATTTCACTATCCAAAACCTTGATCCTATGTTTTTTTCCATAACGCCTACTATACTTGAATCAAAAGCCTAATCCTATGCTTTCCATCAAAACCGTAATGCTTTGTTTTCTTTTTCTGAATGTCTCATTTTGTTTTTACTCAAAACAATAACCTTATCTTTCAAAACCATAATCTTTTGTCTTTCTTTCGTAAAGTCTACTATCTTTCGGTCGAAACACGAACACTTTGTTTCCTTTTCTTGATAACTCCTATCTATATGTTTTTAATCAAAACCCTAATCTTATGTTTTTCTTTTAGTAGTGTCTCCTAATTTTTCCATTTTGAATGAAAACCCTAGCCTTTGTGGTCATTTTAAAATGACCCATATTTTTGAACCAAGAAACAATAGCCATTTCTTTTCCTTTCAGAATACAGACTATTTTTGAATCAAAACACTAATTCTACATTTTCTTATGGTAGTGTTAAATTTCACCATCCAAAACCTTGATCCTACGTTTTCTTTTCGTAACACCTACTGTACTTGAATCAAAAGCCTAATCCTATGCTTTCGATCAAAACCCTAATATTTGTTTTCTTTTCTTAATGTCTCATTTTGTTTTTAACCAAAACACTAACCCTATATTTAAAATTCATAATCTTTTGTTTTTTTTTCGTAAAGTCTCCTATCTTTCGGACAAAACATGAATCCTATGTTTCCTTTTCTAAATAACTCCTATATATGTTTGTTTTTAATCAAAACACTAATCTTATGTTTTCTTATAGTAATGTCTCATATTTTTCAGTTTTAAGCCAAAACCCTAACCCTTTCTTTTCTCTTCGCAATACATATTATTTTTGAATCAAAATCCTAATCCTAGGTTTTCTTAGGGTGGTGTCACCTTTCACTACCCAAAACCTTGTGCTTTCTGTCCATAACGCCTATTATACTTGAATTAAAAGCCTAATCCTATGCTTTCAATCAAAACCCCAATGCTTTGTTTTTTTTTTTTGGAATGTCTCATTTTGTTTAATCAAAACACTAACCCTATCTTTCGAAACCATAATCTTTTGTTTTCCTTTTGTAAAGACTCCAATCTTTCAGTCAAAACACGAATACTATGTTTTCTTTTCTTCATAACTCCTATCTATATGTTTTTAATCAAAACCCTAATCTTATATTTTTTTCTTATAGTAATGTCTCCCAATTTTCAGTTTTGAATGAAAACCGTAGTCTTTGTTGTCATTTTAAAATGACCCGTATTTTTGAACCAAGAAACCCTAACCCTTTATTTTCCTTTCTGAATCCCTACTATTTTTGAATCAAAACCCTAATTCTACGATTTCTTATGGTAGTGTCGCCGTTAACTATCCAAAACCTTGATCCTGTGTTTTCTTTTCGTAACGCCAACTTTACTTGAATCAAAAGCCTAATCCTGTGCTTTCCATCAAAACCCTAATGCTTCGTTTTCTTTTTCAGAATGTCTCATTTTGTTTTTAATCAAAACAATACCCTTATCTTTCGAAACCATAATCTTTTGTCTTTATTTCATAAAGTCTACCATCTTTCGGTCGAAACACGAACACTTTGTTTCCTTTTCTTGATAACTCCTATCTATATGTTTTAATCAAAAGCCTAATCTTATGTTTTTCTCATAGTAATGCTTAATATTTTTCAAATTTGAATCAAAGACTAGGGTTTTGGTTCAAATGTGAGTCATTTTAAAATGAAAACAAAGACTAGGGTTTTGGTTCAAAACTGAAAAATATTAGACATTACTATAAGAAAACAAAAGATTAGGGTTTTGATTAAAAACGTATAGATAGGAGTTATTAAGAAAAGAAAACATAGGATTCGTGTTTTGTCCAAAAGATAGGAGACTTTACGAAAGAAAAACAAAAGATTATGGTTTTTGGTTCAACAACGCGAGTCATTTTAAAATGAAAACAAAGACCAGGGTTTTGATTCAAATTTGAAAAATATTAAGAATTACTATAAGAAAAAAAACGATTAGGGTTTTGATTAAAAACGTATACACAGGAGTTATTACTAAAAGGAAATGTAGGGTTCTTGTTTTGACCGAAAGATAGGAGACTTTACGAAAGAAAAACAAAAGATTATGGTATTGAGAGATGGGGATTGTGTTTTGGCTAAAAACAATACGAGACATTCCTAAAAGAAGAAAAAGCATTGGGGTTTCGAATAAAAGCATAGGAACAAACTTTTGATTCAAGTATAGTAGGCGTCACGAAAAGAAATTCATAGGATTAGGTTTTGATTAAAGAAAGGTAGTACTACCATAAGAAAACCTAGGTTTAGGTTTTTAATTCAAAAATAGTAGTGACAACGAAAGGGAAAGAAAGGGATATGGGTCTTGGGTTAAAAATGCGAGTCATTTTAAAATGAAAACAAAGACTAGGGTTTTGGCTCAAAAATGAAAAATATTAGACATTACTATAAGAAGCCAAAAGATTAGGGTTTTGATTAAAAACGTACAGATAGCAGTTATTAAGAAAAGGAAACATAGGATTCGTGTTTTGTTCGAAAGATAGGAGACTTTACGAAAGAAAAAGAAAAGATTATGGTTTTGAAAGATAGGGCTTGTGTTTTGATTAAAAATAATACGAGACATTCCGAAAGGAAAACAAATCATTAGGGTTTTAATTGAAAGCATAGGAATAGGTTTTTGATTAAAGTATAGTAGGCATCACGAAAAGAAAACATAGGATCAAGGGCTTGAGTAAAGAAAGGTGACACTATCATAAGAAAACCATGGTTTAGGGTTTTAATTCAAAAATAGTAGGTATTCCGAAAGGAAAAGAAAGTGATATGGTTCTTGGTTCAAAAACACGAGTCATTTTAAAATGAAAACAAAGACCAGGGTTTTGATTCAAATTTGAAAAATATTAAGCATTACTATAAGAAAATAAAAGATTAGGGTTTTGATTAAAAACGTAGAGATAGGAGTTATTACTAAAAGGAAACGTAACGTTCTTGTTTTGAACGAAAGATAGGAGACTTTACGAAAGAAAAACAAAAGATTAGGGTTTTGATTAAAAACGTACAGATATGAGTTATTAAGAAAAGAAAACATAGGATTCGTGGTTTGTCCGAAAGATAGGAGACTTTACGAAAGAAAAAAAAAAGATTATGGTTTTGAAAGATAGGGCTTGTGTTTTGATTAAAAATAATACGAGACATTGACACACCCCTTGCGTGTGTGTACCGCAAGTGCACGGGTTGTCGAAGTAATAATTACCCTGGTGAGTAGGGTAGTCGAATCCACAGGGAACAGGGCTACTAGTACTAACTTCTTCTCTGCAATCTAGCCTAATGACCAATGTGATTTTATGGTGATCTAGTGTGCATAGAAATTAATACCAGAGATGAATAGGTGAAGGGTAAATAAAGGGAGATCTCAATCAATTAAGATGAGATACCCGGGCAATGCTCCCCCTAGGTTCTATCATGAAGTGCAAGACTAACTAAATGCTTCTAAACCGAGTTCTATGAGTCGAGGTAATCCAAGAATAATCAGTCCCTGCTTCCAGGCCACCGATACTAGTCCCCTACAAGGTCCCGGCGGAGAAATCGCTCAATCTCAACACCTCACACCCCATATGACCGCAATAAGCCTTAGGGATACCTAAAAGTGAAACTGATTCCTAAAATTAGATCTAACCCTACTTCTAGGCGGAAGATCCCTAACCCACTATAAGGTCCCGGCGGAGAAATCTCTCAATCTCACACCTCACACCAAATATGGTTGCATAGATCTTAGGGAATACGGAGATAGGAAACACTTAATCGGAAGGAAAAGGGGACACTCCACTATCTCATGACTCACCCTCTCAACCCTCTTCAATCTCATATGTTCCAACCCTAATGGAGACCTCTCTCTCACCAAGGCAACAAATCAAGCATACCAAACAACCATACGAATCAATAAGGCATGCAAGCAATGATAAAACAAGATTGAAACTCAAATAAACTCGGATTTAAAAGAAAGCATAAAGAAAGTCAATACATGAATCGAAACCTAGGGTTCACATGCCCAAGTATCTACTAGGGTTTAGCCCTCCATGGGGCTTATTACAAAGCAAAACATAACACAATGAAAAGCAATGTAAACCATGGAAATAAACCCCCTTGAATTCGTGATGATTGGCCTTGATGGGTCGCTCAACGTCTTGAAGGATCCTTCTCCGAAGCTAGGAGGCCAATGACTCCCTCGATGCTATGACGGAGGAAAGAACTATCAAAGTTGGTGAAGAACGGCCCTCCAATTCGGCAAAGACCTCCTCCTCAAACCCTAGCCGCTTCGCCTCTCAAAAGCCACACAAAAGATACCAAAAGAATCGGCAAAAAGGGCTATTTATAAGCCTGAAACGCGTTAGTCACGTGCCTCCACGCGACCACGTGAGATCCCACGGGATCGCGTGGGCTGCAGAATTCCCACGCGGTCGCGTGGACAGTAATTCTCTGCTACAGTACTGCTACAATATTTTGCTACAATGTTTTTGCTACAGTACTCTTCGTAAACGCGATCCAAACTCTCTCATCTTGAGGCTGCATGGTCGGGCACACGTCCATGTAGTGAGTTATAAGACTTCTCCTCCTTCGAATCATCATTTGAGAGCTTTAACTATCTTCACACAAGTTGGGACATGAAGTTGTGACTGCCTTTGTGCCCTTCCATCACATAAATCATCTTGAATCCTTCAGGAAGTTGGCACACACCCTCATGTGCATGACCCCCTCTTGTGCCTTGACACTTGTGTTGTACAAAAGCTCCCAACAATACGTCTTTATAACCCATCTTTGCTTCCTTTTCCTCCTTTAACACTTCCACAACCTAATTGCATAAAAGAACACCAATATACAGTTTATGAGACATAATCCATGGTAAAATGATGCTCAATGTATGTAAAACACGTAGGTAAAACATGTATAATCAAGCACTTATCAGACATTCCGAAAGGAAAACAAAGCATTAGGTTTCGATTGAAACCATAGGCTTTTGATTCAAGTATAGCAGGCGTTATGAAAAGATAAACATAGGATCAAGGTTTTGATTAAAGCAATGTGACACGGCCATAATAAAACCTAGGATTAGTGTTTTGATTAAAAAATAGCAGGTATTCCGAAAGGAAAAGAAAGGGATATGGGTCTTGGTTCAAAAATACGAGTCATTCTAAAATGAAAACATAGACTAGGGTTTTGATTCAGAACTGAAAAATATTAAACATTACTATAAGAAAACAAAGGATTAGGGTTTTGATTAAAAACTGGTTGATAGGAGTTATTAATAAAAAGAAACGTAGGATTCTTGTCTTGATCGAAAGATAGGAGACTTTACAAAAGAAAAACAAAAGATTATGGTTTTGAAAGATAGGGCTAGTGTTTTGATTAAAAACAATACGAGACATTCCGAAAAGAAGACAAAGCATTACGGTTTTGATTGAAAGCTTAGGAATAGGTTTTTGATTAAAGTATAGCAGGCGTCACGAAAAGAAAACATATAATCAAGAGTGTGATTAATGACACTCTCATAAGAAAACCATGGTTTATTGTTTTAATTCAAAAATAGTAGGTATTTCGTAAGGAAAAGAAAGTGATATGGTTCTTGGTTCAAAAACACGAGTCATTTTAAAATGAAAACAAAGACCAGGGTTTTGATTCAAATTTGAAAAATATTAAGCATTATTATAAGAAAACAAAAGATTAGGGTTTTGATTAAAAACGTATAAACATGAGTTATTACTAAAGGGAAACGTAGGGTTCTTGTTTTAAACGAAAGATAGTATACTTTACGAAAGAAAACAAAAGATTATGGTCCTGAGAGATGGGGCTTGTGTTTTGACTAAAAACAATACGAGACATTCCTAAAAGAAGACCAAGCATTGGGGTTTCGATTGAAAGCATAGGAATAGGCTTTTGATTCAAGTATAGTAGGCGTCACAAAAATAAAAACATAGGATTAGGTTTTGATTAAAAAAAGGTGGCACTACAATAAGAAAATCTAGGTTTAGGTTTTTAATTCAAAAATTGTAGTTATAACCAAAGGAAAAGAAAGGGATATTTGTCTTGGTTCAAAAACATGAGTCATTTTAAAATGAAAACAAAGGCTAGGGTTTCGGTTAAAAACTGAAAAATATTAGGCATTACTATAAGAAAATAAAAGATTAGGGTTTTGATTAAAAACGTACAGATAGGAGTTATTAAGAAAAGGAAACATAGGATTCGTATTTTGTCCGAAAGATAGGAGACTTTACGAAAGAAAATAAAAGATTATGGATTTGAAAGATAGGGCTTGTGTTTTGATTAAAAATAATACGCGACATTCCAAAAAAAAAAATGTATTAGGGTTTTGATTGAAATCATAGGAATAGGTTTTTGATTCAAGTATAGGAGGCGTTATGAAAAGAAAAACATAGGATCAAGGTTTTGATTAAAGCAATGTGACACTGCCATAATAAAACCTAGGATTAGTGTTTTGATTAAAAAATAGCAGGTATTCCAAAGGGAAAAGAAAGGTATATGGGTCTTCGTTAAAAAATACGAGTCATTCTAAAATGAAAACATAGACTAGGGTTTTGATTCAGAACTAAAAAATATTAAGCGTTACTATAAGAAAACAAAGGATTAGGGTTTTGATTAAAAACATGTTGACAGGAGTTATTAATAAAAGGAAATGTAGGATTCTTGTTTTGACCAAAAGATGAGAGACTTTACGAAAGAAAAACAACAGATTATGGTTTTGAAAGATAGGGCAAGTGTTTTGATTAAAAACAATACGAGACATTCCGAAAAGAAGACAAAGCATTAGGGTTTTGATTGAAATCGAAGGAATAGGTTTTTTATTAAAGTATAGCAGGCGTCAAGAAAAGAAAACATAGGATCAACGGTTTGATTAATGTCACTCTCATAAGAAAACCATGGTTTAGGGTTTTAATTCAAAAATAGTAGGTATTACGAAAGGAAAAGTAAGTGATATGGTTCTTGGTTCAAAAACACGAGTCATTTTAAAATGAAAACAAAGAGTAGGGTTTTGATTCAAATTTGAAAAATATTAAGCATTAATATAAGAAAACAAAAAATTAGTGTTCTGATTAAAAACGTATACACAGGAGTTATTACTAAAAGGAAACGTAGGGTTTTTGTTTTGAACAAAAGATAGGATACTTTACGGAAGAAAAACAAAAGATTATGGTCTTGAGAGATGGGGCTTGTATTTTGACTAAAAACAATACAAGACATTCCTAAAAGAAGACAAAGCATTGGGGTTTCGATGGAAAGCATAGGAACAGGCTTTTGATTCAAGAATAGTAGGTGTCACGAAAATAAAAGCATAGGATTAGGTTTTGATTAAAGAAAAAGGTGGCACTACCATAAGAAAACCTAGGTTTAGGTTTTTAATTCAAAAGTTGTAGTTATAACCAAAGGAAAAGAAAGGGATATTTGTCTTGGTTCAAAAACATGAGTCATTTTAAAATGAAAACAAAGGCTAGGGTTTTGGTTAAAAACTGAGAAATATTAGGCATTACTATAAGAAAACAAAAGATTAGGGTTTTGATTAAAAACGTACAGATAGGAGTTATTAAGAAAAGGAAACATAGGATTCGTGTTTTGTCCGAAAGATAGGAGACTTTACGAAAGAAAAAGAAAATATTACGTTTTTGAAAGGTAGGGCTTGTGTTTTGATTAAAAATAATACGAGAAATTTCGAAATGAAAACAAAGCATTAGGGTTTTGATCGAAACAATAGGAATACTCTTTTGATTCAAGTATAGCAGGCGTTATGAAAAGATAAACATAGGATCAAACTTTTGATTAAAGCAATATGACACTGCCATAATAAAACCTAGGATTAGTGTTTTGATTCAAAAATAGCATGTATTCAAAAAGGAAAAGAAAGGGATATGGCTCTTGGTTCAAAAATACGAGTCATTCTAAAATGAAAACATAGACTAGGGTTTTGATTCAGAACTGAAAAATATTGAGCATTACTATAAGAAAACAAAGGATTAGGATTTTGATTAAAAACGGGTTGATAGGAGTTATTAATAAACGTAAACGTATGATTCTTGTCTTGATCGAAAGATAGGAGACTTTACGAAATAAAAACAAAAGATTATGGTTTTGAAAGATAGGCTAGTGTTTTGATTAAAAACAATACGAGACATTCCGAAAAGAAGACAAAGCATTAGGGTTTTGATTGAAATCGAAGGAATAGGTTTTTGATTAAAGTATAGCAGGCATCCCGAAAAGAAAACATAGGATCAAGGGTTTGATTAATGACACTCTCAAAAGAAAACCATGGTTTAGGGTTTTAATTCAAAAATTGTAGGTATTCCGAAAGGAAAAGTAAGTGATATGGTTCTTGGTTCAAAAATACGAGTCATTTCAAAATGAAAACAAAGACCAGGGTTTTGATTCAAATTTGAAAAATATTAAGCATTACTATAAAATAAAAAAGATTAGGCTTTTGATTAAAAACGTATAGATAGGAGTTATTAAGAAAAAGAAACATAGGATTCGTGTTTTGTCCGAAAGATAGGAGACTTTACAAAAGAAAAAGAAAAGATTATGGTTTTGAAAGATAGGGCTTGTGTTTTGATTAAAAATAATACGAGACATTCCGAAAGGAAAACAAAGCATTAGGGTTTTGATTGAAACCATAGGAATAGGCTTTTGATTCAAGTATTGCATGCGTTATAAAAAGAAAAACATAGGATTAAGGTTTTGATTAAAGCAATGTGACACTGCCATAATTAAACCTAGGATTAGTGTTTTGATTCAAAAATAGCAGGTATTCCGAAAGGAAAAGAAAGGGATATGGGTCTTGGTTCAAAAATACGAGTCATTCTAAAATGAAAACATAGACTACGATTTTGATTCAGACCTGAGATATATTAAGCATTACTATAAAAAAACAAAGGATTAGGGTTTTGATCTAAAACGTGTTGATAGGAGTTATTAATAAAAGGAAATATAGGATTCTTGTCTTGAACGAAAGATAGGAGAGTTTACGAAACAAAAACAAAAGATTATGGTTCTAAAAGATAGGGCTAGTGTTTTGATTAAAAACAATACGAGGCATTCTGAAAACAAGAGAAAGCATTAGGGTTTTGATTGAAAGCGTAGGAATAGGTTTTTGATTAAAGTATAGCAGGCGTCACGAAAAGAAAAAATAGGATCAAGGGTTTGATTAATGACACTATCATAAGAAAACCATGGTTTAGGGTTTTAATTCAAAAATAGTAGGTATTCCTTAAGGAAAAGAAAGTGATATGGTTCTTGGTTCAAAAACACGAGTCATTTTAAAATGAAAACAAAGACCAGGGTTTTGATTCAAATTTGAAAAATATTAAGCATTACTATAACAAAACAAAATATTAGGGTTTTGATTAAAGACGTATACAAAGGAGTTATTACTAAAAGGAAACGTAGGGTTCTTGTTTTGAACGAAAGATAGGAGAATTTACGAAAGAAAAACAAAAAATTATGTTCTTGAGAGATTGGGCTTGTGTTTTGACTAAAAACAATACGAGACATTCCTAAAAGAAGACAAAGCATTGGGGTTTCGATTTAAAGCATAGGAACAGGCTTTTGATTCAAGTATAGTAGGCGTCATGAAAATAAAAAACATAGAATTAGGTTTTGATTAAAAAAAGGTGGCACTACCATAAGAAAACCAAGGTTTAGGTTTTTAATTCAAAAATAGTAGTTATAACGAAAGGAAAAAAAAAGGGATATGGGTCTTGGTTAAAAAACACGAGTCATTTTAAAATGAAAACAAAGACTAGGTTTTTGGTTAAAAACTTAAAAATATTAGGCATTAGTATAAGAAAACAAAAGATTAGCTTTTTGATTAAAAACGTACAGATAGGAGTTATTAAGAAAAGGAAACATAGGATTCGTGTTTTGTAAGAAAGAAAAAGAAAAGATTATGGTTTTGAAAGATAGGGCTTGTGTTTTGATTAAAAATAATACGAGACATTTCGAAAGGAAAAAAAAGCATTAGGGTTTTGATTGAAACCATAGGAATAGGCTTTTGATTCAAGTATTGCTTGCGTTATGAAAAGAAAAACATAGGATCAAGGTTTTGATTAAAGCAATGTGACACTGCCATAATTAAACCTAGGATTAGTGTTTTGATTCAAAAATAGCAGGTATTCCGAAAGGAAAAGAAAGGGATATGGTTCTTGGTTCAAAAATACGAGTCATTCTAAAATGAAAACATAGACTAGGTTTTGATTCAGAACTGAAAAATATTAAGCATTACTATAAGAAAACAAAGGATTAGGGTTTTGATCTAAAACGTGTTGATAAGAGTTATTAATAAAAGGAAATGTAGGAGACTTTACGAAAGAAAAACAAAAGATTATGATTTTGAAAGATAGGGCTAGTGTTTTGATTAAAAAAACAATACGAGACATTGAGAAAAGAAGACAAAGCATTAGGGTTTTGATTGAAATCGAAGGAATAGGTTTTTGATTAAAGTATAGCAGGCGTCACGAAAAGAAAACATAGGATCAAGGGTTTGATTAATGACACTATCATAAGAAAACCATGGTTTAGGGTTTTAATTCAAAAATAGTAGGTATTCCTTAAGGAAAAGAAAGTGATATGGTTCTTGGTTCAAAAACACGAGTCATTTTAAAATGAAAACAAAGACCAAGGTTTTGATTCAAATTTGAAAAATATTAAGCATTACTATAACAAAACAAAATATTAGGGTTTTGATTAAAAACGTATACAAAGGAGTTATTACTAAAAGGAAACGTAGGGTTCTTGTTTTGAACGAAAGATAGGAGAATTTACGAAAGAAAAACAAAAAATTATGTTCTTGAGAGATTGGGCTTGTGTTTTGACTAAAAACAATACGAGACATTCCTAAAAGAAGACAAAGCATTGGGGTTTCGATTTAAAGCATAAGAACAGGCTTTTGATTCAAGTATAGTAGGTGTCATGAAAATAAAAAACATAGAATTAGGTTTTGATTAAAAAAAGGTGGCACTACCATAAGAAAACCAAGGTTTAGGTTTTTAATTCAAAAATAGTAGTTATAAGGAAAGGAAAAGAAAGGGATATGGTCTTGGTTCAAAAACACGAGTCATTTTAAAATGATAACAAAGACTAGGGTTTTGGTTAAAAACTGAAAAATATTAGGCATTAGTATAAGAAAACAAAAGATTAGGGTTTTGATTAAAAACGTACAGATAGGAGTTATTAAGAAATGAAACATAGGATTCATGTTTTGTTCGAAAGATAGGAGACTTTACTAAAGAAAAAGAAAAGATTATGGTTTTGAAGGATAGGCTTGTGTTTTGATTAAAAATAATACGAGACATTACGAAAGGAAAACAAAGCATTAGTGTTTTGATTGAAACCATAGGAATAGGCTTTTGATTCAAGTATTGCAGGCCTTATGAAAAGAAAAACATAGAATCAAGGTTTTGATTAAAGCAATGTGACACTGCCATAATAAATCCTAGGATTAGTGTTTTGATTCAAAAATAGCAGGTATTGCGAAAGGAAAAGAAAGGGATATGCGTCTTGGTTCAAAAATACGAGTCATTCTAAAATGAAAACATATACTACGATTTTGATTCAGACCTGAGAAATATTAAGCATTACTATAAGAAAACAAAGGATTAGGGTTTTGATCTAAAACGTGTTGATAAGAGTTATTAATAAAAGGAAATGTAGGATTCTTGTCTTGACCGAAAGATAAGAGGCTTTACGAAAGAAAAACAAAAGATTATGATTTTGAAAGATAAGGCTAGTGTTTTGATTAAAAACAATACGAGACATTCCGAAAAGAAGACAAAGCATTAGTGCTTTGATTAAAATCGAAGGAATAGGTTTTTGATTAAAGTATAGCAGGCGTCACGAAAAGAAAACATAGGATCAAGGGTTTGATTAATGACACTGTCATAAGAAAACCATGGTTTAGGGTTTTAATTCAAAAATAGTAGGTATTCCGAAAGGAAAAGAAAGTGATATGGTTCTCGGTTCAAAAACACGAGTCATTTTAAAATGAAAACAAAGACCAGGGTTTTGATTCAAATTTGAAAAATATTAAGCATTGCTATAAAAAAACAAAAGATTAGGGTTTTGATTAAAAACGTATAGACATGAGTTATTACTAAAAGGAAACGTAGGTTCTTGTTTTGAACGAAAGATAGGAGAATTTACGAACGAAAAACAAAAGATTATGGTCTTGAGAGATGGGGCTAGTGTTTTGACTAAAAACAATACGAGACATTCCTAAAAGAAGGCAAAGCATTGGGGTTTCGATTGAAAGCATTGGAACAGACTTTTGATTCAAGTATAGTAGGCGTCACGAAAATAAAAACATAGGATTAGGTTTTGATTATGGAAAGGTGGCACTACCATAAGAAAACCTAGGTTTAGGTTTTTAATTAAAAAATAGTAGTTATAACGAAAGGAAAAGAAAGGGATATGGTTCTTGGTTCAAAAACACGAGGCATTTTAAAACGAAAACAAAGACTAGGGTTTTGGTTAAAAACTGAAAAATATTAGGGATTAGTATAAGAAAACAAAAGATTAGGGTTTTGATTAAAAACGTACAGATAGGAGTTATTAAGAAAAGGAAACATAGGATTCATGTTTTGTCCGAAAGTTAGGAGACTTTACGAAAAAAAAAAGAAAAGATTATGGGTTTGAAAGATAGGGCTTGTGTTTTGATTAAAAATAATACGAGACATTCCGAAAGGAAAACAAAGCATTAGGGTTTTGATTGAAACCATAGGAATAGGCTTTTGATTCATGTATTGCATGCGTTATGAAAAGAAAAACATAGGATCAAGGTTTTGATTAAAGCAATGTGACACTGCCATAATAAAACCTAGGATTAGTGTTTTGATTAAAAAATAACAGGTATTCTGAAAGGAAAAGAAAGGGATATGGGTCTTGGTTAGAAAATACGAGTCATTATAAAATGAAAACATAAACTAGGGTTTTGATTCAGACCTGAGATATATAAAGCATTACTATAAGAAAACAAAGGAATAGGGTTTTGATCTAAAACGTGTTGATAGGAGTTATTAATTAAAAGAAATATAGGATTCTTGTCTTGAACGAAAGATAGTAGACTTTACGAAAGAAAAACAAAAGATTATGGTTTTGAAAGATAGGGCTAGTGTTTTGATTATAAACAATACGAGACATTCTGAAAACAAGACAAAGCATTAGGGTTTTGATTGAAAGCGTAGGAATAGGTTTTTGATTAAAGTATAGCAGGCGTCGCGAAAAGAAAAAATAGGATCAAGGGTTTGATTAATGGTACTCTCATAAGAAAACCATGGTTTAGGTTTTAATTCAAAAATAGTAGGTATTCCTTAAGGAAAAGAAAGGGATACGGGTCTTGGTTCAAAAACACGAGTCATTTTAAAATGAAAACAAAGACCATGGTTTTGATTCAAATTTGAAAAATATTAAGCATTACTATAAAAAACAAAATATTAGAGTTTTGATTAAAGACGTATACACAGGAGTTATTACTAAAAGGAAACGTAGGGTTCTTGTTTTGAACGAAAGATAGGAGAATTTATGAAAGAAAAACAAAAGATTATGATCTTGAGAGATGGTGCTTGTGTTTTCACTAAAAACAATACGAGACATTCCTAAAAGAAGACAAAGCATTGGGTTTTCGATTTAAAGCATAGGAATAGGCTTTTGATTCAAGTATAGTAGGCGTCACGAAAATAAAAACATAGGATTAGGTTTTGATTAAAAAAAGGTGGCACTACCATAAGAAAACCAAGGTTTAGGTTTTTAATTCAAAAATAGTAGTTATAACGAAAGGAAAAGAAAGGGATATGGTCTTGGTTCAAAAACACGAGTCATTTTAAAATGATAACAAAGACTAGGGTTTTGGTTAAAAACTGAAAAATATTAGGCATTAGTATAAGAAAACAAAAGATTAGGGTTTTGATTAAAAACGTACAGATAGGAGTTATTAAGAAATGAAACATAGGATTCATGTTTTGTTCGAAAGATAGGAGACTTTACTAAAGAAAAAGAAAAGATTATGGTTTTGAAGGATAGGCTTGTGTTTTGATTAAAAATAATACGAGACATTACGAAAGGAAAACAAAGCATTAGGGTTTGATTGAAACCATAGGAATAGGCTTTTGATTCAAGTATTGCAGGCCTTATGAAAAGAAAAACATAGAATCAAGGTTTTGATTAAAGCAATGTGACACTGCCATAATAAATCCTAGGATTAGTGTTTTGATTCAAAAATAGCAGGTATTGCGAAAGGAAAAGAAAGGGATATGCGTCTTGGTTCAAAAATACGAGTCATTCTAAAATGAAAACATATACTACGATTTTGATTCAGACCTGAGAAATATTAAGCATTACTATAAGAAAACAAAGGATTAGGGTTTTGATCTAAAATGTGTTGATAAGAGTTATTAATAAAAGGAAATGTAGGATTCTTGTCTTGACCGAAAGATAAGAGGCTTTACGAAAGAAAAAACAAAAGATTATGATTTTGAAAGATAAGGCTAGTGTTTTGACTAAAAACAATATGAGACATTCCGAAAAGAAGACAAAGCATTATGGTTTTGATTGAAAGCATAGGAATAGGTTTTTGATTAAAGTATAGCAGTCGTCACGAAAAGAAAACATAGGATCAAGGGTTTGATTAATGACATTCTCATAAGAAAACCATGGTTTAGGGTTTTAATTCAAAAATAGTAGGTATTCCGTAAGGAAAAGAAAGTGATATGGTTCTTGGTTAAAAAACACGAGTCATTTTAAAATGAAAACAAACACCACTATTTTGATTCAAATTTGAAAAATATTAAGCATTACTATATCAAAACAAAAGATTAGGGTTTTGATTAAAGACGTATACACAGGAGTTATTACTAAAAGGAAGCGTAGGGTTCTTGCTCTGAACGAAACATAGGAGACTTTACGAAAGAAAAACAAAAGATTATAGTCTTGAGAGATGGGGCTTGTGTTTTGACTAAAAACAATACGAGACATTCCTAAAAGAAGACAAAGCATTGGGGTTTCGATTGAAAACATAGGAACAGGCTTTTGATACAAGTATAGTAGGTGTCACGAAAATAAAAACATAGGATTAGGTTTTAATTAAAGAAAGGTGGCACTACGATAACAAAAACTAGGTTTAGGTTTTTAATTCAAAAATAGTAGTTATAACGAAAGGAAAAGAAAGGGATATGGGTCTTGGTTCAAAAACACGAGTCATTTTAAAATGAAAACAAAGATTAGAGTTTCGGTTAAAAACTGAAAAATATTAGGCATTAGTATAAGAAAACAAAAGATTAGGGTTTTGATTAAAAATGTACATATAGGAGTTATTAAGAAAAGAAAACATAGGATTCATATTTTGTCCGAAAGATAGGAGACTTTACGAAATGAAATGAAAAGATTATGGTTTTGAAAGATAGGGCTTGTGTTTTGATTAAAAATAATACGAGAAATCCCGAAAGGAAAACAAAGCATTAGGGTTTTGATTGAAACCATAGGAATAGGTTTTTGATTCAAGTATTGCAGGCTTTTTGAAAAGAAAAACATAGGATCAAGGTTTTGATTAAAGCAATGTGACACTGCCATAATAAAACCTAGAATTAGTGTTTTGATTAAAAAATAGCAGGTATTCCCAAAGGAAAAGAAAGGAATATGGGTCTTGGTTCAAAAATACGAGTCATTCTAAAATGAAAACAAAGACTAGGGTTTTGATTCAGAACTGAAAAATATTAAATATTATTATAAGAAAACAAAGGATTAGTGTTTTGATTAAAAATGCGTTGATAGGAGTTATTAATAAAAGTAAACATAGGATTCTTGTCTTGATCGAAAGATAGGAGACTTTACGAAAGAAAAACAAAAGATTATGTTTTTGAAAGATAGGGCTAGTGTTTTGATTGAAAACAATACGAGACATTCCGAAAACAAGACTGATACGAACCTCGCCAACGATTGTGACGAAAGCCGAAACAAATTTGGCAAGAAGAAGAAAAGTCAAGGATTCGAGAAGAAGTAATGGAAAACCTCGACCCAATGAGTAGGGAAGCACGAAACTTGGTAAAAGGATGACGCCACAAAAGGAGAAGAAAATCCAATTGATTAGTCGGATTGAACACCACATGGAAAACCCTTGATAAGTTCTTAAAAAGGTTTCTTCAAGAACACAAGAAGAAACCTCACAAATACTCAAAGATCAAAGTTTTGTTTTATGGCTGCTACAAGGGGCTATATATATAGCCCAAAACCCTAGAGAACTTCTAAGAAGTAAAAGTTCAAAACTACCCTTAAAGATAAAAAAAAGTAAACAACCAACTAAAGAGCAACTTTAGCCCAAAGGCCCAGAAAGCCCAGCAAGTCTAGACAATTACAAAAGACTCTAGTTCACATATTAAACTCAAAAACAAATGACAACCAAATCTTCATCAATCTTATGGAAACCAAATCAAGTGTCTAAGTGGAATCGGCTTGGATAAGTAGGACCAACTTTTGTTCAGCATCAGTAGTGATCACGCTTTTTTCCTGTTGTAGAGTTCTCCATGCCAAGTTGCTAAGCTCCTCTTTAAATATTCTAGCTCGAGCCCTCGTCACTGGTCCTGTTGGGACTTGAATTAGATCCTTAGCCTTGATGTCCACATCATTCCCCCCCTCTTGAGAAGGATTTGTCCTCAAATCGTCACCTACATCAAAAGGACTTAAGTTAGTCACATTGAAACTAGCACTAACATTGTACTCACCCGGTAAATCAAGGCGGTAGGCATTGTCGTTGATCCGCTCGAGCACTTGAAAAGGACCATCTCCCCGGTGTAGTAACTTGGAATGTCGGTTGGCTTTGATCTTTTCTTCATCAACGTCAATACCTGTAGCACTCACAACAAATCCTAGGAAAACAAGTTTATTGGTGCAAAAGATACATTTCTTGAGGTTAGCATACAATTTCTCTTTCCTAAGGATATCCAAAACCAAATGCAAATGCAAAGCATGATCATGCAAATTCTTACTATAAATCAGAATATCATCAAAATAAACAACAACGAATTTTCCAATGAAAGTTCGTAAAACATGATTCATTAAATGCATGAAAGTACTAGGTGCATTAGTTAAGCCAAATGGCATGACTAACCATTCATACAAACCATGTTTAGTTTTAAATGCCGTTTTCCATTCATCGCCTTCTTTCATTCGGATTTGATGATACCCACTCTTAAGATCAATTTTTGAAAACACACAAGATCCATGCAACTCATCTAACATATCATCTAAACGAGGGATGGGGTGTCGATACTTTACCGTTATGTTGTCGATGTGTCGGCAATCAATACACATCCTCCATGTTCCATCCTTCTTAGGAATTATAATCACCGGAACTGCACAAGGACTCATGCTTTCTCTTACGTACCCTTTCTCCATCAACTCTTCAACTTGAATTTGGAGTTCCTTTGTTTCCTCCGGATTGCTCCTATAGGCGGGTCGGTTTGGAATGGAAGCACCGGGAACAAAGTCAATTTGGTGTTCTATTCCCCGGATAGGGGGTAAGCCATGTGGTACCTTCTCAGGAAACTGATACGAACCTCGCCAACGATTGTGACGAAACCCGAAACAAATTTGGCAAGAAGAAGAAAAGCCAAGGATTCGAGAAGAAGGGATGGAAAACCTTGACCCAATGCTTAGCGAAGCACGAACCTTGGTAAAAGGATGACGCCACAAAAGGAGATGAAAATCCAATTGATAAGTCGGTTTGAACGCCACAAGGAAAACCCTTCATAAGTTCTTAAAAAAGTTTCTTCACGAACACAAGAAGAAAACCTCACAAATACTCAAAAGTCAAAGTTGTGTTTTTTTGGCTGCTACAAGGGGCTATATATATAGCCCAAAACCCTAGAGAACTTCTAAGAAGTAAAAGTTCAAAACTACCCTTAAAGATAAAAAAAAGTAAACAACCAACTAAAGAGAAACTTTAGCCCAAAGGCCCACAAAGCCCAACAAGACTAAGCAATTACAAAAGACTCTAGTTCACATATTAAACTCAAAAACAAATGACAACCAAATCTTCATCAAGCGTCTAAGTGGAATCGGCTTGGATGAGTAGGACTAGCTTTTGTTCACCATCAGTAGTGATCACTCTCTTCCTGTTGTAGAATTCTTCATGCCAAGTTGCTAAGCTCCTCTTTAAATCTTCTAGATCGAGCCCTCGTCATTGGTCCTATTGGGACTTGAATTGGATCCTTAGCCTTGATGTCCACATCATTCCCTCCCTCTTGAGAAAGATTTGTCCTCAAATCGTCACCTACATCAAAAGGACTTAAGTCACTCACATTAAAAGTAGCACTAACATTGTACTCACCCGGTAAATCAAGGGGGTAGGCATTGTCGTTGATCCACTCGAACACTTGAAAAGGACCATCTTGCATGAGTACAACACCAATACCTACACCAGAGGCATCACATTCTATTTCAAAAGTATTAGTAAAGTTAGGTAAAGTAAGTAAGAGAGCATGAGTTAATTTATGTTTCATAAGCTGAAATGCTTCCTCTTGTGCTATAGCCCATTTGATTGCAACATTCTTCTTGATAACTTCAGTAAGGGATGCCGCAATGGTACAAAAATCTTTCACGAATCTCCTATAGAAGCTAGCAAGTCCATGAAAGCTGCGAACGTGACTCACACTTGATGGGGTCGACCACTCTTGGATGGCTTTGATCTTTTCTTCATCAACCTCAATACCTGTAGCACTCACAACAAATCCTAGGAAAACAAGTTTATTGTTGCAAAAGGTACATTTCTTAAGGTTAGTATAAATTTCTCTTTCCTAAGGACACCCAAAACCAATTGCAAATGCGAAGCATGATCATGCAAATTCTTACTATAAATCAAAATATCATCAAAATAAACAACAACGAATTTTCCAATGAAAGTTCGTAAAACATGATTCATTAAACGCATGAAAGTACTAGGTGCATTAGTTAAGCCAAATGGCATGACTAACCATTCATGTAAACCATGTTTAGTTTTAAATGCCGTTTTCCATTCATCGCCTTCTTTCATTCGGATTTGATGATACCCACTCTTAGGATCAATTTTTGAGAACACGCAAGATCCATGCAACTCATCTAACATATCATCTAAACGAGGGATGGGGTGTCGATACTTTACCGTTATGTTGTTGATGGCTCGGCAATCAATACACATCCTCCATGTTCCATCCTTCTTAGGAACTAGAATCACCGGAACTGCGCAAGGACTCATGCTTTCTCTCAAGTACCCTTTCTCCATCAACTCTTCAACTTACCTTTGGAGTTCTTTTGATTCCTCCGGATTGCTCCTATAGGCAGGTCGGTTTGGAATTGAAGCACCGGGAACAAAGTCAATTTGGCGTTCTATTCCACGGATAGGGGGTAAGCCATGTGGTACCTCCTCAGGAAACACATCCTCGAACTCCTGCAAAATAGAAACAACAACACTAGGCAATGAAGTGTCAGGTTGGTTAGTGTTTAAAAGGGCCTTCTTGTACATAAGTACAATCATCGGCTGTTTTGCAAGAAAAGCTCGCTTAACCTCACTTTTTTTTGCATAGAAATTTCTTTTTCCCTCTAATTTTCCCTCTTTTGCGGAATTCATCTCTCTCTTTTCTCTCTCACTAGATTCAGCCTTGCTCTCTTGTTTCTCACCACTACTCATCTCTTCACTCACTCTCTTGTGATCACTCAAATTTTTTTGATCTCTCATTTTCTTTTGATCACTTAGTTTTTGCATCATCACTTGATCATCATAAACCTGTTTCGGTGTAATTAGAGCTAGAGTGATGGTTCGTTGTTGGAAAGTGAAGGAGTGCTTGTTGGTGAAGCCATTATGTTACACACGTCTATCAAATTGCCAAGGCCATCCTAAAAGGAGATGTCTCGCTTGCATGGGTACCACATAACACAACACTTCATCCTCATATTTCCCAATCTGAAATGGCAGCATAACTTGCTTAGTAACACGTACTTCACCACTATCATTCAGCCATTGCAACTTGTATGGATGGGGGTGCTTGAGTGTTGGGAGCCCTAGCTTCTCAACCATAGAAGGACTAGCAACGTTAGTGCAACTACCACCATCAATAATAACACTACATACATTATCCTTCACATGACAACGAGTGTAAAAGATGTTCTCCCGTTGCACTTCTTCTTCCTTCACCTTAGTGTGCAAGTTCAAGGCTCCCCGAGCAACTAATCAAAGCATCTCACCATGCTCGGCCCCAAACTCCTCTTCTCCCAAAAGATCATCCTCCAATGGTGGAATGCCATCTAACTCACCCTCGTCTTCAGAATCTATTGTCCCATTTTCCCGAATTACCATAACCCGCTTGTTGGGGCATTGGCTAGCAATGTGACCTCTTCCTTGACATTTGAAACATTTAATTTCACTAGAATGAGACAAAGTTGTGGGTATCTTACTTTGAGAAGCCGTGGAAGTAGTGGCTGAATTTTGCTCAGCTTTGGCCTTGGGGTTGGAGTTACTTTCATCTTTCCTTGGATAATTCGGCCTCAATGGTGTTGCACTAGAATTTTGTGGGGTGGGTCTTGGACATGCACTTGTACTGCCCTTCTTCATTTGCCTCTCAACCTTCATTGCCATATGCACCAAGTCTTCCAACTCCACATAATGATGTAGCTCAACCATGTTGGTAATCTCAATATTTAACCCATTCAAAAACCTTGCCATTGTTGCCTCCCGATCCTCCTCCACATTGGCCCGAATCATAGCCATCTCCATCTCTTTATAATATTCATCAACACTTTTGTAACCTTGTCGAAGACCTTGAAGCTTAAGATATAGATCCCGGTAGTAATGAGATGGCACAAAACGACGCCTCATCACCCTATTCATGTCATCCCAAGTCTCAATAGGCAAATCTCCACTTCACCTCCTATTGACGCACAACTGATCCCACCACACAATAGCATAATCAGTAAACTCAATAGCGGCAAGTTTTACCTTCTTCATTTCGGAGTAGTTGTGAAAATCGAAGACCAACTCCATCTTCTTCTCCCATTCAAGGTATGCTTTGGGATCACTGTTTGCTTGAAATGCTGGAATCCTCATCTTGATGCTACCCAAGTTGTTGTCTACCCGATTCCGAGCGTTTCTATCCCGACCATATCTCCTAGGGCTGCCCGTTG
This sequence comes from Dioscorea alata, assembly GCA_020875875.1. Lineage (NCBI taxonomy): Eukaryota > Viridiplantae > Streptophyta > Magnoliopsida > Dioscoreales > Dioscoreaceae > Dioscorea > Dioscorea alata. The sequence continues at coordinate 10,094,654 of CM037013.1, read as the reverse complement.
ACATCCTAGCAAAGTCTTCATGAAAATTTTCCACTTCGAACGCCCCCACACCTTCAACTCCCCATTGGGGCACCCTATTCCTCCTTGGGAGGTTTGGAACAACCGGTGGCTATCCTCGTTGTGCTCCCTCTTCAACTCTATCTAACCTCTCATGTATTTGCTCAAGTTTCGCCCTCATCATCCTTCTCATTTCCCCAATTATAGCTTGCACTTGCAAATTTGGAATTGTTGGAGGGGTACTCTTCTCGCTTGTGTTTCTCTCTGGAATTTGAGACATGATGGAAAAAACTGCAAAGCAATGTTAGATAAAAAAAATTACCCTCACAACAAAACTCACGTAGTTCACTCCAAGAAATAATTCACTCAAATTCACTCGTATATCACTCAATTCAATTTGGCTTTTACCCTCAAATGATCTCACCTCGCTGCCTTTTTCCACTCGTTTTCTTCTTTGAGTTTTTTCAAAACTAATTAAAAACCATCATCAATGGGTTCAAGTCGAAACAAACCAAAATGGATTGAAGATTTGTTTTCTTGGAAATGGGCTGAAATTTTGGCAATTCAAGAAATGGGCTGGATTTTTTTGGCAAGTCAAGGAATTTTAGCAATTCAAGAATGGCAATTATAGATTGGCAATTCAAACCGAAGAAAATCAAGAAATTTTGGCAATTTCAAGAAATGGCTGGATTTTTTTGGCAAGTCAAGAAATTTTGGCAATTCAAGAATGGAAACTAAAGATTGGCAATTTAAATCGAACCAAATCAAGAGATTTTGGCAATTCAAGAATGTCCACTAAAGATTAGCAATTCAAATTGAACCAAATCATGAGATTTTGGCAATTCAAGAATGGCAACCTCAATATCTCCAAGAAATTTCTTTTTTTTTTATTCTTCTTTCCTTTTTCTAGTCTTTGTTTTTTTGTTTTTTTTCTTCCCTTTTTTCGTTTTTTTTTCTTCTTTTTTTTCGTTTTTTATTCTTCTTCTTTTTTTTCGTTTTTTTTTTCAGAAACACAGTTCTTCAATTTCCACAAACTCAGATCTTCACACATTATTTTGTAATTTCGGAATTAATAAAAAGGAAACTCATAAAAGATAGAAACCCCTCTCTCAAAACAAGAACAAAATATGGGCGTCTTCAATCAATGAAACCCTAGATCTAGATGCAATTTTATTTTTTTTTTTGTAAGAGAAATGAATAGAAATCAATAGAAGATAGGTCGAAAGGATGAACTTAGCTCAGGTACCAACTGATACGAACCTCGCCAACGATTGTGACGAAACCCGAAACAAATTTGGCAAGAAGAAGAAAAGCCAAGTATTCGAGAAGAAGGGATGGAAAACCTCGACCCAATGCTTAGCGAAGCACAAACCTTGGTAAAAGGATAACGCCACAAAAGGAGATGAAAATCCAATTGATAAGTCGGTTTGAACGCCACAAGGAAAACCCTTGATAAGTTCTTAAAAAAATTTCCTCAAGAACACAAGAAGAAAACCTCACAAATACTCAAAGATCAAAGTTCTGTTTTATGGCCACTACAAGGGGCTATATATAGCCCAAAACCCTAGAGAACTTCTAAGAAGTAAAAGTTCAAAACTACCCTTAAAAATAAAAAAAAAGTAAACGACCAACTAAAGAGCAACTTTAGCCCAAAGGCCCACAAAGCCCAGCAAGACTAGACAATTACAAAAGACTCTAGTTCACATATTAAACTCAAAAACAAATGACAACCAAATCTTCATCAATCTTATGGAAACCAAATCAAGTGTTTAAGTGGAATCGGCTTGGATGAGTAGGACCAACTTCTGTTTACCATCAGTAGTGATCACGCTTTCTTCCTGTTGTAGAGTTCTCCATGCCAAGTTGCTAAGCTCCCCTTTAAATCTTCTAGCTCGAGCCCTCGTCACTGGTCCTGTTGAAACTTGAATTGGATCCTTAGCCTTGATGTCCACATCAAAGACAAAGCATTAGGGTTTTGATTGAAAGCGTAGGAATAGGTTTTTGATTAAAGTATAGTAGGCGTCACGAAAAGAAAATATAGGATCAAGGGTTTGATTAATGACACTTTCATAAGAAAACCATGGTTTAGGGTTTTAATTCAAAAATAGTAGGTATTCCGAAAGGAAAAGAAAGTGATATGGTTCTTGGTTCAAAAACACGAGTCATTTTAAAATGAAAACAAAGACCAGGGTTTTGATTCAAATTTGAAAAATATTAAGAATTACTATAAGAAAACAAAAGATTAGGGTTTTTATTAAAAACGTATAGATAATACTTATTAATAAAAGGAAACGTAGCATTCTTGTTTTGAACGAAAGATATGAGACTTTACGAAAGAAAAACAAAAGACTACGGTTTTGGGAGATGGGGCTAGTGTTTTGACTAAAAACAATACGAGACATTCCGAAAAGAAGACAAATCATTGGGGTTTTGATTAAAAGCATAGGAACAGGCTTTTGATTCAAGTATAGTAGGCACCACGAAAAGAAGAACATAGGATTAGGTTTTGATTAAAGAAAGGTGGCACTACCATAAGAAAACCTAAGTTTAGGTTTTTAATTCAAAAATAGTAGTTATAACGAAAGGAAAAGAAAGGGATATGGGTCTTGGTTCAAAAATGCGAGTCATTTTAAAATGAAAACAAAGACTAGGGTTTTGATTCAAAACTGAAAAATATTAGGCGTTATTATAAGAAAACAAAAGATTAGGGTTTTGATTAAAAATGTATAGATAGGAGTTATTAAGAAAAAGAAACATAGGATTCATGTTTTGTCTGAAAGATAGGAGACTTTACGAAAGAAAATGAAAAGATTATGGTTTTGAAAGATAGGGCTTGTGTTTTGATTAAAAATAAGACGAGACATTCCGAAAGGAAAACAAAGCATTAGGGTTTTGATTGAAACCATTGGAATAGGCTTTTGATTCAAGTATAGCAGGCGTTATGAAAAGAAAAACATGGGATCAAGGTTTTGATTAAAGCAATGTGACACTGCCATAATAAAACCTAGGATTAGTGTTTTGATTCAAAAATAACAGGTATTCCGAAAGGAAAAGAAAGGGATATGGGTCTTGGTTCAAAAATACGAGTCATTCTAAAATGAAAACAAAGACTAGGGTTCTGATTTAGAACTGAAAAATATTAAGCATTACTATAAGAAAACAAAGGATTAGGGTTTTGATTAAAAACGCATTGATAGGAGTTATTAATAGATGGAAACGTAGGATTCTTGTCTTGACCGAAAGATAGGAGACTTCACGAAAGAAAACAAAAGATTATGGTTTTGGAAGATAGAGCTACTGTTTTGATTAAAAACAATACGAGACATTCCGAAAAGAAGACAAAGCATTAGGGTTTTGATTGAAAGCGTAGGAATAGGTTTTTGATTAAAGTATAGTAGGCGTCACGAAAAGAAAAAACATAGGATCAAGGGTTTGATTAAAGAAAGGTGACAATCTCATAAGAAAACCATGGTTTAGGGTTTTAATTCAAAAATAGTAGGTATTCCGAAAGGAAAAGAAAGCGATATGGTTCTTGGTTCAAAAACTCGAGTCATTTTAAAATGAAAACAAAGACTAGGGTTTTGATTCAAATTTGAAAAATATTAAGCATTACAATAAGAAAACAAAAGATTAAGGTTTTGATTCAAAACGTATAGATAGGAGTTATTAATAAAAGGAATCGTAGGGTTTATGTTTTGGCCGACAGATATGAGACTTTACTAAAAAAAAATAAAAAACTACGGTTTTGGGAGATGGGGCTAGTGTTTTGACTAAAAACAATACGAGACATTCCGAAAAGAAGACAAATCATTGTGGTTTCCATTGAAAGCATAGGAACAATTTTTTGATTCAAGTATAGTGGCACTTCCATAACAAAACCTAGGTTTAGGTTTTTAATTCAAAAATCATAGTTATAACGAAAGGAAAAGAAAGAGATATGGTTCTTGGTTCAAAAATGCGAGTCATTTTAAAATGAAAATAAAGACTAGGGTTTTGATTCAAAACTGAAAAATATTAGGCATTACTATAAGAAAACAAAAGATTAGGGTTTTGATTAAATGCGTATAGATAGGAGTTATTAAGAAAAAGAAACATAGGATTCGTGTTTTGTCCGAAAGATAGGAGACTTTACGAAAGAAAAAGAAAAGATTATGGTTTTGAAAGATAGGGCTTGTGTTTTGATTAAAAATAAGACGAGACATTCCGAAAGGAAAACAAAGCATTAGGGTTTTGATTGAAACCATTGGAATAGGCTTTTGATTCAAGTATAGCAGGTGTTATCAAAAGAAAAACATGTGATCAAGGTTTTGATTAAAGCAATGTGACATTGCCATAATAAAACCTAGGACTAGTGTTTTGATTCAAAAATGGCATGTATTCCGCAAGGAAAAGAAAGGGATATGGGGCAAAAATACGAGTCATTCTAAAATGAAAACAAAGATTAGGGTTCTGATTCAGAACTGAAAAATATTAAGCATTACTATAAGAAAACAAAGGATTAGGGTTTTGATTAAAGACGCGTTGATAGGAGTTATTAATAAAAGGAAACGTAGGATTCTTGTCTTAACCGGAAGATAGGAGACTTTACGAAAGAAAAACAAAAGATTATGGTTTTGAAAGATAGGGCTAGTGTTTTGATTAAAAACAATACGAGATATTCCGAAAAAAAAGACAAAGCATTAGGGTTTTGATAGAAAGCGTAGGAATAGGTTTTTGATTAAAGTATAGTAGGCGTCACGAAAAGAAAACATAGGATCAAGGGTTTGATTAAAGAAAGGTGACAATTTCATAAGAAAACCATGGTTTAGGGTTTTAATTCAAAAATAGTAGGTATTTCGAAAGGAAAAGAAAGTGATATAGTTCTTGGTTCAAAAACAATTGTCATTTTAAAATGAAAACAAAGACTAGGGTTTTGATTCAAATTTGAAATATATTAAGCATTAATATAAGAAAACAAAAGATTAGGGTTTTGATTAAAAACGTATAAATAGGAGTTATTAATAAAAGGAAACGTAAGGTTCTTGTTTTGAACGAAAGATATGAGACTTTACGAAAGAAAAACAAAAGACTACGCTTTTGGGAGATGGGGCTAGTGTTTTGACTAAAAACAATAAGTGACATTCTGAAAAGAAGACAAAGCATTGGGGTTTTGATTGAAAACATAGGAACAGGCTTTTGATGCAAGTATAGTAGGCGCCATGAAAAGAAGAAAATTTGATTAGGTTTTGATTAAAGAAAGGTGGCACTACCATAAGAAAACCTAAGTTTAGTTTTTATTTCAAAAATAGTAGTTATAACGAAATGAAAAGAAAGGGATATGGGTCTTGGTTCAAAATTGCGATTCATTTTAAAATGAAAACAAAGACAAGGGTTTTGATTCAAAACTGAAAAATATTAGGCATTACTATAAGAAAACAAAAGATTAGGGCTTTGATTAAAAACATATAGAAAGGAGTAATTAAGAAAAGGAAACATTGGATTCGTGTTTTGTCCGAAAGATTGGAGAATTTACGAAAAAAGATTATGGAAACCAAAGAAATGGCTTTTGATTCAACTATAGCATGCGTTATTAAAAGAAAAACATAGGATCAAGGTTTGATTTAAGCAATGTGACACTGCCATAATAAAACCTAGGATTAGTGTTTTAATTAAAAAAACAGCAGGTATTCCGAAAGGAAAAGAAAGTGATATGGTTCTTGGTTCAAAAACACGAGTCATTTTAAAATGAAAACAAAGACTAGGGTGCTGATTGAAATTTGAAAAATATTAAGCATTACTATAAGAAAACAAAGGATTAGGGTTTTGATTAAAAAAGCGTTGATAGGAGTTATTAATAAATGGAAACGTAGGATTCTTGTCTTGAACGAAAGATAGGAGACTTTACGAAAGAAAACAAAAGATTATGGTTTTGAAAGATAGGGCTAGTGTTTTAATTAAAAACAATACGAGACATAACTAAAAGAAGACAAAGTATTAGGGTTTTGATTGAAAGCGTTGGAATAGGTTTTTTATTAAAGTATAGTAGGCGTCATGAAAAGAAAACATAGGATCAAGGGTTTGATTAAAGAAATGTGACACTCTCATAAGAAAACCATCGTTTAGGTTTTTAATTAAAAAACAGTAGGTATTCCGAAAGGAAAAGAAAGTGATATGGTTCTTGGTTCAAAAACACGAGTCATTTTAAAATGAAAATAAAGACTAGGGTTTTGATTGAAATTTGAAAAATATTAAGCATTACTATAAGAAAACAAATGATTAGTATTTTGATTAGAAACGTATAGATAGGAGTTATTAATAAAAGGAATCGTAGGGTTCATGTTTTGACTAAAAAATAAAAAAGAAGACAAATCATTGGGGTTTCGATTGAAAGCATAGGAACAGTTTTTTGATTCAAGTATAACAAAATCTAGGTGGCACGAAAGCATAGGCAGCACGAAAAGAATAACATGGGATTAGGTTTTGATTAAAGAAAGGTGGCACTACCATAACAAAATCTAGGTTTAGGTTTTTAATTCAAAAATCATAGTTATAACAAAAGGAAAAGAAAGGGATATGGTTATTGGTTTAAAAATGCGAGTCATTTTAAAATGAAAACAAAGACTAGGGTTTTGATTCAAATCTGAAAAATATTAGGCATTACTATAAGAAAACAAAAGATTAGGGTTTTGATTAAATGCGTATAGATAGGAGTTATTAAGAAAAAGAAACTTAGGATTCGTGTTTTGTCCGAAAGATAGGAGACTTTACGAAAGTAAAATAAAAGATTATGGTTTTGAAAGATAGGGCTTGTGTTTTGATTAAAAATAAGACGAGACATTCCGAAAGGAAAACAAAGCATTAGGGTTTTGATTGAAACCATTGGAATAGGCTTTTGATTCAAGTATAGCAGGTGTTATGAAAAGAAAAACATGGGATCAAGGTTTGATTAAAGCAATGTGACACTGCCATAATAAAAACTAGGATTAGTGTTTTGATTCAAAAATAGCAGGTATTCCGCAAGAAAAAGAAAGGGATATGGGTCTTGGTTTAAAAATACGAGTCATTCTAAAATGAAAACAAAGACTAGGGTTTTGATTCAGAACTGAAAAATATTAGGCATTATTATAAGAAAACAAAGGATTAGTATTTTGATTAAAAATACGTTGATAGGAGTTATTAATAAAAGGAAACGTAGGATTCTTGTCTTGACCGAAAGATAGGAGACTTTACGAAAGAAAAGCAAAAAATTGTGGTTTTCAAAGATAGGGCTAGTGTTTTGATTAAAAACAATACGAGACATTCCGAAAAGAAGACAAAGCATTAGGGTTTTGATTGAAATCGAAGGAATAGGTTTTGATTAAAGTAAAGCAGGCGTCATGAAAAGAAAACATAGGATCAAGGGTTTGATTAAAGAAAGGTGACACTCTCATAAGAAAACCATGGTTTAGGGTTTTAATTCAAAAATAGTAGGTATTCCGAAAGGAAAAGAAAGTGATATGGTTCTTGGTTCAAAAACACGAGTTATTTTAAAATGAAAACAAAGACCAGGGTTTTGATTCAAATTTGAAAAATATTAAGCATTACTATAAGAAAACAAAAGATTAGGGTTTTGATTAAAAACGTATAGATAGGAGTTATTAATAAAAGGAAATGTAGGATTCTTGTTTTAAACGAAAGATATGAGACTTTACGAAAGAAAAACAAAAGACTACGGTTTTGGGAGATGCAGCTAGTGTTTTGACTAAAAACAATACGAGACATTCCGAAAAGAAGACAAATCATTGGGATTTTGATTGAAAGCATAGGAACAGGCTTTTGATTCAAGTATAGTAGGCGCCACGAAAAGAAGAAAATTGATACGAACCTTGCTAACGATTGTGACGAAACCTGAAACAAATTTGGCAAGAAGAAGAAAAGCCAAGGATTCGAGAAGAAGGGATGAAAACCTCGACCCAATGCTTAGCGAAGCACGAACCTTGGTAAAAGGATGACGCCACAAAAGGAGATGAAAATCCAATTGATAAGTTGGTATGAACGCCACAAGGAAATCCCTTGATAAGTTCTTAAAAATGTTTCTTCAAGAACACAAGAAGAAAACCTCACAAATACTCAAAGATCAAAATTGTATTTCATGGTTGGTACAAGGGGATATATATCTATAGCCCAAAACCCTAGATAACTTCTAAGAAGTAAAAGTTCAAAACTACACTTAAAGGTAACAAAAGTAAACAACCAACTAAAGAGCAACTTTAGCCCAAAAGTCCACAAAGCCCAACAAGAATAAGCAATTACAAAAGACTCTAGCTCACATATTAAACTCAAAAACAAATGACAACCAAATCTTCATCAAGCGTCTAAGTGGAATCGACTTGGATAAGTAGGACCAGCTTTTGTTCACCATCAATAGTGATCACACTCTCTTCCTGTTGTAGAATTCTCCATGCCAAGTTGCTAAGCTCCTCTTTAAATCTTCTAGCTCGAGCCCTCGTCACTGGTCCTGTTGGGACTTGAATTGGATCCTTAGCCTTGATGTCCAAATCATTCCCCCCCTCTTGAGAAGGATTTGTCCTCAAATCGTCACCTACATCAAAAGGACTTAAGTCAGTCACATTGAAAGTAGCACTAACATTGTACTCACCCGGTAAATCAAGGCGGTAGGCATTGTCGTTGATCCGCTCGAGCACTTGAAAAGGACCATCTTGCATGAGTAAAGCACCAATACCTACACCAGAGGCATCATATTCTATTTCGAAAGTATTAGCAAAGTTAGGTAAAGCAAGTAAGGGAACATGAGTTCGTTTATGTTTCATAAGCTAAAATGCTTCCTCTTGTGCTGCCCCCCATTTGAATACAACATTCTTGCTGATAACTTCAGTAATGGGTGCCGCAATGGTAGTAAAATCTTTCACGAATCTCCTATAGAAGCTAGCAAGTCCATGAAAGCTGCGAACGTGACTCACACTTGATGGGGTCGGGCACTCTTGGATGGCTTTGATATTTTCTTCATCAACCTCAATACCTGTAGCACTCACAACAAATCCTAGGAAAACAAGTTTATTGTTGCAAAAGGTATATTTCTTGAGGTTAGCATACAATTTCTCTATCCTAAGGACACCCAAAACCAATTGCAAATGCGAAGCATGATCATGCAAATTCTTACTATAAATCAGAATATCATCAAAATAAACAACAACGAATTTTCCAATGAAAGTTCGTAAAACATGATTCATTAAACGCATGAAAGTACTAGGTGCATTAGTTAAGCCAAATGGCATGACTAACCATTCATACAAACCATGTTTAGTTTTAAATGCCGTTTTCCATTCATCGCCTTCTTTCATTCGGATTTGATGATACCCACTCTTAAGATCAATTTTTGAGAACACGCAAGATCCATGCAACTCATCTAACATATCATCTAAACGAGGGATGGGGTGTCGATACTTTACCATTATGTTGTTGATGGCTTGGCAATCAATGCACATCCTCCATGTTCCATCCTTCTTAGGAACTAGAATCACCGGAACTGCGCAAAGACTCATGCTTTCTCTCAAGTACCCTTTCTCCATCAACTCTTCAACTTGCCTTTGGAGTTCCTTTGTTTCCTCCGGATTGCTCCTATAGGCAGGTCGGTTTGGAATTGAAGCACTGGGAACAAAGTCAATTTGGTGTTCTATTCCACGGATAGGGGGTAAGCCATGTGGTACCTCCTCAGGAAACACATCCTCGAACTCCTGCAAAATAGAAACAACAACACTAGGCAATGAAGGGTCAAGTTGGTTAGTGTTTAAAAGGGCATCTGACACACCCCTTGCGTGTGTGTACCGCAAGTACACGGGTTGTCGAAGTAATAATTATACCCGGTGAGTAGGGTAGTCGAATCCACAGGGAACAGGGCTACTAGTACTAACTTCTTCTCTGCAATCTAGCCTAACGACTAATGTGATTTTGTGGTGATCTAGTGTGCATAGAAATCAATACCAGAGATGAATAGGCAAAGGGTAAATAAAGGGAGATCTCAATCAATGAAGATGAGATACCCGGGCAATGCTCCCCCTAGGCTCTATCATGAAGTGCAAGACTAACTAAATGCTTCTAACCGAGTTCTATGAGTCGAGGTAATCCAAGAATAATCGGTCCCTGCCTCCAGGCCACCGATACTAGTCCCCTACAAGGTCCCGGCGGAGAAATCGCTCAATCTCAACACCTCACACCCCATATGACCGCAATGAGTTCTAAGGATACCTAAGAGTGAAACCGATTCCTAAAATTAGATCTAACCCTACTTCTAGGCGGAAGATCCCTAACCCCCTACAAAGGTCCCGGCGGAGAAATCTATCAATCTCACGCCTCACACCCCATATGGTTGCATAAAACTTAGGGAATACGGAGATAGGAAACACTCAATCGGAAGGGAAAGGGGACACTCCTCTATCTCAAGACTCACCCTCTCAACCCTCTTTAACCTTGTATGTTCTAATCCCTAATGGAGACCTCTCTCTCACTAAGGAAACAAATCAAACATACCAAACAACCATACGAATCAATAAGGCAGGCAAGCAATGATTAAACAAGATTAAAACTCAAATAAACTCGGACTTAAAAGAAAGCATAAAGAAAGTCAATACATGAATCAAAACCTAGGGTTCACATGCCCAAGTATCTACTAGGGTTTAGCCCTCCATGGGGCTTATTACAAAGCAAAACATAACACAATGAAAAGCAATGTAAACCATGGAAGTAAACCCCCTTGAAGTCGTGATGATGGCCTTGATGGGTCGCTCAACGTCTTGAAGAATCCTTCTTCGAAGCTAGGTCGCCAATGACTCCCTCGATGCTATGATGGAGGAAAGAACTATCAAAGTTGGTGAAGAACGGCCCTCCAATTCGGCAAAGACCTCCTCCTCAAACCCTAGCCGCTTCGCCTCTCAAAAGCCACACCAAAGATCCCAAAAGAATCGGCAAAAAGGGCTATTTATAAGCCTGAAACGCGTCAGTCACGTGCCTCCACGCGACCACGTGAGATCCCACGCGGTCGCGTGAACAGTAATTTCTGCTACAGTGAAATGACCAGTGTTTTTCTACAGTACTCTTCATAAACGCGATCCAAACTCTCTCATCTTGAGGCTACATGGTCGGGCACACGTCCATGTAGTGAGTTATAAGACTTCTTCTTCTTCGAATCATCATTTGAGAGCTTTAACTATCTTCACACAAGTTGGGACATGAAGGTGTGACTGCCTTTGTGCCCTTTCATCGCACAAATCATCTTGAATTCTTCAGGAAGTTGGCACACACCCTCATGTGCATGATCCCCTCTTGTGCCTTGACATTTGTGTTGTATAAAAGCTCCCAACAATACGTCTTTATAACCCATCTTTGCTTCCTTTTCTTCCTTTAACACTTCCACAACCTAATTGCATAAAAGAACACCAAAATACACTTAATGAGACATAATCAATGGTAAAATGATGCTCAATGTATGTAAAACAAGTAGGTAAAACATGTATACTCAAGCACTTATCAGCATCCTTGTACATAAGTACAATCATCGGCCGTCTTGCAAGAAAAGCTCGCTTAACCTCACTTGTTTTTGCATAGAAATTTCTTTTTCCCTCAAATTTTCCCTCTTTTGTTGAATTCATCTCTCTCTTTTCTCTCTCACTAGATTCAGCCTTGCTCTCTTGTTTCTCACCACTACTCATCTCTTCACTCACTCTCTTGTGATCACTCAAATTTTTTTGATCTCTTATTTTCTTTTGATCACTTAGTTTTTGCATCATCACTTGATCATCATAAACCTGTTTCGGTGTCATTGGAGCTAGAGTGATGGTTCGTTGTTGGAAAGTGAAGGAGTGCTTGTTGGTGAAGCCATCATGTCGCACACGTCTATCAAATTGCCAAGACCGTCCTAAAAGGAGATGTCCCGCTTGCATGGGTACCACATCACACAACACTTCATCCTCATATTTCCCAATCCGAAATGGCACCACAACTTGCTTAGTAACCCGTACTTCACAACTATCATTCAGCCATTGCAACTTGTATGGACGAGGGTGCTTGAGTGTTGGGAGCCCTAGCTTCTCAACCATGGAAGAACTAGCAACGTTAGTGTAACTACCACCATCAATAATAACACTACATACCTTGTCCTTCACATAACAACGTGTGTAAAAGATGTTCTCCCGTTGCACTTCTTCTTCCTCCACCTTAGCGTGCAAGTTCAAGGCTCTCCGAGCAACTAATCCAAGCATCTCACCATGCTCGGCCCCAAACTCCTCTTCTCGCAAAAGATCATCCTCCAATGGTGTAATGTCATCTACCTCACCCTCATCTTCAAAATTTATTGTCCCATTCTCCCGAATCACCATAACCCGCTTGTTCGGGCATTGGCTAGTGATGTGACCTCTTCCTTGACATTTGAAACACTTAATTTCACTAGAACAAGACAAAGTTGTGGGTATCTTACTTTGAGAAGCCATGGAAGTAGTGGTTGAATTTTGCTCAGTTTTGGCCTTGGGGTTGGAGTTACTTTCATCTTTCCTTGGATAATTCGGCCTCCATGGTGTTGCACTAGGATTTTGTGGGGTGGGTCTCAGACGTGCACTTGTACTGCCTTTCTTCATTTCCCTCTCAACATTCACTGCCATATGCACCAAGTCTTCCAACTCCACATAGTGATGTAGCTCAACCATGTTGGCAATCTCCCTATTCAACCCATTCAAAAACCTTGCCATTGTTGCCTCCCGATCCTCCTCCACATTGGCCCGAATCATAGCCATCTCCATGTCTTTATAATATTCATCAACACTTTGTAACCTTGTCGAAGACCTTGAAGCTTAAGATATAGATCCCGGTAGTACTGAGATGGCACAAAACGATGCCTCATCACCCTCTTCATGTCATCCCAAGTCTCAATAGGCAAATCTCCACTTCACCTCCTATTGACGCACAACTGATCCCACCACACAATAGCATAATCAGTAAACTCAATAGCGGCAAGTTTTACCTTCTTCATTTCGGAGTAGTTGTAAAAATCGAAAACCAACTCCATCTTCTTCTCCCATTCAAGGTATGCTTCGGGATCACTCTTTCCTTGAAATGCCGGAATCCTCATCTTGATACTACCCAAGTTGTTGTCTAACCGATTCCGAGCATCTCTATCTCAACCATATCTCCTAGGGCTGTCCGTTGACATCCTATCAAAGTCTTCATCAAAATTTTCCACTTCAAAAGCCCCCACACCTTCAACTCCCAGTTGGGGTACCCTATTCCTCCTTGGGAGATTTGGAACAACCGGTGGCTGTCCCCATTGTGCTCCCTCTTCAACCCTATCCATCCTCTCATGTATTTGCTCAAGTTCCGCCCTCATCATCCTTCTCTTTCCCCAATTATAGCTTGCACTTGCAAATTTGGAATAGTTGGAGGGGTACTCTCCTCGCTTGTGTTTCTCTCTGGAATTTGAGACATGATGGAAAACATGCAAAGCAATGTTAAATAAAAAAATTACCCTCACCACAAAACTCACGTAGTTCACTCCAAGAAATAGTTCACTCAAATCCACTCGTGTATCACTCAATTCAATTTGGCTTTTACCCTCAAGTGATCTCACCTCGCTGCCTTTTTCCACTCGTTTTCTTCTTTGAGTTCTTTCAAAACTAATTAAAAACCATCATCAAAGGGTTCAAGTCAAAACAAACCAAAACGGATTGATGATTTGTTTTCTTGGAAATGGGCTGAAATTTTGTCAATTCAAGAAATGGGCTAAATTTTTTTTGGCAAGTCAAGAAATTTTGCCAATTCAACAATGGCAATTATAGATTGACAATTCAAAAAGGAACAAATCAAGAAATTTTGGCAATTCAAGAAATGGCTGGATTTTTTTGGCAAGTCAAGAAATTTTTGGCAATTCAAGAATGGCAACTAAAGATTGGCAATTTAAATCGAACCAAATCAAGAGATTTTGGCAATTCAAGAATGGCAACTAAAGATTGGCAATTCAAATCGAACCAAATCAATAGATTTTGGCAATTCAAGAATGGCAACTCAAGATTGGCAAATCAAATCTAACCTAATCAAGAAATTTTGGCAATTCAAATCTAACCAAATCAAGAACTTTTGGCAATTCAAGAATGGCAAATCAAATCGAACCAAATCAAGAATTTTTTTTTTTTATTCTTCTTTAGTTTTTCTACTCTCTCTCTTTTTTTTTTTTTTCAGAAACTCAGTTCTTCAATTTCCACAAACTCAAATCTTCATAAACTATTTTGTAATTTCGGAATCAATAAAAGAGAACTCATAAAAGAAAGAAATCCCTCTCCAAAAGCAAGAACAAAATATGATCGACTTCAATCAATGAAACCCTAGATCTTGATGCAATTTTTTTTTTTTGTAAGAGAAATGAACAGAAATCAATAGAAGATAGGTCGAAAGGATGAACTTAGCTCTGGTACCAACTGATATGAACCTCGCCAACGATTGTGACGAAACCCGAAACAAATTTGGCAAGAAGAAGAAAAGCCAAGGATTCGAGAAGAAGGGATGGAAAACCTCGACCCAATGCTTAGCGAAACACGAACCTTGGTAAAAGGATGACGCCACAAAAGGAGATGAAAATCCAATTGATAAGTCGGTTTGAAAGCCACAAAGAAAACCCTTGATAAGTTCTTAAAAAAGTTTCTTCAAAAACACAAGAAGAAAACCTCACAAATACTCAAAGATCAAAGTTGTATTTCATGGTTGGTACAAGGGGATATATATATATAGCCCAAAACCCTAGATAACTTCTAAGAAGTAAAAGTTCAAAACTACCCTTAAAGATAACAAAAGTAAACAACCAACTAAAGAGCAACTTTAGCCCAAAGGCCCACAAAGCCCAACAAGACTAAGCAATTACAAAAGACTCTAGCTCACATATTAAACTCAAAAACAAATGACAACCAAATCTTCATCAAGCGTCTAAGTGGAATCCGCATGGATAAGTAGGACCAGCTTTTGTTCACCATCAGTAGTGATCACACTCTCTTCCTATTGTAGAATTCTCCATGCCAAGTTGCTAAGCTTCTCTTTAAATCTTCTAGCTCGAGCCCTCGTCACTGGTCCTGTTGGGACTTGAATTGGATCCTTAGCCTTGATGTCCACATCAAAAATAGGATTAGGTTTTGATTAAAGAAAGGTGGCACTATCATAAGAAAACATAGGTTTAGGTTTTAATTCAAAAATCATAGTTATAACGAAAGGAAAAGAAATGGATATGGGTCTTGGTTCAAAAATGCGAGTCATTTTAAAATAAAAACAAAGACTAGGGTTTTGGTTCAAAACTGAAAAATATTAGGCATTACTATAAGAAAACAAAAGATTAGGGTTTTGATTAAATGCGTATAGATAGGAGTTATTAAGAAAAAGAAACATAGGATTCGTGTTTTGTATGAAAGATAGGAGACTTTATGAAAGAAAAAGAAAAGATTATGGTTTTGAAAGATAGGGCTTGTGTTTTGATTAAATATAAGACGAGACATTCCGAAAGGAAAACAAAGCATTAGGGTTTTGATTGAAACCATTGGAATAGGCTTTTGATTCAAGTATAGTAGGTGTTATGAAAAGAAAAACATGGGATCAAGGTTTTGATTAAAGCAATGTGACACTGCCATAGTAAAACCTCGGATTAGTGTTTTGATTCAAAAATAGCAGGTATTCCCAAAGGAAAAGAAAGGGATATGGGTCTTGGTTCAAAAATACGGGTCATTGTAAAATGAAAACAAAGACTAGGATTCTGATTCAGGACTGAAAAATATTAAGCATTATTATAAGAAAACAAAGGATTAGGGTTTTGATTAAAAACGCGTTGATAGGAGTTATTAATAAAAGGAAACGTAGGATTCTTGTCTTAAAAGAAAGATAGGAGACTTTACGAAAGAAAAACAAAAGATTATGGTTTTGAAAGATAGGGCTAGTGTTTTGATTAAAAACAATACGAGACATTCCGAAAAGAAGACAAAGCATTAGGGTTTTAATTGAAAGCGTAGGAATAGGTTTTTGATTAAAGTATATAGTAGGCATCACGAAAAGAAAACATAGGATCAAGGGTTTGATTAAAGAAAGTTGACAATCTCATAAGAAAACCATGGTTTAGGGTTTTAATTCAAAAATATTAGGTATTCCGAAAGGAAAAGAAAGTGATATGGTTCTTGGTTCAAAAATACTAGTCATTTTAAAATGAAAACAAAGACTAGGTTTTTTATTCAAATTTGATTTATTAAGCATTAATATAAGAAAATAAAAAATTAGGCTTTTGATTAAAAAAGTATTAATAGGAGTTATTAATAAAAGGAAACGTAGGGTTCTTGTTTTGACCGAAAGATATGAGAATTTACGAAAGAAAAACAAAAGACTACGCTTTTGGTAGATGGGGCTAGTGTTTTGACTAAAAACAATACGAGACATTCCGAAAGGAAGACAAAGCATTGGGGATTCGATTGAAAGCATAGGAATAGGCTTTTGATTCAAGTATAGTAGGCGCCACGAAAAGAATGGTGGCACTGCCATAAGAAAACCTAGGTTTAGGTTTTTAATTCAAAAATTGTAGTTATAACGAAAGGAAAATAAAGGGATATGGGTCTTGGTTCAAAAATACGAGTCATTTTAAAATGAAGACAAAGACTAGGGTTTTGATTCAAAACTGAAAAATATTAGGCATTACTATAAGAAAACAAAAGATTAGGGTTTTGATTAAAAACTTATAGATAGGAGTTATTAAGAAAAAGAAACATAGGATTCATGTTTTGTCCGAAAGATATTAGACTTTATGAAAGAAAAAGAAAAGATTATATTTTTGAAAGATAGGGCTTGTGTTTTGATTAAAAACAATACGAGACTATCCAAAAGGAAAACAAAGCATTAGGGTTTTGATTGAAACCATAGGAATAGGCTTTTGATTCAAGTATAGCAGGCATTATGAAAAGAAAAACATGGGATCAAGATTTTGATTAAAGCAATGTGACACTGCCATAATCAAACCTACGGTTAGTGTTTTTATTCAAAAATAGCAGGTATTCCGAAAGGAAAAGAAAGGGATATGGGACTTGTTTCAAAAATACGAGTCATTCTAAAATGAAAACAAAGACTAGGGTTCTGATTCAGAACTGAAAACTATTAAGCATTCCTATAAGAAAACAAAGGATTACGGTTTAGATTAAAAACGTGTTGATAGGAGTTATTAATAAATGGAAACGTAAGATTCTTGTCTTGCCCGAAAGATAGGAGACTTTACGAAAGAAAAACAAAATATTATGGTTTTGAAAGATAGGGCTAGTGTTTTAATTAAAAACAATACGAGACATTCCGAAAAGAAGACAAAGCATTAGGGTTTTGATTGAAAGCGTAGGTATAGATTTTTGATTAAAGTATAGTAGGCGTCACGAAAAGAAAACATAGGATCAACGGTTTGAGTAAAGAAAGGTGACAATATCATAAGAAAACCATGGTTTAGGGTTTTAATTAAAAAATAGTAGATATTCCGAAAGGAAAAGAAAGTGATATGGTTCTTGGTTCAAAAACACGAGTCATTTTAAAATGAAAACAAAGACTAGGGTTTTGATTCAAATTTGAAAAATATTAAGCATTACTATAAGAAAACAAAAGATTAGGGTTTTGATTCAATACTTATAGATAGCAGTTATTAATGAAAGGGAACGTAGAGTTCTTGTTTTGGCCGAAAGAGATGAGACATTACGAAAAAAACAAAAGACTACGGTTTTGGGATATAGGACTAGTGTTTTGACTAAAAACAATGTGAGACATTCCGAAAAGAAGACAAATCATTGGTGTTTCGATTGAAAGCATAGGAACAGGGTTTTGATTCAAGTATAGTAGGCGCCACGAAAAGAAGAACATAGGATTAGGTTTTGATTAAAGAAAGGTGGCACTGCCATAAGAAAACCTAGGTTTAGGTTTTTAATTAAAAAATCGTAGTTATAACGAAAGGAAAATAAAGGGATATGGATCTTGGTTCACAAATGCGAGCCATTTTAAAATGAAAACAAAGACTAGGGTTTTGATTCAAAACTGAAAAATATTAGGCATTACTATGAGAAAACAAAAGATTAGTGTTTTAATTAAAAACGTATAGATAGGAGTTATTAAGAAAAAGAAACATAGGATTCATGTTTTGTCCGAAAGATAGGAGACTTTACGAAAGAAAAAGAAAAGATTATGGTTTTGAAAGATAGAGCTTGTGTTTGATTAAAAATAATACGAGACATTTCAAAAGGAAAACAAAGCATTAGGGTTTTGATTGAAACCATTGGAATATGCTTTTGATTCAAGTATAGCAGGCGTTATGAAAAGAAAAACATAGGATTAAGTTTTTTATTAAAGCAATGTGACACTGCCATAATAAAACCTAGGATTAGTGTTTTGATTCAAAAATAGCAAG
Organism: Dioscorea alata; assembly: GCA_020875875.1. Classification (NCBI taxonomy): domain Eukaryota; kingdom Viridiplantae; phylum Streptophyta; class Magnoliopsida; order Dioscoreales; family Dioscoreaceae; genus Dioscorea; species Dioscorea alata. The sequence continues at coordinate 10,076,245 of CM037013.1, read as the reverse complement.
TATTCCGAAAGGAAACGAAAGGGATATTGGTCTTAGTTCAAAAGAGTTGGATTCCTGTCTTGACCGAAAGATAGGAGACTTTACGAAAGAAAAAAAAAAGATTATGGTTTTGAAAGATAGGGCTAGTGTTTTGATTAAAAACAATACAAAATATTGCGAAAAGAAGACAAAGCATTATGGTTTTGATCGAAAGCGTAGGAATAGGTTTTTTATTAAAGTATAGTAGGCGTCACGAAAAGAAAATATAGGATAAAGGGTTTGATTAAAGAAATGTGACACTCTCATAAGAAAAACCATGGTTTAGGGTTTTAATTCAAAAATAGCAGGTATTCCGAAAGGAAAAGAAAGGGATATGGGTCTCAGTTAAAAAATGCGAGTCATTTTAAAATGAAAACAAAGACTAGGGTTTTGATTCAAACCTGAAAAATATTAGGCATTACTATAAGAAAACAAAAGATTAGTGTTTTGATTCAAAAAGCATAGATAGAAGTTATTAAGAAAACGAAACATAGGATCGGTGTTTTGTCCGAAAGATAGGAGATTTTACAAAAGAAAAAGAAAAGATTATGGAAACCATAGGAATAGGCTTTTGATTCAAGTATAGCATGCTTTATAAAAAGAAAAACATAGGATCAAGGTTTTGATTAAAGCAATGTGACACTACCATAATAAAACCTAGGATTAGTGTTTTGATTAAAAAATAGCAGGTATTCCGAACCGAAAAGAAAGGGATATGGGTCCTGGTTCAAAAATACGAGTCATTCTAAAATGAAAACAAAGACTAGGGTTCTTATTCAGAACTGAAAAATATTAAGCATTACTATAAGAAAACAAAGGATTAGGGTTTTGATTAAAAACGCATTGATAGGAGTTATTAATAAATGGAAACGTAGGATTCTTGTCTTGACCGAAAGATAGGAAACTTTGAGAAAGAAAAACAAAAGATTATGGTTTTAAAAGATAGGGCTAGTGTTTTGATTAAAAACAATACGAGACATTACGAAAAGAAGACAAAGCATTAGGGTTTTGATTGAAAGCGTAGGAATAGGTTTTTGATTAAAGTATAGTAGGCGTTACGAAAAGAAAACATAGGATCAAGGGTTTGATTAAAGAAAGGTGACACTCTCATAAGAAAACCATGGTTTAGGGTTTTAATTCAAAAATAGTAGGTATTCCGAAAGGAAAAGAAAGTGATATGGTTCTTGGTTCAGAAACACGAGTCATTTTAAAATGAAATCAAAGACTGATGTTTTATTTCAAATTTGAAAAATATTAAGCATTACTATACGAAATCAAAAGATTAGGGTTTTGATTAAAAACATATAGATAGGAGTTATTAATAAAAGGAAACATAGGGTTCTTGTTTTGGCCGAAAGATATGAGACTTTACGAAAGAAAAACAAAAGACTACGGTTTTGGGAGATGGGGCTAGTGTTTTGACTAAAAACAATACGAGACATTCCGAAAAGAAGACAAATCATTGGGGTTTCGATTGAAAGCTTTGGAACAAGCTTTTGATTCAAGTATAGTAGGCGCCACGAAAAGAATGGTGGCACTGCCATAAGAAAACCTAGGTTTAGGTTTTTAATTCAAAAATCGTAGTTATAACGAAAGGAAAAGAAAGGGATTTGGGTCTTGGCTCAAAAATACGAGTCATTTTAAAATGAAGACAAAGACTAGGGTTTTGATTCAAAACTGAAAAATATTAGGGATTACTATAAAAAAACAAAAGATTAGGGTTTTGATTAATAAAGGATTGATAGGAGTTATTAATAAAAGGAAACGTAGTATTCTTGTGTTGACCGAAATATAGGAGACTTTACGAAAGAAAAACAAAAGATTATGTTTTTGAAAGATAGGGCTAGTGTTTTGATTCAAAACAATACGGGACATTCCGAAAAGAAGACAAAGAACTAGGGTTTCGATCGAAAGCCTAGGAATAGGTTTTTGATTAAAGTATAGTAGGCGTCACGAAAAGAAAACATTGTATCAAGGGTTTGATTAAAGAAAGATGACACTATCATAAGGAAACCATGGTTTAGGGTTTTAATTCAAAAATAGTAGGTATTCCGAAAGGAAAAGAAGGTGATATGGTTCTTGGTTCAAAAACACGAGTCATTTTAAAACTGAAAACAAAGACTATGGTTTTTATTCAAATTTGAAAAATATTAAGCATTAGTATAAGAAAGCAAAAGCTTAGGGTTTTGATTAAAAATGTATAGATCAGAGTTATTCATAAGTGCTTGTGTTATAGTAATACGAAGTATTATTATCTTACATTGCGCATTACGTTTCTCAGATTTAATCACTAATTAGTGTGTGTTTGTGTTCTTTTGTGCATTACATTTCTCAGATTTATAGAAAAAGAAGCAAGAATAGGTTATGTTCGCCATTGTTGAGGAGTTCTCGGACCAAGCAAGGAACAAGGCACGAGTCTAGACTTGTGGGTGTGTGCCAACCTCCATTGGAGGGGCACAAGGGCAGTCACACTCACAAAATTCTATAACTCGTGTAGCATTGTAGAACTTTGCCAATGAAGAGAAATGAAGTAATCAATAGGAAAATATAATAGCATAGTCTTGCACTAGAAGCATAGACCCTAGAGGTAGCTTGTCCGGATGGCCTATTTCATTCATTACTAGTCCTCTCTATTCTCTTTTACTTGCACTCTCTCATCTTCCATCTTTCTATTTAATTTCTTGTCTTTTAGTATAATTGTTTCCATAATTCACTCATCGAATCAATTGATCACTTTTCCGTACTTCGCATAGTTTTAATAGTGAAATCTCGTATTCTAACTCCCTATTCCCTGTGGATTCGACTACCCTCTCACCGGGGTAACTTTTATTACTTTGACAAACCCGTGCACTTGCGGGATACACGCAAGGGGTCGTGTCAAAGTTTTTGGCGCCGTTGCCGAGGAATAGGCGTTTTAGATATTTGTTTTTTACTATTTTAGCTATTCACTTCGCATTCTATTTCATACTTTCTTTATCTATCATCATTCTTATTGGTTTGCATTATTTTGATTTCAGCTTCAGAAGAGAATAAATGTTTCATACAACTGAGATGTTTGACACGCTTACAGGATTAGTGGGGGAAGTGGAACAGAAATTTCATTCTTTCGCAGCACAGTCGATTATAAACTACATTGAGTATGGGCAACCGGTTAACACTCCTTCCATAAAAGAAGACACCGATGTTGATCAGTTTTGTGAAGAACAGCTCATGGGTTGTGAATTGGATAAGGTGCTGGATGAATTTGAAATATCAGCCTTAGCATCTTCCAGGGAGGATGCTGAAGAAAATCTAGAGAGAGTTCGTGCTCAATTTGAATCGTACTATCAAGACCAGAGACAAGAAGTCTTTTCAGTGGGAATAGTAGACTTAACCAGGGAAGCATGTGAGATAGGAGTCAAAATGGAATCTCAAGATCATCTTAACAGCCAGGTTTCACAGAACAATGCAGAAAGTGTTGAGGAAAAAGAACCATTTCAGTTTGAGGAGATTGATCGATTGAAGGAAAGCCGTTTGCGGCCGTCTATTGAAGAACCACCTGATTTGGAGTTAAAAACCCTGCCAACACACTTGGAATATGCATATCTAGAAGAAGGAATGAAGCTCCCCATTATCATAGCTTCCGATCTCTCCCTGGATCAGAAGAAGAAGTTAGTGAGCATGCTGAAGAAGCACAAATCTGTACATGACTGCTATTTTTTATGACCTTTTGGAGGATATAATGGAGGTGTTCATGGATGACTTTTCAGTGTTTGGTGACTCATTTGATCTGTGTTTGAAAAATTTGGAGAGAGTACTAATAAGGTGTGAAGAAACAAACCTTGTTCTTAATTGGGAAAAGTGTCATTTCATGGTGCAAGAGGGTATTGTTCTAGGGCACAAGATCTCTCTGAAGGGTTTGGAGGTGGACAAAGCCATGATTGAAGTTATAGACAAGCTTCCCCCACCAACAAATGTAAAAGGTATTCGGAGTTTCTTGGGTCATGCGGGGTTTTATAGACGGTTTATTAAGGATTGTTTGAAAATCACACAACCGTTGACCAAACTCCTTGAAAAGGATGCTCCGTTCGACTTTGGGGAAGCATGTATGGTGGCTTTCAATATGTTAAAAGAAAAACTGATTCAAGCTCCAATTTTGATCACGCCCAATTGAAATGAGTCATTTGAGCTCATGTGTGATGCAAGTGACTATGCTATTAGAGCGGTGTTGGGGCAAAGAACGGGTAAACAGTTTCAACCCATCTATTATGCTAGCAAGACCCTCACGGGTGCACAAGAGAATTACACTACCACAGAGAAGGAGTTATTAGCAGTTGTGTTTGCTCTAGACAAATTCAGGCCATATCTTATCTTATCGAGAGTCACTGTTTATACAGACCATTCAGCTCTCCGTTACCTCATGAACAAAGCTGATGCAAAGCCAAGGTTAATTAGGTGGATATTGTTACTGCAAGAGTTTGATATGGAGATTAAGGACAAGAAAAGGATTGAAAATGTGGTGGCAGACCATTTATCTCGGTTAGAGGGTAGTGTCGGACAAGAGCCATCGAGTAGGGAAATCAATGATTCTTTTCTGGAAGAACATCTATACTCAATCGCGGATTTAGACTTATCATCAGGTGATGCCCCATGGTTCGCAGATTTTGCAAATCACTTATCCGGGAAGGTGCTCAAACAAGGACTTACACTCCAACAAAAGAAGAAATTCTTTAGTGATCTGAAGCATTACTTCTGGGATGATCCATTTCTTTTTCGCATTTGTGCAGACCATGTGGTTCGGAGATGTGTATCAAGGGAGGAAGGATGGGATATTATTGCTCATTGTTATTCCGGACCGGTTGGAGGCCATTATGCATCAAGTAGAACTGTAGAAAAGATCTTGGCCGCAGGGTTCTATTGGCCGACTCTATTCCAAGATGCACACCAATTTGTTCTTCGATGTGATAGTTGCCAAAGGGCAGGAAAATTGTCGCGACGAGACGAGATGCCTTAGAATCCGATGCAGTTCTGCGAGGTTTTCGATGTTTGGGGCATTGATTTCATGGGTCCGTTTCCGAAGTCCAATGGGAACCAATACATATTGGTAGCAGCCGATTATGTCTCCAAATGGGTCGAAGCTCAAGTATTGCCAACAAATGATGCGAGGACAGTGGTAAAATTTTTGAAAAGGTTGTTTGCTCAGTTTGGTACCCCACGAGTTATCATTAGTGATCGAGGAACACATTTATGCAACTTCCAACTGGAAAAGGTGTTGAAAAGATACGGAGTACACCATCACCTCGCGACCCCGTACCATCCACAAACTAGTAGACAAGTCGAGGTGACCAATAGAGAGCTCAAGAGAATTTTGACAAAATCTGTAGAGCAAGGAAAGCGGGATTGGTCTGAACGGTTGGATGATACACTTGGGGCCCATCGAACAGCATACAAGACTCCGATAGGAACTACACCGTATAATTTGGTTTATGGGAAATCATGTCACTTACCGGTGGAACTCGAACCCAAATCGTATTGTGTAATTAAGGCGATGAACTTTGATTTGAGAAAGGCCGGTGAGCAAAGATTACTCCATCTTAATGAGCTTGATGAGTGGAGATTGAAAGCGTATGAGAATGCTAGAATCTATAAGGAGAAGATCAAAAGGTGGCATGACAAACACATTAAGCCACCGAAGGAATTCAAAGTGGGTGACAAAATGCTATTGTTCAACTCACGTTTACGGATCTTCCCCGGAAAACTCAAATCAAGATGGTTTGGTCCATATACAGTCACGCACGTATCAACCCATGGGGCAGTTGAGATTACTCATCCGGAGAAGGGTACATTTAAAGTGAATGGGCATCGGCTGAAACCATACTTTGGTGGTGAAGTTGGTAATGATGACAAGGAGGTATTCTTCCTCAAACCACCGTAAGATAAGATCAGGTACGTCAAGCTTAGTGACGTTAAACAAGCGCTTCTTGGGAGGCAACCCAAGGTTTTACAGTTTTTCTAGGAGTTAGTTCAGCTTTAGATGGAATAAAAGTCTTAGTTTTGGTGTCCTAATTTTCATGTGCTTTTGCTGCATTTTTCTTGAGGATTACTGATGTGTTCTGTGTGCCTTAACGTTAATTGACGAAGTTTAAGTCGGTTGAGTGTGTTTTCTATGTTGTCCGGCCATGTTTTCATGATTTGTACAGGCTCTAAGTGTTTTAAAAGAGTTTCTGAATTTTTTTTTAGAGTCTGTAAATTTTTCTAAGTAAACCAGAGAAAACACACGGCCGTGTGGAATTAACACACGGCCGTGTGGTGCCAAATAGAGCTCAGCCAGAGAAGACACAGGGGCGTGACCTTGCCCCTGTGAAAAAATTTCAGAAGGGGCACACGGCCTTGTGGAAATTACACACGGCCTTGTGGAAATTCGCAGAACTTAAACTCTTTTCCAGAGAGTCCACAGGGACGTGTGAGTGCCCCTGTGAGTGCCACTGTGCCAAGGCACACGGCCGTATGAAACTCTGCAGAGAAAAATCCCTTCTTCCCGAGAATACACAGGGGCGTGTGGGTGCCCCTGTGAGAAATCCAGTGCTAAGACACACGGCCGTGTGGGTTGTTCACACGGTCGTGTGCTAATTCTGTAGGAAATCCCTTTCTTCCCGAGAATCCACAGGGGCGTGTGGGAGCCCCTGTGAGAAGTTCAGTGCTAAGGCACACGGCCGTGTGGGTTGTTCACATGGCCGTGTGCTAATTCTTAGAAATTCTCGGGCGAGCAAAGAGCCCACAGGGGCGTGTCGGGTGCCCCTGTGTCTGATTTTTTCTTGGGCACACGGGCATGTGGAATTGTTACACGCCCGTGCGAGGTTTTCAGCAGAATCCCCAAGTTTCCCGAGAGCACATAGGGCCGTGTACTAGCCCCTGTGAACCTGCTTACTAGAGGCACACGGCCGTGGGGATATATCCACACGGCCGTGTGGTTGTGCAACACCAAGTACGGCCGAACGTTTTCTTCTTATTTCTGATGCCATCTCATTTATAACTCTCTGTAAGCTCTGAGGATCGTCTCCCTTTCTATCCTCAACTCTTTCACCATCATTTCTCACTAGTTTTGAAGAGTTCCAGGCCGTATTTGAAAGTCTTTTCGATTTGTTCATCATTGGTAAAAAAATCTCAAACATTTTTCACTTCGTTAATCTGATTTTATAAGTTCAATCAAGCTACTTTCACAAGTTTCGTTTGCGAAACTACGACTTGGATAGGTTACTACCGATATTGAGGCATTTGCGAATATCTTGCATGAGATTTTTTTGACCTCACGGTCGAGTGCCCTCAGTACCCCGATGATCCACACGGCCGTGTGGAATTTACACACGGCCGTGTGGATTACTGCACAATGAATATTCAGTAATGACTTGATCTGTTTCTACTTCTTATGCAGAAAAAACATTGGGACAGAAGATGGTGACCGGTAAGAGGCCCCTCGAGCCCTCGGTAGAACAATTGTCCTTCGGCACAAGTGAGCATCGGATTAGATACAAAAGATTAGAGAAACTCAAATTTGGACAATCGAGATATATTGATTTAAGCAATTTGAGGACAGCCGAATGGGTAACGAAATGGCATATGAGATTGAGGAACTTATAGCTGTGGGAAGTTGGAAGAACTTACTATCTATTAGGGATCCGGCTAACCGTTCACTCACCTTGGAGGTACTTGCATCTTTTGAGTTCGACAAATCACATCAAGGGTTAAAAAGGAACAACACCATACAATTTAGGGCTCTTGGGCATGATTACAGCATGTCGGTGACACAATTCTCCATTTACATGGGTTTATATAATAGAGCTTTCACTGAGACAGAGGAGTTTGAAAGTCTACCGACCGATTACCACGGGAGTTTGAACCCTCAAGGAGTTTTTAGAGTGTTGTGCTGGCAAGGACAATATGAGTCGGGGATATCAAAGGCCACTTGTTTGTCACGACCAACTTATAGATACATTCATGCTATACTGAGTAGATCAGTAAATGCACGGGGCGATAGTACAAGAGTCCTAAGTCGGCAAGAGCTCCTCTACCTCTACTCTATGGTGCAGAGTGAGCCACTTCATCTTGGTTACATTCTGGCAGAGTATATGCGGCATCAGGGTCAGTACCCTAGGCTTGGGACGATATTTTCAGGACCGTACGTTACAAGACTTATGAAGGGGATGGGCCTTCGAGAGGCACTCAGAGGAATAGAGAAGACAGTCATAACTGCTCCTATCAGTTTGGAGATGTTGAGACAAATGGGACTGGCCCGAAAGTATGATCAGACCTACATAATGCACAAGCCACAATCAGGGACAGGAGGAACGAGACCAGTATTACAGTTACTCCCGGCACCAGCAGATACAGAGACACAGGAACCATCCACCGCGCCGGAGCCACCTCCGGTGCGCATGTTCTCGCCCTCTCGGGGCCAGGACAGGTTGGAGCGCCTCGAGAGCGTAGTGGGCGTGCTACAGGCAGAGCAGGCCGAGATCAGGGCCGCACAGGTTGCACAGCACGCAGAGACTATGGCATGGTTTGACATCATACAGAGACTTCTAGAGCAGGCCGTGTTAGTACCATCTGTGGCCCGACCCAGAGACCCCACTCCTCCACCACCATCTCCTCCAGCATCAGTAGATCCACCTACATCTCCAGAGCCTCCAGCAGCACCAGAGGCCATTATTCAGGACACCGACGCCGAGGCGTCTTAGTTTTAGTTTTTATTGCTTTTGATTTTGATTTTTGTAATTTTTTTTTTTTGGACTTGTAGTACTCAGAAAGGATTATCCTTCTGAGTTTATCTTTTATTTTGCTTTTCTTTTATCTCAAGTTGTATTCATTGCTTCATATTTTATATACTCAAGTTTTATTGAACTATACTGAACCCTTGTATATGTGTGCGCAGATGGTCTTGGATGTAAGGATTTTGAGGAACAGTCATTGGCACGGTCATAGGACCGTGTGTGCTTCACAAACCATTGAGACTCAACTCTCAATGACCTAGCTCCATCAAACGCAACACTTGGAGTTCAGGGGAGTAATGTTTCAATTGCCCACTTCCACACTATTTATTTTTATTTGCTACTTATAATTGTGCTTGCATGCATACATTGGGGACAATGTACATCTTAAGTGTGGGGGGGAGTTCACATTGCACACACATTTACTTGTGCGTTCAATTGCTCATGCTAATATAGCCTATGGCGGTTCACCTTAGTTGTAACGGTTGTATTCTTAGAGTTTAGGAGAATTTTTAACATTGTGTCCTATCATGCTCTAGTTTCTACTTGAATTTTTAGGGAATTTTTGCTCGATTATCTTATATTGCACAACTTACTCTTGGAATCTTTTGGAAACTCAATCTTGAAGTTTTTAAGGACAAGTTTATCGTTGTTCTTAGTTTTACTTTGGAAAATGCATATATAAGGAGAGAAAAATATGAAAAAAAAGTGGAAAAATGAAAAAGAAAAAAAAATGAGAAAAATATGAGTTTGTGAATAGTTGCTTTCTTTTATGTATGCATTTGGGGTGGAAAGAGCTACCACCTATGAAGTATGTAGCTACTCTCATAAGTAGGATACAAGTTATGCCTCAATGAGAGAAAGAGCTATCTCATGGGATGCGTGAAAGTTACTACCCCGGTAGAAAGAGCTACCTCCTCAAAAGTGTGAAAGCCACCTTTGGCGGCCACCTAGGAAAGGGTTACCTTCAAGGATGTGTGAAGCTACTACTTCCTTCTCTCTTTAGTTTTGTTTTTGTATATAAATAAGTCTTTTCTAACAAAAGTTTGAGGAGTACTCATTGGTTCTCTTGAGTGAAATCACACACTCTAACACATTTTCGAGTTTTTATCCTTTTTGATTTGAGTTTTTAGCTAGAGCAATGATAACCTTATGCAATGTTTTGATTTCCCCTTACTTGTAGAATGCTTCTTTTGCATACTTTTGGTGAACCTAAGCCCAAGTACTTTCACGTTCTATTTTGCTTGAGGACAAGCAAAAGCTTAAGTGTGGGGGGATTTGATAAGTGCTTGTGTTGTAGTACCGCGAAGCGTTATTATCTTACATTGAGCATATCTTTTATCAGTTTTTATCACTAAATGGCGTGCATTTGTGTATTCTTGTGCATTGAAGGTTTGTGGAGCTAAATTGGAGAAGAAGAACGAAATTAGGTCGTGTTCACCGATGTTGGGAAGTTTTCGGACCAAGCACGGGAACAAGGCACGAGCTTGGACTTGTAAGTGTGTGCCAACCTCTTCTGGAGGGGCACAAAGGCAGTCACATTCACAACAAGTCTAACTTGTGTTGCTTAGGAGAACTTCACCAAGAAGGAGACTTGAAGCAATCGGCAAGATCTACCATTGATTGTGTGCCTAATTCAATGGCCTCGATGAAGTACGACGGATTCGGGAGCGTTTCGGACGAGTACCGTAGCTAAAACACTGTAGCAAGTTACTGTTCCAATTCACTGTAGCAACTTACTGTGCATTTTCTGCCGAAGATCAAGTTGCCAGAGAATTCACACGGGCGTGTGGAATTAACACACGACTGTGTGAATCATTTTCCAGCAAGCCAGAGACTTCACACGGGCGTGTGGAAATTCCATACGGCCGTGTGAATTAATTTTTCAGGAAGACAGAAACTTCACACGTGCGTGTGGAAATTCCACACGGCCGTGCGAAGCCCCTATAAGTTCAAATTTAAAGCCTTACTCAGCCTATTTAAAGCCCGATTGGGAGACTTTTTGAGTATCTTTTGACCTATCTTTCTCTCCAACTTCGAGAGGGTGCGGCTAGGGTTTCGGAGAGGACTTTGTGGAGGATTGGAGCACGCCAACGGCATCGTCATCGACGTCCGACGGCAGCACAAGACCAGGGCCACATCACACGCGAGGGGGTTTTCATTGATGTTCTTATTTTGCAATTTATTTTACACTTTAATGAACATGTATAGCTCCATGAGGAGCTAAACCCCTCGTGGGTATTCGGACTTGTAAAACCCTAGGATCATAATGTTTCTATGACATTATTATTATGCTTTTCCATTATTGATGAATAAATTCAAGTTTCAGTTTTAATTATCTTTTGCTATTGTTCTTCCTTAGCCGTGACACTAGGGTTGAGAACAATCTAGGTTATCTTTTGGAGGTGTGACAACTGTTGGGATCGACAAGGGTTTACGAGCATGCTAGAAGCAAAATATGCACAGCGAATAACAAACAAAACTAGCATGGACCCTAGCATGCAATGGAAACGAATAAAGATATAAAAATCTAAAATAAATAAATAAATACAATTCCAGGGGTGTAGTCGAAAAAGGGACTGCATATACGCGACTGCCCTCTACTCTCACACACACACAAGCTAGAAACAATCCGGTATGGATTGCTAGTATCCAACGATAACTCTTATCGAAAAATACGAATAGCAATTAAAATTAGGTCTCAAAACCTAATCGTAAACATGTGTAAGGAATTGTAAATCCAAAAACCGACACTCGGCGAATGTTTCACATGTGAGAATCTTTTGAGAAAAATTCCACAACCATTATGAAATAATCTCAGAAGACTCACCCCCGGCGATCTCCATTCATAAAGAAATATCAATGACAAAGCCGGCCTGTGAACTAACATACATGAATAAACAAGAAAGACCAAAGGTGTGTCGACCTATACCTTCGCCGGAGCCGAGTAGCGGCAATCCGGATGGAGAAACCTTTCTCCAAAAAGGGGGAAAAGACGGACAGCACCTTTGACCGGCGGCGGCGTCCTCTTGGCTAAGACGGACCGGCAGCCTCCTTGAGGGAGAGAGGGAGAGGAAAGATTAGGGTTAGGGTTTTCTCTAATACACATGTATTTATAAAACCCTAAAACCAATCCCAATGCAATATCAACCATTGATTCCTCTTATTGGATATTAATCATATTAGATCCAATAAGCTAACACTTAATTTCTAATTAAGTCCCTCAATTTTTAAGTTATCTCATAACTCAATCTTTATACATTCGCGGTTAGACCAAATCAACACTTGATTTATCTAAACTCCATTTAGCTATTCGACTCATTAGATTGAGTCCGGATTTCACGGTTTTTACGTGTGCGATCCTGTAGGCCCGTTTCAAAATCGGCAATGGGATTTTAACCTCGTTAAGGCCCATAAGTCACAAATGCCGTCTAGCATGGCAATGTGACTACCCGAATTAAAACGGAGGTCGACTGGGTAATCAACTAACCTTGTAACCTTATATGATTCCTTTGCCAATTGAATATCTCGATCAACATAAGGCATGGAGCTTAGTCACCCTTATTTATTTATCGATCGATTTCTTGATCCTCGATGAACTGACTAGGTCAAATAAATGATAACCCTTACCATTTCACCTGGGCATGGCCAAGCACTACTCAGTTTCACCGATCAAGTGGCGGGTGATATTCTCTCTTCTCAGAGAGTGGCAATCCCCTCGCATCGCAAATGTTACTTGCTATGAATCTCGATGCACCCAATCATACCCACACTTGTCACTCTGTTACGAATGACGTTAGGCGTATGTCAAAGTACACCAACATTCATCCAAGCTCCATAGCGACCTTGAGTCTAAGGATTCAGTATAAGCGTTACACGAGAACCACTTATGACTTTGCAACCATGTAGTGATCTCGTGAGCGGATCGATCCAGACACGCTGTTCACTAACACGTGTCTATGTCTATTGATTGACATCACATGTCCTATAATCCGTAAAACATGATCATCACACAATAGGCATACTAGTCTTAGTTTACTATCATTCCCATGACAGTAATTGACTAGGGATGTTTAGAAAGTTGTTCCTTTATGCACCAAGGTTTTACTGCCCGAATCACGTATTCGGCAACTTGTGCGGAACAAACTCTCAGGGATAGTTCTATCCAAGCACACATGCACAGAAATGTAGTAAGATAAAACAAGCCAGGTTTTATTAAAAAACATATAACTAATAAAGGTTCAGATCAACGTATTGGGGCTAGGGCTAACACTAACAACAACTCCTATAGGATTAGACTACTTAAAATTGAAGAAGGTTGAGAGGGAGAGTTGTGAGGTAGCAATGTACCCCATTCCCTTCCAGTGTGATTTCTCCCTACCTCCGTTTCCTTGGTTAATTAGCGGTCAAGATAGAGTTTTAGGGCTCAATCTAGACTAGGGTTCTTCCACCTGGACCAAAGGGTTAGAACTATATAGAGGAACAGGTTTTATCACTAGGAATCTCTAGAGCTTAAAGCAATCCCATGTAGTGTTATGGTTAGGAAGATAGACTCCCCTAGGGCTTAGTTGACAGGTCAACAAGAGTCAAGGGTGGTAGTGAATCCTAATACCGCGACATAATGTTGGGGTTAGTCACGGTTGACCTTAAGTATTGGGACCATGAGTTTAAGGATATCCTCGACTCAAATAACATGAATAGGAAAGTATAATAGCATAGTCTTGCACTAGAAGCATAAGTCCTAGAGGTAACTTGGCCGGATACCCTATCTCACCCATTGCTAGTCTTTCTCCTTTAACTTCTACTTGCTTTTCTCTTGTCTTTCATCTCTCTATTTACTTTCTTGTCGTTTATTCTAATAGTTTCCATAAATTCACTCATCACTCCGATTATTTCTTTTCGTACACTGCATAACTAAATAGTGAATTCTGGTGTTCTAAATCCCTATTCCCTGTGGATTCGACTAGCCACTCACCAGGGTAATTTTATTACTTCGACAAGGCCGTGCACTTGCGGTACACACGCAAAAGGTCGTGTCAAGTTTTTGGCGCCGCTGCCGGGGAATAGGCGTATTTTTAATACTATTTTTTGCTACTTTAGTTATTCACTTCGTTGTCTATTTCACACTTTCTTTATCTATCACTGTTCTTATTTTTCTTTTCTTTGTGTTGGTTTTAGGTTATGACCCGCGGGAATCCTTCAATTCTTGTTGAAGGAGACCCGGACATTGGTAGAAGAACGCACCATAAGGGGAAAGAGCCTGTGGAAGAACAATCCAAGCAAGCCAGCTGACAGGCTCCCCGAAAGTGCACGTTTTTGTCGAAGTAATAAAAGTTACCCTGGTGAGAGGGTAGTCGAATCCACAGGGAATAGGGAGTTAGAGTATGAGATTTCACTATTAAAACTATGCGAAGTACGGAAAAGTAATAATCGATTCGTGTGTGAATTGTGAGAACAACTATACTAAAAGATAGGAAATTAAATAGAGAGAGGTGAAAGATTAGAGAGTGCAAGAAAAAGAGATTAAGGAGGATTTAACAATGAATGAAGTGGGGTATCCGGACAAGTTACCTCTAGGATCTATGCTTATAGTGCAAGACTATGCTGCTATACCTTCCTATTGATGCTAATTGAGTCGAGGAAATCCTTAGACTCACGGTCCCAAACCTAAGGTCAACCGTGACTAACCCCAACATTATGCCCCGGTATTAGGATTCACAACAACCCTTCACTCTATCACTCGCACGATTAAGTCCCAAGGGAGTACATCTACCTAAACCTCACACTACGTGGGATTGCATTAAGTTCTAGGGATTCCTAGTGATTAAACCTGTTCCTATGTGTAGTTCTAACCCTTTGGTCTAGGAGGAAGAACCCTAGTCTAGATTAAGCCCCAGTGCATAGGATTCACTTCAACCCTTCACTCTGTTACTCGTGTAACTAAGCCCCAGGGGAGTTTATCTACCTAGCACTTCACTCTATCTTGACCGCTAATAAATCAAGGAAACGGAGGTAGGGAGAAATCACACCGGAAGGGAAAGGGGTACATCGCTACCTCACAACTCTCCCTCTTAACCCTCTTCAATCTTGAATAGTCTAATCCTATAGGAGTTGTCACACCTCCAAAGGAAACCCTAGATTGCTCTCAACCCTAGTGTCACATCTAAGGGAAAACAATAGAAAAATAAAATCAAGATTGAAACTCAATTCTTATTCATCAATAATGGAAAAGCATAATAACAATGTCAAAGAAACATGATAACCCTAGAATTTACAAGTCCGAATACCCACAAGGGGTTTAGCTCCTCATGGAGCTATACATGTTCATCAATGTATGAAATAAAACACAAAGACATAGATGAAAACCCCCTTGCGTATGGTGTGGCCGTGGTCTTGTGCGGCCGCCGGACGTCGGTGACGATGCCGATGATGCGCTCTAAACCTCCACGAAGTCCTCTCCAAAACCCTAGCCGCACTCCCAGAAATTGGGGAGAAGAATAGGTCAAAAGATATCTCAAAAAGTCTCCAAATTGGGCTTTTATAATGTGGAGTTGCGGCTTTAAATTTGCTGAAAACGGGATTTCACACGGCCTTGTGGAATTTCCACACGCCCGTGTGAAGTTTCTGGAATTCCGATTTTCGGCCGACTGTGAATAGTATTTGCTACAGTAATTGTGCCGAAACGCTCCCGGATTCGTCGTTCTTCATCGAGGCCGTTGAATTGGGCACACAATCAACAGTAGATCGTGCCGATTGCTTCAAATCGTCTAATTGGTGAAGTTCTCATTGTTGGCATGAGTTAGACTTATTGTGAATGTGACTGCCTTTGTGCCCCTCCAAAGAAGGTTGGCACACACTCACAAGTCTATGCTCACGCCTTGCTCCTTGCTTGGTCTGAAAATCTTCCCAACAATGCCAAACACGACCTAACTTCGTTCCTTTCCTTTATTTTACCTTCACAACCCTACAATGCACAAAAGTAAACAATTGCACACTTTTTAGTGATAAAATCTGATTAAATTAATGCTCATTGCAAGATAATAACACTTCGCATTACTATAACACGAGCACTTATCACCAGCATAGATTCAGAAGGGTCGGAAGCTATGGCAGAACAGAACGAACAATAAAGGACGTTAGCCGATTTTGCTAGACCCGCGGTAATAGGGACCCAATCAAGCATTTTGAGGCCCCCAATTACCGCAAATAACTTTGAGTTGAAGCCGTCGTTCATTCAAATGTTGCAACAGTCCGCACAGTTTAATGGGTTGGCCGACGAAGATCCCAACAACCATCTCGAGAACTTTCTTGAAGTGTGCGACATGTTGAAGATCAATGGAGTAACAGACGACGCAATCAGATTGAGAGCCTTCCCATTTTCGTTGAAGGGAAAAGCGAGACATTGGTTACATTCATTACCGAGAGCATCTATTACTACATGGGAGGAGATGGCCGAGGCGTTCTTGGCTAGATACTTTCCCCCGGGAAAATCAGCGAGGCTCCGTAATGAAATCTCATCCTTCATGCAAGTGGAATTGGAGTCTCTATTAGAGACATGAGATAGGTTCAAGGAGCTCCTCCGAAAGTGCCCGCAACATGGATTCCCCGAGTGGATGATCATCCATACCTTCTACAACGGGTTGAATCCAAGCAGCAAGCAACTTTTAGATGCGGCGGCAGGAGGGACTCTAGGAAGTAAGACTCCCGATGAAGCCCGGCATCTTATTGAAGAGATAGCAATGAATAGCTATCAATGGAACACAAGGGACCGAAAGAAGATAGCCGGAATTCATGAGGTTGATGCAGTTACATCTTTGGCAGCACAAGTAGAATCATTGAGTAAGAAGTTGGATGTTCTAACTTCACCAAGAGTTGCAGCCATCACTACTTGTAAGGGTTGTGGGGGAGGTCACACTTCAAGTGATTGTCCGAGCGCTATTGGAGTTGCTAGTACGGTGGAGTAGGCTGATTTTGTTGGAAATAACTATAGAGGACAAGGCCAAGGCAACCCATATAGTGGTACTTACAATTCGGGGTGGAGGAATCACCCAAATTTCTCATGGAGCAACCAAGGACAGTCACAACAAAAGAACAACACACCACCAGGATTTCAAGGTCAACAAGCAACGAATTTAGAAAACCGAGTGACCGGGCTAGAAGGAAAGATGACCGATCTTGAGAAAGCCCTTACGAGGTTTATTTCTTCGTCGGATGCTAGGTTCCAATTGGTGGAAGCTACACTTCGCAATCACACCGCCTCCCTACACAACTTGGAAAATCAAGTGGGGCAAATTGCGAAGACATTGGCGGAAAGACCTCAAGGTAGTTTGCCTAGTAACACGGAGACCAATCCGAGGGAGCAATTGAAGGCAATTACCTTGAGGATTGGAAAAGAGGTCGAGAGAGATCTCCCTCTAGAAAAGACACAAGAGATACCCGAGGTAGTGGAGGTAGAGGAAGGAGCGACAAAGGAAAAGGAGGTGGCATCCCCACCCTACAAGCCAAGGATCCCCTATCCTTCACGATTGAAGAATGACCAAGAAAATGAACAGTACAAGAAATTTCTGGGAATTTTCAAACAATTGCACATCAACATCCCATTTGCGGAAGCATTGGCCCAAATGCCTAAGTACGCGAAGTTCTTGAAGGACCTTTTGACCAACAAGAGGAAATTGGAGGAGAGTGCGTCCGTGATCCTTGATGCCAATTGCTCGGCGGTATTACAAAAGAACATGCCGAGCAAAAGAAAAGATCCCGGGAGTTTCATAATACCATGTAACATTGGCGACTTGGGTGAAGAGATGGTATTATTGATAAGTGTCTAAATGTAAATGTTTTAATATACGTACTCTGTACACTTAGCATGTATTTTGTTAAGAATTGATGCCCGTTTTGTGCTTAATCGACTATTATTTATGTTGTAGGACACGGGGGAGCCATGAGGAGCACGAGAATACAATTTGGGCGAAAAAGGATGAAATTCAGGCGTCGCAGCACTGTAGCGTATTTACTGTAGCTGGAGCACTGTAGCATTCTTACTGTAGCAGTTGCTGTTGCACCTGAGGAGTTTTGGGCTGGAAATGATGGAAGTGCATAAGTGTAAACAGTGCATCATACGGGGCCGTATAAGGGGCCGTGAGCATCAAAAGACAGTGATTTTATACTAGGGTTCACGGCCCCCTATCCACCCCGGGATCCATTCTTCCACCCCGGGATACACCCCCACATTTGCCTTATCTTTGCCTACCTATCCACCCCGGGATCAATCTATCCACCCCGGGATACTGCGGGAATATAAAAGAGCATTTTTAGGGCTTTTTAGAGAGACTTTTCCTTGGCCTTTTGGGCCACCGCCACCACTTCATCTTGAGGCTTTCCGGCCACCTTTTGGCGGGGATCCAAGTGGGAAACAAGCACACATCATCACCAAGAGGGAGAGGAGCAAAGGAGAAGGTGTTGGAGTGAAGATCTAAGCCACCATTGACAAACCTTTGAAGCTTCATCCATTCAAGGAGATCATCACCTAGAGGGGGTTTTCATTGCTTCTTTTATGTTTTTATCTTCCTTGTATATTGTTCATGTATCCCTTGTCATGAGGGATTAACTTATCCTTGTGTTTGGATTTGGATGAACCATAGGGTTCATCTTGTGTATGAACTTTGGATGTTTTTATTAATCTAGTTTGATGGTTGTTTGAGATTCAATCTTTCATGCTTTAATGTCTAGAATTACATTTGTGGAGAAATCCGTAATTCTTTTATGAGTTGTATGCGTAGATGTGACCTACTCACGTGTACTAGATCTAGGAAAGATTGAAAGGGGATTCTTGTGCCGACACGCCGAGAAATTGGGTGTTGGTAGCCCTCCATTGCTAGGTTTAAGCCGAAGGATAGTAGGTTTATTCCTATTAGAGACTTCACGGAGCTCATTGCGATCATAGGTGGGTTAATACGGAGAGATTCTGATTAACACTCGTATGGGATCAGGGGTTAGTCACCGAGAAATCGGGGCTAATCTACTCACGAGGTCTCTAGGTCTCAACTATCATCAATGCATCTTTATATCATCCTAGTTTGGGACTTAATGACAACCCTAGGTGGATTCCTTATCCAAACACACCCTTTTCATGCTTGACATTCCCTTGTTTGCTTACATCCGTGTGCTAGTGACCCGGCCATAGGATTAGTTTACATTAGTTTATTTGTTTTATTTCTTATCCACTTATATTGAATGGTAGGCTAGAAAATAGATGAAGGGTGAGTAATAGTACTTCCTTGGCCCCAGTGGAATACGACCCCTGTGTCACTCACAGGGTATTACTTGGCGATCCCGTACACTTGCGGGGAAGCAATCAAGTTTTTGGCGCCGTTGCCGGGGAAGCAATCAAGTTCCCCCCCTCAAGGTCCTCAGTATCAAGCACCACAAGTAAAAAGATTTACTACTGAGGATGTATTGGCGAAATTCATGATTGGTACTGAAAGTAGATTTCAAGTCGTCAATACCAAACTTGAAGCCATCACCACTGAACTTCATGCCCTTGATGCCAAATATAATGCACGATTTGAGGGCATTGATGCCACCCTTTTGGCTATACAAGCCTCTCTTCACAAGCTAGAAAGTCGGGTTGAACAATTATTTCTTGAGCGAGCAAAAGAGCCCCATTCTACGAACAACAATGAAAATGAAGAGGGTTATTGTCAAGAAGAGGTGGATGAGGACTTTGGTGTCTTGGTTGCTAATATGGAAGAAAAAGTTGCATCAACATCACTTGAGCAAGCCCTTAGCATAGAAATGACTCAAAACACTAAACACAAAAGAGAATCATTCGGGACAACTGAAGATGTGGGTAGAGGGTTGAAGCCACCCAATGACCCACCAATGCCGATTCTAGACACGTCCCAACCAAAGTTATTCCCTTGGAGGCCCAAACGATTTTTATGGGTGATCAAAGGAAGATTGACATTGGTTGAAGAAGGAGATGTGGGTAGGAGGTTTTCACCACCCAAGGACCCACCCATGCCAAGTTTGAAAAGCCTTCAACCTTATCTATTTCCTTGGAGGCCAAAACAATTTTTGAGGAAGCTCCAAGGAAATTCAGCCGGGACAAAAGTAGAAGCGGGGAGGATGTTCAAGCCGTCTAAGGATCCGCCCAAGTTTAAATTGCACAACTCCCGGCCCAAGCTTTTCCCATGGAGGCCTAAAGGTAACATGTTCTTGGTCTCCACAAGCTCATCATCCCGGAAGGTAATTCTTTTCTTTCATGGAAGTAGCTATGCTACATGTGGCCGGGATGAACACACCCTTTTCAAGCCTCCCTAGGTAAGAAAGAGGTACGTCGAGCTAATGACGTTAAACAAGCGCTTCTTGGGAGGCAACCCAAGCTTCAAATTTCTTCATTATCTTCTTTTTGTGTTTTTAGTTGAGTGTATTTTGTGTTTTTGTGTTTCTTTCGTATGTTTGTTTGTTTGAATAAGTCCATGCTTGTTTGCCTTGTACATTTTTCTCATCATCGTTTTTGTGTTTTAATTATTAACCATCTTGAGAAGCATATTTTTGATGTTATGTCATGTTTTAGATCGTGTTTTTAAGCATTTCTTTCAAGTTGGAGGTGTTCTAAATCACTTCATTGCCCTACTTAGTCAATTGGAGAAGTAATTTCTGAGTTTTTGAAGCTTCCCAGGTTCTCACGGCCTCAATGGGGCCGTATGAGAGGCCATTTTGCAAAAACCAGTGAGATTTGCCTAGGGTATACGGCCCCCCATACGGCCCATGAGGGGGGGGGGATAGACACTGTTCATCCTCATCATATTACCTCTCTCTCTCTCTCTCTCTCTCTCTCTCTCTCTCTCTTCATTTCTCCTTCTTCCCACACGATTTTCTCTTTTCTTTCTCCACCAATTCTTGGCCAAATCTCCTCATTTCTTCTCCTAGATCACCTCCTAACCACTTTGAGACTTCGATCTAATGGTTTTCTTCGAGCTTAACTCTAGTTTTCTCAAGTTTTCGTCGGTTAGCTCTTTGGTGCCCTAACTTTATGTTTTTCATTTTTCTTGCATTCTTGGAGCTTGTGTGTGAATGTTTTCAAGAATTTTGCTTGATTTTGGTGGTGTGATGGTTATGGATTTGTTTTCCATTAATTTTATGTAAAAAATTTTGGATTTTCATGTTTTGGGAAGGTTCTTTCGGAGTGAACAGTACCCATACGGCCCCCATACGGCCGTATAGGTACTATTCATCATTTTACCCGAATTTTTCTCCATCCTTTGCACCACATTTTGGTTTGTCTTGGTTTCCTCTATGCTTGATTAGATTTTTCATGATTTGTAGGAATGTAGAGGAAGAAGGAATCGACAAGAAATCAACGACAAGGACTAGCATGGACACTTTGTTTTGTTGTCTTAGACTTTAGTTTGTAGCTTTTGTTTTATTTTTGTGTTTTGTTTGAGTCTTTGCATGACTACTCCCCATCTCTCCTTTGTTAATTTTTTGGAATGATGATGTGCCCTTTTTGCCTTGTAGGGCATTAAGGGAAATTTGGTGAGCTTCTCCGAAAACAATGGAGATTGGACCCGACATGTATAACTCGCCGTACTCTATGTTCGGGTCACACATCGCTAGTTGCACAAGATAAACCGGGGAAGTTCATTTTCACCCTCCTCTATTGTTTTTGTTGGTTATATTGCCATGTTATTCATGAATAGTGTACATTGAGGGCAATGTACAACACTAAGTGTGGGGATGGGTGTATTACATGTTTAGTGCCATATTTGCATGCTAGGGTTATCAATGATGGCTTTGTTCATTCTTGTTATATTCTTCAAGCATGAACTAATGATTGATGTGAGTTACATATTTTTGAGCTCTATTGAATCTTGTTTCACCTCTAGTATTGTTCTGTGCACTGAGTCTTTTGTTGATGCCCTGGGAATAGCCTGCTTGACTTTCTTAACTCTCTTGTATGCTTAACACACAACCTTGAGTACTTGGCCTTAGGAGACTAAGTTCTATCCTTCAATGAACTCTTAAGAACTTCTAAGCCTGGTGAGCTAGTCCTAGTTTTGTGACTTGTAGTGCAGTCTAAAGACATGATCTATGGTGAAAATGAAAAAAAAAAAAATGAAATGAAAAAAAAAAAAAAAAAAAAAAAGAGTCTATGACAGTATTCCTCTGCTAGTATAGCACGAATGCGTCTATGTAGACTGTAATCAAGTAGGATGGGTGGCTCTTGTGCCTGGCCAGCATGTGCATCCGTCTGAAAGATTATTTTTGTGCAGTCTACGTTAGTCGGACTTAAAAAAAAAAAAAAAAAAAAAAAAAAAAAAAAAAAAAAAAATTTCATACATGTAAATAAAACCCTAGTGATCACTTAGACTGCCTACCTGGTGTTTTGAGAAGAAAGGGGATTTAGTTTCAAGTATAGACTTAGAAGCTTCTTATTTGTTCATTGAAGTGGCACTTAGCATTTTAAGACTTGGTACTCTGTACTTGTGGAGTGATTAGCATCTAGAGCTGTACTAATTGAAGTCATAGGGCTAGGCCATGTCAGGGCAAATGAGATGAAAGATTCACTTACACTGTACAGACATATAAGAGGTGAGACAGGATCTATTTGTTGTACGTATTGACTGTAACTCAACATTTGTATATCATTATTCTATACTTGTATAATCTTGTATTCATTTGAGCCGGAGATGTACATTTAGCCACTTATCATTCCCTTTATTTTTCATGATTTGTTTGCTTGGGGACAAGCAAACGCTTAGGTGTGGGGATATTTGATAAGTGTCTAAATGTAAATGTTTTAATATACGTACTCTGTACACTTAGCATGTATTTTGTTAAGAATTGATGCCCGTTTTGTGCTTAATCGACTATTATTTATGTTGTAGGACACGGGGGAGCCATGAGGAGCACGAGAATACAATTTGGGCGAAAAAGGATGAAATTCAGGCGTCGCAGCACTGTAGCGTATTTACTGTAGCTGGAGCACTGTAGCATTCTTACTGTAGCAGTTGCTGTTGCACCTGAGGAGTTTTGGGCTGGAAATGATGGAAGTGCATAAGTGTAAACAGTGCATCATACGGGGCCGTATAAGGGGCCGTGAGCATCAAAAGACAGTGATTTTATACTAGGGTTCACGGCCCCCTATCCACCCCGGGATCCATTCTTCCACCCCGGGATACACCCCCACATTTGCCTTATCTTTGCCTACCTATCCACCCCGGGATCAATCTATCCACCCCGGGATACTGCGGGAATATAAAAGAGCATTTTTAGGGCTTTTTAGAGAGACTTTTCCTTGGCCTTTTGGGCCACCGCCACCACTTCATCTTGAGGCTTTCCGGCCACCTTTTGGCGGGGATCCAAGTGGGAAACAAGCACACATCATCACCAAGAGGGAGAGGAGCAAAGGAGAAGGTGTTGGAGTGAAGATCTAAGCCACCATTGACAAACCTTTGAAGCTTCATCCATTCAAGGAGATCATCACCTAGAGGGGGTTTTCATTGCTTCTTTTATGTTTTTATCTTCCTTGTATATTGTTCATGTATCCCTTGTCATGAGGGATTAACTTATCCTTGTGTTTGGATTTGGATGAACCATAGGGTTCATCTTGTGTATGAACTTTGGATGTTTTTATTAATCTAGTTTGATGGTTGTTTGAGATTCAATCTTTCATGCTTTAATGTCTAGAATTACATTTGTGGAGAAATCCGTAATTCTTTTATGAGTTGTATGCGTAGATGTGACCTACTCACGTGTACTAGATCTAGGAAAGATTGAAAGGGGATTCTTGTGCCGACACGCCGAGAAATTGGGTGTTGGTAGCCCTCCATTGCTAGGTTTAAGCCGAAGGATAGTAGGTTTATTCCTATTAGAGACTTCACGGAGCTCATTGCGATCATAGGTGGGTTAATACGGAGAGATTCTGATTAACACTCGTATGGGATCAGGGGTTAGTCACCGAGAAATCGGGGCTAATCTACTCACGAGGTCTCTAGGTCTCAACTATCATCAATGCATCTTTATATCATCCTAGTTTGGGACTTAATGACAACCCTAGGTGGATTCCTTATCCAAACACACCCTTTTCATGCTTGACATTCCCTTGTTTGCTTACATCCGTGTGCTAGTGACCCGGCCATAGGATTAGTTTACATTAGTTTATTTGTTTTATTTCTTATCCACTTATATTGAATGGTAGGCTAGAAAATAGATGAAGGGTGAGTAATAGTACTTCCTTGGCCCCAGTGGAATACGACCCCTGTGTCACTCACAGGGTATTACTTGGCGATCCCGTACACTTGCGGGGAAGCAATCAATTATCCTACTTGGGGGCAAGTATCAATGTCATGCCCTACACGTTCTTCCAAAAGCTAGGCTTGGGCGAGCCTAGACCCACGCGGATGACACTTCAACTCGCGGAACGATCGGTGAGGCATCCGAGGGGAATTGTGGAGGACGTCCTAGTAAAAGTTGACAAATACATATTTCCTGTTGACTTCGTGGTGTTGGATGTCGATGAGGATGTCGAGGTTCCTTTGATCCTTGCAAGGCCGTTCTTGCGCACTTCTAAGGCTTTGATTGACATGGATGGCGGGGAGCTCACATTGCGAGTGGGAGAAGACAAGCTTACATACCGCCTCGCCGAAGAAATGAGACATTCTCTTGACTTTGATGATACTTTATATTTTCTTGACACTACTGATGAACTAATTGATGATTATGTGCAGGAAATATTGAACTCGGATCCGTATGAAGATTGGCCGGATCAAGACAAGGAGAATAAGGAAGAAGTGCTTTCATGGTATGCGTTTGAATCGCTCAACCGCAAGTGCACGGGGTTGCCAAGTAATACCCCTCGAGCGAACACGAGGGGGTTGTATTCCCAAGGGCCCGAGAATCTATTCTTACTTCTTTATCACAATGTTGTTTAACCTAATCAATCACTTGGAAGAAAACCTAAAAATAACCTACTAAAGCAAAGAACATGCAAATGGCAAGTATAAATACGGAGGAAAGTATCAAGGTAAGGAAGTGGTCACGGATGAGGATTCCCTCGGGGGTTACTAAAGTGTTAAGGATGCCCTAACTAGCATGCACGTGGGTGGTTTGGACCGGGAAACCCTAAATTAGACCAACTCGATGGTCACGGTGTTGGTCCCTAATCCGGTACGAGTATTGGAATACGGAATTGCTTCCGCCCAAATCCTTGTACAATTGCAATGGGTTTAGTGGATTTCCCCAAGCTAGGGTTGAAACACAATCAAGGACAACCCTAACAATTGGACGGGTACAAATACCCGATGGTCACGGCGTATTCGTACATGTATTTACTTCCAAGCTTGGTGAGCCTAATACTAGGGCAATGGTCATGTAACCTAGCATTGTCTAGGAATTGATATATAGAGTTCTCATACACATCAAGGCAATCAAGAACCACCAAACAAGGATCACAAACCAAGTCAAATGCAATAAACTAGAAGAAGCATCCAAAATACACAAGTTCACCCCCAAGGTTCACCTACATTCGGTGACCTTGGGGTTTAGTTACTCATGATCACAAAGCAAGCAAGAAAATACATGAAAACAACCAAAAGCATAACAAGAACACTCCCTCAAAGGATCAAGGCCGAATGACGCTTCCAAGGACGCCACCCAAGGAGTGGCTTCCTTTGTCAATCTTCCTCTAAAATGTGAATAGAAGGTGTGGACTCGTCGTGTCGTGCTCTCCCCGTCGTCCTCTCCTCAAGAATTGCCTCTAAAACCCAGTCTCAAGCTCCCAAAGAAGATGGTGAAGTCAAGCTCTCCCCAAGACCTCGGTTCCCCCCTCAAATTGCTCTCCAAAAGCCTTTAAAACCGAATTCCAGTGAGTTATGCAGCCTCCCATGCGGTCCCGCATGCGGGGAGAAAAATCTTCCAGAAATCCCGAAAGTCGCGTAAATGCTACAGTGAAACTGCTGCAGTACCGTATATGGCCTCAACAGCACCCGCATGGTAACCCGCATGAATCTCCTGACCAAGTTCTTCAAGTTTTTGTGCTACGGCGATTGCTACAGTGATTGCTACAGTACCCCCCTCCCCCCCTCCCCGAGCTCAGCAACAGTGTTTTCGATGCCGATTTCTTCTAAAATTCTGTCAACGAGCTCGAAGGGGTCTCATTGGTACCTGTAACACGAAAGAAACCAATTCAGACCAAAAACGGGCGTCAACTTATAGAAAAATACGCAATACATACGCCCGAATACATAGAAAATACGTATGTTTAGGCATTTATCAAACATCCCCACACCTAAGCATTTGCTTGTCCCCAAGCAAACACACATGAAGAACAGGGGCACGATGATAAATGACTAAACATACGACCTCAAGCTCAACTGTAAAGTTCTCCTCTAGCACAGGTGAAAAGAAATCTAGAAAGTGAGCTGTACAGTGAGTGATCAAGTAATGGTAGCCCTGTTTTATCTAAAGTACTTTCGTGAGTGTGTGCTGGCTCCCAACCTTAACCTCCACACCCTGGATTACCCCAGGGGCCCATTCACCCCACATTTGGTGAGAGTGGCATGAGACAGTTAAATACATCTTCAATACTCAGTTAAGAGTCTTTTGGGTTCCTAAACAAAACTCTAGCACTTAAGTGACCGGGCAACAAGTCCCAGGGGGACGAAGTAGAGATACCAGAATTCTTTTTTTTTTTTTTTTTCCTGAGTCCGACTAAAATAGACTGCACAACAAATCTTTCAGAAGGATGCACATGCTGATTAGGCACAAGTGCCACCCAACCTACTCAATTACAGTCTACATAGACGCATTCATGCTGTACTAGCAGAGGAATACTGTCATAGACTCCACATTTTTTTTCACTGGACACACTGTATCTCAAGTCCCTTGGTAGCATGGCACAATAGTTCACTTAAAGCTACAAAAAACAACGAAGGAACTCAAAAGCTCTTAACAGATTATTGAAGAAAGAATTTCACAGTCTAATGCCAAAATCATCATAATGGGTTGGTTAGAGTGTACAAGGTAGGAGCAGTCATGATAGAGCATGAAAAAGCACTAAAAATAAAACAGGGCATCATTCAAGCACAGTATAAGAATACAACTCACTTCTATCATTCTTTCAAGCTAGGAAGTGCTAAACACGAAAATCATAGCTATCATCGGTATTCATGCATGCACAACAAGTAAAGTACCCCATCCCCACACCTAAAGTTTTACATTGCCCTCAATGTACATAGATCAGCAGAATAAGGTGCGAGACATGCCAGAAAAATAAAGGAATAAGGTAAAGAAACTTCCCCAAATGGTCGATGAGATGAACTCCAAATACGCATGAACCGGGGAAAGTTGAGGAGCGCAAGGGGCGTGGAGCTTCTACAGTGATCAGTCCTGAAAATAGAAAGAAAGCAAATCACACCCCAAGGAATAAATAAAGAGCGGGACAAGTAAGCACGAATCAAAAACGGTAAAGTACAGTTTAGGAGGGTCAAGACCCTTGCTAACTGAAAAGTACAACAATACAAACAAACAAGTCTAGAAATAAAAACCAGTACAAACAACAGAAAAACTAAAAGTGGTGCTGTGAGTCTAGAGATCTGGAGGGAGTGATGGTGCAAAGCACGTGGTAGCTGTGGAGGAGGTGCCGACAGATGATGAAGCGCCGCGCATGTATGATAAGATCTCGACCATGCTGCTCTCGATGCAGCCCTGTGATGTGGCTAAATCTCTCACTGATGTTGTCAGCGCCTCCTGAGATGTCCCAATGGTCTGCAATTGCTGATGGACCTCGATGCGGAACTCCGTGAAACTATCCTTAAGTGATTGTCGACTCCCGCTAGGTGTTGCGTCGGGTACAGGGGCAGACTCTGAATCAGACTCGGATCCTGTCTCAGAATCCCGAGAGGTGTCGGGGTCATGGGTGCTCGTGCCACCGCTGCGCGGGAGGCGGTAAGTGTCTCCCGACCTCTCAACTATCCCAACATGAAGCAGGATCGACAGACTAAGTAGCGCGACGATGCTCACAACGCTCATGCCCTGGGTCAGCTCAATCAATCCTAGGCCCCTGATAATGCGTGTAATATACGGCCCGGCAAATATAGCTCCAAGGCGAGTAGAAGTCCCCTGATGCTCAATAAGTCCGGCAAAAAGATGGCCCAGGTGGATGGGGTACCGCTGAAGGATACTGTACACCATAAGCAAATCGGTACGAGAAACCACCCCAGTAGAATCAGCGTGACCGTTCACACATCCTGATAGCAAGGCCTGCATGTACCTGTGAACGGGGTCTGCCATCATAGAAGCCTTCTTCGATGATGATGAGCTAGCAATTGACCTACAAAGAGAACTAGGGGACACCGAGCGTGGGAAATCACGAGTTAAATTTGCGAAGTCAGAAGTTTGGGTGTCCTCATCAGTGTAGAGCCCAAGATAAATACCCAGCAGGTCGTGATTGATCCTATGCCTCTTGCCGAAAGCCCGAAAAGAGATAGTACTTGTTTAGCGCGCAATGTGACCGGGACCGGTAACCTCAAATGTGCTCAATACTTCCAAAGTTAACTCTCGGTAGGTGGGCTCGTCAATTTCAAATACCTTATCCCACCCGTCATGAGAGATGAAGTCCCGGATGGTACTGTCGAGGCCTAAAGTCCTCAAGGCCTCCCAATCGATAACTCGTACTGTGCCAAACCTCCTTTTCGACAAGAATGCAAACCTTGTCTTGTGGGCCTCGCTCTTGAAGGTAGGCTCGCAAACGGGTGGTGGAGAGCTTCTCCTAACTCGCTTGGAGGCCATGTGGTTGATCGGCATTCCTACAAGACAAGAGAACCATCATCAAGCCAAAAAAAACATGAGAAAATTGGTTAATGAAGAACAAAGGCTGATTTTTGGCTAGTGCTACAGTAATTTCGGGGAAATTTTAGTAGAGTTTCTTCTTGTAAAAGTGATAATCTAAATGTACAAAGCTTGGAATTCAAGAGAAATAATTACAAGAAGCATTCACCATGAAAACCACCATGTTTTCCCATCATTTCTTCCATCAAAAACCATAGAATGAGTGATAAGAAAGCAAACCTTGAACTAGGGCACCAATGAGAAGATGAAGTGAAAATCGGCTTAAACCTTGATAAAACCTTGAAAATCTTCCAAAAATTCGTTTGATAGGATGAAGAGAGTGTTTGGATGCAAAAAGAATGAAGGAAAATGGTGGAGAGATGAAGGAGAAAAGAGAAGAAGTTTGATGAAAATTGAGTGAATAGTGAGGAAGTGGGGTGAAGAGAGGGAGAAGTAAGGGTCGGGTGACCATGCGGCCCCTTGTGCGGCCGCATGGTACACCGCATGAGGCCCGGGAAAATCCATGCAGCCTGCTATGCGGCCGCATAGCAGGCCGCATTGCTCTCGGGAAATTTTGTGCGGCCCCTTGTGCGGCCGCATAGCAGGCAGCACAAGGTTCTGGAATTCTCCATCTCAAAAAAAACTCTCAAATTAACCATCGAACTCAACCTAGCACTCAAACATTACACGAAAACAAAGTCGATAACACTCAAAAATCATTGAAAACATGGAAATTGAAGCACCAACACTCAAGGAAAAATACAATGATCATGAAACCAAGGGTGCAACATGGTAAAATAAATTAAGGAAAACGACTAAACAACCACCACAATCAAAGAAATCAACAACACTCAAACTCAAAAGCACCACAAAAAATACGAAAAACACCCAAACACAACAACAACAACAACTAAGAAGAAAAAATAGATGCAAGGAATTTAAAGACTTGGGTTGCCTCCCAAGAAGCGCTTTTTTAATGTCTTTAGCTCGACATGGCTCACCTCAATTCATGGTGGGACAAAGGGGTGAGAGATACCTCCAATTTTCGATGACGCATTGTTACCCGGAAAATAATGTTTCAACCGGTGACCATTGACCTTGAACGTCCCATGTTGTGGATGAGAAATCTCAGCGGCGCCATGAGGGAACACTTGAGTGACTGTATATGGTCCATGCCATCGTGACTTTAGTTTTCCCGGGAAAAGCTTCAACCGTGCATTGAAAAGAAGTACATGATCCCCACTTGGAAGCACTTGGGTTGCTTAATATGTCAGTCGTGGTACTCATTCATTTTCTCTTTATACCGGACAGAAGTTTCGTACGCCAAAGCTCGCCATTCCTCTAGCTCATTCAGTTGGAATTTTCTTTTGTGACCACAAAGATGAGGGTCAAAATTGAGTTGTTTTATCACCCAATATGCTCTGTGTTCTAATTCCACCGGCAAGTGGCATGCCTTTCCATAAACCGGTCGGTAGGGCGTCGATCCAGTGGGAGTCTTGAATGCAGTTCTGTATGCCCAAAGTGCATCCTCAAGTTGGTTTGCCCAATCTTTTCGGTGGTGGTTAACAGTCTTTTCCAAGATCCGCTTCAACTCTCTGTTTGACACTTCAACTTGTCCACTTGTTTGAGGATGGTAGGCTGTTGATATTCTGTGAGATACCCCGTATCTCGTAAGAGCTTTTTCGAACAGGGAGTTGCAGAAATGAGTCCCCCGGTCACTAATGATCGCCCTGGGAGTTCCAAACCGAGAAAACAATCTTTTTAGAAATTTCACAACTACGCATTTGAATCGCACACCCGCAAGTGCACGGGGTCGCCAAGTAATACCCCTCGCGCGAACACGAGGGGGTCGTATTCCCAAGGGCCCAAGAATCTATTCTTACTTCCTTATTACAATGTTGTTTAACCTAATCAATCACTTGGAAGAAGAACTAAAAATAACCTACTAAAGCAAAGAACATGCAAATGGCAAGTATAAATACGGAGGAAAGTATCAAGGTAAGGAAGTGGTCACGGATGAGGATTCCCTCGGGGATCCCCGGCAACGGCGCCAAAAACTTGGTACGCGTTTGAATCGCTCACCCGCAAGTGCACGGGGTCGCCAAGTAATACCCCTCGCGCGAACACGAGGGGGTCGTATTCCCAAGGGCCCTAGAATCTATTCTTACTTCCTTATCACAATGTTGTTTAACCTAATCAATCACTTGGAAGAAAACCTAAAAATAACCTACTAAAGCAAAGAACATGCAAATGGCAAGTATAAATACGGAGGAAAGTATAAAGGTAAGGAAGTGGTCACGGATGAGGATTCCCTCGGGGGTTACTAAAGTGTTAAGGATGCCCTAACTAGCATGCACGTGGGTGGTTTGGACCGGAAAACCCTAAATTAGACCAACCTGATGGTCACGGTGTTGGTCCCTAATCCGGTACGAGTATTGGAATACGGAATTGCTTCCGCCCAAATCCTTGTACGATTGCAATGGGTTTAGTGGATTTCCCCAAGCTAGGGTTAAAACACAATCAAGGACAACCCTAACAATTGGACGGGTACAAATACCCGATGGTCACGGCGTATTCGTACATGTATTCCCTTCCAAGCTTGGTGAGCCTAATACTAGGGCAATGGTCATGCAACCTAGCATTGTCTAGGAATTGATATATAGAGTTCTCATACACATCAAGGCAATCAAGAACCACCAAACAAGGATCACAAACCAAGTCAAATGCAATAAACTAGAAGAAGCATCCAAAATACACAAGTTCACCCATAAGGTTCAGCTACATCCGTTGACCTTGGGGTTTAGTTACTCATGATCACAAATCAAGCAAGAAAACACATGAAAACAACCAAAAGCATAACAAGAACACTCCCTCAAAGGATCAAGGACGAATGACGCTTCCAAGGACGCCACCCAAGGAGTGGCTTCCTTTGTCAATCTTCCTCTCAAATGTGAATCGAAGGTGTGGACTCGTCGTGCCGTGCTCTCCCCGTCGTCCTCTCCTCAAGAATTGCCTCCAAAACCCGGCCTCAAGCTCCCAAAGAAGATGGTGAAGTCAAGCTCTCCCCAAGACCTCGGTTCCCCCCTCAAATTGCTCTCCAAAAGCCTTTAAAAACGAATGCGGGGAGAGAAAGTCTCCGAGAAATCCCGAAAGTCGCGTAAATGCTACAGTGAAACTGCTACAGTACTGTATACGGCCTCAACAGCACCCGCATGGTAACCCGCATGAATCTCCTAACCAAGTTCTTCAAGATTTCGTGCTATAGTGATTGCTACAGTATCCCCCCGGGCTCAGCAACAGTGTTTTCGATGCCGATTTCATCTAAAATTCTGTCAACGAGCTCGAAGGGGTCTCATTGGTACCTATAACATGAAAGAAACCAATTCAGACCAAAAACGGGTGTCAACTCATAGAAAAATATGCAATACATATGCCTGAATACATAGAAAATACGTATTTTTAGGCATTTATCATTTCACTTGTTCTAATCGAGAACGAAGTCAAGCCGGACCTGGAAGCCATGAAAAAGATGAGGAGAAGAATGAAGAGAGCAAGGAGGCGCCACACGAAAAAACCCAAGAACAATGGGGATGATCAAGAACGGAATAAGGGTGGTTCACCCTTGTGTGGTAACAGAATTACTAACTCCCTCTCTATTCTACAAAGGTAATGTAATGCATGTTTTCAGGTTGTAGGAAAGAGGTCAACCTTCATTCATGAGCCTCCGTAAGGTAAGCCAGGTACGTCAAGCTAAGTGACGTTAAACAAGCGCTTCTTGGGAGGCAACCCAAGGTTTACATGTTTTTCTAGGATCAAGTTTAGTTTTAGCATGAATAAAAGTCTTAGTATTGGTGTCCTAAATTTTTAATGCTTATGCTGCGATTATTGCGGATTATTGATGTTTTCGTGTGCCTAAACAATAATTGATGAAGATTTAGCTTGTTGAGCATGTTTTCCATGATATCTGGTTGTGTTTTGATGGTTTTCACAGGCTTGAAGCATCATAGTTATGTTTCTGAATTTTTTCCTAAGTCTGTGAATTTTTCTAAGTAAACCAGAGAAAACACACGGCCGTGTGTTACCCATTAGGGCTCAACTAGAGAAAGGCATAGGGGCGTGGCCTTGCCCCTGTGAAAACCTTCAGAAGGGGGCACACGGGCGTGTGGAATTAACACACGCCCGTGTGACAGCCTGCAGAACCAAGCTCTCATTTCAGAGAAACCACAGGGGCGTGTGGGTGCCCCTGTGAGAAACCTAGTGCTACGGCACACGGCCGTGTGGGATTAACACACGGCCGTGTGAATACTATGCAGAAACCCCTCTTCCTCCCGAGAATTCATAGGGGCATGTGGCTGCCCCTGTGAGAGAGCTTGTGAACGGCACACGGCCGTGTGGAGTGTTCACACGGCCGTGTGGTATACTTAGCAATTCCCGGGATGATCCAGTGAAGCCATAGGGGCGTGTGAGGTGCCCCTGTGGCTGGCCTTGTGTTCTTGGCCAGGTTGGGCACACGGCCGTGTGGAATTAACACACGACCGTGTGAAAAGTTTTAGAGACCTTCTGTGTTTCCCGTGAATCCACAGGAGCGTGGACCAGCCCATGTGAACCTCCCTTGTGAAGGCACACGGCCGTGTGTAATTAACACACGGCCGTGTGAGGTAGTTCAGAGAGCGACCAGAGTGCACACAGGGGCGTGTGTTGGCCCTTGTGAACCCTAATTTCAGAGGCACACGGCCGTGTGGAATTTCCACATGGCCGTGTAAATTTCCAGAACTTCAAAAGCCAAAGATTTTCTTTTGGAATTCACTTGTATTTCTTTCGCTTTCACTCCAAAACTCTCTCTGACCTCCTCTTCCACCTTCCCAACTGTTTCCTACACTCATTGAGGTTTCTTTTCGAGCTTTCCGACAGATTCTGAATTTTTCCCCATCTACACCGTCGGTAAGAATGATAAACCCTTCTTCTTTATCAATCCAGATTTAGAACATTCATGATAAGTATTTCGGCTGTTTACATGATTAACCTGGTTACCAATGAATTTACAAGGGTTTTTAAGCGAATTTTTGTGAGAACATGGAGTTTTGATTTTACAACCTTGCAACCATGTCCGCCCGATAATCCACACGGGCGTGTGGAATTTCCACACGGCCGTGTGGAACCTATCAGGGCAAATTATTATACTCAAATAATTAACTCCCTTTTACAATTTTTTTCAGGAATGGCACCTAGGAAAGAGACTAATAAACGGGCACGAGAACACTCTCCAAAACCAACCGACTTCGCCACATCTGAACACCGAGAAATATATAGAAGATTGGTGAAACTCAAGATCGGGCAATCTCGATATTTGGACGTAGACTATTTAAGACCAGCTGATTGGGGTAATGATATGGCAGACGAGATTGAAGAGCTTGTTGCAGTGGGAAGTTGGAAGAGCTTACTTTCTATTCGAGATCCAGCGAACCGTCTGCTTACTTTGGAGGTGCTCTCATCCTTCATGTTTGACAGAACAAGTAGGGAGTTGACGAGTGCCAATTCTATACAATTTCAGGCATTTGGGCATGAGTACAATATGTCAGTGACATAGTTTTCCATTTATATGGGGTTATACAATGAGGCGTTCACAAAAACAGAGGAGTACAAGAGCCTTCCAACTGACTATCCCGGCAGTTTGACCCCTCAAGGAGCTTACAGAGTATTGTGTGGACAAGGGAACTATGAACTAGGTATATCAAAAGCTACCTGTCTATCACGACCGGCTTATAGATACATTCATGCCATTCTAAGTAGGTCAATAAACGGCCGGGGCGATAGTACAGGGGTTCTTAGTCGGCAAGAGCTCATTTACTTACATTCAATGGTACAGAAGGAGCCGCTCCATCTTGGATATATACTAGCCGAATCCATGCGTCATCAAAGTCAGTACCCCAGGCTTGGAATGATTTTTTCAGGGCCATACATCACAAGACTTATGAAGGGGATGGGTCTTCGGGCAGCGATCAGAGGGATAGAAAAGACGGTCACACCCTTACCAATCGACTTAGAAATGTTGAGACAGATGGGAATGGCCAGAAGACGTTACCAACAGTACACGCTGAACTGGCCCGATGTGTTTCTACACGAGGGGACACAGGCAGCGTTAGAGCCACCACCAAAGCAGACAGAGACAGAGGCACCACCCACCGTGCCGGAGCCACCTCCGGTGCGCATGTTCTCCCCTTCTCAAGGCAAGGACAGGTTCGAGCGCCTCAAGAGTGCTGTGGGTGTTATGCAGACAGAGCTGGCCGAGATGAGAGCCGCACAGGCAGCAGAGTTTGCAGAGTTGAGGACCACTGAGGCATCGCAGTTCGCTCAGTTATCGGCACAGCTTGCCATGGTTATACAGATGTTCGAGCGATCTGTGGTACGACCCCGCCGGGTCCCTTCACCGACTCCACCTCCGTCTCCATCACAATCATATCCACCAGCACCAGCAACACCAGCAGCACCAGAGGACCCACTGCAGGACACCGACGCTGAGGTGTCATAGTTTTATTTTAGTTTATTTCACTTCTGTTGCACTTTATATTTTTTCTGTTGGACTTGTAGTACCCAGAAAGGACTCTCCTTCTGGGTTTGCTGTTAGTTTTCATTTATTTTATTTTGTCTCGAGTTGTATCTCATTATCATATCTTTATATACTTGAGCTTTGTTTTGTTTTTTCTTGAGCTATACTGAACCCTTGCGTATGTGTGCAGATGGTCTTGGATGGAAGGAATTTGAGGAATAGTCATAGGCACGGTCATGGGACCGTGTATGCTCCACAAAAACATTGAGACTCAACTCTCAATGAACCTAACTCCATAAAACTCAACACTTGGAGTTCAGGGGAGTAATGTTTCAATTGTCTACTTCCACACTAATTGTTGTTCATTGTTTTATTTTTATTGTGCTTGCATGTGTACATTGGGGACAATGTACATCTTAAGTGTGTGTGTGTGTGTGTGTGTGTGTGTGTGTGTGGGGGGGGGGGGGGGGGATTCACATTACACACACCTTTACTTGCGCGTTCAATTGCTCATGCTCATGTAGCCTATGGCGGTTCACCTTAGTTGCAACATTTATATTCTTAGAGTCTAGGAGAATTTTTAACATTGTTTCATATCATGCTCTAGTTTCTACTTGAATTTTTAGGAAATTTTTGCTCGATTATCTTATATTGCACAACTTACTCTTGGTATCTTTTGGAAACTCAATCTTGAAGTTTTTAAGGACAAGTTTATCATCGTTCTTAGTTTTACTTTGGAAAATGCATATATATATATATATATATATATATATATATATATATATATATATATATATATGGAAAAGAGAAAAAAAAAAAAAAAAAATATATATATATATATATATATATATATATATATGAGTTTGTGAATAGTTGCTTTGTTTTAGGTATGCATTTGCGTTGGAAAGAGCTAACACCTATAAAGTATGTAGCTACTCTCATAAGTCGGATACAAGTTATGCCCTAATGAGAGAAAGAGCTATCTCATGGGATGCGTGAAAGCTACTACCCCGGTAGAAAGAGCTACCTCCTCGAAAGTGTGAAAGCCACCTTTGGCGGCCGCCTAGGAAAGGGCTACCTTCAAGGATGTGTGAAGCTACTACTTCCTTCTCTCTTTAGTTTTGGTTTTTGTATATAAATAAGTCCTTTCTAACAAAAGTTTGAGGAGTACTCGTTGGTTCTCTTGAGTGAAATCGCACACACTAACACATTTTTGAGTTTTTATCCTTTTTGATTCATGTTTTTAGCTAGAGTAATGATAACCTTATGCAATGTTTTGATTTCCCCTTACTTGTAGAATGCTTCCTTTGCATATTTTTGGTGAACCTAAGGCCGAGCACTTTCAATTGTTCTTCCCAAGTATTTTCACATTTTATTTTTGCTTGAGGACAAGCAAAAGCTTAGGTGTGGGGGGATTTGATAAGTGCTTGTGTTATAGTGACGCGAAGCGTTATTATCTTACTATGAGCATCTCTTTTATCAGATTTTATCACTAAATAGTGTGCATTTGTGTATTCTTGTACATTGTAGGTTTGTGGAGCCAAGTTGGAAAAGAAAAACAAAGTTAGATCGTGTTCGCCATTGTTGGGAGGTTCTCGGACCAAGCAAGGAACAAGGCACGAACTTGGACTTGTGAGTGTGTGCCAACCTCCTTTGGAGGGGCACAAAGGCAGTCACATTCACAACAAGTCCAACTCGTGTAGCTTAGGAAAACTTCACCAAGAAGGAGACTTGAAGCAATAGGCACGATCTACCATTGATTGTGTGCCCAATTCAATGGGCTCGATGAAGAACAACGTATTCGGGAGCATTTCGGAGAGTTACTGTAGCAGCACTGTAGTTTTGTTACTGTTCCAGTTCATTGTAGCAAGTTACTGTGCATTTTCTGCCGAAGATCAAGTTGCCAGAGAATTCATACGGGCGTGTGGAATTAACACACGGCCGTGTGAATCATTTTCCAGCAAGCTAGAGACTTCACATGGGCGTGTGAAAATTCCACACGGCCGTGTGAAGTAATTTTTCAGGAAGACAGAAACTTCACACGGGCGTGTGGAAATTCCACACGGCCGTGTGAAGCCTCGATAAGTTCAAATTTAAAGCCGCACTCAGCCTATTTAAAGCCCGATTGGGAGACTTTTTGAGTATCTTTTGACCTATCTTTCTCTCCAACTTCGAGAGGTTGCGGCTAGGGTTTCGGAGAGGACTTTGTGGAGGATTGGAGCACGCCAACGGCATCGTCATCGACGTCCGACGGCAGCACAAGACCACGGCCACTTCACACACGAGGGGGTTTTCATTGATGTTCTTATTTTGCAATTTATTTTACACTTTAATGAACATGTATAGCTCCATGAGGAGCTAAACCCCTCGTGGGTATTCGGACTTATAAAACCCTAGGATCATTATGTTTCTATGTCATTGTTATTATGCTTTTCCATTATTGATGAATAAATTCGAGTTTCAGTTTTAATTATCTTTTGCTATTGTTCTTCCTTAGCCGTGACACTAGGGTTGAGAACAATCTAGGTTATCTTTTGGAGGTGTGACAACTCCTATAGGATTAGACTACTTAAGATTGAAGAGGGTTGAGAGGGAGAGTTGTGAGGTAGCAATGTACCCCATTCCCTTCAGGTGTGATTTCTCCCTACCTCCGTTTCCTTGGTTAATTAGCAGTCAAGATAGAGTTTTAGGGCTCAATCTAGACTAGGGTTCTTCCACCTGGACCAAAGGGTTAGAACTACATAGAGGAACAGGTTTTATCACTAGGAATCCCTAGAGCTTAAAGCAATCCCACGTAGTGTTAGGGTTAGGAAGATAGACTCCCCTGGGGCTTAGTTGACAGGTCAACAAGAGTCAAGGGTCGTAGTGAATCCTAATACCGGGACATAATGTTGGGGTTAGTCACGGTTGACCTTAAGTATTGGGACCGTGAGTTTAAGGATATCCTCGACTCAATTAACATCAATAGGAAAGTATAATAGCATAGTCTTGCACTAGAAGCATAAGTCCTAGAGGTAACTTGTCCGGATACCCTATCTCACCCATTGCTAGTCTTTCTCCTTTAACTTCTACTTGCTTTTCTCTTGTCTTTCATCTCTCTATTTACTTTCTTGTCGTTTATTCTAATAGTTTCCATAAATTCACTCATCACTCCGATTATTTCTTTTCGTACACCGCATAACTAAATAGTGAATTCTGGTGTTCTAAATCCCTATTCCCTGTGGATTCGACTAGCCACTCACCAGGGTAATTTTATTACTTCGACAAGGCCGTGCACTTGCGGTACACACGCAAAAGGTCGTGTCAGGTTAGAACTACACATAGGAACAGGTTTCACCATTAGGAATCCCTAGAGCTTAAAGCAATCCCACGTAGTGTGAGGTTTAGGTAGATATACTCCCCTGGGGCTTAGTCGTGCGAGCGATAGAGTGAAGGGTGACGTGAATCCTAATACCGAGGCATAGTGTTGGGGTTAGTCACGGTTGTCCTTAGGTTTGGGACCGTGAGTCTTAGGATATCCTCGACTCGATTAAACATCAATAGGAAAGTATTTTAGCATAGTCTTGCACTAGAAGCATAGACCCTAGAGGTAGCTTGTCCGGATGCCCTATTTCATTCATTACTAGTCCTCTCTATTCTCTTTTACTTGCACTCTCTCATCTTCTATCTTTCTATTTAATTTCTTGTCTTTTAGTATAATTGTTTCCATAATTCACTCATCGAATCAATTGATCACTTTTCCGTACTTCGCATAGTTTTAATAGTGAAATCTCGTATTCTAACTACCTATTTCCTGTGGATTCGACTACCATCTCACCGGGGTAACTTTTATTACTTCGACAAACCCGTGCACTTACGGGATACACGCAAGGGGTCATGTCACCAGGGTAAATTTATTACTTCGACAAGCCAGTTCACTTGCGGGATGCATGCAAGGGGTTATGTCAACACCCCTCTAAAGGAGACAAGTAATCCGCAACCACATTTTTAGTACCTTTCTTGTCTTTTATTTCCATGTCAAACTCTTGCAGAAGTAATATCCATAAGATCAATCTTGGTTTAGCATTAGCCTTGTTCATGAGATAGCGAAGTGTCAAATAATATGAGAAGACAATGACACTAGATAAAATAAGATACGGCCTGAATTTGTCAAAGGAAAACACTAGCACGAGTAAATCTTTTCCCGTAGTCATGTAATTCTCTCGAGCAGTTGTGAGAGTCTTGTTCGCATAATATATCGGTTGGAAATGGTTATCCTTTCTCTGCCCCAAAACTAACCCAATTGGATAATCACTTGCATCGCACATGAGCTCGAATGGTTTGTTCCAATCCGATGTAATCAAAATGGGAGCTTCAAATAATTTCTCCTTCAACAAATTAAAGGCAGCCAAACATTCATCCCCAAAATCAAATGGAACATCTTTTTCGAGAAGCCTTGTCAATGGCTATGTGATCTTTTAGAAATCCTCAATAAACCGCCTTTAAAACATGCATGCCCCAAGAAACTCTGAATCCCCTTAAAATTTATTAGTGGAGGGAGTTTATCTATAACTTCAATCTTTGCCTGGTCTACCTCCATCCCCATTCAGGAAATCTTGTGACCAAGGATGATGTCTTCTTGGACCATGAAGTGGCACTTTTCCCAATTAAGCATGAGATTTGTCTCTTCACATCTCATCAATACTCTTTCCAAGTTTTTCAAACAAATATCAAATGAATCACTAAACATAGAAAAATCATCCATGAATACCTGCATAATATCCTCCAGGAGATCATAAAAAATGGCTGTCATGCAGCGTTGGAATGTTGCAAGTGCATTACATAACTGGAAGGCATCCTTTTATAGCAAAAGTCCCATAGGGACAAGTGAATGTTGCCTTCTCTTCATCTTTTGTGGCAATAGGAATATGAAAATACCCTGACATACCATCCAGAAAGCAATAAAATTGATGCCCAGCCAATCGCTCCAACATTTGATCAATA
Organism: Dioscorea alata; assembly: GCA_020875875.1. NCBI lineage: Eukaryota > Viridiplantae > Streptophyta > Magnoliopsida > Dioscoreales > Dioscoreaceae > Dioscorea > Dioscorea alata. The sequence continues at coordinate 10,036,123 of CM037013.1, read as the reverse complement.
AAAGGCAACAAGAGGTGATCTTTTCGGGTTGCATCATTCAGTCTTCTGTAATCAATGCATACACGCCAACTGATAAGTTCTTGAGTATACATGTTTTACCTACTTGTTTTACATACATTGAGCATCATTTTACCATTGATTATGTCTCATAAAATGTATTTTGGTGTTCTTTTATGCAATTAGGTTGTGGAAGTGTTAAAGGAGGAAAAGGAAGCAAAGATGGGTTATAAAGACGTATTGTTGGGAGCTTTTGTACAATACAAGTGTCAAGGCACAAGAGGGGATCATGCACATGAGGGTGTGTGCCAACTTCCTGAAGAATTCAAGATAATTTGTGTGATGGAAGGGCACAAGGGCAGTCACACCTTCATGTCCCAACTTGTGTGAAGAAAGTTAAAGCTCTCAAATGATGATTCGAAGGAGGAGAAGTCTTATAACTCACCACATGGACGTGTGCCCGACCATGTGGCCTCAAGATGAGAGAGTTTGGATCATGGTTATGAAGAGTACTGTAGCAAAAACACTGTTCATTTCACTGCAGCAGTACTGTAGCGGAATTACTGTTCACGCGACCGCGTGGGAATTCTGCAGCCCACGCGATCGCGTGGGAATTCTGCAGCCCACGCGATCGCGTGGGATCTCACGTGGTCGCGTGAAGACACGTGACTGGCGCGATTCAGGCTTATAAATAGCCCTTTTTGCCGATTCTTTTGGTATCTTTTGTGTGGCTTTTGAGAGGCGAAGCGGCTAGGGTTTAAGGAGGAGGTCTTTGCCGAATTGGAGGGCCGTTCTTCACCAACTTTGATAGTTCTTTCCTCCGTCATAGCATCGAGGGAGTCATTGGCGACCTAGCTTCGGAGAAGGATCCTTCAAGACGTTGAGCGACCCATCAAGGCCAATCATCACGAATTCAAGGGGGTTTATTTCCATGGTTTACATTGCTTTTCATTGTGTTATGTTTTGCTTTGTAATAAACCCCATGGAGGGCTAAACCCTAGTAGATACTTGGGCATGTGAACCCTAGGTTTCGATTCATGTATTGACTTTCTTTATGCTTTCTTTTAAATCCGAGTTTATTTGAGTTTCAATCTTGTTTTATCATTGCTTGCATGCCTTATTGATTCGTATGGTTGTTTGGTATGCTTGATTTGTTGCCTTGGTAAGAGAGAGGTCTCCATTAGGGTTGGAACATATGAGATTGAAGAGGGTTGAGAGGGTGAGTCATGAGATAGTGGAGTGTCCCTTTTTCCTTCCGATTAAGTGTTTCCTATCTCCGTATTCCCTAAGATCTATGCAACCATATTTGGTGTGAGGTGTGAGATTGAGAGATTTCTCCGCCGGGACCTTGTAGGGGGTTAGGGATCTTCCGCCTAGAAGTAGGGTTAGATCTAATTTTAGAAATCGGTTTCACTTTTAGGTATCCCTAAAGCTTATTGCGGTCATATGGGGTGTGAGGTGTTGAGATTGAGCGATTTCTCTGCCGGGACCTTGTAGGGGACTAGTATCGGTGGCCTGGAAGCAGGGACTGATTATTCTTGGATTACCTCGACTCATAGAACTCGGTTTAGAAGCATTTAGTTAGTCTTGCACTTCATGATAGAACCTAGGCCTGAACCTTGCCAATTGTAATCCCAAAATTAAGTTGAATTAATACGTCGACGGCCTGAACAACCTTCGCAATAGCAATCTTTTTGCTCATGTGAACCATTAGATAATTCTTTTTTGTTTTGTTGTTGAGTATCTCTAACAAATTGAGACATCTTTCTTTTTCCCAGCACCATATTTGCTACTTGAGATAACCCTCCCATATACTTTAAAGGCATTTATCTCCCCTGTATTTTTTGTTGTTTCCTAAGTGGATGTTCAAAACAAGCTTCTCTGACAAGTTTTTGTTGTTTATTCAGAGCTTAAGATGTATCCTATACAACCACAAATATCACAAAAAATAAAAGCAGGAAGACATTGAAAGGAAAACTTGTTAATGCTTAATAACAAACTAGACTTACATCAGGCATCCATCTTACAGTCACCGTGTGAGCTTGTGTGGGTATATTTTGGCTAGCTAGATTAGGCATCTGACTAGTTTTAATAGAGAATTAATGTCTTACATAAGACAAAGAACTCTTTGAAAGAAATATAGAATTTTTACCTCTTGCCTAATATTCTGTCTTGGTGGTTGAAATGCGTTGATGGAATTTTTTACCTATTGATTTGCATCAAGCATCCATCCTAGATGAGAAAAGCTATTTTGTACAGGTGGATAAGGTTCTTGGGTGAGAAAAAAGAGATATTAGTGTGTCACCGAATTAAACCAAGAAACATGACTAATTTACCTCTTCCCTTGTACACAACTACACCATTTCAGATGTCACTTGGATCAAAGCTTGAGAATAACCATGCATATTAATGAGACAACAAAAGCTTGAGAATAACCATGCATATTAATTAGACAGGTTGAGCAATATCTTGTTATTGCCCCATTAGCCATGATTTTCATGCAATAGCAGGCCTACCTCTTTACTTGCACCTAATTGAACTCTTTGTAATTCACCTTCAATAAAAGTTTCTGAAGAACCCTGTAGCTAGGCCCAAAAATCACAAATCACCAATTCTAAAATGATTAAAACAAAAACCAGAAAAGACCCAAAACAAGAAACTCACATCAAGCATCCACCTAACAGTAGTTGTAGAACCGGAGTTGTTTTCTCTTCTCAAAGAAGTCCTCTGATTTGTAAAACAAATGTGAATACCATATTATTAGAGCCAGTTATTTAGAAATATACAAACTCTTACCTTTTAAACCCAGGTTAATTTACTGTATGGCTTGTAATGCTTTTTCCAGCTCTCCTATTCTACAAAGAATGCACAACAACATATTAATGCTCTTGCAATTAGTATAACATAAGCCACACTATTTTTGCTCTAAAAATGAAGTATAAAACACTTATAACCAATTTTGGAAGTCGCTTATTACCACCAATTTTTTCCTTGCATGTGCTCACATTGTGCTGACTGTCCACATTTTCTATGTCAGTTGCAATCCTCTCTTGGATACCTTCGATTGACTTCTACTTAGTTCATCTGCTTCCTTCCTTTTGTTATTTTGTGGTTTGCCTAGAGGCCTTCTCAATATGGGAGGTAGAATAGGCTCCATATTCTCCACATGACTCCATTCTTTGGCTCCTGTGATAGGTTGGATGTAATGAGAATAAATTTCTAGTTGTGTTTCCCTAAAGTAACATGAGTGAACAAATTTTTCAGGTCTCTCTTCTATGCTGACCATTGCTACCATAACATGAATATAGGGAATGCCATTGAGATCCCATTTTCTACAAGAGCAACTTTACTCTCCAAATTAATCACATGATGGTCTATTTGTCCACAAAAAACTTGGTACTTTGCACCGCCAGTTTGTTTAGCCCAAAATTTACTAGATTCTTCAATGATCCTTTCAACCTTCCTTTGAATTTTAGTGGTCCAAAATTCCTGGGTACTTGATAAGTTCTTGTGTTATAGTAATGCGAAGCATTATTATCTTACAATGATCTTATCTTTTATCAGATTTTATCACTAAATGGTGTGCATTTGTGTATTCTTATGCATTGTAGGTTTGTGGAGCTAATTTGGAGAAGAAGAACGAAGTTAGATCGTTCTCGTCGTTGTTGGGAAGTTTTTGGACCAAGCAAGGAACAAGGCACGAGCCTAGACTTGTGAGTGTATGCCAACCTCCGTTGGAAGGGCACAAAGGCAGTCACATTCACAAAAAGTCTAACTCGTGTAGCTTAGGAGAACTTCACCAAAAAGGAGATTTGAAGTAATCGGCATGATCTACCATTGATTATGTGCCCAAATCAATGGCCTCGATGAAGAACAACAAATTCGGGAGTGTTTCGGTGAGTACGGTAGCAGCACTGTAGCTTGTTACAGTAGCAAGCTACTGTTCACTTTCTGCCAAAAATCAGGATTCTAGAGAGTTCACACGGGCGTGTGGAAATTCCATACGGCCGTGTGAACTAATTTTCCAGCAACATAGAAACTTCACACGGGAGTGTGGTAATTCCACACGGCCGTGTGAATTCCCGATAAGTCCAATTTAAAGCCGCGACTCAACATTATAAAAGCCCGATTCGCAGACTTTTTGAATATCTTTTGACCTAACTTTCTCCCAAACTTCTGGAGAGTGCGGCTAGGGTTTCGGAGAGAACTTCGTGGAGGTTTAGAGTGCGTCATCGATGTTCGGCGGCCGCACAAGACCACGACCACACCATACGCAAGGGGTTTTCATCAATGTCTTTAATTTGTGCTTTCTTTTATATTTGGATGAACATGTATAGCTCCATGAGGAGCTAAACCCCTCGTGGGTATTCAGACTTGTAAAACCATAGCATTATTATGTTTTTATGACATTGCTATTATGCTTTTCCATTATTGATGAATAAATTCGAGTTTCAATTTTAATTATCTTTTGCTATTGTTTTCCCTTAGCCGTGACACTAGAGTTGAGAACAATCTAGGTTACCCTTTGGAGGTGTGACAACTCTTATAGGGTTAGACTACTCAAGATTGAAGGGGGTTGAGAGGGTGAGTCGTGAGGTAGCGAAGCGTCCCCTTTCCCCTCCTGTATGATTTCTCTCTACCTCCATTTTCCTTGATTTCTTAGCGGTCGAAATAGAGTGAAGTGCTAGGTAGATAAACTCCCTTGGGGCTTAGTTGCGCAAGCAACAGAGTGAAAGGTTGACATGAATCCTAAGCACTGGGGCTTAATCTATACTAGGGTTCTTCCACCTGGAGCAAAGGGTTAGAACTACACATAGGAACAGGTTTTATCACTAGGAATCTCTAGAGTTTAAAGCAATCCCATGTAGTGTTAAGCTTAGGTAGATATACTCCCCTAGGGCTTAGTTGCGTGAGCGACAGAGTGAAGGGTTGACGTGAATCCTAATGCCGGGGCATAGTGTTGGGGTTAGTTATGGTTGACCTTAGGTTTAGGACCATGAGTTTAAGGATATCCTCGACTCAATTAACATCAATAGGAAAGTATAATAGCATAGTCTTGTACTAGAAGCATAAGTCCTAGAGGTAGCTTGTCCGGATACCCTATTTCATCCATTACTAGTCTTTCTCTTTTAACTTTTATTTGCACTTTCTTATCTTCCACCTCTCTATTTAATTTCTTGTCTTTTAGTATAATTGATTCCATAATCCACTCATCAATTCGATTATCACTTTTCGTACACCGCACAACTAAATAGTGAAATCTTGTGTTTTAAATCCCTATTCCCTGTGGATTCGACTACCACTCACCCGGGTAATTTTATTACTTCAACAAGCCCGTGCACTTGCAGGATACACGCAAGGGGTCGTGTCAGCAACTAAGCCCCAGGGGAGTTTAACTCCTAGCACTTCACTTTATCTCAACCACTAAGAAATCATAGAACGCGGAGGTAGGGAGAATCACACCACAGGGAAAAGGGGACATTTCGCTACCTCACGACTCACCCTTTTGACCCTCTCCAAACTTAAGTAGTCTAACTCTGTAGGAGTTGTCACACCTCCAAAGGATAAGCTAGATTGTTCTCAACCCTAGTGTCACGGCTAAGGAAAAACAATTACAAGATGCAATTAAGATTGAAACTCAATTTTATTCATCAATAATGGGAAAGCATAATAACAATGTCAAAGAAACATAATCATCCTAGGGTTTACAAGTCCGAATACCCACAAGGGGTTTAGCTCCTCATGGAGCTATACAAATCCATCAAAATATGAAAAGAAATACAAATTGAAAGCATAAATGAAAACCCCCTTGTGTTGAGTGTGGCCGTGGTCTTGTGCTGCCGCTGGACGTTGATGTCGATGCCGATGACGCTCCCCAAACATCCACAAAGTCCTCTCCAAAACCCTATCCGCAACCCTCTAAAAGTTAGGTCAGAAGGTAGCCAAAAAGATCGAGAAAAAGTCTCCAAAGCCCTCTTTTATAATGCTGAGTCGTGGCTTTAAATCGCTAAAATCGGGATTTCACACGGCCGTGTGGAATTTCGACACGCCCGTGTGAAGTTTCTGTTTTGCTGATCTTCGGCAGACAGTGAATAGTAACTTGATACAGTATTTTAGCTATAGTAACTTGTTACAGTGCTGCTGCAGTACTCTTGCCAAAATGCTCCCGAATTCGTTGTTCTTTATCGAGGCCGTTGAATTGGGCACACAATCAATGGTAGATCGTGCCGATTGCTTCAAATCTCCTTATTGTTGAAGTTCTCCTATGCTAACACAAGCTAGACTTATTGTGAATACGACTACCTTTGTGACCTCCAAAGGAGGTTGGCACACACTCAAAAGTCTAGACTTGTGCCTTGTTTCTTGCTTGGCCCGAAAACTCCACAATAACGGCGAACACGATCTAACTTTGCTCCTTTTCTCTAAATTATCTTCACAACCCTATAATGTACAAAAGCACACAAATGCACACTATTTAGTGATAAAATCTGATGAAAGTAATGCTCATTGCAATATAATAACACTTCATATTACTATAACACGAGCACTTATCACTTTTCTCTTATTCATGCTCTCTCAGGCTCGTCTACCTTCCAAAACCAACTTTCCTAGCTTGAAGAGCCAATTGAACTACCTCCTAAAAGCTCTAGTTTCCTGTGACTGCCATCTTCTCCCAGATGTTAAGGTTTAGTCCGGCCTAGAACTTCAAACACAAATTCCTCTGAACCTACTAATTTAGTCCTTTAGCATTGTCTCATAGTCGGTTATAGATCTGCCACCCTGACTTAGCTACATGAATTCCTGCCTCTTTTGATCTATATGGAAGTAAGTGTATACTCCTCATCAAACTCCTTCTAAAAATCTGACAAAGTCAAAGCATTACCAAAACAACCTTTCAGACTTTCCCAGCAATATCTACCTCTGGCCTTAAGCAACCTCTTAGCGACCTTGAGCCTAAACACATCTTCTATAACCATGTCATTAAAAGTGGCTATTACTCCCTTTAGACACTCTTTGGCCACCCAGGCATCGCTTGTGCCATGAAAGAAACTACAACTCAACTGTTGGGCTTTGTTTAGGAGCTTAGAGAGGAATAAACTTTGACTAGACTTATTGTTCACTGCAAGGACTAGGAGAACTAACTGCATCTTGTCCGATGCTAAAGAAGGCTATTGCGCAGTCAGTATAGACCCTCCATACATGTTCCAAAAACTTATGAAGTCCCTGAACTCCTAATAGGTTGGCTGCCAATCTTGATGGTCCTAATAGGCCCTAAAAGCCTGGATTACCTCTGGGGATAGAGCTAACTTGGACATTGGCTCAAGTATCCTTGCACTATGTGATAAGTGCTCATGTTAAAGTAATACGAAGTATTATTTTTCTTACATTGAGCATTACTTTTCTCAGATTGTATCATTAATTGTTGTGCATTTGTGTTCATTTGTCCATGTAGGGTTGTGGAGTAAACTTAGAGAAGAAAGAGCAAAATTAGGTCATGTTCGCCATTGTTGGGGAGTTCTTGGACCAAGCAAGGAAAAGACACGAGTTATAGACCTGTGGGTGTGTGCCAACCGCCATTGGAGGGGCACAAAGGCAGTCACACTCATAAAAGTCTAACTCGTGTAGCATTGGAGAACTTTGTCAATAAGGAGAAATGAAGCAATTGACATGATCTACCATTGATTGTGTGCTAATTCAACAACCTCGATGAAAACATGAAATTGGGAACATTTTATGCGTGAGCACTGTAGTAGTTACTACAATAATTTATTGTAGCTAAACTGTAGCAGTTTACTGTTTACTGCGCACCAGAAAACCAATTCCAGAGAATCCACACGGCCGTCTGGAAATTCCACACGGCCGTCTGGATGCCCGATTTCAACTGATTTTACAGTCGCGACTCAGCACTATTTAAAGGACTTTTTTGGAACTTTTTGGGGATCTTTAACTGTCTTCTGGGGAGGTCGCGGCTAGGGTTTGGAGAGGATTTTGTGGAGGTTTGGAGCGCATTTATGGCATCGACATCGAATTTCGTTGGAAGATAGCTATTGGGGGAGGTTTCATCGGCACCGATCAAGCGAGGTGTGCCCTAGGCATGACAAGGGGCTTGGTAGAGAGACGCAGCGGCAGCACAAGACCATCACCACGCATCACAAAGGAGGTTTCATCTATGTTTGTTATTCTTGTCGACTTATATACATTGATGGATTTGTATAGCTCCAAGGAGAGTTAAACCCCTTGTTCCAAGAGATCTTAGCGGTCGAAGTAGAGCGAAGTGCTAGGAGATGAACTCCCCTGGGGCTTAGTTGCGTGAGCAACAGAGTGAAGGGTTGTAGTGAATCCTAGTGTTGGGGTTTAACTGAGACTAGGGTTCTTTGACCTGGACCAAAGGGTTAGAACTATATTTAAGGACAAGGTCTTTCACTTGGAATCCCTAGACTGTAATGCAGTTCCACGTAGTGTGAGGCTTAGGAAGTTGGACTCCCCTGCGGCTTAGTTGATAGATCAACAGAGTGAAGGATCGTAGTGAAACCTAATGCCGGGGCATAGTGTGGGACTAGTCACGGTTGACCTTAAGTTTGGGACAGAGTGCTTAAGGATGTTGATTGATTTCCCGCAAGTGTAGGGGATCGCCAAGTAATACCTCGTACAAAAGCACGAGGATCGTGTTCCACGGGGCTAAGGAGCTACTCTTACTCCTCCATCGCCTATTATCTAACCTAACAACACAAGCATGGATGTATATTCTACTAAAGCAAAGAAATAAATACGATATGATTAAACAAATTTAAAAACATACAATGTTGTTGCAAGTACTACAATGAAGAGTGAAGGCCTGTGGATGTGGATCCCCTTGAGGGGTCATCATGATACATGGATGAAGGATAAAAGGTAGCTTGGTTGATTTAGACCAAAGGATCTCAAGATTAGATCAACCCCAATTTCTCGGCGATTCAACCCTAATCCCATACGGATATCAGTTGGAATCTCTTCCTAGCCAACATCCCTACGATTGCATTAAGTATGAGGAGATTTCAAAATAAGGATACACTAACCCTAGTCTATCCTTATAGCTCAGAAGGCTATTGACACCCAATTTCTCGGTGTGCCAATACAAGTAACCCCTTTTAGTTCATTAATGACCTAATACACGCGAGTAGGTCACATCTACGTGTATAATTCAAGAAAGAACTACGGATCTCTCCATGTGGTAGTTCTAGACATGAAGCACAATGAACTAAATCTTAAACCAAACCAAGCTTACAATTAAGTAAAGATCATCCAAAATACATGATAAACCCCCCCAAGGTTCACCAACATCCGGTGACCTTGGGGGTCTAGTGTGCCATCAAGCGAGTAACAACAAAAATACAAAGTAAATCACTTAAAAAGCTCATAAATGACACTCCCTAGATGAAATGATGAAGAAGGAGGTGGAGGTCCGGCCGAATGACGCTTTCCCCCATCCAAGAGATGCCGAATGACGCTTCCCTTGGCTTGGATCCTTGCTTCCTTGATGGTGAAGCTTCTCCCCTTCAAAATGATGCTCTTGCCTTCTTTCTTGGCTCCAAATCATCGTTTTTCCCAAAGATCTCTTCGTTTCTTTTCCTTAGATGCCGGCCAAGAAGTCCCCCTTGTGTGCCCTAAAGAAATCCCTAAATATTCCCGCAGTATCCCGAGGTGGATAGATTGATCCCGGGGTGGATAGGTAGGCAAAGATAAGGCAAAACTTGGCTCATGTGGGGGTGTATCCCGGGGTGGATAAGGGGCAGTAAACCCTAATACAAAATCACTATCTTTTGATGCTCACGGCCCCTTATACGGCCCCGTATGCTGCACTGTTCATTCTTATGCACTTCCATTATTTCCAGCACAAAACTCCTCAGGTGCAACAGCAACTGCTACAGTAAATACGCTATAGTGCTGCGACGTCGGAATTTCATCCTTTTTCACCCAAATGGCATTCTCGTGCTCCTCATGGCTCTCCCGTGTCTTACAACATAAATGATAGTCGATTAAGCACAAAACGGGCATTAATTCTTAACAAAATACATGCTAAGTGTACAAAATACGCATATTAAAACATATACATTTAGACACTTATCAAATATCCCCACACCTAAGCATTTGCTTGTCCCCAAGCAAACAAATCATGAAAAACAAAGGGAAAGATAAGTGGCTAAATGTACATCTCCGGCTCAAACAAATACGAGATTCTACAAGTATAGAATAATGATACACAGATGTTGAGTTACAGTCAATACGTACAACAAAATGATCCTGTCTCACTTCTTATATGACTGTGCAGTGTAAGTGACTCTTTGATCTCATTTGCCCTGACCTAGTCTAGCCCTATGACTTCAATCAATAAAGCTCTATATGCCAATCACTCCACAAGTACAGAGTACCAAGTCTTAAAATGCTAAGCGCCACTTGAATGAACAAATAAGATCTTTCTAAGTCTATACTTGAAACTAAATCCCCTTTCTTCTCAAAACACCAAGTAGGCAGTCTAAGTGATCACTAGGGTTTTATTTACATGTATGAACAATATTTTTTTTATTTTCGAGTTCGCCTAACGTAGACTGCACCAAAATCTTTCAGGAGGGTGCACATGCTGGTTAGGCACAAGAGCCACCCAACTACTCGATTACAGTCTACATAGACGCATTCATGCTTCATTAGCAGAGGAATACTGACATAGACTCTGTTTTTTTTTTTTCACCCTAGATCAAACCTTTAGACTACACTACAAGTAACAAAACTAGGACTAGCTCAAAAAGACTTAGAAGTTCTTAAGAGTTCATTGAAGGATAGAACTTATTAGTCTAAGGCTAAGTACTCAAAATTGTGTGTTAAGCATACAAGAGAGTTAAGAAAGTCAAGTAGGCTATTCCCAGGGCATCAGCAAAAGACTCAGTGCACAAAACAATACTAGGGGTGAAACAGGATTCAATAGAGCACAACAAGAAAAATGTAACTCACATCAATCATTAATTCATACTTCAAGAATCTCACAAGAAAGTAACAAGCCATCATTGATAACACTAGCATGTAAAGTTGACCTAATACATGTAAAAACACCCATCCCCACACCTAGTGTTGTACATTACCCTCAATGTACACTAATCATGAAAATAGAGGCAATATAAACAATAATAATAAAGGAGGAGGGTGAAAACGAACTTCCCTGGTTTATCTTGTAAAAATGGCGAAATGTGACCCGACTAAAGTGTACGGCGAGCTTTACATGTCGGGTCCGGCTCCCACAAAATGTAGAGATGCTCACCAAATTCCCCTCAATGCCCTGCAAAGCACAGGGGCATACCATCATTCAAAAAAAAATAAAAAAAATAAAAAAATAAAGATTAATACTAGGGAGCAGTCAAACACACAACTAAATAAAAGCAACCAGAGTTCTACAAAGTGTTGTTCAGGGTATAACCCTTCCCAACTTATTCAAAACTAACAAACACACGTGCAGAAAATAAAGAAAACAACAATAAATAGAGACAACATGCTGCTAAAAGATAAATAAGTGTCCATGCTCAAGAATGAAACGGCTCGTCGATAACAGGTGGGACAGGTGTGTCAGTGTAGGATGCGGTGCCAGTCCGCGAAGATGAACCGCGAGCAGAGATGGCAAACTGGCGAAAGTCCTCGGTGAGCATGCACTGACCCTCTAGGATCTGGTACAGCTGTCCGCGTATCTCACGCTGCTCGTAACGGATGGCCTGAATATCGCTCTCCATTCCTCGCAACCTAGCTTCGAAGCCCGATGATGATGTGGTGCCAGGAGTGGGAGTGGGCGTGTCATCAGGATCAGAGTCAGTGTCTGCTGGCAAACTGGACTCCCCGGCCGATGACTGTCGGGAAAATCGGTAACGGGCACCTCTCTTTTCAACTAGACCAACAGCTAGCAAGATATTCGCGCCAAGGGCCGCTGCACCACCCACAAACGTCACATCACGGGCGCAGTCTAACAATTTCATACCGCGAATCAACCTGGTGATGTACGGACCCAAGAAAATAGCACCTAATCACATGTACTGTGCGTGATGAATAAATGCTTCAGCCACAAGATGCCCAAGGTGGAGAGGGCATTGCTCAAAAATCCCAAACAAAATCAGTAGATCAGAGTTAGACACTACTCCAGTACTATCCTTTCGGCCCCCTATGGAACGAGTAATTAGGGCATGCACATATCTCATGATAGGATCTGCAATCCGGGATGTCTTTCGAGTGTTTTTGGGGTCGCTTGGGGCTATGGTGGCGCAATATTGATTCGCATTTGCATGCGGTGGAAAATCGACTCGGATTTGGCCAATCGGAATGGAGTTCATGTATTCCTCGTCATAGACCCCCAAGTAACTTGCAAATTCGACGTGAGACAACTCGCGAAGCCTTCCAAAAGCTTGGAAGCGGATAGTCCCCTGTTTCTGACAGATGATGCGTCGCCGGTCTTGTTGTGCCTCAAAGGTGCTCAGAACCTCCAAAGTGAGTTGCCGATTTGTTGGTTCATCGATAGTAAATAAGTTCACCCAACCATTTTGAGATAGAACTTCCCTCACTTGGTTGGCAATTCCAAGCTCTTCCAAAAAATTCCAATCAATCCGTCGGACGGTGACAAAGGGTTTAGTCTTCAATGTTTCGTATCGTGCCATGTGAAGGGGGTGTGCGAACGTAGGCTCCTCGGCGTTTTGTGTTGAAGCTCGTGGACGTTTTGAAACAACCCTCTTGATGTTTGGCATCCCTACAACACATAAGATCTTCATCAAGCCTTAACCAATCCATTACAATACCAAAAATAACACAAAAAGCAAGAAACAAATGAGAAAGGGGCATGAATAGGGTCCATACGGCCGTATAGGAGGCCGTATGGACACTATTCATGGTGTAGCATTTCCTTAACATCATGAAGATCGAAAACGTTTTATAATGATTCAATGGGAGATGAACAAACAACATTCACACCACCAACACATGATAAAAGCAAGAATTTATTTACCAAAAAGCTCCATGAAATTTAGAGAAAATGAGAAAGAGAATTCTAGGGCACCAAAAAGCTTATCGGTGAATCCTTGGTCGAACTTGCTAGAAACTGTTGGCAAATCACTAGATCGAGGTCTCAAATTGTCTAGGAGGTGATCTAGAACAAAAGATGGAGAGATTTGGTTGAGGAATGATGGGAAAAAGGAGAGGAGAAATGATGGAGATGAAGGGAGAATGGAGAAGAAGACCCAAAGAATCAAATAATGGGGGGGTTAAGACACTAGGCCGAGCTTCACGACCTCTCTCACAGCCGTGAGAAGGGCCGTGAGGCCTAGTGCAAATCCCCAGCCCGTGCTTGACTGCTACTAGACCACGTTTCACGGCCCCCCTCATGGCCGTGAGGGGGGGGCGTGAACCCTAGTACATTTTCATTGGCGATTTGTTCACGGCCTCTCTCACGGCCCCCTGAGGGCCGTGAGGACCTGGGGAGGCTAGCTTAGGGTCAAAATGCATTCTAAAACTCTCCGGGACGATTATAACATGATCTATAACACCTCCTACTCGAAAGAAATACGCAAAAGACTCGAATGACCGCATGAATCGACAACAAAACAAGTAGGCACAACAAAGAAAAATCTAAAACAACACACATGATGAAAGCAAAAATTTTGAGGAAGGACTTATTCAAATGCAAAAAAAATAAGGAAACTAACACATTGCAAAGTAGAAATGAACAACTAAAATATGAAAATTGAATTAAAAACCCCCGAACGCTTGGGTTGTCTCCCAAGAAGCGCTTGTTTAACATCACGAGCCTGACGTACCTTCTCACTTACCTCACGGGGGTTCGAAGAGTTTGAAGTGACCCCCGGTCCCCATTGAATCATTATTGTTGCCCGGTAAGTTCAATGACATCAAAGAGAATACATTACACTTTTCATGAGTAAAGAGGGGCTCGAACTTTACCTTCCCTCCTAGAGGCTTTAAACGACGAGGGTTGGTACCTTTTTTTTTTTTTTTTTTTCTCGGACTTCCCTCCAAATTTTCTTCAACATTGATTCTTTTTTCTCTTTTTCCTTGGTATTGGTATATATGACTTCCTCCTTTGGTTTCTTCAAAATGTGACTTGGAGGGGAATTGTGGGTGTTCTTTGTCCTCCACCTCTTCTAAGTATTCATCCAAAGGATTCAATGATAACACCTCCTGCACACAAGTAGAAATTAATAGATCAGTTTCATCAACAAAATACAATGTGTCATCATGGTCAAGGGAATGTTTCATGGCCGCTGGCAGTGTGTAAATTACTTCTTCCTCCCCAACCCTTAAAGTCAATTTTCCTCCTTTTAAATCGATGAGAGCTCCAGAAGTGGTTAGAAAGGGGCGACCAAGGATCAGAGGTATCTCCACATCTTCATCCATGTCCATGATCACAAAGTCTACAGGAAACACCAATTTGTCCACCCGGACAATCACATCTTCCACAATCCCACGGGGTTTTCTTGTTGATCGATCCGCCAATTGCAAAGTCATCCTCGTAGGTCTAAGTTCCTCCAAACCAAGCTTCAAGTACATGGTGTAGGGCATGACGTTGATGCTTGCCCCCGAATCCGCTAGTGCATTTTCCTTCACTCCCCCTTCAAGCACACATGGGATTATAAAGCTACCCGGATCTTTCAATTTTTGGGGGAGCTTCTTTTCCAAAATGGCCGAGCAATTTCCCAAGAGTGCCACGGTACCTTCTTCTTCAAGTTTTCTTTTATTTGTGAGGAGCTCTTTTAGAAACTTGGCATACTTCGGCATTTGTGTTAAAACCTCAACGATTGGGATATTGATGTGGAGTTGCTTGAAAATATTGATGAATTTCCTGAATTGGACATCTTCCTTGTCTTGCTTCAATCTCGCCGGATAAGGAATTTGGGGCTTGTACTCCGGTGGCTTTGAGTGTTCCCGAGAGTGAGCTTTATTGTTTTCCTTTCGAGCAACCTCCTGCGCAATTTTTTCAGCGGGGTGGGGATCTTCTTCAAAGGCTATCCCGGTTTCTTTGACACTTGGGTTAACTTCAACCCTTGTCTCAATTTGTTTTCCGCTTCTAAGGGCAATGCCCTTTAAGTGCTCCCTTGGGTTCTCCTCAGTGTTGCTAGGGAGACTACCAGAAGTCCGTTCTGAATTTGCCTTAGCAAGCTACCCCACCTGATGCTCAAGTGATTGTACAGAGGCTTGAAGATTTCTCAAGATGGAACCAAAATCATTGAATTGAACATTCACCTTCCCAAATTGTGTGTCCATGTTGCTAGTTACAGTGTTGAACCTTGATTCAGTGTTAATCATGAACTTAGCAAGCACATCTTCTGTAGTGAACCTCTTCTCTTGTACAGGTGGTTGAACTTGAGGACATTGTGGAGGGGCCACTTTTTGTTGCTGCCCCTGATTCCAAGAAAAGTTAGGGTGGTATTTCCACCCCGGATTGTAGGTAGAACTGTATGGATTTCCCTGTGGCCTTGGGCCCCCAATGTAATTAACAGTCTCAATGGGTGCGACAGAGGAGCTAGCAATAGGACATTAGGTGGCCCTATGTCCACCACCACATGTGCTACAACTCATCGCTGATTCAGATTTTGAACTACTACCCATGAGCGTATCAATCTTCCTAAACAACATCTCAACCTTTGCGGCTAGAGCATCATCGGCCTTAACTTCATAAATTCCGGCCCCTTTCTGTGGTGTTCCTCTCGAGGCCCAGTGAGATTCATTGCTTGCCATGGACTCTAGTAGTTGCTTGGCCTTATCAGGGTACTTGTTGCTAAGCGATCCACCCGCCGCGGCATCAATGAGTTGGCGGGTGGCATAATTCAGCCCATTGTATATAATTTGTACCCGCATCCATGAAGCAAACCCATGGTGAGGAAATCTTCGAAGAAGGTCCTTGAATCTTTCATAAGCTTCAAATAAACTCTCCGATTCTCCTTGCTTAAAAGCTGAAATTTCTTGCCCCAACCTTACCGCCTTGCTAGGAGGAAAGTATCTTCCAAGAAATTTCTCAACCATGTCTTTCCATGTCTTGATTGAACCCGGCGGTACAGAAGTGAGCCATCGATATGTAGCATCCCTAAGACTGAATGGGAAAAGTCACAACAGGATAGCATCATCCGTCACCCCATTTATCTTGAATGTAGAGCATATTTGAAGTAAACGGGCAATGTGATCATGTGCATCTTCGTTTGCAAGCCCATTAAACTGTACCGAATTCTGGACCATTCCAATCGTGCTTGCTTTGATTTCAAAATTATTGGTTGCAATAGTAGGTGCTTGGACACTGAATTCTTCACCAGTAAATTGTGGCCTTTCATATTGGGATAATGTTCGTCTCTCCTCGGCCATGACGGATGATGATAAATCCTCAACTAAAATGTCTTGCTCACTTGAGCTTTCACCAATTTCTCTTCTTCTACGACGCAAGGTTCTCTCAATTTCACTATCCGGCTCAATTAAGTTTGCCGGATTTCCACGTGTCATACACGGTACCTTGCACAAATCAAGAAAGATAGAACAAGTCAAGCTCAAAAGAAATGAAAATAAGAGAAAAGAAAAGAGACAAAAAAATAAATGGCTAGAGTAATAAGCTAGAAGTTTCTCAGAATTCCTTAGACCTTCCCCGGTAACGGCGCCAAAAACTTGATTGATTCCCCACAAGTGTACGGGATCGCCAAGTAATACCTCGTACAAAAGCACGAGGATCGTATTCCACGGGGCTAAGGAGCTACTCTTACTCCTCCATCGCCTATTATCTAACCTAACAACACAAGCATGGATGTATATTCTACTAAAGCAAAGAAATAAATACGATATGATTAAACAAATTTAAAAACATACAATGTTGTTGCAAGTACTACAATGAAGAGTGAAGGCCTGTGGATGTGGATCCCCTTGAGGGGTCATCATGATACATGGATGAAGGATAAATGGTAGCTTGGTTGATTTAGACCAAAGGATCTCAAGATTAGATTAACCCCAATTTCTCGGCGATTCAGCCCTAATCCCATATGGATATCGGTTGGAATCTCTTCCTAGCCAACATCCCTACGATTGCATTAAGTATGAGGAGATTTCAAAATAAGGATACACTAACCCTAGTCTATCCTTATAGCTCGGAAGGCTATCGACACCCAATTTCTCGGTGTGCCAATACAAGTAACCCCTTTTAGTTCATTAATGACCTAATACACGTGAGTAGGTCACATCTACGTGTATAATTCAAGAAAGAACTACGGATCTCTCCATGTGGTAGCTCTAGACATGAAGTACAATGAACTAAATCTTAAACCAAACCAAGCTTGCAACTAAGTAAAGATCATCCAAAATACATGATAAACACCCCCAAGGTTCACCAACATCCGGTGGCCTTGGGGGTCTAGTGTGCCATCAAGCGAGTAACAACAAAAATACAAAGTAAATCACTTAAAAAGCTCATAAATGACACTCCCTAGATGAAATGATGAAGGAGGAGGTGGAGGTCTGGCCGAATGACGCTTTCCCCCATCCAAGAGATGCCGAATGACGCTTCCCTTGGCTTGGATCCTTGCCTCCTTGATGGTGAAGCTTCTCCCCTTCAAAATGATGCTCTTGCCTCCTTTCTTGGCTCCAAATCGTTATTTTTCCCAAAGATCTCTTCGTTTCTTTTCCTTAGATGCCGGCCAAGAAGTCCCCCTTGTGTACCCTAAAGAAATCCCTAAATATTCCCGCAATATCCCGTGGTGGATAGATTGATCCCGGGGTGGATAGGTAGGCAAAGATAAGGCAAAACTTGGCTCATGTGGGGGTGTATCCCGGGGTGGATAATTGGCAGTGAACCCTAGTACAAAATCACTGTCTTTTGATACTCACGGCCCCTTATACGGCCCGTATGCTGTACTGTTCATTCTTATGCACTTCCATCATTTCTAGCCCAAAACTCCTCAGGTGCGACAGCAACTACTACAGTAAATACGCTACAGTGCTTTCGCTACAGTGCTGTGACGCCTGAATTTCAACCTTTTTCGTCCAAATTGCATTCTCGTGCTCCTCATGGCTCCCCCGTGTCTTACAACATAAATGATAGTCGATTAAGCACAAAACGGGCATCAATTCTTAACAAAATACATGCTAAGTGTACAAAATACGCATATTAAAACATATACATTTAGACACTTATCAAATATCCACGACTCATTAAACATCAATAAGAGAGTATAATACATTGTATTGCACTAGAACATTAGTCCCAGGGGAAGCTTGTCCGGGTACCCCATTTTAGATTGATTTTTTCTCTCTTTACTTTTTGCTTGCACTCTCTTATCTTTCATATTTCTCTTTCATTTTCTTGCACACATATTGATTCTTGTCTCATCATTCGTACTTCGCACTAGCTAAGTAGCAATTACCCTTGTCTCTAATCCCTACTCCCTGTGGATTCGACTACCCTCTCACCGGGGTATTTTATTATTACGACAACCTGTGCACTTTCGGGCCCCTGTCAGTATGCACTGACGATGCTATAGCAAGTGCATGGCGTGAACTAGGCTCCTGCCTAAGCAGTGAAAGAAGGACCGTGGAGATGGTACACCTCATCGTCCACCTCTTGGCGATGCAGTAGTAGGTTTAACAACAAGAGCAACTACCCCACTGCATGGATGTGGGCCTGAGCCTAATAAGAAAACCACGAGTCCAACAATTTCCAAATTATCAGAAAACCTTCAAAAGATTAAACAAAAGCTTAATCAATATAAGTTGAGCTTTGAACTGGTTCTAGATCACATGTAAATAATGACCCAAGTTATGGTTAGTTATGGAATGCAAGTTCCTATGCCATAATTTGTTGTTAATCGTATGCATAAGTTTTATTTTACACTGCATTGACATTTTTTTTATTTATTTATCATTGCATTGTTTATTTTTTATTTTCATAATTAACTATTTTTTATTGGATTCTTATTACAGTTTCAAATGAGTCAAGTTATCCATCAATGTAATCACAGTCATCATAAGGATCGCATTGAAAGATATCAAATCAATTGCATCACATATCAATTTGCTTGGACTTTTTTTTTAAGTATGTTGACTTTATCAAGATGTGATGATAGTTTATAATTTTTGGCTTACTCTTTTATTTAGATGCTTCATGTTTGAGATTGTGGGATATTTTATTAAATGCTATTGATTTCATTTTGTTATGCTTTCCTTTATATCATGATACAAGATATTATTGATTGCAACAAAATATGGGATAAAAAATTATATTAAAATATTCATGATGAATGATAAATGGGCCAGGGAAAATTTCACATAATAATTGTGACAACAAAGTATCATCACCATTTATTCATATTTAACTATGATTTTTTATGATAATCTTTCGCCAACTAGTTTAATGATTTACTCACCAATAAATATGCAACTTATTTATCACCTTTTAATTTTGCAAATGTCATAAAATGATAAACATTAACAACTATTTGGTGATGCTATGAATGTCACCCATTCGAGTGATGATTATACTAATGTCACACTTAATTTAACATTTACAAATATTCTATGACGCTATTTTCCAACAACTAGTGATAAAACATTTATTCCACTTCTTCATGTGACGTTCATGTTTTTAACATGAACAACTGAATATTTACCTTATATTTACTGATGGTGTAGGTTATCTAGTGATAGTATTTTTAAATAATGGGTGACAAACTATACGCCACCTATATGGGTGACCGTTTTTCTTTCTGCCATGATTATATGAACATTTCTCTCATGTTTTGTGACGAATAATGACATCTAGTAACCTTTTTTCTTAATAAAGGATGACAAAAACTATGTCACCTATTTGTATGACAAGATGATTTTCCTCATTCATAGTTGAAGATTTACTATATATTTTTATTACAATCCAAGATATTGTATGACACTCTATAATTTATTGTATGACCAAAATAACCATCACCATAACATAGCTACAATGTGATGTTCGTTTATGATGTCATGAATATTTTAACATTTTGCGACGACAATGTGCATATCATCATAATATATCTTAACATTTTGTGACATAGTGTTGGATGTCATCAAATATGATACACGATGAGAATTTTATATTGTGTGATGCCAACTAGTGTGCCAGTAATAATCAAATTTGTTGTAGGGCAAGTTGATAAGTTCTTGGAAGCACATATTTTGTATATCATTTACACTGCATTTAGCATGAGATTTGACATGTTTAGCACAAACTAGTACATAATTTCTATTTTTTTGTTCATCATGAGCTTTTATTTTGTCTTAGGGCCAAAAACGAGAATATGGGGATGTTTCAAAGCAAAATAGATCAACTTGCTGAATCAAAGCATCACCACAGCTCACAATGGTTGTGGCAACATCTCACCATAGCCGTTGTCCACTTCTATCCTAGCCATTATCAAGCCATGGCAGTGTGGAATCATAGAGAATAACATAGAAGTCATAACGCTCTTAACAATGGCCGTTATGAACTATCACAGTTGTGACCAATCCACATAATGCCCAGTAAAGACCGTGCCAGGATACAACTTGGAACCCAAGAAATGACTTACTCACCACGGCCTCCACAATGTGTATGTTGAGGCCATGGCTGACTCAATATTATAATAACCCTAGTAATTACTATTGAGGGGAGGTTCTTTTGCTAAATTGTGTACAGCGGTCAGAGTTCTTGATATCTGTGCCGCTAGAGACGAATTTCACCTTGATTTTAGCAGATTCCGATAAGTTTTCAAAGGGTGATTCGATATGTATCAATAGTGGAGAGTGCAAGAAGAGATTTGTCACCGTCTTTATTTACAGCTTTATTCTTGATCAATAGGTCCCCAATTCTAGAAGAATTGTATGGCTGCTCTGGGAACTTTGGTTATTGCTTGTGAACCTTTATTGACAATTCAATAAATCTTTCTAGTCTTTTGTGATTCATTATATTTTTATTTAAATATTATCTTGTTGATGTGGTGAGGAAGATATGCCTTTGCATTAGAACACACATGTCTTATTAAATCTATGTATGTGCTAAGAGATTAGGCATTGCTAGGTTTCCATATTTGGATTTGATTGCCCCTTAGGCTTAGTGTTTTATATGTCACTTTTAGAGGAGTTCTTGAACTTAAGGGAAACATAGGTGGCTTGGATGGAAGAGATTCCATCTTAAGTTCCTAGTGTTTTAGACCTAGTTGCGAAGAGATTGGCATCAATAGGCCCTTGAATTCCCTCAGTCCAATATTAGATTGAATTGTCATTTCCTAACTCTATTTCACAAGTAATTGCCAAGAGAATCATTATATGATTTCCTCAATTGAACTATATTAAGTAGTTTGCAAAAGTAAGCTTAAGAAATAATATAGACCTTAGGCTATTGATTAAGCAAAAAAGAAGTAATATGAGCCTCTCAACGTTTCCTGAAAATACGACCCTCCATGAGGCATTACATGATGACCCATGCACTTGCGGATTTCACAGACTCATGTTATACTAATGCGAAGTGTTATTATCTTGCAATGAGCATTGAATTAATCAGATTTTATCACTAAAATGTGTGTATTTGTTTACTTTTGTGCATTATAGGGTTGTGAAGACAAATTGGAGAAAAGAAACGAAGTTAGATCGTGTTCACCGTTGTTGGTGAGATTTCTGGACTAAGCAAGGAACAAGGCATGAGCACAGACTTGTGAGTGTGTGGCAATCTCTTTTGGAGGGGCACAAGGATAGTCACATTCACAATAAGTCTAGCTCGTGCTAACAAGGAGAACATCACCAATTAAGAGATTTGAAGCAATCGACACGATCTACCGTTAATTGTGTGCCCAATTCAACGGCCTTAATGAAGAACGGCGAATTCGGGTGTGTTTCCGCATAATTACTATAGCAAAAATACTGTAACAAGTTACTGTTCACTGTCTGCTGAAATTCAGAAAACTAGAAACTTCACAGGGGCGTGTGAAAATTCCACACGGCCGTGTGAAATCCCGATTTCTGTGATTTAAAGCCGCGACTCGTGATTATAAAAGCCCGTTTTGGAGACTGTTTTGGGATCTTTTTGGCTCTTCTTTGCCTAACTTCTAGAGAGGCGCGGCTAGGGTTTGGAGAAGACTTCGTGGAGGTTTGGAGCGCGTCATCGGCCTCGACATCAACGTCCGACGGCCGCACAAGACCATGGCCACATCGCACACAAGGGGGTTTTCATCTATGCATTCAATTCGTGTTCTTATTATTATTTTGATGGATTTGTATAGCTCCATGAGGAGCTAAACCCCTTGTGGGTATT
This sequence comes from Dioscorea alata, assembly GCA_020875875.1. NCBI lineage: Eukaryota > Viridiplantae > Streptophyta > Magnoliopsida > Dioscoreales > Dioscoreaceae > Dioscorea > Dioscorea alata. Next base: position 10,013,820 of record CM037013.1, on the reverse strand, counting down.
CGGACTTGTAAACCCTAGGATTATTATGTTTCTTTGACATTGCTATTATGCTTTTCCATAATTGATGAATAAAATTGAGTTTCAATCTTAATTTCTTCTTGTTATTGTTTTCCCTTAGCCGTGACACTAGGGTTGAGAGCAATCTAGGTTATACTTTGGAGGTGTGACAACTCCTATAGGGTTAGACTATTTAGGATTAAGAGGGTTGAGAGGGTGAGTCGTGAGGTAGTGGAACGTCCCATTTCCCCTCCGATGTGATTCTCCCTACCTCCATGTTCCATGATTTATTCGCGATCGAAATAGAGTTAGGTGCTAGGAGATAAACTCCCCTAAGGCTTCGTTGTGCGAACAACCAATTGAAGGATTGAAGTGAATCTTAGTGCCGGGACATAATTTAGACTAGGGTTCTTTCACATGGACCAAAGGATTAGAACTATACATAGGAACAAGGTAAATAACTAGGAGTCCCTAGAACTTAAAGCAATTCCATACAGTGTGAGGCTTAGGTAGATAGACCTCCCTAGGGCTTAGTTGATAGTTCAATGAGAGTTAAGGGTCGTAGTGAAACCTAATGACCGGAACATAGTGTTCGGGTTAGTCATGGTTGACCTTAGGTTTGGGACCGTGTGTTGAAGGATCTCCTCGACTCAATTAACATCAATAGGATAGTATAATAGCGTTGTCTTGCATTAGAAGCATAAGTCCTAAGGGTAGCTTGTCCGGGTACCCATCTTTTCTCATTGCTTGTCCTACTCTTTTACTCCTACTTGCACTCTCTCACCTTCCACAATTCTATTTTAATTCTTGTTTTTATTAGTTTCTTTCGCACTCACTTAACGATTTCTTTCCACACATCACATTAGCTACATAGTGAATACTTGTATCTCAAATCCCTATTCCCTGTGGATATGACTACCCACTCACCAGGGTATTTTATTACTTCGACAACCCATGCACTTTCGGGCCCTGTCAATGTTTTTGGCGCCATTGCCGAGGAATAGGTGTATTTTTTATACTTGTTTTTTCTATTCTAGCTATTTCACTTCGTTTTCTATTTCACACTTCTTTATCTATCATTGTTTTTATTTTTATTTTTATTTTTTTTTTGCTTTGGCTTCAGGTTATGACCCGCGGGAACCCTTCGGTTCTTGTTGAAGGAGATCCAGAAATTGGTAGATGAACACATCGAAAAAGGAAGGAACTTGTGGAAGAACAGTCCAATCAAGCCAATATCAATTCAAAAGGGTCAGAAGCAATGGCAGAACAAAATGAAGAGCAGAGGACATTGTCTGATTTTGCTAGACCCGCGGTGATGGGGACCCAATCAAGCATTGTGAGGCCCCCAATTACCGCAATGAATTTTGAGTTGAAGCCGTCATTCATTCAGATGTTGCAACAGTCCACACAATTTAATGGGTTGGCCGATGAAGATCCCAACAACCACATAGAGAACTTCCTTGAAGTGAGTGACATGTTGAAGATTAATAGAGTGAAGGACGACGCAATTCGTTTGAGAGCCTTCCCATTTTCATTGAAGGGAAAAGCAAGACATTAGCTTCATTCATTACCGAAAGCATCTATCACTACGTGGGAAGAGATGGCCGAGGCATTCTTGGCTAGATATTTCCTTCCGGGAAAATCAGCGAGGCTCCAGAAACTTCATGCAAATGGAATTGGAGTCTCTATTTGAGACATGGGATAGGTTCAAAGAGCTCCTTCGCAAATGCCCACAACATGGATTCCCCGAATGGATAATCATTCACACCTTCTACAACAGGTTGAATCCGAGTACCAAGTAACTCTTTGATGAGGCAGCAGGAGGAACTTTGGGAAGCAAGACTCCCGGTGAAGCCCAGCACCTTATTGAAGAGATAGCTATGAATAGCTATTAATGGAACACAAGGGACAGAAAAAAGATGGCCGGAATTCATGAGGTTGACGCGGTTACATCGTTGGCAGCACAGGTGGAATCATTGAGTAAGAAGCTAGATGCTCTAGCTTCACCAAGAGTTGCGGCCATCACTACTTGTAACGGTTGTGAGGGAGGTCACGCTTCGAGTGATTTTCCTATTGCTATCGGAGGTACTAGTGCTATGGAGCAGGTCGACTTTGTTGGTAATGCTTATAGAGGACAAGGACAAGGCAACCCGTACAGTGGCACTTATAATCCGGGGTGGAAGAACCACCCGAATTTCTCATGGAGCAATCAAGGGCAGTCGCAACAAAAGAACAACGCACCGCCAGGATTACAAAGTCATCAAGCACCAAACCTAGAAGGCCAAGTGACCGGGCTAGAAGGGAAGATGACCGATCTAGAGAAAACCCTCACGAGGTTTATTTCTTCATCGGATGCTAGATTTCAGACGGTGGAAGCTACACTTCGCAATCACACCGCCTCCCTTTATAATTTGGAGAATCAAGTGGGGCAAATTGCGAAGACTTTGGCAGAAAGAACTCATGGAAGCTTGCCTAGTAATGCAAAGACCAATCCGAGGGAGCAATTGAAGGCAATCACCTTGAGAAGTGGAAAAGAGGTCGAGAGAAATCTCCCTCTAGAGAAGACAAAGGAAGCACCCGAAGTTGAAGAGGTAGAGAGAGAAGCACAAAAGGAGAAAGAGGTGGCACCACCACCCTACAAGCCAAGGATCCCCTATCCTTCGAGGTTGAAGAATGATCAAGACAATGAGCAATACAAGAAATTTCTCGGTATCTTCAAACAGTTGCACATCAACATACCATTCGCGGAGGCATTGGCCCAAATGCCTAAGTATGCGAAGTTCTTGAAGGACCTCTTGACCAACAAGAGGAAGTTGGATGAAAGTGCAGCTGTAGCTCTTGATGCTAATTGCTCGGCCGTCTAGCAAAAGAACATGCCGAGCAAGAGAAAAGATCCCGGAAGTTTTATCATACCTTGCAATATTGGCAACTTGGGTGAAGAGATGGCATTAACTGATTCGGGGAAAGCATCAATGTCATGCCCTACACTTTCTTCCAAAAGCTAGGCTTGGGTGAGCCTAGACCGACTCAGATGCCACTTCAACTTGCTGATTGACACGCCCCTTGCGTGTGTACCCCGCAAGCGCACAGGTTATCGAAGTAATAAAATACCCTAGTGAGTGGGTAGTCGTATCCACAGGGAATAGTGTTCATAAACAAGTGTTATCGCTATTTAGCTATGATGGGAATCGATGATGAGAAAAGTATATATGTATAGATGTAAAACAAAATAAAAGAGTGCAAGAAGAATAATGAGGGTAGGAGAGGTAATCGATATAACGATGGGGTACCTGGACAAAGCTCCCCCTAGGACTAATGCTTCTAGTGCAAAACTTGTATTATGATCTATAATTGATGCCTATTGAGTCGAGGATATCCTTAAACACACGGTGCCAAACTTAAGGTCAACCGTGACTAACCCCAACATTATGTCCCGGTATTAGGATTCACTACGACCCTTGACTCTTGTTGACCTGTCAACTAAGCCCCAGGGGAGTCTATCTTCCTAAGCCTAACACTACGTGTGATTGCTTTAAGCTCTAGGGATTCCTAGTGATAAAATCTGTTCCTATATGTAGTTCTAACCCTTTTGCCCAAGTGGAAGAACCCTAGTCTAGATTAAGCCTCAAACTACGATGCCTCATCTCAACCGCTAATAAATCAAGGAAAACGGAGATAGGGAGAAATCACACCGGAGGGGAAACGGGATACATCGCTACCTCACAACTCTCCCTCTCAACTCTCTTTAATCTTAAGTAGTCTAACCCTATAGGAGTTCTCACACCTCCAAAGGGTAACCTAAATTGCTCTCAACCCTAGTGTCACGGCTAAGGGAAAACAATAGCAAAAGATAATTAAAATTGAAACTCAATTAAATTCATCAATAAAGAAAGCATAATGAAAGTCATAAAAACAATATCATCCTATGGTTTACAAGTCCGAATACCCACTAGCGTTTAGCTCTCCATTGAGCAATACAAAATCAATAAAGATATTAAGAACATATGCATAAAAACCATAAAGAAAACCCACTTGTAGATCATATCGATGGTCTTGTGGAGCCGCCTAGTCTTCTCCACGAATCCCTTGTCAAGCCTAGGGCACACCTCGCCGAATCGATGTTGACGAAAGCTCCCCCAATAGCTTTCTTCCAAAGGATGTCGATATCGATGCCGTATAATCACCTCCAAAGACTTCCAAGAATCTCTCCAAACCCTAGCCGAAAGCCCCCCAAAAGATAGGCAAGAGATAGAAGGGGGGGGTTCCCAAATAGATCTGAAAACGGGCTATTTATAGGCTGAAATCGGGGTTCCACACGCCCCTGTGTTAATTCCACACTGCCCTGTGGAAATTCTGTTTTGTTGATTTTCGGCAGACTGTGAACAGTAACTTGCTATAGTGTTTTCACTACAGTACTCGCCGAAATGCTCCCGAATTCATCGTTCTTCATCGATGCCGTTGAATTGGGCACACAATCAACGTTAGATTATGTCGATTACTTCATTTCTCTTCATTGGCAAAGTTCTCCAATGCTACACGAGTTATAAACTTTTGTGAGTGTGACTACCCTTGTGCCCCTCCAATGGAGGTTGGCACACACTCACAAAGTCTAGACTCATGCCTTGTTCCTTACTTGGTCAGAGAACTCCTCAACAATGGCGAACATAACCTATTCTTGCTTCTTTTTCTTCAAATTGGCTCCAGAACCCTACAATGCACAAAAGCACACAAATGCACACAAATTAATGATAAAATCTGATAAAAAAAATGCTCAATGTAAGATAATAATACTTCATATCACTATAACACGAGCACTTATCACTGATCGATCAGTGAGGCATCCGAGGGGATTGTGGAAGATGTGTTGGTGAAAGTAGATAAATACATCTTTCCTGTGGACTTCGTAGTACTTGATGTCGATGAGGATGTCGAAGTGCCGCTGATTCTTGGGAGACCATTCTTGCGCACTTCCAAGGCTTTGATAGACATGGACGGTGGCGAGCTCACTTTGAGGGTTGGAGACGACAAGCTCACCTATCGCCTCGCCGAAGCCATGAGACATTCTCTTGATTTTGATGACACTTTCTACTTTCATGATACTATTGATGAATGTGTTGATGAATATGTGCAGGAATTGATGAACCCGGATCCATATGAAGGGTGGCCGGACCCGGGAAAGAGGTCAAGTCGAACCCGGGACTCATGAAAAAGATGAGAAGAAAGATGAAGAGAGCGAATAGGCACCACACGAAAAGACCCAAGAACAATGGGGATGAGCAAGAACGGAGTAAGGGTGGTTCACCCTTGTTTGGTAACAAAATCGCTAACTCTCCCTCTATTCTACAAAAATTATGTACTGCATGCTTTCAGGTTGTCGGGAAGAGGGCAACTTTCATTCATGAGCCGCCGTAAGGTAAGACCAGGTACATCAAGCTAAGTGACATTAAACAAGCGCTTCTTGGGAAGTAACCCAAGGTTTTAAAGTTTTTCTAGAATTTAATTTCGTTCTAGCATGAATAAAAGTCTTAGTTATGGTGTCGTGAATTTTTAATGCATGTGTTGCAATTTTATTATGGATTGTTGATGTTTTCGTGTGCCTAAACGATAATTGATGAAATTTGAGTCGGTTGAGCATGTTTTCTATGGTATCTGGTCGTGTTTTGATGGTTTTCACAGGCTCTAAATAACGTAGTTGTGTTTATGAATTTTTCTGCAGAGTATGTGATTTTTCTAAGTAAACCAGAGGAAACACATAGCCGTGTGGAATTTCCACATGGGCGTGTGTTACCAATTAGGGCTCAACCAGAGAGGGCACAGGGTCGTGAATTGGCCCCTGTGAAAAACCTCAGAAAGGGCACACGGTCGTGTGGAATTTCCACACGACCGTGTGAAATCTTGCAGAACTTAAGCTCTTGGTCCAGAGAGTCCACAAGGGCATATGGGTGCCCCAGTGAGTGTCCATGTGTTAAGGCACACGGCCATGTGGGTGTCCCACATAGCGTTGTGAAATTCTGCAGAAAGTCTCCTTCTATCCGAGAATATACAGGGGCGTTTGGCTGTCCCTGTGAGAGAACTTGTGAAAGGTACACGGCCGTGTGGAGCAGTCACACGGCCGTGGGGAACACTTAGACAATTCTCGGGGCAAACCAGAGAAGGCACAGGGGCGTGTGGGTGCCCTTATGCCTGGCCTTGTGTTCTTGGCCAGGTTGGGCACACGGCCGGGTGGGATTTCCACACGCCCGTGTGGAATTTTTCAGAAACCTTCTGTGTTTTCTGTGAATCCACAGGGGCATGTACCAGCCCCTGTGAAGCTTCCCTCTGAAGGCACACGACCGTGTGGGGTAGTCTAGAGAGTAACCAGAGTGCACACAGGGCATGTGCTGGCCCCTGTGAACCCTAATTTCAGAGGCACACGGCCGTGTGGATTCCTATAACTTCAAAAGCCACGCATTTTCTTCTGGATTTTACTGGTGCTTCTTTTGTTTTCCACTCTAAACATCTCCGGCTCTCTCAATCGCTTCCCCGATCTTTTTAGGGTTTTCTAGAGGTTTTATTTGGAGTTTCCCAGCTGATTTCAAGGTTTTCTTCATCCACACATCGGTAAGAAACTTCAACCCTCTTCTCTTCATCAAATCTTGATTTAATTCGTTTTTCTTGATTATTTCACTTGGGTTAAATGATTAAAGTGTATGCGAACATGTTTAGAAAGATTTTAGAGTGAATTAGAGTGTAAAAATGAGATTTTTAGCCCCACGGCCGTGGAGCTCTGTTCGCTCGATGATCCACACGGGCGTGTGGAATTTCCACACGGCCGTGTGGATTTCTGTAGATTGAGTATTTTAACTGTTTCTGATCGTTTTTCTTCTCAATTTTGTAGATATGTCTTCCAGGACTAAGAAGTAAGCAGGGAAGCGACCCCGTGAGCCTACCCTAACCCCCGAAGAGATGGATTTCGAATTACCAGAGCATAGGGAAGGATTCAAGAGGCTATCGACACTCTGATTCGGATAGACACGATACGCCGATTTGAGTACAGTGAGAAGCATACAGGGGGGAGACAACATCGCAGATGAGATCGACGAACTACTACCAGTTGGTAGCTGGGGCCATTTACTCTCTATCAGAGACCCAGTGATCCGATCACTCACTATAGAGTTCTTATCATCATTTGAGTTTGACCGAGGATACGACAGTTTCACTGATCTAGCTACTATTAAGTTTCGTGCCCTCGGTCAGCACTTCAGTTTGAGTATCACGCAGTTCTCGATCATGATGGGGTTATATGATGAGGCATGCACGGACACAGAGGAGTATGCGCTGCTACCGACGGATTATCCGAGTACCCTGACCCCACAGCGCGACTATAGCAGATTATGTGGACAGGGACAGTATGAGCCGGGGGTGTCCAAGGCTACGTGCTTGTTAAGGATTTCTCACAGATACCTTTATGCCATACTTAGCCGATCAGTGAGCGGCCGAGAAGACAGCACCGGGGTCTTGAGCCTCCAGGAGCTCTTGTACCTGTATTCGATGGTGGAGAGCGGGCCACTCCGCCTGGGGCACATCGTAGCAGAGTACATACGCCATCAGGGCCAGTACTCCAGGGTCGGAGTTATCTTCGCAGGCCCGTACATCACCCGCTTAATTATAGGCCTAGGACTCAGAGATGGAGTTCGCGGGGCCGAGAAGATGACAGTACCGGCTCCTCTAGGCACAGAGATGCTGAGGCTAATGGGTATGATCTGCAGAGCTGGATCAAGGACTTATGTATGGATCATACCCCAGTCAGATCATGCCGAGGGCTCACAGGCAGCACTGGAGCCACCTCCAGGGTAGGCAGAGACTAAGGTACCACCCACAGCACCGGCGCCACCTCTAGTGCGGATATTTTCTCCATCTCGAGGCCAGGATAGATTCGAGCGCCTCGTGAGTGCTGTGGGTATTATGCAGACAGAGTTGGCCGAGGTCAATGCTGCACACGCAGCATGGCACACTGAGGTCATGGCTCGATTAGACCTTGTTCAGCAGCTACTTGAGCGAGCTATAACATCATCTTTTGTGGTCCGACCCCGAGCCTCCACCCCTACTCCACTACCATCTCCTCCTCCATCAGCAGCAGATGAACCTTCAGAGCTTGTAGCAAGACCAGAGGCTCTCGATCAGGACACCGACGCTGAGGCGTCATAGTTTTATTTTTATTTTCACTTGTACTTTTTCTTTTATATTTTGGACTTGTAGTACTCAAAAAAGATCTTTTTTCTGAGTTTATCTTTATTTTGCTCCATTTTATCTCAAGTTGTATTTCATTTCCATATCTTTATATACTCGAGCTTTATTTTGGTTTTTCTTGAGCTATACTGAACCTTTGTGTGTGTGCGCGCAGATGGTCTTAGATATAAGGAGTTTAGGAGAATTTTTAACATTGTATCTATCATGCTCTAGGTTTACTTGAATTTTAGTCGATTTTATCTCGATTACCTCCTATTGCACTACTCACTCTTGAAATCTTTTGGAAACTCAAACTCGAAGTTTTAAGGACTAGTTTAGTATTACTTTAGTAAGTTTTGAAGTTCTATGTAGCTAAAAAAAACAAAAAAAAAAAAACGTGTGAGCTTGTGAATATTATTCTAGCTTTTATTTGGGCATTTGGGGTGGAAAGAGCTACCTACTATGAAGTATGTAGCTACTCTCATAAGTCGGATACAAGTTATGTCCTAATGAGAGAATGAGCTATCTCATGGGAAGCGTGAAAGCTACTACCCCAGTAGAAAGAGCTACCTGCTCGAAAGTGCGAAAGCCACCTTTGGCGGCCGCCTAGGAAAGGGCTAACTTAGAGGTTGAGTGAAGCTACTACTTCCTTACTTTGTGTATATAAATAAGCCCTTGTAACAAGAGTTTGAGGAGTACTCATTGGTTCTCTTGAGTAAATTTGCACGCACTTACATGTTCTCGAGTTGTTATCCTTTTTTATTCAAGTTTTTAGCTAGAGCATTGGTAACCTTATGCAATGTTTTGGCTTCCCCTTACTTGTAGAATGCCTCTTTTGCATACTTTTGGTGAACCTAAGGCCGAGCACTTTCAATTGTTCTTCCCAAGTACTTTCACGGTCTATTTTGCTTGAAGACAAGCAAAAGCTTAAATGTGGGGGGATTTGATAAGTGCTCGTGTTATAGTAATGCGAAGTGTTATTATCTTACAATGAGCATTGAATTAATCAGATTTTATCACTAAAAAGTGTGTATTTGTTTACTTTTGTGCATTGTAGGGTTGTGAAGATAAATTAGAGAAAAGGAACGAAGTTAGATCGTGTTCGCCGTTGTTGGGGAGATTTCCAGACTAAACAAGGAACATGGCATGATTATATTTCTATGACATTGTTATTATGCTTTTTCTTTATTGATGAATAAAATTGAGTTTCAATCTTAATTGCATCTTGTAATATTTTCCCTTAGCAGTGACACTAGGGTTGAGAACAATCTAGGTTATCCTTTGGAGGTGTGACAACTCCTATAGGGTTAGACTACTTAAGATTGGAGAGGGTCGAGAGGGTGAGTTGTGAGCTACCGAAACGTCCCCTTTCCCCTCCGTTGTGATTCTCCCTACCTCCGTGTTCTATGAATTCTTAGCGGTCGAGGTAGAGTGAAGTGCTAGGAGATGAACTCCCCTGGGGCTTAGTTGTGTGAGCAACAGAGTGAGGGGTTATAGTGAAATATAGTGCTGGGGCTTAATTTAGACTAGGGTTCTTTCACTTGGACCAAAGGGTTAGAGCTATACATTGGAACATGGTTTATCACTAGGAATCCCTAGAACTTAACACAATCCCACCCAGTGTGAGGCTTAGGAAGATGAACTCCCCTAGGGCTTAGTTGATAGGTCAACAAGAGTCAAGGGTCGTAGTAAAACCTAATGCACAGTATTGGGGTTAGTCACGTTTGATGATAAGTGCTCATGTTATAGTAATATGAAGTATTATTATCTTACATTGAGCATTACTTTTCTCAGATTTTTTCATTAATTTGTGTGCATTTGTGTGCTTTTGTGCATTGTAGGGTTGTGGAGCCAATTTGGAGAAGAAAGAACCAAGAATAGGTTATGTTTGCTTTTGTTGAGGAGTTCTCGAACCAAGCAAAGAACAAGGTACGAGTCTAGACTTGTGGGTGTGTGCCAACCTCCACTGGGGGGGCACAAGGGCAGTCACATTCACAAAAGTCTAGCTTGTGTAGTATTGTAGAAATTCGTCAATAAAGAGAAATGAAGTAATCAACATGATCTACTATTGACTGTGTGCCCAATCCAATGGCCTCGATGAAGAATGATGAATTCGGAAGCATTTCGACAAGATACTGTAGCAGGACCGAAGAAAAACACTGTAGCAAGTTACTGTTCACAGTCTGCCGAAAATCAGCAAAACAAAGAATCAACACGGGCGTGTGGAAATACCAACTCTCTGACACCTATCACAATACTACTGATAAGTCCTTGTGTTATAGTAATACGAAGTAATATTATCTTACACTGAGCATTACTTTTCTCAAATTTAATCACTAATTAGTGTGTATTTGTGTTCTTTTGTGCATTGAAGGGTTGTGGAGAAGATCTAGAGAAAAAGAAGCAAGAATAGGTTATGTTCGCCATTGTTGAGGAGTTCTCGGACAAAGCAAGGAACAAGGCATTAGTCTAGACTTGTGGGTGTATGCCAACCTCCATTGTAGGGGCACAAGGGCAGTCACACTCACAAAAGTCTATAACTCGTGTAGCATTGGAGAACTTTGCCAATGAAGAGCAATGAAGTAATCGACATAATCTAACGTTGATTGTGTGCCCAATTCAATAGCCTCGATGATGAACAATGAATTCGGGAGCATTTCGCGAGTACTGTAGCAGCACTGCAGCTTTTGTACTATAGCAAGCACTACAGCAAGCTACTGTTCACTTTCTGCCAAAAATCAGGATTTCAGAGAGTTCACAGGGGCGTGTGGAAATTCCATACGGTTACTGTAGCAAAACAGAATTTCCACACGGGCGTGTGGAAATTCTGATTTTCCACAGGGCCGTGTGGAACCCCGATTTCAGCCTATAAATAGGCCGTTTTCAGATCTATTTGGGGACCCTCCCCTTCTATCTCTTGCCTATCTTTTGGGGGGCTTTCGGCTGGGTTTTGGAGAGGTTCTTGGAGGTCTTTAGAGGTGATTATACGGCATCGACATTGATATCCTTTGGAAGAAAACTATCGGGGGAGCTTTCGTCGGCATCGATTCGGCGAGGTGTGCCCTAGGCTTGATAAGGGATTCGTGGAGAAGACTAGGCGGCTTCACAAGACCATCGATACAATCTACAAGGGGGTTTTCTTTATGGTTTTTATGCATATGTTCTTATTCTCTTTATTGATTTTGTATTGCTCCATGGAAAGCTAAACCCTAGTGGGTATTCGGACTTGTAAACCCTAGGATGATATTGTTTCTATGACTTTTAATATGCTTTCTTTTATTGATAAATAAATTGAGTTTCGATTTTAATTATCTTGTGCTATTGTTTTCCCTTAGCCGTGACACTAGGGTTGAGAGCAATCTAGGTTATCCTTTCGAGGTGTGACAACTCTTATAGGGTTAGACTACTTAAGATTGAAGATGGTTGAGAGGGAGAGTTGTGAGGTAGCGATGTATCCCCTTTCCCCTCCAGTGTGATTTTTCCCTACCTCTGTTTCCTTAGTTAATTAGCGGTCGAGATAGAGTGTTAGTGCTTAATCTAGACTAGGGTTCTTCCACCTGGACCAAAGGGTTAGAACTACATATAGGAATAGGTTTTATCACTAGGAATCCCTAGAGCCTAAAGCAATCCCACGTATTATTAGTCTTAGGAAGATAGACTCCCCTGGGGCTTAGTTGACAAGTCAACGAGAGTAAAGGGTCATAGTGAATCCTAATGCCGGGACATAATGTTGGGGTTAGTCACGATTGACCTTAGGTTTGTGACCGTGTGTTTAAGGATATCCTCGACTCAATAGGCATCAATTGTAGAGCATAATACAAGTTTTGCACTAGAAGCATTAGTCCTAGGGGGAGCTTTGTCCGGGTACCCCATCGTTATATCGATTACCTCTCCTACCCTCATTATTCTTCTTACACTCTTTTATTTTCTTTGACATCTATACATATATACTTTTCTCATCATCGATTCCCATCATAGCTAAATAGTGATAACACTTGTTTTTGAACACTATTCCCTATGGATATGACTACCCACTCACCAGGATATTTTATTACTTTGACAACCCATGCATTTGCGGGGTACACACGCAAGGGTGTGCCAGCTGCACCAATGTCTGCGCATCTTGGAATATGGTAGGCCAGTAGAACCCCGCATCAAGTGCCTTCTTAGCCGTTCTTGTCCCGCTGTAGTGGCCCCCAGCAGGTCCTGAGTGACAATGCAACAAAATGTCATGCCCCTCGTCCTTTGAGACACACCTGCTCACAATCTGATCGGAGCAAATCCTGAATAGGAATGGATCCTCCAATGTATAGTGTTTCAGGTCGCCGAAGAATTTTTTTTCTTTGTTGAGATGTGAGCCACTTCGGAAATGTTCTTGTCGCCAAATAGTTTGCAAAGTCAGCGAACCACCGAGCCTCATCATTCTCAATCACTTGTTTGCTGCAGAGCTGCTCCCCAGGGAAAGTGTTGTTTATTTCTCCTTTTTGCAAGACATCCTCATATGGGTTCTCAAGGTGCGAAAGGTGATCAACTACTAAGTTCTCTGCCCCTTTTTTATCTCTTATCTCCAGATCAAACTCTTGTAATAGTAGAACCCATCGGATTAGTCAAGGCTTGGCGTCGGGCTTATTTAACAGGTACTTCAATGCAGAATGATCAGTATACACAATCACCTTGGATAGCACTAAATATGACCGGAATTTGTCAAATACGAAGATGACCGCGAGCATTTCCTTCTCAGTGGTGGTGTAATTCTCCTGAGCATCGTTCAAAGTTTTGCTTGCATAATAGATAGGATGGAAATGGTTGTCTCACCGCTGCCCAAGAACGGCCCCCACTGCAAAGTCACTTGCATCACACATTAACTCAAACGGCAGACTCCAGTCCTGGGAGACCATAATCGGCGCTTCCACAAGCTTCGTCTTCAGTTTGAGGAAGGCATTCATACAATCATCATCGTAGTCAAAAGGGGCATCCTTTTCAAGCAGTTTTGTAAGCGGTCAGGCGATTGATGAAAAGTCCTTCACAAACCTTCTAAAGAACCCTGCGTGCTCCAAAAAGCTTCTGATTGCTTTAACTAAAGTAGGAGGAGGAATTTTTTCGATAGTTGCAACTTTTGCCCTGTCAACCTTGATCCCCTTTTCTGAGATTTTATGCCCGAGCACTATGCCTTCTTTGACCATAAAGTGACATTTTTCCCAACTAAGCACCAAATTAGTTTCCTTGCACCTGTTCAAAGCTCGTTCCAGATTTCTAAGGCACAACTCGAATGAATCACTTAAGACTGAGAAATCATCCATAAATACTTCCATGATATCTTCCACCATGTCTTCAAAAATTGCCATCATGCATCTCTGAAATGTCGCTGGTGCATTGCATAACCCAAAGGACATACGACCATATGTGAATGTGCCATAGGGACAAGTGAAAGTGGTTTTCTCTTGATCTTCTAGAGCAATGGGAATATGAAAATAACTGGAGAGACCATCCAAGAAATAGTAATAAGAATGTCCCGCAAGTCGCTCAAGCATCTGATGAATGAAGGGTAAGGGAAAATGATCCTTCCTTGTGGCATCATTAAGTTTCCTGTAATCAATGCACACCCTCCAACCTGTGACAGTTCTGGTAGGAACAAGCTCATTTTTCTCATTAGCAATAACTGTCATCCCTCCTTTTTTTGGTACCACTTGCACTGGGTTCACCCATGCACTGTCGGAAATGGGGTAAATAATGCCTACATCCAATAGTTTAATAACTTCATTCCTCACAACCTCTTTCATGTTCGGGTTGAGTCTCTGTTGGGGAATCACCCGGGGTCGATGATTGTCTTCCATGAAAATCTTATGAGTACAGAAAGATGGACTGATCCTCTTTATGTCTGAGATTTTCCACGCAATTGCCTTTTTTTGACTTTTAAGCACATTTAGAAGTTGTTTTTTCTGCCCAATAATCAGCTCTGAAGCAATAATGACTGGAAGTTTGGACCCCTTTTCCAAGAAAGCGTATTCCAAGTGTTCGGGGAGAGGTTTCAATTCTAATTCTGGGGCTTCCTCAATTGATGACTTCTGCTTCCCATAATTCCCAAGGCTCGACTGTTCGGTGTCACTGTAGTCCCCCACTGGTGGGCTACCAATGTCCAACACTTCTTCCACACATTGAACCACATTTTCAATCACATCTGCATTACCCTCTGGCACATAGGCAGTCGCCTCTGGATTGCCAGTCCAAGTTTGATTTACCACACTCTTAGTAGGCACCAAAGAATCTGTGGGATAATCAACATCTCTTCTTATCTCATGATTAAGAGTTTCAGGTTGGTAATTTGGCAGGCCAGTTTCTGTCACTGGTTGTCCCACACTAGATTCCATAAATTGGTTGAACACGGCCTGAGCCCCTAATTCTTCGAGAATTGTAGTGGTCATGCCACCAACTGGCGGTCTTATCCCCTGTTCATTGCCGGCGCGAATCTCACCCAACCAGAATGGTATGCTTGGAGGAGAGAAATATGGTTCCTGTGGATAGTATTTGTAAGCCCAAGTGTTAGTCAAAGCCATAGTCTATAGAGAGAAAGAGAAATATGTACAAAAAAACAATAAAACCAAATAAAAGAAATTAAAGGACAAACAAGAAAAATGGAATGATGAAATATAAACAAGAATGGTAAAACAAACAAATCAAATGGTCAAATCCACACGCTTTAAGTTTTCTGAATATTCCTCGTGGGTTCCCCGGCAACGGTGCCACAAACTTGGTTGCTCACCCGCAAGTACAAGGGGTCACCAAGTAATACCCCTCACGCGAGCACGAGGGGGTCGTATTCCCAAGGGCCCGAGAATCTATTCTTACTTCCTTATCACAATGTTGTCTAACCTTAGCAATCACTTGATAGAGAGAACTACAAATAATCTACCGATGTAAAAAGCATGCAAATAGCAAATACAAATACGGAGGGAAATCAAGGCAAAGAAATGGTCACGGATGAGGATTCCCTCGGGGGATACTAAAGTGGTAAGGATGCCCTAACTAGTATGCACATGGGTGGTTTGGAACGAGAAACCCTAAGTTAGACCAACCCGATGGTCACAGTGTTTTGTCCCTAATCCGGTATGAGTATTGGAATATGGAATTACTTCCACCCAAATCCTCCTACGATCGCATTGGGTGTAGTGGATTTCTCAAGCTAGGGTTGAGACATAATTAAGGACAACCCTAACAATTGGAGGGGTACAAATACCCGATGGTCACGGTGTATTCGTACATGTATTCCCTTCCAAGCTTGGTGAGCCTAATACTAGGGTAATGATCATGCAACCTAGTATTTTCTAGGAATTGATACATAGAGTTCTCATACATACCAAGGCATTCAAGATACACCAAACATGGATCACAAACCAAAACAAATGCACATACTAAGTCAAGCATCCAAACAACACAAGTTCACCCCCAAGGTTCACCTACGTCTGGTGACCTTGGGGTTTAGTTACTCATGATCACAAAATAAGCAAGAAAATACATCAAAATAACCCAATAACATAAAGAGAACCCCCTCAAAAGACCAAGGCCGAATGACGCTTCCAAGGACGCCACGCAAGGAGTAGCTTCCTTCGTCGATCTTCCTCTCAAATGTGGGTCAAAGGTGTAGAGTCGTCATATCGTGCTCTCCCCGTCGTCCTCTCCCCAAGAATCTCCTCAAAAACCCGGCCTCAAACTCTCAAATCAAGTTGGTAAAGTGAAGCTCTCAAGAGACCTAGGGTTCCCCCCTTCAAATTGCTCCAAAAAGCCCTTAAAAACCCATTCCAGGGAGCTATGCAGCCTTTGATACGGTCGGCATGCAGGCAGAGAAGAATTCCGAGAAATCCCGAAAATCACGTAAGTTGCTACAGGGACCGCTACAGTACTACTACAAGTACTGCATGCGGCCTCCAGTGCGTCTACATGGTTGCCTGCATGAACTTCTTAACAAAGCTAATTCTTCAAGTCTTCGTGCTACAGTGGATGCTAAAGTATCGCTATAGTACCCCCCTCTCCCCCCGCTCAGAAACAGTGTTTTTGACGCTGATTTCTTCTCCAATTCCGTCATCGAGCTCGTTGGGGCCTCATTGGTACCTATAACATGAAAGAAACCAATTTAGACCAAAAACGGGCATCAACTCATATAAAAATACGCAATACATACACCCGAATACATATAAAATACCTATATTTAGGCATTTATCATAATTGCTCGGCCATTTTGCAAAAGAATATGCCGAGTAAGAGAAAAGATCCCGGAAGTTTTATCATACCTTGTAACATAGGAAATTTGGGTGAAGAAATGGCGTTGGCCGATTCAGGGAAAAGCATTAATGCCATGCCCTATACCTTCTTCCAAAAAATAGGTTTGGGTGAGCCTAGACCTACTCGGATGACACTTCAACTTGTAGACCGGTCGATGAGACATCTGAGGGGGATTGTTGAAGATATGTTGGTGAAAGTGGATAAATACATATTTCCTGTTGACTTCGTGGTGTACGATATCGATGAGGATGTCGAAGTGCCGTTGATTCTTGGGAGACCGTTCTTGCGTACTTCCAAGGCTTTGATAGACATGGACGGTGGGGAGCTCACATTGCGAGTTGGAGATGACAAGCTTACATACCGCCTCGCCGAAGCCATTAGATACTCTCTTGACTTTTGATAACTGCTCGTGTTATAGTAATGCGAAGCGTTATTATCTTAGAATGAGCATTAATTTAATCAGATTTTATCACGAAAAAATGTGCATTTGTTTACTTTTGAGCATTGTAGGGTTGTGAAGATAAAGTGAAGGAAAGGAACGAAGTTAGATCGTGTTCGCCATTGTTGGGAAGATTCTTGGACTAAGCAAGGAGCACGGCATGAGTAGAGACTTGTGAGTGTGTGCCAACCTCCTTTGGATGGGCACAAAGCCAGTCACATTCACAATAAGTCTAACTCATGCTAGCAAGGAGAACTTTACCAATTAGGAGATTTGAAGCAATCGGCACGATCTACCGTTGATTGTGTGCCCAATTCAATGGCCTCAATGAAGAATGACGAATTCAGGAGCGTTTCGGAATAAAACTGTAGCAGCACAGCGGTAAGTCAATGTAGCAAAAATACTGTAGCAAGTTGCTGTTCACTGTTTGCTGAAATTCAGCATTCCAGCAATTTCACACGGGCGTGTGGAAATTCCACACGGCCGTGTGAAATCCCGATTTCTGTGATTTTAAAGCCGCGACTCAACATTATAAATCCCATTTTAGAGACTATTTGGGATATCTTTTGACCTATCTTTCTCCCTAACTTCTGGAGAGTGGCTAGGGTTTTGGAGAGGACTTCGTGGAGGTTTAGAGCGCGTCATCGGCATCGTCACCGACGTCCGGCGGCCGCACAAGACCACGGCCACACCATACGCAAGGGGGCTTTCATTGATGTCTTTAATTTGTGCTTTCTTTCATATTTTGATGAACATGTATAGCTCCATGAGGAGCTAAATCCCTTGTGGGTATTCGAACTTGTAAACTCTAGGGTTATTATGTTTCTTTGACATTATTATTATGCTTTTCCATTATTGATGACTAAAAATTGAGTTTCGATCTTAATTTCATCTTGTTAATGTTTTCCTTTAGATGTGACACTAGGGTTGAGAACAATCTAGGTTGTCCTTTGGAGGTGTGACAACTCCTATAGGATTAGACTATTTAAGATTGAAGAGGGTTGAGAGGGTGAGTCGTGGGGTAGCGAAGCGTCCCCTTTCCCCTCCGATGTGGTTTCTCCCTACATCCGTTTCCTTGATTTCTTAGCGGTCGAGATAGAGTGAAGTGCTAGGTAGATAAACTCTCCTGGGGCTTAGTTACGCCAGTAATAGAGTGAAGGGTTGAAGTGAATCCTACGCATTGGGGCTTAATCTAGACTAGGGTTCTTCCACCTTGACCAAAGGGTTAGAACTACACATATGAACTGGTTTTACCACTAGGAGTCCCTAGAACTTAAAGCAATCCCACATTGCGTGAGGTTTAGTTAGATGTACTCCCGTGGGGCTTAGTCGTGCCAGCGACAGAGTGAAGGGTTGACGTGAATCCTAATACTGGGGCATAATGTTGGGGTTAGTCACGGTTGTCCTTAGGTTATGGACCGTGAATCTAAGGATTTCCTCGACTCAATTGACATCAATAGGAAATTATAATAGCATAGTTTTGCACTTGAAGCATATATCCTAGAGGTAGCTTGTCCGGATACCCTATTTCATCCATTGCTAGTTTCTCTCTATTCTCTTTTACTTGCACTTTCTTATCTTCCATCTTTCTATTTAATTTCTTGTCTTTTATTATATTTGCTTCCGTATTCACTCATTGATTCTATTCTTATCTTTCCATACTCCATATAGCTTAAAAAGTGAAATCTCATATTTTAACTCCCTATTCCCTGTGGATTCGACTACCCACTCACCGGGGTAAATTTTATTACTTCGACAAACACGTGCACGTTCGGAGCGTGTCAACTTTGATGATAATTTAGATTTTCTTGACACCACCGATGAACTAATTGATGATTATGTACAGGAAATGTTGAGACCGGATCCATATGAACTGTGATCGGACCAAGACTTGGAGATTGAAGAAGAAGTGTTATCACTTGGTCTAGTCAAGAAGGAGGTCAAGCTGGAACCGGGACTCATGAGGAAGATGAGAAGAAAGATAAAGAGAGAAAAGAGGTGCCACACAAAAAGACCCAATAACAATGGGGATGAGCAAGAACGGAGTAAGGGTGTTTCACCCTTGTGTGCTAACAAATTCGACAACTCTCCCTCTACTCTACAAAAATTATGTTCTACATGCTTTCAAGTTGTAGGGAATAGGGCAACTTTCATTCATGAACCCCCATAAGGTAAGGTAGGTACATCAAGCTAAGTGACGTTAAACAAGCGCTTCTTGGGAGGCAACCCAAGGTTTTACAGCTTTTCTAGGATCTAGTTTAGTTCTAGCATGAATAAGAATCTTAGTTTTGGTGTCTTGAATTTTTAATGCATATGCTGCGATTTTATTGTGGATTGTTGATATTTTCGTGTGCCTAAATGTTAATTGACGAACTTGCGTTGGTTGAGCATGTTTTCCATGGTATATGGTCGTGTTTTTGTGGTTTTTTCAGGCTCTGGTTATTGTATTGGTGTTTCTAAATTTTTTTTGATAGTCTGTGAATTTTTCTAAGTAAACCAAAGAAAACACACGGCCGTGTGAAATTTCCACACGGGCGTGTGTTACTAAATAGGGCTCAGCCAGCGAGGGCACAGGGACATGACCTTGCCCCTGTGAAAAACCTCAGAAGGGGCACATGGGCGTGTGAAATTTTGCAGAACTTGGACTTTCATTCCCGAGCGTCACAAGGGCCATGTGGGTGCCCCTGTGAGTGCCCATGTGATAAGTTCTCGTGTTATAGTAATGCAAAGTGTTATTATCTTGCAATGAGCATTAATTTAATCAGATTTTATCACTAAAAAGTGTGCATTTGTTTACTTTTGTGCATTGTAGGGTTGTGAAGATAAAGTGAAGGAAAGGAACGAAGTTAGATCGTGTTCGCCATTGTTGGGAAGATTCTTGGACTAAGCAAGGAGCACGGCATGAGTAGAGACTTGTGAGTGTGTGCCAACCTCCTTTAGAGTGGCACAAAAGTAGTAACATTCAAAATAAGTCTAACTCATGCTAGCAAGGAGAACTTCACCAATTAGGATATTTGAAGCAATCGGCACGATCTACTATTGATTGTGTGCCCAATTCAATGGCCTCAATGAAGAACGACAAATTCGGGAGCATTTCGGAACAATTAGTGTAGCAGTACTGAAGCAAGTACTGTAGCAAGTTACTGTTCACTGTTTGCCGAAATTCAGCATTCCAGCAACTTCGCACGGTCGTGTGGAAATATACTCCCCTGGGCTTAGTTACCATACCTTCGTTTCCTTGATTTCTTAGCAGTCGAGATAGAGTGAAGTGCTAGGTAGATAAACTCCCCTAGGGCTTAGTTACGCGAGTAACAGAGTGTAGGGTTGAAGTGAATCCTACGCACTGGGGCTTAATCTAGACTAGGGTTCTTCCACCTTGACCAAAGGGTTAGAACTACACATACGAACTGGTTTTACCACTAGGAGTCCCTAGAACTTAAAGCAATCCCACATAGTGTGAGGTTTAGGTAGATATACTCCCCTGGGGCTTAGTCGTGCCACCGACAAAGTGAAGGGTTGACGTGAATCCTAATTCCGGGGCATAATGTTGGGGTTAGTTACGGTTATCCTTAGGTTTGGGACTGTGAATCTAAGGATTTCTTCGACTCAATTGACATCAATAGGAAAGTATAATAGCATAGTCTTGCACTAGAAGCATAGATCCTAGAAGTAGCTTGTCCGGATACCCTATTTCATCCATTGCCAGTTTCTCTCTATTCTCTTTTACTTGCACTTTCTTATCTTAAATCTTTCTATTCAATTTCTTGTCTTTTATTATATTTGCTTCCATAATCACTCATTGATTCTATTCTTATCTTTCCATACTCCACATAGCTTAAATAGTGAAATCTCGTATTTTAACTCCCTATTCCCTGTGGATTCGACTACCCACTCACCGGGGTAAATTTTATTACTTTAACAAACCCGTGCATTTTCGTGGCTTGTCAAAGTTTTTGGCACCGTTGCCGGGGAATATGCATTTTAGATATTTGTTTTTCACTATTTTAGCTATTCACTTCACTTTCTATTTCACACTTTCTTTATCTATCATTGTTCTTATTTTTCTTTCCTTTGCTTTGGCTTCAGGTTATGACCCGCGGGAACCCTTTCAATTCTTGTTGAAGGAGATCCAGACATTGGAAGAAGAACACATCGCAAGGGTAAAGAACCTGCGTAAGAAGCTTCCAATCAAGCCGATATTGAGATAGAAGGGTCAGAAACAATGGCAGAACAGAATGAACAGCAGAGGACATTGTCCGATTTTGCTAGACTCGCAGTCATGGGGACACAATCGAGCATTGTGAGGCCCCCAATTACGGCAATGAATTTTGAGTTAAAGCCATAGTTCATTCAGATGTTGCAACAGTCCGCACAATTTAATGGGTTGGCCGGTAAAGATCCCAACAGTCATATAGAGAATTTTGTTGAAGTGTGCGACATGTTGAAGATTAATGGAGTGACGGACGACGCGATTCGTTTGAGAGCCTTCCCATTTTCATTAAAGGGAAAAGCAAGACATTGGATTCATTCATTACCGAGAGCATCCATCACTACGTGGGAGGAGATGGCCGAGGCATTCTTGGCTAGATACTTTCCGCCGGGAAAGTCAGCAAGGCTCCAGAATGAGATATCATCCTTTGTGCAAATGGAATTGGAGTCTCTATTCGAGACATGGGATAGGTTCAAGGAGCTCTTTCGCAAGTGCCTACAACATGGATTTCCCGAGTAGATGATTATTCACACCTTCTATAACTGGTTAAATCCAAGTACCAAGCAACTCTTAGATGCGACAGCTAGAGGAACTCTAGGAAGCAAGACTCCCGGTGAAGCCCGGCACCTTGTAGAGGAGATGGCTATGAATAGCTATCAATCGAACTCAAGGGACAGAAAGAAGGTTGCCAGAATTCATGAGGTTGATGCGGTAGTAAATCGTGCCGATTGCTTCAAATCTCCTTATTGGTGAAGTTCTCCTAAGCTACACGACTTAGACTTATTGCGAGTGTGACTGCTCTTGTGCCCCTCCAAAGGAGGTTGGCACACATTTACAAGTCTAGGTTCATGCCTTGTTCCTTGCTTGGTCTGAAAACTCCCCAACAATGGCAAACATGATCTAACTTTGTTCTTCTTCTTCAAATTAGCTTCACAAACCTATAATGCACAAAAGCACACAAATGCACACAATTTAGTGATAAAATCTGATAAAAGATATGCTCATTGTGAGATAATAATGCTTTGCTTTACTATAACACAAGCACTTATCAATTCTCAGGAATTCTGATTTTGGTTGCGCTGTAAACAGTGAATTGCTACAGTGTTTTGCTACAATAACTGCTAGTGCAAGAGTCCTTGCTTAGTACAAGAGTCTTCTCAACTAGTGCGTCTATAACCTATTTTTGCTTCTTTTTTCCACATCGTCTTCACAACCTTGAATACGCAAAAGAACACAAATATATAAGAACCAATGATCAAATCTGAGAAATGTAATGCTCAATGTAAGGGAAGTATACTTCGTATTACTTATACACTAGCACTTATCATCTCTCGTCGTCTTCTACAACATACTATGGGAGGAGGTAAGTGATCCTACTATCGTGAATAATAATAATAATAATAATAATAATAATAATGCGACATATTAGATGTCATAATTAAGATCATACACTCTAACAGTTTGTATCATAATTGGTTTTCCATGCCTTTCCCTAGCTTGATTATATTTTTATAATATTTGGACATGTCATTTTCATAATTACATGTTATTTGAATCTTCTACATTATGCTATGTGTTATTTTTGTATATATTCAAAATTGCAAGTTGATTATATTGTGCATGATTTAGGGTTTGAAAATTTATGTATTAAGCCCAAACTCAAATCCTTCTTAGACCAAGTATACAACCATGTGTTATTGTGCATGGTAGTAGTTAGGGAGTACGTGTGTCGAGGTTAGACAATGCATGAGCCACAGCTAAGAAGCGTCTAACATGTGTGCCGCAGCACCAGCTGCACAAGCTTGTGTGGTTGCACCTGCGTAGCATGCGAGCATAGGTTGCGCCGTCTCAATACTGCCTGTGTGTTGCTATGCTACATAGAGTCATAGGTGTATGTGGACCGCACCAACGCAGCGATGGCTGTGCGCTGCATTGCGTACAGGGGTAGGTGGCTCGTGAAATGGGAGCGCAATTTCCCCACTCACGTGGGACCTACACATGACACAGTAACTACAGCGCTTGGCCCCGCAAGCGGACAATCAAGCTAGGCAAAGTTCTGCTACAGACAGTGGTTATGCACAATCCTTCCGCTGGCTTTGAGCAGGTCCCACCCTGCCGTGGGTAAAGTTAGGGTTAATCCCTAACATTGAATTTATTATTTGATTTTGTAATTTAATTTAATTTATTTTACATTATTCGTCATTTCAAATGATGTTTTGAATAAAATTTAATGACTGATATTTATGGAAAATTGTTTTTTTAAACAAATTGAGTGCTTTTGCATGCTAACCCAATTGATTTATTTATTTATTAAGGTCTTGTTTGTATGAATTTTCCATATACTAAGTGTATTAATTATAATTAGTATAACTAATTATTTTGCATTTAATTTGTTGATGCATATGGTCGGTATGTCGTGCGATCAAATGAATTTTTCCTAATTATGGAGTGGCGACAACATCCATGATTTTATTTTTTAAAATTACACATTATAAGTGTGATTGATCATATCTAGCTTAAATGACATAAATTGTGATTAATTATTATTAATAAAATGAATTTTACTCACAAAGATTTTGTTATATTTTTCATAATTAATTAAGATAAAATAATAAATAATTTTTATTACTTAAGTCACCCATAGAAATTAAGTAATTTGAATTATTTATTGTTTTATCAGGTGGCAAGTTGTGATTAATTATGTTTAATATAATGATTTTGCTCAACAAGGATTTTTTGTTATATTTACATAATTAATCAGAATAAAATAATAGATACTTTTTATTTCTTAAGTCACTGACAGGAATTAAGGAATTTTAATTATCCATTACTTTTATCAATGGTTTGTGAACCTACTTTGTAACTATATTTTGGCCCATAGGTAGATTATGATGACAAATTGATTCATGTTTTACTTTTCTATATGACTAGAATTGGTAAGCATACCAACTTGTTTTGTTAACTTGAATATTTGAATGATTTGTATGTTACTTGTTTCTTTGTAGCTGTACGGTCAGTTGTTTTTGATGAAAAATATGATGTTCCCATGTTGAGGGTTGATAATTATAAACTTTGGAAGGAGTTAATTCTTCTCCAATTGGGATGCATGGATCTTGGATATATTATAAGGAAGGATAAACCACCTGTGCTAATAGACAATAGCACTCCGAGTGAGATTGCCTTGTATGAACAATGGGAGCGATCTAAACACTTCAGCATGATGTACATCAAGACGAGTACATATGCTAGTATTCATAGTTCAATCCTAGATTGTGCATATGTAAGAGGCAATTGATGATCAATTTAAGACTTCAGATAAGACTCTTGCTAGCACTCTCATGACTAAATTATTATCTATGAAGCTCACAAGTGTTAAATGTATGCAAGTGCACATCATGAAGATAAGAGACTTAGTGGCTCAACTTAAGGCTTTAGAGCATATTGATTTTTCAGATGCTTACCTCATGCACTTTATTTTGCACTCTCTTCCATATAAGTATAACCCTTTTAAAATCTCATATAATGCACATAATGATAAATGATCTATTGATATGCAATCCTTGTTATACCACAAGTGCGCAGATCATACAAGTAGTAAAGTGTACCCAATATGATTAGATAGTTGAATCCACAGGGACTACTAGTAAGCTCTTAGTACTAATTTCTCTCCCAATATCTAACCAGATCAAAAGATGAGGTTCTAATCTAAGGATCTAAAAAGGATATGCAAGATGGAACAATGCTTGAAAGAAGTAAGGAATTAAACTGGATTATAAACACTAATGTGAAGTAGCGCCTGCACTAATCCCCTTAAGAAACATGTATTGACCCTTTTACAATGTCATGAAGTACATCTTCTTGGACAGGAGGGTATCGGAAAGCTTGACACCATACGCCTTATCTCTAGACACACACTCGAACCTAAACTTCTATGTGTGAGCTATCAAGCAATGTTACAACTATGACAAACATGCACATCAAGTTTTGAAATCACAGCTATGACAAACATGCACATCAAGTTTCACAATCACAACAGTAGCCGCACCTCTTCGACTCCGAGTGCCCTTTCACCACCGATCATTTTTCCCCTTTTCCTCCAATAAATCCTCATGAATCATGGTGCATTTTTCACCAATCCCTCATTTTAGGCATCTTCATCTTCTTGATTTCTTCCAAACAAGGTATGATTTTGTTTCGACGCCCATTCCTAGATCTAATGCATACATGATGTCTCATGTTGCTGCTTCACGGCTTTAACACTTGTTCTTACATGAATCTTCAATGTATTACTTGTAAATGGGAGAAATTTGTTGGTTATGGTCACTGCGACCTCGGTGGGGATGATGACTGTTTACGACACGAGCGTGTCGTCCTGACAAGACCGTCGTTTCGGCGAGTCACGAGAAATTGCATGGGATGTGCTGCGAGATATGGGTTTAGAGGGGGATGTCCAGCAGTTATAGAGCACAGGGGCTTGAAGGCAGTTATTCATGATTACCGACACCACGTATGAGCAGTTGGCCCTTGAAATTCTATCTACATTTGAGTTATTCTGGGGTACCATTGCTTTCCATTAGGCCGATTTCATTTAGTTTCAGGCCCTCGGCGCCCTTCATCATATGAGCCTTACCGAGTTCTCGGTTCACCTGCGACTGTATGACGTTGACTTCACTCGGACCCCATAGTACGATGCCTTGTTGACATCGCGACCGCCTGGTGAGTCTATGGAGAATGCCTGGTGACGTGTGGGCACGGTACCGTACTATAACCCTTGTCGAACAAAGGCTATCACACTTCGCTCTCCCACACTACGGTACATTCATTTCTTACTCAGTCACACGATAGCCGGGCGCGGGTATAGCATGGGGGTCGTTAGTTTGTGAGAGCTGGATTTTCTGCTAAGTATGGTGGACGGGTTCCACCTGCATTTAGGCTACGAGGTTGTCGTTTCTATCTTTCGCCAGGGGACAAACACCCGTATTGGCGTGATCTTTGCTGGCCCGCACATCAAGCAGTTGGCTCACCACATGGGTATCCTTCCAAGCACCATCACTAGCCGGATGTGCATGGTCGGCGGGGTAGCTCCCATTTCCCTTATGACATTATGATCCATGGGGATGCTCCACAGGATTCAGACAGCCCGGGTTATTGAGTTCTAGGTTTATTGCAGCACTGATGCACTTGACCCCACGTCTGCTGTACCATCTTCATCTCATCCAGGCCCCTCCACTCTTCAGCCAGGTCCGATCACTTATTCATCCGCGGCATTCTGCTTGTTGTAGAGGAGTGTGATGCACATTGCTAATCACTTAGGGCTCCGTCTATCTCCTGAGCCAGTATCACCCGATCGCTCGCCCCCGTGTCCTTGCACACATACAGGTGGGCATTTGGCCCAGCCTACTATGACTTCTCCTGCCCCTACTTCTACCGGTTCTGATTCGGGCAGCAAGTCAGAGTTGGCTAGTGATTCTCAACGCGGGGAGGGTGATGATTCCTAGGCCGATAGTGAAGTCCAGGACGACAGTACCACCCCTTGAGCATTGACCACTTCATCTACTAATCACATTTATGTTTTTATTTTCAGTGTTTGTTTATTTACTTATTTAAACATTATACTCTTTGAGTCCAATAGCAAGGGACCCCCTTGCTCACCTGGTATTTTGGTTTATTTATTTTCAGCATGTTCATTCTATCCTATTTTGTATGCACTTTTCACCTGTGTGCCTCTCTACATCTCAAGTGTGTGTTGGTTGCTTGGAGTTGCTTTGGCAACACGTTGAGAATGGCCACATCACTCTCCGTGTTTGTAGAATTTGGGTGAATAGCACACATGCGAGAGCGGCCACATCACTTCCATGTTCAAGGAAGGTCCTTGCACCCTCGTCTGTTCTTTATGTTCCCAATGATCATTTTGTATGCCATTCATTTCTACATTGGGGACAATGAAGATTTCAAGTGTGGGAGAGGGTTTCATGCTTGCATGATTATATACTTGTTATAGATGAGTGCGTTGCTAGTAATGATCCATGAATTGTTTGCTTGACTCGGCTTGAACTTAGAAGGACATGAGTGTGTTAGGAGCCACTTGAGCTTAAGTGTAGACTCTTCTCTACTTTCGAGACTGACAGCAGCCCTTGTGAGTGCGTACCGCAAGTGCACGGGTTGTCGTAGTAATAATATTTTACCCTGGTGAGTGGGTAGTCGTATCCACAGGGAATAGAGATTTAAGACACGAGATTTTACTATTTAGCTAAGCGGTGTATGGTGAGTGTGAAGAGAATCAATGAGTGATGTGAAAGCAATTATAAAGAGCAAGAAATAAAATAGGAAGATGGAAGGTAAGAGAGTGCAAGTAGGAGTAAATAGAGAAGGACAAGCAAAGAGTAAAGTTGGGTACCCGGACAAGCTACCCCTAGGACTTATGCTTCGAGTGTAAGACAATGCTATTATACTTTCTTATTGATGTTAACTGAGTCGATAAAGTCCTTAAACACACGGTCTCAAACCTAAGCTCAACCGTGACTAACCCCGACACTATGCCCTGGTATTATGTTTCACTACGACCCTTGGCTATTGTTGACCTATCAACTAAGCCCTAGGGGAGTCTATCTTCCTAAGCCTCACACTGCATGGGATTGCATTAAGTTCTAGGGATTCCTAGTAATAAACCCTGTTCCTACGTATAGCTTTAACCCTTTGGTCCAGGTGGAAAAACCCTAGTCTAAATTAAGCCCCAACACTAAGATTCACTTCAACCCTTCACTCTGTTGCTCGCGCAACTATGCCCCAGGAGATAAACTCCTAGCACTTCACTCTATCTCGACCACTAAGAAATCATGGAACACGGAGGTAGGGAGAATCACAACGCAAGGGAAAGGGGACATTTCGCTGCCTCACGACTCACCCTCTTAACCCTTTTCAATCCAAAGTAGTCTAATCCTATAGGGGTTGTCACACCTCCAAAGGATAACCTAAATTGTTCTCAACCCTAGTGTCACGGCTAAGGGAAAACAATTACAAGGTGCAATTAAGATTGAAACTCAATTTTATTCATCAATAATGGAAAAGCATAATAACAATGTCAAAGAAACATAATCATCCTAGGGTTTACAAGTCCAAATACCCACAACGGGTTTAGCTCCTCATGGAGCTATACAAATCCATCAAAATATGAAAAGAAATACAAATTGAAAGCATAGATGAAAAAAACCCTCTTGCGTATGGTGTGGCCGTGGTCTTGTATGGCCGCTTGAAGTCGGTGACGATGCCGATGATGCGTTTCGATCCTCCACAAAGTCCTCTTTGAAACACTAGCCACAACCCTCCAGAAGTTGGGAGAAAAGATTGTCAAAAAGATGAGTAAAAAGTCTCCAAATCGGGGTTTTATAATGCTGAGTCGCGGTTTTAAATCGGCTAAAATTGGGATTTCACACAGCCGTGTGGAATTCTCACATGCCTGTGTGAGATTTCTAGAATGCTGATTTTCGGCAGACTGCGAACAGTAACTTGCTACAGTGTTTTCCTACAATATTAGCAGCAGTAACTGCTATAGTACTTCGCCGAAATACTCCCGAATTCATCATTCTTCATCGAGCCCGTTGAATTGGGCACACAATCAACTGTAGATCATGTCGATTGCTTCAAATCTCTTTATTGGTGAAGTTCTCCTATCCTAGCACAAGCTAAACTTATTGTGAATGTGACTGCCTTTGTGCCCTTCTAAAGGAGGTTGGCATACACTCATAAGTCTAATCTCATGCCTTGTTCCTTACTCTGTCCGAAAACTCCCCAACAATGGCAAACCCGATCTAACTTTGTTCTTCTTCTCCAAAATAGCTCCACAAACCTATAATGCACAAAAGCACACAAATGCACACAATTTAGTGATAAAATCTGATAAAAGATATGCTCATTGTAAGATAATAACGCTTCGCGTTACTATAACACAAGCACTTATCAGAGACAAACATCAGTTCACCTTACTTGGAGTGTGGTGCCACTCATTTTGTTTAATGCTTTCTTCTTATATAAATATATAAAAAAACTGGAAAGTCGGATTCCGATCTAGGAATGCCCTACCAGTTGAGTTTTGGGCCAAGCTTTGTCAAAAGATGGTAGAAAGGGCTATCGCCTTAAGTTGAGTGAAAGCCGCTCTTGAGTAGTCGAATTTTGGGCATTACAAGTGTACATTTGATGACCTACCGAGAGAAAAGGCTACCACTAGGGCGTATGAAGCTACTACCCACTTTGTTGCATGTGAATAGAGTGTTTTAGTTAGGAGTATTATTAAGATTGTGGGTCTCATACTCTTGGATTCTTGCACACATGCATAGTCTTGAAAGTAGAACGGAGTCTTGTTTGAATTGATGAGGTTTTCTAACCCTCACCGTTCCCTAATTGCTTCAAGCCTTATCAATCATGTGAGATTGGAAGTGTTGCACTCATCTATATTTTGATTGTGCTTATATGTTTTGCTTGAGGACATGCGAATGTTCAAGTGTGGGGGCATTTGATGAGTGCATTTTATATCATGTATCCATTCCCTTTATTCTATCCTTTTCACTGTCCTTTAGCATATTTATTATGTAGAATTAGTGCTATTCATGGTATTATGTTCAATGCGTAGGATTAGGGGGCTCGAGTCAATTTGGAGTGAAACTGATTGTGTTTCCTGCGTGTGCATCGACCGGGGGATCAGAGATAGCTGACACGGGCAAGACATGTTCATGCCCGATCTACTGAAAATCCCAGCCTAGAGAGCAGAATAGCAAAAACCTGACATGGGAGTGTCCCAGGCAGGACACAGTCATCACACGCCCGTGCCCTAAGTGCTACAAATCTCAGGAGAACCTCGTTCAAGGGCTACACGGGCACGATACCTTGTACACGGTCGTGTGTTAGGTGACACAGGGATCGCACGCCTATGTCCGAAGTGCTACAAATCTCAGGAGTTTCGCTCATGGATTTCCAAGAAAAGTACACGATCTGAACATGACCGTGTCCAGACTTGTCGGGCCCTGAAACTGCCTTTTGAACTCCAGAATTTAGGGTTTCTATCTCTTCTTTGTTCTAGGATTCTTCTCTCCACTGGGAGGATGTTGATGAGATTGAAGATCAAGCTTCACCAAACCACCTAAAGAGACTAAGGACGAGTAGGAGGGACCACAAGAGGTAGGGTTAGCGCAAGGTCACTGAAAGAAAAGTCATCTAAAGTGTAGAAGGAAGTCATTTCTCCTTTCCTTTTGTCCTTTCCCATAAGGGGCTAACTGGCCACAGTGCCTAGTGTTGTGAACTATTGACAAACTGTAATGCTTATACATTTGTTCTAATTGATTTGAGGAGTTCTATTTGATATTCGTGCTTAATCTTGTGTTGCATAACTCGATGTGTTGGATGTACACAGTTGTTTGGATAAAACTCTGTGCATAGCTTGTTTGTAAGCAACGTGCAATTATCTTAGCAAAACTCAGTGTTCCTGAGAATACATAGATGCAACATTGCTAGTGAGCACACACCAATAGCTGTGGAATGTACCTAGTGGACAATTAGAATGAGATAGCGTGCATAAGTCTAGGAAGCACCCTGAGGGATTACTCTTGTATCGTTGAATACTTGGTTCTAATCTCCTCTATGGCCACCGATTCTATCACTCATTTAGTGCTTTTATCATTCAATCACTTTTCTACTTGTTTCATTAGACATCAGACGATAAAGTTGTCACGTCCCGACCCACGGGCCCACAGGATGCGACAACCGCCGTGACAATCCTGAGGAGGGATCCAGCGCCACTCAACCCTCAGTACGTCGCAAGGCTAAACAACAACCTATAATTCCACAATTTTTATCACCAAAAACACAAGAGTGGAAGTTACAACAACAACGATGATGTACAACAGTAAATAAGATCACAAATGCATATGGAAGCTATAACAACAATAACATGTCTTAATAGACCAGAGTTTGAAAGTTAAATAGATACAAAACCATACAACAAGGTTTACTACAAACTAGTGGATCCATAAGTTAAGACTACATGTCCATGACCAAAAAGAAACATACATGAAACAGAAAAGGTACACAAAAGATAGAGCAGCAATAAATGACCAGCACACTGCCGCCCTGCCTCACCTACTACCTACAACAGTCTAGGAGAAAGAAAGAGGGGTGAGCAACTAGTGTTACTCAGTAAGGGGAGACTAGCACAACCTCACCAGAATACCAATAACAAAGATAACAATAAAACATAAAAATAAGTATTTTACCAAAAACAAGATTAACATTTAGAACATAATTATACACGATAGTAAACTTAACATAGTATAATAAAAGATAGGGTTAAGAAGCCCTTCTTACTTCAACAAGATTATAACAACCTCAAATCTGATAAAATACTGAACATCAGGTTTAGAAAATAAAAAGGATAAGTTAAACACCAAACCAAACATCAACCTCAACTCATAAAACTCAAAAGAATTCGAAACATCGACAGCTCGATAAGATATGCGAATATTCAAATAAATAATGCCAAATCGAATATATGGAAGACTGTTATCCATAGAGTAACAGCTGGGTTTCACCCCTCACCATAAATTCAAGATGACAACAAAGTAAAATAGAATAGATTAAATCTCGAATCAAATACAAGAAACACCGGCTCGAGAATACTCAACTCTTGAGTCAGATCAAACTTGCGGGAGACTGCCCTCCTAGGGTGGCAGTTGGGCTTCGCCCCCTCACCACAAGTTTGAAATGATCCAAGGTAAGTAGCTCTACAGAAATAAATCTCAAACCCAGTATAAAAATAATACCCAACAACTTACCCAGCATGAAGTGGTCTAAAAGCATCCCTTAGCCTTCGCTGTGGCCACGACAAGGTTTAGGGCCTTCAAGGTACTCATGCTTCCTAGTGGTTGGTAACTCCAGCTTCCCAGTGAGTGTCTAATCAAGGTTCTTCGCTCCCACCTAAACTAGCCCTTGTAGTAAATAATTCTGTCTACCATGCCACCTTAACAAGCTAGCCGTGGAGACCGCCTACCGTAGTAGGACAACACCACACAAACCCATCAATAAACACAATACCACACAAAGCACAAAAGCCCACAAATAGTAAACAATCAATAACACTTCCGCATTTCCTTGAGGAAATGATAAAAGAACATATACGAAGCTCAAGCTTTTAAACACAAAGAGATAAGCACATCCCAACACAAGGAAATAGCATGGAAAAACCTCAACAAATTTAAAAATAAGTTTCAAGCATTAGAATTCTCAAAAATCCAAAGATTTTACAACAAATCCTAAGTTTAACACAAACAAGGGTTTCGTAACCTCAATGAAGCGATATTCTAACACAACTCGGATGTTAACAAATCAATTGTCAAATAAGGCATTCAAGATCATCTCAATAATAATTATCATTCACCAAAGTGCCAAACAAGTATAAATCAATAAAACTATACTCAAAACATGATATAAGTGTATATAGATTTATTTAAGTGTGCATGCGTGAATTTATATCTAGCTATTGGCATTCTTCCAATAAGGCTATGCATAATGATCCCACTCACTGAATTGGCGATTCGTCTCCCTCGCAAGCTACTCCTTGGCTACTTCCTTGCCTCGAGCCAAAGCGTCTTCTCCTTGCCAAAGCACCACAAACACCAATGTTAGCACAAGCAACACAAGGAAACCCTAGTTTTCCTACTAACGACTCTAACCGGCTCTAGGGTTTCTCAACTAACCCTAGAGGCTACCAAAGAAGTTCGTAAGGGTTTTAAGCTCCTCTCTAACCTAAGGAAACAAAGAAAAAAACAACAACCCACTGGAGCTACAGTAGCTCCAAAATAAGGAAGAAGAACACTCAAGGGTTTCTTGAGATCAAAGGCAACAATCAAAGCCAAAAGCTTCTTTCAAGATTCACAAACAATAAACAAGGATGAAAACAAGGATTAAACTCCACTCAAGCTTACAAAAAAACCCTAGACTCATCATCCAAAGAAGAATAAAGAAAGAAGAAGGAAAGAAGAGGAGAAGAGCTTACCTTGTGCAACAATGGGTTGATTTGCAAGCTCCACAAACCAGCCCGAAATCTCCTCCAAAACCAGCCTTAAACTCTAAAGAATGATGGAGGATGAGAGGGGTAAGGGATGAGGGGTTATTGGGAGAAGAAATGAATTAAAATGAAGCCAAAACAAGATCTTTATAACCCTACAACGATGGTGTGCAGCTCATGTGCTGCCCCGCCCAGTGGCGGCACACCCCACAGCCTAGGGTGTGCGGCCTGGTGTGCGGCCCGCACACAGGCCACACACCCCTCTGCTCGGGGTATGCAGGCCTCACAAGGGCCACACAAGGCCACTAAAACGCCTGTGCGGGCTGTGTATAGCCCGCATACTCTCTGTGCGACTTGTACATGGCCCGAGCACCTCTTAAAGCCCTTAAAACTCGACCCAAAACCCTCGGCAAGCCTCACCATCTCAAAACAAAAAAGAACTCACCCAAAACTTTAAATGAACAAACAAGAAAAATCGAAAACACTAACCTACGCAAGAAGGAAAAACCCGAAATACTACACTCTACCCCCCTTAGAGAAATTTCATCCTCAAAATTTCCTTCAAAGAGGAAATAAAAGAATGACACAACTTACCAACAAAGGTCAAATAGGCAACAAGACTCCAACTACTCAAGGAAAACAAGCCTGCCTCTAATACCACTCCTCTAGCAAACCACCAAGTACACACAACAGCAACAACAAACAAAGATAGGAACCTTACCTGCAAACATGCCTGGTTCACACTTAGGCTCTTCGTTGGTCATGGCAAAAATCCTCGTATGAGATCTAACCTAGGGCTGTGGTCCTCCTTACTGTGACATGTTGCTAGCAGCTACAGATCTGGTAGTAGTATCCTGTGCCTGAGCTGCAGGATGGCTACACTTGGTCTGACCCGAACGGCCTGGAGCGAGCGCCGCAATAGGATCACCTCAATCTAACCCTGGGCAAGCTAACTTGATGTGACCTTCCTGACCACACTAGTAGCATCTGCGCGGTTCTGAACAATGTTTGTTATGGAATGACAGGAGCCCGAAAGTGCACGGGTTGTCATAGTAATAATAGTACCTCGATGAGAGGGTAGTCGAATCCACAGGGAATAGGGATTTAAGACACAAGAATTCACTATTTAGCTAAAGCGGTGTGTGAAGTGTGTGAAGAGCATCAATGAGTAAGCATAAAAGTAATTAAAACGAACAAGAAATAAAAGAGAAGTATAGAAGGTGAGAGAGTGCAAGTAAGAGTAAATAGAAAAGGACAATCAATGAGTAAAGTTGGGTACCCGGACAAGCTACACCTAGGATTTATGCTTCTAGTGTAGGACAATGCTATTATACTCTTCAATTGATGATTAATGAGTCGAGGATATCCTAAAACACATGGTACCAAACCTAAGGTTAACCGTGACTAGCCCCAACACTATGCCCCAGCATTAG
This sequence comes from Dioscorea alata, assembly GCA_020875875.1. NCBI lineage: Eukaryota > Viridiplantae > Streptophyta > Magnoliopsida > Dioscoreales > Dioscoreaceae > Dioscorea > Dioscorea alata. Next base: position 9,979,204 of record CM037013.1, on the reverse strand, counting down.
GTTTCACTACAATCCTTGACTCTTGTTGACTTGTCAACTAAGCCCTAGGGGAGTTTATCTTCCTAAGCCTCACACTACGTGGGATTGCTTTAAGTTTTAGGGATTTCTAGTGATAAACCCTATTCCTATGTATAACTCTAACCCTTTGGTCTAGGTGAAAGAACGCTAGTCTCAATAAAACCCTAAGCCTCACAAGTTTATGCTCATGCCTTGTTCCTTGCTCAGTCAGAAAACTTCCCAACAACGGTGAACACGATCTAACTTTGCTCCTTTTCTCCAAATTAGCTTCACAACCCTACAATACACAAAAGCACACAATTGCACACTATTTAGTGATAAAATTTGATGAAAGTAATGCTCATTGTAAGATAATAACACTTCGCATTATTATAACATGAGCACTTATCAAAACCCCCGACACTTAAGCTTTTGCTTGTCCTCAAGAAAAAATAGAACGTGAAAATACTTTGGAAGAACAATTGAAAGTGCTCGGCCTTAGGTTCACTAAAAGTATACAAAAGAAGCACTCTACAAGTAACGGGAAATCAAAACATTGCATAAGGTTACCATTACTCTAACTAAAAACTCGAATAAAAAAGAACAACAACTAGAAAATGTGAAAGTGTGTGCGAATTCACTCAAGAAAGCCCAAAGAGTACTCCTCAAACTTTTGTTAAAAGGACTTATTTATGTACACAAAGTAGGGAGGTAGTAGCTTCACACAACCTCTAAGGTAGCCCTTTCCTAGGCGACCGCCCAAGGTGGCTTTCACACTTTCGAGGAGGTAGCTCTTTCTACCAGGGTAGTAGCTTTCATGCTTCCCATGAGATAGCTCTTTCTCTCATTAGGGCATAACTTGTATCCGACTTATGAAAGTAGCTACATACTTCATAGGAGGCAACTCTTTCCACCCCAAATGCACAAATAAAAGCTAAACTAATATTCACAAGCTCACAAGTTATTTTTTATTTTTTATTTTTTATTATTTTATTTTATTTTATTTTTTCAGCAATATAGAACTTAAACTTACTAAAGCAATGCTAAACTAGTCCTTAAAACTTCGAGTTTGAGTTTCCAAAAGATTTCAAGAGTGAGTAGTGCAATAAGAGATAATCGAGAAAAAATTCCCTAAAATTCAAGTAAAACTAGAGCATGATAGGATACAATGTTAAAAATTCTCCTAAACTCTAAGAATACAACTGTTGTAACTAAGGTGAACCGACATGGGCTACATGAGCATAAGCAATTGAACGCACAAGTAAAAGTGTGAGCAAAGTGAACTCCCCCCACACTTAAGATGTACATTGTACCCAATGTACGCATGCAAGCACAATAATTAGTATAGAAATGAAAAACAAGTAGTGTGGAAGTGGGCATTTGAAACATTACTCCCCTGAACTCCAAGTGTTGAATTTGACGGAGCTAGGTTCATTGAGAGTTATCTCAATGGGTTGTGAAGCAAACATGGTCCCATGACCGTGCCTATGACTATTCCTCAAATTCCTTACATCCAAGACCATCTGCGCACACACACAAGGAATTTAGTGTAGCTCAATAAAAACAAATAAAACTCGAGTATATAAAGATATAGAAATGAAATACAACTCGAGACAAATAAAAGCAAAATAAAAGATAAACTCAGAAGGAGGATCTTTTCTGAGTGCTACAAGTCCAAAATATAAGAAAAGTACAACTGAAATCAAAATAAAAGAAAAACTAAAATGATCTACAATGCCTCAATGTCGGTGTCCTGTGGCGCTGGATCAGATGCTGTGGCTGGCTAAGTGGGTGCTGGTGGATCGGCTGATGGTGCAGGAGATGGTGGCGGAGTGGAAGCTCGGAGTTGCACCACGAATGGGGAGGTTATAGCCTGCTCAAGTAACTGACGCAGACTCTGGAATTGGGCCATGACCTCCTGATGCTGTGTCACCTGAGTAGCCCTGACCTCAGCCACTTCAATCTCGAGGACACCCAAAGCACTCTCGAGGCGCTCGAATCGGTCCTGGCCTTGAGAAGGTGAAAAGATGCGAACTGGAGGTGGCTCCAGTGTTGTGGGTGGTACCTCATCCTCTGTCTATGCTGGAGGTGGCTCTAACACTGGCTGGGAACCCTCTGCCTGCTCCTCCTGTACCTCGGCCTGATCGGATTAGGGGACGATCATGAAATAGACTCCTGGTCCTAATCTGCAAATCATCCCCATGAGCCTAATCATCTCCAAGCCAAAAGGAGCCGGTATGACCGTCTTCTTGGCCCCGCGCACTCCGTCCAAGAGACCCATACCGATGAGGAGTCTCGTAATATAGGGGGCCGAGAAGATGACACCGACTCTAGCATAATGGCCCTGATGGCGCAAGTACCCCGCCAAGATGTGTCCCAAGTGCAGCGGCTCCCTCTGGACTATGGAGTGTAGGTATAACAACTCCTGCCTGCTCAACACTCCAGTACTATACCCCCGGCCACTCATTGATCCGCTCAGCACTGCATGCATGTATCTGTAGGCCAGGCAGGTGGCCTTTGAAACCCCCGGCTCATACTGCCCCTGGCCACATAAAGCTCGGTATACTCGCTGGGGAGTGAGAATACCCGGATAGTCTGTAGGGAGTGGCTCGTACTCCTCGGTACTAGTGTAAGACACATCATATGACCCTAATCTGAGTGAAAACTGTGTGACGCTCATACTGTGGTGCTGTTCGAAGGCTCTTAACTGAATGGTATCCACCGAGCCAAAGCTGGAGTACGAGCGATCAAACTCGAACGAAGCGAGGAACTCTAGTGTCAGTGCACGGATGGCTGGCTCCCTTATCTGCAACAAATGCTCCAAACCACCCACCGAAATAAGTCCCTCAACCTCATCTGCAATATCCTCACCTCCCTGTACTGATCTGATAAACGTCTAAATGTACGTATTTTATACGTACGCATGAGCATGCTTCTCGTATTTTGTTGATGAATCAGTGCCCTTTTAGGTCTAAATTGGTTTATTTTGTGTTTCAGGTACAAAAGAAGCCTAGGTGAGCTTAACGACGCAATTTGAGAAGAAATTGACACCGAAATCGTCGTTTCGGGATCCTGGCACTGTAGCAACACTGTAGCAGCCTGAAGCACGAAGATTTGAAGAAAATTCTAAGTCTGGGAATCCTCACGGGCAAGCTCACGGCCGTGAGGTCATCCACGAGCAGTTCACTGTAGTACTTCACTGTAGCAGTTTTACTGTAGTAGTTTACTGTGACAGTTACTGTGCAAAATCACATCTTTGCGGTTTCTTGCAGCCCGTATTACAGGCTCCTTCACGGGCCGTATATGGACCGTGAGGCCACCCGTGAGCTTGCCCGAACTCATCATTTAAAGGGGCTCTACTTGGGTTTTGAGGGGGCATCTTGGAGTTCTTCTTAGGGCCTCTCACCACCACCTTCGAATTGAGGAAGAAAAAGCTCTTGGAGGGCGATCTAGGCAAGGATTTGGCGAGGAGAGCAAGGTTTTGGGAAGATCCTTCATCCTAGGGCTTTCATTTGGAGGTTGAAGACTAGGGAAGCCACCCCTTGGAGTGGCGTCTTTGGAACTTCACCGGCCTTCATCCTTTGAGGGAGTCCTTCTCATGCCTTTGTCATGTGTTTCCATGCATTTATTGTTGTATTTAGTGAACATGAGCACTTAAACCCCAAGGTCACCGGATGTGGGTGAACCTTGGGGGTGAACTTGTGATGATTTGGATGATCTTGTTCTATACATTGTTTGTGGCTTGTTTGTGATCCATTATTTGGTGTTTTACATGCTTGGTATGTATGAGAACTCTATGTATCAAAAGACTTAGGAAATGCTAGGTTGCATGACCATTGCCCTAGTGTTAGACTCACCAAACTTGGAAGGGAAATACGTATAAATACGCCGTGACCATCGGGTATTTGTACCCCTCCACTCCTAGGGTTGAGTACTCTTTTGTATTGTAACCCTAGTTTGAGAAAACCACTTCACCCTTTGCAATCATAGGGAAAATCTTGGGCGGTATACGTACCGTATCCAATACCCGTACCGGATTAGGGGTCGACTTCCGTGACCATCGGGTTGACCTAGTCTAGGGTTTTCTCGGTCCAATAAGACACTTGCATGTTAGTCCAAGCCTTCCTACTCACTTTAGTAGCCCCTAAGGGAATCCTCATCCGTGACCACTCCTAGCCCTATTTCTATCCCGTATCTTGCCCTCGTATGTTTGCTTTGATTATTTACTTCTTTAACTTCTTTGCATCTTATTCACTCTTTTGAATCATATCGGTCAAACAATATTGTAATAAGGAAGTAAGGGTAGCTTCTCGGGCCCCAGGGAATATGACCCCTGTGTCATGCACAGGGTATTACTTGACGACCAGTGCACTTGCGGGATAGCAACTCATCATGATCTCAATGCGCTCGAGTTGGGGTAGCGTGACTGACCAAAGTGGAGTGTCGATAACCGCTTGAACCTGTCATGATGCTCTGGTAAAGCAAACTCTATCTCCTTGGGGAGTGGAGAAGGCTCACGAGGGTGTTTCCCAGCATGCTTCTTTGATCTAAAGGCCATATCAGAAAGTTTGAAATGAAAAATGATCAAATCTAATTCAAAAACACAATCTGCTGAAGTCCACACGCCCGTGTGGATCTTCGGGTGGCAGAGCCCCACGCTCGTGGGGGCTAAAATTCCGTATTTACATTCTAATTCGTTTTAAATTCTTCCTAAACATATTTGCATACATTCTAATCATTCAAACCAAGCAAAATAATCAAAAAGAATGAAATAAATCAAGAATTGAAGAAGAGAAAGGGTTTGAAGTTCTTACCAACGGTGTGGATGAAGAAAACTGTGAAATCGGCCAGAAAACCTTGTATAAAACCTCATAAATGCTCAGAGAGGATCAGGAGAGTGAAGGAAAGGTTCAGAGAGTAGTTTAGACTGGAAAAATCAAGAGGCACGAGTGAAAACCAAAAGAAAATCCCGGCTTTCGAAGTTCTGCGAATCCACACGGCCGTGTGCCTCTACAATTAAGGTTCACAGGGGCCAACACACACCCCTGTGAGCACTGTGGTTACTCTCTGAACTACCCCACACGGCTGTGGAAGACTCCCACACGGCCGTGTGCCTTCACAGGGGAGCTTCACAGGGGCACCCACACGCCCCAGTGTGCTCTCGGGAAATTTCCTAAGGTCTCTAAAAATTTTCACACGGTCGTGTGGAAATTCCACGCGGCCGTGTGCCCAACCTGGCCAAGAACACAAGCCCGCCCATAGGGGCACCCCACACACCCCTGTGGCCTCTTTGGTTAGCCCGAGAAACTCTAAGTATTCCACACGGCCGTGTGCCTTTCAAAAGCTCTCCCACAGGGGCAGCCACACGTCCCTTTGTATTCTTGGGAAAGAAGGAAACTCTCTGCAGATTTTTACACGGCCGTGTGGAATTTCCACACGGCCTTGTGCCTCAGTACATGGGCACCCACACGTCCCTGTGGACTCTCGGGAAAGAAAGTTTAAGTCCTGCAGGATTTTACACAGCCGTGTGAAAATTCCACATGGCCATGTGCCGCTTCTGAGGTTTTTCACAGGGGCATGGTCACGCCGCTGTGCCCTCTCTAATTGAGCCCTAATTGGTAACACACGCCAGTGTGGAAATTCCACATAGCCGTGTGTTTTCTCTGGCTACTTAGAAAAATTCACTAACTCTCCAGAAAAATTTAGAAACAATAGCACAATAACTAGAGCCTGTAAATACAATAAAAACATGACCAGAAACCATAGAAAACATGCTCAACCGACTCAAACTTCATCAATCAATGTTTAGGCACACAAAAAAATATCAACGATCCACACTAAAATCACATTACATGCATTTAGAATTCAGGACACCAAAACTAAGACTCTTATTCATGCTAGAATTAAACTAACTCCTAGAAAAGCTGTAAAACCTTGGGTTGCCTCCCAAGAAGCGCTTGTTTAATGTCACTAAGCTTGACATACCTATTTAATCTCATGGGGGCTTATGAATGGATGTTGCCCTCTTTCCTACCACCTGAAAACATACATGACATAGCTTATGTAGTCTAGAGGGGGAGTTAGTGATTTTGTTACCACACATGGGTAAAACACCCTTACTCCTTGCTTGCTCATCCCCATTGTCCTTGGGGCTTTTTGTGTGGCACCTCCTTGCTCTCTTTATCTTCATTCTCATCCGTTTCATGAGTCCCGGTTCTGACTTAACTTCCTTCTAGATTAGACCAAGTGATAGTACTTCTTGTTCGATCTCCACATCTTGGTCCGGCCACCTTTCATACGGGTCCAGATTCATCATTTCCTACACATAATCATCTATTAGTTCATCAGTGGTGTCAAGGAACTACAAAGTATCATCAAAATCAAGATAGTATCTCATGGCTTCAGCGAGGCGATATGTAAGCTTGTCATCTCCAACTCGCAATGTGAGCTCCCCACCGTCCATGTCAATGAGAGCCTTAGAAGTGCGTAAGAAAGGTCTTCCAAGGATCAACGGCACCTCTATATCCTCATCGACGTCTAACACCATAAAGTTAACAGGAAATATATACTTGTCCACTTTCACCAACACATCTTCCACAATCCCCCTCGAATGCCTCAATGATCGCTCCACAAGCTGAAGTGTCATCCGAGTCGGTCTAGGCTCACCTAAACCTAGCTTTTGGATGAAGATATAGCTCATGACATTGATACCTGCCCCAGAATCGGCCAACGCTATTTCTTCACCCAAGTTGCTAATGTTACAAGGTATTATGAAACTTCTGGGATCTTTTCTCTTACTCGTCATGTTCTTTTGCAAGACAACCGAGCAATTGGCATCAAGAACTACAGCTGCACTCTCTTCCAATTTCCTCTTGTTGGTCAAGAGGTCCTTCAAGAACTTTGCATACCTAGGCATTTGGGCCTCCGCGAATGGTATGTTGATGTGCAACTGCTAGAACATACCCAGAAATTTCTTGTATTGCTCATTTTCTCGGTCATTCTTCAATCGCGAAGGATAAGGGATCCTTGGTTTGTAGGGTGGGGATGCCACCTCCTTTTCCTTTGATGCTTCTTCTCCTACCTCCTCGAGTTCGGGTGCTTCCTTTGTCTTCTCTAGAGGGAGATTTCTCTCGACCTCTTTTCCACTTCTCAAGGTAATTGCCTTCAATTGCTCCCTCGGATTGGTTTCCGTATTACTAGGCAAACTACCTTGGGGTCTCTCGGCCAAAGTCTTCACAATTTCCCCCAAGGAGGTGGTGTGGTTGCTAAGTATAACCTCCACCGACTGAAATCTAGCATTCAACAAAGAAACAAACCTTGTGAGGGTTCTCTCTAGATCGGTCATCTTTCCCTCTAGCCCAGTCACTCAGCTTTCCAAGGTCGGTGCTTGTTGACCTTGAAATCCTGGTGGTGCATTGTTCTTTTGTTATGACTTCCCTTGATTGCTTCCTGAGAAATTCAGGTGGTTTTTCCACCCCCAGATTGTAGGTTCCACTATACAAGTTGCCTTGTCCTTGTCCTCTATAAGCATTGCCAACAAAATCGACCTGTTCCACCACACTAGTTCCCCCAATAGCAATAGGGCAATCGCTGGAAGCATAACCTCCCCCACAACCGTTACAAGTAGTGATGGCCGCAACTCTTGGTGAAGCTAGAGCATCTAGCTTCTTACTCAATGATTCCACCTGCGCTGCCAAAGATGTAACTGCATCTATCTCGTGAATGCCGGCAACTTTACTTCTGTCCCTTGAATTCCACTGATAGCTATTGAGAGTCATTTCCTCTATAAGTTGCCGGGCCTCACCGGGAGTCTTGCTTCCAAGAGTACCCCCTACTGCAGCATCCAATAACTGTTTAGTGCTCGGATTTAGTCCGTTGTAGAAGATATGAATGATCATCCAATCGGGAAATCCATGTTGTGGACACTTTCGCAGGAGCTCTTTGAACCTATCCCACGTCTCAAAAAGAGACTCCAATTCCATTTACATGAAGGATGAGATCTCATTGCGAAGCTTTGCTAATTTACCGGGAGGGCAATATCGGGCCAAGAATGCTTCAACCATCTCCTCCCATATGGTAATAGATACCCTGGGTAATGAGTGCAACCATTGATTCGCTCTCCCCTTCAAGGAAAATGGGAAAGCTCTAAGTCTGATAGCATCATTCATTACTCCGTTGATTTTCAGCATGTCGCACATCTCCAAGAAGTTCTCGATATGACTGTTGGGATCCTCATCAGCAAATCTATTGAACTGTGCTGTCTGCTGCAACATTTGGATGAAACCAGGCTTTAACTCAAAGTTCTGAGCTGTGATTGGGGGCCTTACTATGCTTGATTAAGTCCCCAATACTGCGGGACTAGCAAAATCGGACAATGTCCTCTACTGTTCATTCTTCTCTGCCATTGTTTCTGATCCTTCTATTTCAATATCGTCTTGATTTGAAGATTCTTGTATAGGTTCCTTCCCCGTTCGATGTGTTCTTCTTCCAATGTCCGAGCCTCCTTCAACAACAATCGAAGGGTTCCTGTGGGTCATAACCTGGAGCCAAAAACAAAGAAAAGAAAACAAATAAGAATGATGATAGATAAAGAAAGTGTAAAATAGAAAATGAAGTGAATAGCTAAAACAACAAAAAGCAAATGTCTAAAATATACCTATTCCCCTGCAACGGCGCCCAAAACTATAACAGGGGCCCGAAAGTGCACGGGTTGTCGTAGTAATAACAGTACCCCGGTGAGAGGGTAGTCGAATCTACAGGGAATAGAGATTTAAGACACAAGAATTCACTATTTAGCTAAAGCGGTGTGTGAAGTGTGTGAAGAGAATCAATGAGTGACTATAAACGTAATTAAAACGAACAAGAAATAAAAGAGAAGTATGGAAGGTGAGAGAGTGCAAGTAAAAGTAAATAGAGAAGGACAATCAATGAGTAAAGTTGGGTACCCGGACAAATTACCCGTAGGACTTATGCTTCTAGTGCAGGACAATGCTATTATACTCTTCAATTGATGATTAATGAGTCGAGGATATCCTTAAACACACGGTCCCAAACCTAAGATCAACCGTGACTAACACCAACACTATGCATTGGCATTAGGTTTCACTATGAACCTTGACTCTTGTTGACCAGTGAACTAAGCCCTAGGGGAGTTTATCTTCCTAAGCCTCACACTACGTGGGACTGCTTTAAGTTCTAGGGATTCCTAATGATAAACCATGTTCCTATGTATAGCTCTAACCTTTTGGTCCAGGTGAAAGAACCCTAGTCTCAATAAAACCTTAGTATTAGGATTCACTACAACCCTTCACTCTGTTACTCGCGTAACTAAGCCCCAGTGAGTTGACACGACCCCTTGCGTGTATCCCACAAGTGTATGGGCTTGTCGAAGTAATAAATTTACCCTGGTGAGTGGGTACTTAAATCTACAGGGAATAGGGACTTAAGACACGAGGTTTCACTAATTAGCTAAGTAAAGTACGGTGGGTGTGAAGAGAATTAATGAGTGAATATGAAAGCAATAAAAAGAAACAAGAAATAAAATAGAAAGATGGAAAGTAAAAGAGTGCGAGAACGAGTAAATAGAGAAGAACTAGCAATGAATGAAATAGGGTACCCGGACAAGCTACCCCTAGGATGTATGCTTCTAGTGCAAGACTATGCTATTATACTTTCCTATTGATGTTAATTGAGTCGAGGATATTCTTAAACACATGGTCCCAAACCTAAGGTCAACCGTGACTAACCCCGTCACTATGCCCGACATTAGGTTTTCACTAAAACTCTTTACTCTCGTTGACCTGTCAACTAATCCCTAGAGGAGTACGTCTTCCTAAGCCTCACACTACGTGGGATTGCTTTAAATTCTAGGGATTCCTAGTGATAAAACTAGTTCCTATGTATAGTTCTAAACCTTTGGTCCATGTGAAAGAACACTAGTCTAAATTAAGCCCCAGCAATAGGATTTACTTCAACCATTCACTCTGTTGCTCATGCAACTAAGCCCTAGGGGAGTTCCTCTCCTAGCACTTCACTCTATCTTGACTGCTAGGAAATCGTGGAACATGAAGATAGGAAGAATCACACCGGAGGGGAAAGCGGGCGTTCCGCTACTTCATGACTCACCCTATCAACCGTTTTCAATCCTAAGTAGTCTAATCTTATAGGAGTTGTCACACCTCCAAAGGATAACCTAGATTGTTCTCAACCCTAGTGTCACGGCTAAGGGAAAACAATTACAAGAGATAATTAAGATTGAAACTCGAATTTATTCATTAACAATGGAAAAGCATAATAACAATGTCATAGAAACATAATAATCCTAGGGTTTACAAGTCCAAATACACATGAAGGGTTTAGCTCCTCATGAAGCTATACAAATTCATCAAAATATAAAAGAAAGAACAAATTGAAAGCATTGATGAAAACCCCCTTGCGTATGATGTGGCCATGGTCTTGTGCGGCCATCGGACATCGGTGGTGAAGCCGATGACGCACTCCGAACCTCCACGAAGTCCTCTCCGAAACCCTAGCCGTGCTCTCCAGAAGTTGGGGAGAAAGATAAGTCAAAAGATTTGTAAAAAGTCTCCAAATCGGGTTTTTCTAATGTTGAGTCGCGGCTTTAAATCGGCTGAATCGGGGCTTCACACGGCTGTGTGGAATTTCCACACGCCCGTGTGAAGTTTCTGGGTTGCTGGATTTTATTCACATGGCCGTCTGGAATTTCCACACGCCTGTGTGAACTCTGTGGAAGGCTGATTTTTGGCTGAAAATGAACAGTAGCTTGCTACAGTGTTTTTCCTACAGTAACTCACCGAAATGCTCCCGAATTCATCGTTCTTCATTCAAGCCATTGAATTAGGCACACAATCAATGGTAGATCGTGCTGATTACTTCAAATCTCCTTTTTGGTGAAGTTCTCCTAAGCTACATGAGTTAGACTTATTGTGAATGTGACTGCCCTTGTGCCCCACCAAAGGAGGTTGGCACACACTCACAAGTCTACGCTCGTGCCCTGTTCCTTGCTTAGTTCAAAAACTCCCCAACAAAGACAAACACGATCTAACTTCGTTCATCTTCATCAAAATAGCTCTACAAACCTACAATGCATAAGAGTACACAAATGCACACCATTTAGTGATAAAATCTAATAAAAGAGATGCTCATTGTAAGATAATAATGCTTCACGTTACTATAACACAAGCACTTATCAAATCCCCCCACACTTAAGCTTTTGCTTGACCTTAAGCAAAATAGAATGTGAGAGTATTTGAGAAGAACAATTGAAAGTGCTCGGCCTTAGGTTCATCAAAAGTATGCAAAAGAGGCATTCTACAAGCGAGGGGAAATCCAAACATTGCATAAGGTTACCATTGCTCTAGCTTAAAACTTTAATCAAAAAGGATAATAACTCGAAAACATGTTAATATGTGCGAATTCACTCAAGAGAACCAACGAGTACTCCTCAAACTCTTGTTACAAGGACTTATTTATAAACACAAAGTAAGGAAGTAGTAGCTTCACTCAACCTCTAAGGTAGCCCTTTCCTAGGCGGCCGCCAAAGGTGGCTTTCACACTTTCGAGGAGATAGCTCTTTCGACCGGGGTAGTAGCTTTCACGCTTCCTATGAGATAGCTCTTTCTTTCATTAGGGCATAACTTGTATGCGACTTATGAGAGTAGCTACATACTTCATAGGAGGTAGCTCTTTCCACCCCAAATGCAAAGCTGAACTAATATTCACAAGCTCACAAATAGATTTATTCTTTTTAGCTATATAGAACTTCAAAACATACTGACACGCCCCGAAAGTGCACTGGTTTGTCGAAGTAATAAAATTTACCCCGGTGAGTGGGTAGTCGAATCCACAGGGAATAGGGAGTTAAAATACGAGATTTCACTATTTAAGCTATGTGGACTATGGAAAGATAAGAATAGAATTGATGAGTGAATATGGAAGCAAATATAATAAAAGACAAGAAATTGAATAGAAAGATGGAAGATAAGAAAGTGCAAGTAAAAGAGAATAGAGAGAAACTGGCAATGGATGAAATAGGGCATCCAGATAAGCTATCTCTAGGATCTATGCTCCTAGTGCAAGACTATGCTATTATACTTTCCTATTGATGTCAATTGAGTCAAGGAAATCCTTAGATTCACGGTCCCAAACCTAAGGACAACCGTGACTAACCCCAACATTATGCCCCGGTATTAGGATTCACGTCAACCCTTCACTCAGTCGCTGGTACGACTAAGCCCCAGGGGAGTATATCTACCTAAACCTCACACTACATGGGATTGCTTTAAGTTCTAGGGACTCCTAGTGGTAAAACCTGTTCCTATGTCTAATTCTAACCCTTTGGTCCAGGTGGAAGAACCCTAGTCTAGATTAAGCCCCAGTGCATAGGATTCACTTCAACCCTTCACTCTGTTACTCGCATAACTAAGCCCCAGGGGAGTTTATCTACCTAGCACTTCACTCTATCTCGACCGCTAAGAAATCAAGGAAACGGAGATAGGGAGGAACCACATCGGAGGGGAAAGGGGATGCTTCGCTACCCCACGACTCACCCTCTCAACCCTCTTCAATCTTAAATATTCTAATCCTATAGGAGTTGTCACACCTCCAAAGGACAAGCTAGATTGTTCTCAACCCTAGTGTCACATCTAAAGGAAAACATTAACAAGATAAAATTTAGATCTAAACTCAATCTTTATTCATCAATAATGGAAAAGCATAATAACAATGTCAAAGAAAAATAATAACCCTAGAGTTTACAAGTCCGAATACCCACAAGGGGTTTAGCTCCTCATGGAGCTATACATGTTCATCAAAATATGAAAGAAAGCACAAAGTAAAGACATCAATGAAAACCACCTTGTGTATGGTGTGGCCGTGGTCTTGTGCGGCCGCCGAACGTCGGTGATGATGCCGATGATGCGCTCTAAACCTCAACGAAGTCCTCTCCAAAACCCTAGCTGCCCTCCAGAAGTTGGGGAGAAAGATAGGTCAAAAGATATCCCAAATAGTCTCCAAAACAGGGTTTTATAATGTTGAGTCGCAGCTTTAAAATCGCAGAAATCAGGATTTCACACGGTCGTGTGGAATTTCCACACGCCCGTGTGAAGTTGCTGGAATGCTGAATTTCGGCAAACAATGAACAGTAACTTGCTACAGTGTTTTGCTACATTGCTACTACAGTAATTATCTCGAAACGCTCCCGAATTCGTCGTTTTTCATTGAGGCCGTTGAATTGGGCACACAATCAAATGGTAGATCGTGCCGATTGCTTCAAATCTCCTAATTGGTGAAGTTTTCCTTGCTAGCATAAGTTAGACTTATTGTGAATGTGATTGATTACCTTTGTGCCCCTCCAAAGGAGGTTGGCACACACTCACAAGTCTCTACTCATGCCGTGCTCCTTGCTTAGTCCAAGAATCTTCCCAACAATGGCGAACAGGATCTAACTTCATACCTTTCCTTCACTTTATCTTCACAACCCTACAATGCACAAAAATAAACAAATGCACACTTTTTAGTGATAAAATCTGATTAAATTAATGCTCATTGCAAGATAATAACGCTTCGCAATACTATAACACGAGCACTTATCAGATACCCCCACACTTAAGCTTTTGCTTGTCCTCAAGCAAAATAGAATGTGAAAGTACTTGGGAAGAACAATTGAAAGTGCTCGGCCTTATGTTCACCCAAAGTATGCAAAAGAGGTATTTTATAAGTAAGGGGAAATCAAAACATTACATAAGGTTATCAATGCTCTAGCTAAAAACTCCAATCAAAAAGGATAAAAACTCGAAAATGTGTTAGTGTGTGCGATTTCACTCAAGAGAACCAACGAGTACTCCTCAAACTTTTGTTAAAAAGGACTTATTTATATACAAAAACAAAAATAAAAAGGAAAGGAAGTAGTAGCTTCACACATCCTTGAAGGTAGCCCTTTCCTAGGCGGCCGCCAAATGTGGCTTTCACTCTTTCGAGGAGGTAGCTCTTTCTACCGGGGTAGTAGCTTTCACGCATCCCATGAGATAGCTCTTTCTCTCATTAGGGCATAACTTGTATCCGACTTATGAGAGTAGCTACATACTTCATAGGTGTTAGCTTTTCCAACCGCAAATGCATACATAAAACAAAGCGAATATTCACAAAGTCATATGTATATATATATATATATATTATGCATTTTCCAAAGTAAAACTAAGAAAGATGATAAACTTGTCCTTCAAAACTTCAAGATTGAGTTTCTAAAAGATTCAAAGAGTGAGTTGTGCAATATGAGATAATCGAGCAAAAATTCCCTAAAATTCAAGTAGAAACTAGAGCATGATAGGATACAATGTTAAAAATTCTCCTAAACTCTAAGAATACAACCGTTGCAACTAAGGTGAACCACCATAGGCTACATGAGCATAAGTAATTGAACGCACAAGTAAAGGTGTATGCAATGTGAACTCCCCCCCCCACACACTTAAGATGTACATTGTCCCCAATGTACGCATGCAAGAACAATACAAGTGAAAAAAAATTGTAAAACAATTAGTGTGGAAGTAGGCAATTGAAACATTACTCCCCTGAACTCCAAGTGTTGTGTTTGATTGAGCTGTGCATTGAGAGTTGAGTCCCAATGGGTTGTGAAGCACACACAGTCTCATGACCGTGCCTATGACTATTCCTTAGATTCCTTTCATCCAAGACCATCTGTGCACACACAGACACAAGGGTTTAGTATAGCTCAATAAAAACTCGAGTATATATAAAGATAAACCAATAAATACAACTTGAGATAAAAGAGAAAACAAAATAAGGGATAAACTCAGAAGGAAAATCCTTTCTGAGTGCTACAAGTCCAAAATAGAATGAAAAGTACAAAAAATGAAAATCAAAAGCAAGTAAAAACTAAAACTACGACGCCTCAGCGTCGGTGTCCTATGCAGTAGCCTCTGGTGCTGCTGGAGCTGGTGCTGGTGGATCTGCTGCTGCGGGAGCTAGAGAAGGTGGTGGTGGAGTAGGGGCCCGAGGCTGGACCAAAATGGTGATGACACGGCATGCTCAAGTAAACGCTGAATGGTATCAAGCCGTGCCATCGTCTCAGTATGCTGTGCTGTCTGTGTGGCCCTGACCTCAGCCAACTCTGACTGGAGGATGCCCATAGCACTCTTGAGGCGCTCAAATCGATCCTGGCCTCGAGAAGGCGAGAACATACACACCGGAGGTGGCTCCGGCGCGGTGGGTGGTACCTCGGACTCTGTTTCCGTCGGAGGTGGTAGAAGTAAATGCAATGTTGGTGCCTGTTCAAAATATAGCGCTGATAATATTTCTTGGCCATGCCCATCTGTCTCAACATCTCCAAGCTAATTAGGGAAGGTATAACTGTCTTCTCCATTCCTCTAATTGCTTCCCGAAGGCCCATCCCCTTAATGAGTCTTGTAACATATGGCCCTGAAAAAATAGCTCCAAGCCACGGGTACTAGCCCTGATGCCATATGTAATCTGCCAGAATATAGCCGAGATGGAGTGGCTCGCTCCGAACCATTGAATGGAGGTAAAGGAGCTCCTGCAGACTTAAGACTCCCGTACTATCGCCCCGGCCGTTCACTGATCGACTCAAAATGGCATTAATGTATCTATAAGCTAGTCGTGACAGACAAGTGGCTTTCGATACCCCTAGCTCATATTGCCCTTGTCCGCATAACACTCTGTAAGCTCCTTGAGGAGTCAAACTGCCAGGATAATCAGTCAGAAGGTTATCATACTCCGCTGACTCTGTATAGGCTTGATCATACAAACCCATGCGAATAGAAAACTGCATCACCGACATGTTGTAATCATACCCAAAAGCCCTGAATTGTATAATGTCGGCACTTGTCAAGTCTTTATGTGATTTGTCGAACTCAAAGGACGCTAGTACTTCCAAAGAAAGTGAGTGGTTCGCAGGTTCTTTAATAGACAACAAACTCTTCCAACTCCCAATAGCTAAAAGTTCCTCAATTTCATCTGCCATGTTTTCCCCCCACTCAGCTATTCTTAAACAACTCAAATCTTTGTATCGAGATTGTCCAAACTTGAGTTTCTCCAATCTATCATGTCTCACTCGGTGTTCGGGCTTGGCGAAGGTAATCTGCTCATTAGATGACTCGAAGGGCCTCTTGCTAGCTGCTTGCTTTATCCTGGGTGCCATTCCTGAAATAAAATCAATTAATCCACCGTTAATCAATCAATCAATCTAAAGTGCACGGGTTTGTCGAAGTATTAAAATTTACCCCGGTGAGTGGGTAGTCGAACCCACAGGGAATAGGGAGTTAAAATACGATATTTCACTATTTAAGCTATGTGGAGTATGGAAAGAAAAGAATAGAATCGATGAGTGAATAAGGAAGCAAATATAATAAAAGACAAGAAATTGAATAGAAAGATGGAAGATAAGAAAGTTAAGTAAAAGAAAATAGAGAGAAACTGGAAATGGATGAAATAGGGTATCCGGACAAGCTACCTCTAGGATCTATGCTTCTAGTGCAAGACTATGCTATTATACTTTCCTATTGATGTCAATTGAGTCAAGGAAATCCTTAGATTCACAGTCCCAAACCTAAGGACAACCGTGACTAACCCCAACATTATGCCCCGGTATTAGGATTCACGTCAATCCTTCACTCTGTCACTGGCACGACTAAGCCCTAGGGGAGTATATCTACCTAAACCTCACACTACGTGGGATTGCTTTAAGTTCTAGGGACTCCTAGTTGTAAAACCTATTCCTATGTGTAGCTCTAAACCTTTGGTCTAGGTGGAAGAACCCTAGTCTAGATTAAGCCCCAGTGCATAGGATTCACTTCAACCCTTCACTCTGTTACTCGTGTAACTAAGCCCCAGGGGAGTTTATCTACCTAGCACTTCACTCTATCTCGACCGCTAAGAAATCAAGGAAACGGAGGTAGTGAGAAACCACATCAAAGGGGACGTTTCGCTACCGCATGACTCACCCTCTCAACCCTCTTCAATCTTAAATATTCAAATCCTATAGGAGTTGTTACACCTCCAAAGGACAACCTAGATTGTTCTCAACCCTAGTGTCACATCTAAAGGAAAACATTAATAAGATGAAATTAAGATCGAAACTCAATTTTTATTCATCAATAATGGAAAAGCATAATAACAATGTCAAAGAAACATAATAACCCTAGAGTTTACAAGTCTGAATACCCACAAGGGGTTTAGCTCCTCATAGAGCTATACATGTTCATCAAAATATGAAAGAAAGCACAAAGTAAAGACATCAATGAAAACCCCCTTGCGTATGGTGTGGCCGTGGTCTTGTGCGGCCGCCGGACGTTGGTGATGATGCCGATGACGCGCTCTAAACCTCAACGAAGTCCTCTCCAAAACCCTAGCTGCCCTCCAGAAGTTGGGGAGAAAGATAGGTCAAACGATATCCCAAATAGTCTCCAAAACAGGCTTTTATAATGTTGAGTCGCAGCTTTAAAATCGCAGAAATCAGGATTTCACACGGTCGTGTGGAATTTCCACACGCCCGTGTGAAGTTGCTGGAATGCTGAATTTCGGCAAACAGTGAACAGTAACTTGCTACATTATTTTTGCTACATTGCTGCTACAGTAATGATCCCGAAACGCTCCCAAATTCGTCATTTTTCATTAAGGCCGTTGAATTGGGCACACAATCAATGGTAGATCGTGCCGATGGCTTCAAATCTCCTAATTGGTGAAGTTCTCCTTACTAGCATGAGTTAGACTTATTGTGAATGTGACTGCCTTTGTGCCCCTCCAAAGGAGGTTGGCACACACTCACAAGTCTCTACTCATGCCGTGCTCCTTTCTTAGTCTAAGAATCTTCCCAACAATGGCGAACTGGATCTAACTTCGTTCCTTTCCTTCACTTTATCTTCACAACCCTACAATGCACAAAAGTCAACAAATGCACACTTTTTAGTGATAAAATCTGATTAAATTAATGCTCATTGCAAGATAATAATGCTTCGCATTACTATAAAACAAGCACTTATCACTTACTAAAGTAATACTAAACTAGTCCTTAGAACTTCGAGTTCAAGTTTCCAAAAGATTTCAAGAGTGAGCAGTGCAAGAAAAGGTAATCGAGCAAAATCCCTTAAAATTCAAGTAAAACTAGAGCATGATTGGATACAATGTTAAAAATTTTCCTAAACTCTAAGAATACTAATGTTGCAACTAAGGTGAACCGCCATAGGCTATATAAGCATAAGCAATTGAACGCACAAGTAAAAGTGTGTGCAAAGTGAACTCTCCCCACACTTAAGATGTATATTGTCCCCAATGTACGCATGCAAGCACAATTAAAAATAAAACAATTCACACAATTTATGTAGGGGTAAGCAATTGAAACATTACTTCCCTGAACTCTAAGTGTTGTGTTTGATGGAGCTAGGTTCATTGAGAGTTGAGTCTTAATGGTTTGTGGAGCACACACGGTCCCATGACCGTGTCTATGACTATTCCTCAAATTCCTTACATCCAAGACCATCTGCACACATACGCAAGGGTTCAGTACAACTCAAGAAAAACCAAAATAAAATTCAAGTATATATAGATAGAAAAATGAAATACAACTCGAGACAAATAAAAGAAAAGAAAAATAAAAGATAAACTCAGAAAGAGAATCCTTTCTGAGTGCTACAAGTCCAAAATAATACGAAAAAGTGTGCAAAAGAAATAAAAGCTAAAATAAACTACGACGCCTCAGCGTCGGTGTCCTATGTCGATGACTCAGGTGCTGCTACTGGCTCAGAGGTCACTGGTGGATCAACTGATGGTGAAGGAGATGGTGGTGGAGACGAGGCTCTGGCTGCACCACGAAAGGTGATGTCGATATAGATCGCTCAAGTAACTGCAGTATAGCGGTGAACTGTGCCGATGTATATGAAAACTGTGCTGCCTTCGTGGCCCTAACCTCGGCCAACTCCTTCTAGAGGACACCCACAGCCCTCTCGAGGCGCTCAAATCTATCCTGGCCCCGAGAGGGAGAAAAGATCCGAACTGGAGGTGGCTCTAGTACTGTGAGTGGTGCCTCAGTCTCTTCCTGTCCTGGGGGTGGCTCTAATGCTGCCTGTGACCCTTCAGTCTGATCTGACTGGGGGATGATCAATGAATAAACCCCTAGCCTGGATCTGCAAATCATCCCCATCAATCTAAGTGTCTCTGTCCCTAGCGGGGCTGGTACGGTAGTCTTCTCGGCCCCGTGCACCCCGTCCCTGAGTCACAGGGTGATGATCAAATGGGTAATGTACGGGCCTGCAAAAATGACTCCGAACTTGGGATACTGGCCCTGGTGGCGTATGTACTTGGCGATGATGTGCCCCAGGTGGAGTGGCTCGCTTTCTACCATCGAATACATGTACAGGAGCTCCTGTCGGCACAAGTACCCCTGTACTGTCTCCTCGGCCGCTCACTGATCAGCTCAGAATGGCGTGGAGGTACCTGTACGAAGCCATGGTCAAGCATGTGGCCTTGGACACCCCTGGCTCATACTGTCCTTGGCCACATAGTCTACTATACGCGCGCTACGGGGTCAAGGTACCCGGATAATCTGTGGGAAGCAGCGCATACTCCTCCGTCTCAGTAAATGTCTCGTCGTATAATCCCATACATACTGAGAATTGGGTCATGCTCAGGGCAAAATGTTGACCGAGGGCCTGGAACTAAATGGTATCAACATCGGTGAAACTGTCGTACCCCCGGTCGAACCCAAATGAGGAAAGCACCTTTAGCGTGAGTGACCTGATCGCCAGTTCTCGGATGGATAATAATCTGCTAAAACTCCCTACCGAGAGGAGCTCCTCCACCTCCTCGGGCATCTCTACTCCCCCTGAATGTCCCGTAAAATGCTCAAGTCGAAGAAATGATTCTGTCCAAAACAGAGGTCCGATAATTGCTTGAACCGGACAGAATGCTCGGGCAGAGTAAACTCTATCTCCTCCAGGGATGGGGTAGGCTCACGAGGGCACTTCCCTGCTTGCTTCTTTGCCCTGGAGGCCATATCTGCAAGATTGAAAAAAAGAATGATAAAAAACAGTTCAAGAACACAATCTGCAGAAATCCACACGGTCGTGTGGAAATTCCACACGCCCGTGTGGATCGTCGTGCGGCCAGAGCCCCACAGCCATGGGGCTAAAATCTCCTTATTACACTCTAATTCATTCTAGATTCTTTCTAAACATGCTCGCCTGTAGTTTAATCATTCAATACAAGTGAAATAACTAAGAAGAACGAATTAAATCAAGAATTGATGAAGAAAAAGTGTTTGAAGTTCTTACCGACGGTGTGGATGAAAAACCTTTGAAATCTGGTGAACCTAAGGCCAAGCACTTCTCTTTGCTTTTCATGAGTTTATGGTTAATTTTTCTTGAGGACAAGCAAAGGCTTAAGTGTGGTGGAGTTTGATGAGGGTACAAGAATAAAATTCTAAAATCATGGAGAGAAACAAACAATAGATGAAACAATCAATACTCTAGCAAATAATCCAATCAAAAATGAAAGTACTAAAGTCCGAAAGCGTGTGTGTGTGAAAGCTCAACTCATGTCAATACTATATCCATTTCTCAAAGTCCTTATTAGCAATGGGACTTATTTATAAACAAAAAGAATAGGTAGTAGCTTCACACATCCTCTAAGGTAGCCCTTTCCTGGGATGCACCCCGAGTGGCTTTCACACTTTCGAGGTGGTAGCTCTTTCTACCAAAGATGGTAGCTTTCACGCATCCTATGAGATAGCTCTTTCTCTCATTAGGGCATAACAAGTATCTGACTTATGAGAGTAGCTTCATACAACATAGGTGGTAGCTCTTTCCACCCCCTATATAGAAAACACAACTACAATTCTGATTTTTGTGAATTTTCTAAATTTTCTGATTTTTTTTTCTTTACACAAAAATTAAACCTAACACTAGAGAATCCAACAATCATGAACTAGAGTAAATTTCCATAGGTTTAATGAGTGAGAGAAGTGCATTAAAGAGCAATCAGAAAAAAATTTCAAGGAAATTGGATAAAAACTAGAGCATGATAAAACCTAATGTTTGCAACCTCCAAAAATTAAGAATTAAACTCTCAACCCTAAGGTGAACCTTCATGGGCAACATGAGCATGATCATTAAAACACAAGTAAAGGCCATGTATAAGGTGAACCCTCCCCCACACTTAAGATGCACATTGTCCTCAATGTACACATGTAAGCACAATAAAAATATAAGCAATAAAAGCATGATGTGGGTTGAAATGCAATTAAAACAACACTCCCCTGAATTCCTTATTGATCGATCGGTGAAGTTAACTCGAGGGCGTGTTATTGTTCAACGGGTTGTGAAGCTCACACGACCAAGTTACATGGTTGTGCGTATGACAAAAACATCATCATCATCACTCTCAAGGCCATCTGCACGGATTCAAGGGGTTCAATGAAGCTCAATAAAAATAGAAAAGTTGCACGAGTTCTTACGAATGAAGCAAAATAAAGCACAACTCGCACAATCAAAACAAAGTATAAAGATAACTAAAGTCTAAAAGATAAAATAAAGGAAACTAGAAATGAAAACTAAAGTAAAGAAAACTAAAGTCTCATGAGTGGGACGCCTCAAGCATTGGCATCATCTGCTAGTGCTGCTGGTGTGTTAGAAGGCATGTCCTCATCCAAGGTCAGCTATAAATGATCAAAGTGTTTTTAGAGCAAGCTTTTTAGTCCTTGGTGTCATACCGCAAGAAAATTGCCAAAGAAGTGCAAATTTACATTATATGGCAAGATGCAGAAATCCACATGGGCGTGTGGGCAAGCCACGCGCCGACGTGACTTAATCTGCCACGTTTCCAGCCCACGCGGGCGTGTGGGATAGCCACGCGCCCGCGTGGGTGTGTCCTGGCTCGGCAGAAGGGCGACGCGACCGCGTGGCCTAGCCACGCGGTCGCGTGGCTTTTCGGCCGAGAGTTGGGGAGCTCCACGCGGTTGCGTGGGCCGAGCCACGCGCCCGCGTGGGTTGTTGGCCGGTCCACCCGGCCGTGTGGCTAGGCCACGCGCCCGCGTGGGCGTCTAGCCATGGCCAAAGAGCCATAGTTGGGCACCAACGGCTCACTAAACTTTGTTTACATGTTTTCTAAGTGTTTTCACAACGTTTTCCATGAAAAATATCATCCAAGAAACAAGAACACCCGATGGAATTGAGCATGAAAGCATGGACATGATAGGGGGAGATGAGGCCTTACCGACGCGAATCGATGGAGAAAACTTGATGCAAATGCCAGCAAAACACTTCTAAATCTCAAATAAGTCAAAGAAAAATGGATTTAGAATCTTAAGGATGGGAAGTTTGGAGAGGAGAGATGATAAAATGAAGAGTTGTAAGTTATGGATAATGAATAATGACTCTTCATCTCTGTTTATAGGCCACATGGGGGTGTAGGAATTCCACATGGAGATGAGGCCTTACCGTAAGAATCTCACGCGGCCACGTGAGCTGCAGAATTTCTGCAGACAGTCCACGCGGCTCTCCAAACTTCAAAATTAACTCTATTCTTCAACAATTATCATGCATTGCACCCTGAATCATGTCATACATGTGAAAAACACTTCAAATCACCAAAAATTTTCCTTGAAAAGTTCAACACCAACAAAAATTAATCAAGGCACACATTCATAGTAATTATTACTATAGAATTTAAAATCTAAAGTAGAAAGCAATTAAAAACTTGGGTTGCCTCCCAAATAACGCTTGTTTTACGTCACTAAGCTTGACATACCTCTTCCTTACCTTATGGAGGCTTGAAAAGAGTGTGTTCCTCCCGACTAGACATTGCATAGCTACTTCCCTTAAACCAAAAATCTACGTGCCGAGGTTGAGTTTTTGTTGGAGAGTCCAACCATCTTACCTTTGGCCTCCAAGGAAACAATTTAGGTTGGGAAGTGTCCAAGCTTAGCATCGGTGGGTCATTGGATGGTTTAAATATCCTACCCACATCTTCTCCCAAACCCAAAATCTCTTTCTTGCATTCAATGAGTTGATTAATCCGAAAGAAAGGTGCTTGCTCCATTACCTTAGGGCTTGCTTCTTCTTGTGTATTTTCAGCTTGAAATGAACATGATGTTAGCAAATCCCCTTGAAAATTTCGTTGCACACAAGCATAATCTTCATTCAAGCAATCTAAATTCTGAAAATGATGTTCTTCTTCTGTCCTTTCAATTTCTGTAGCAATGTACTCAATTTGCCCTACTTGATCAATGTGGTTCATGGCCTTGTCATGCGTGGAAGAAACTTGCCTTACTTGTTCAAATTCTTCTTTTTCCCTAGCAATTGTGTCTAAAATCTCTCCTATGTGATGCTCAATGTTTTTGATGGAGATTTCATGACATCTTAATGTGGCCTGAACATTTTCAAAGCGGGAATCGGTTGCTTCAATGAATCTAGATAATACGCTTTCCAACCGAAGTACATCCTCTTCAAGGTTCTCATCCATCTGAAATTCTTCTTGCGATGCTTCCCATTGCTGTCCATCAATATTCCATAGATGGTTTGGGTAGCTCCATTGATTTGGATGATATGTGCTGCGATATTGGTTGCTTTGTTGTTGTGCAGAAATAAATCTATCAAGTTTTCCACTGAAATCTTCAATCTGAAAATATAACTTTGTAATTGGATCAATCATCATTCAAGTACCTTGCAAGTAAAAAGTAACACAAGTCAAAATAAAACAAATTAGAACTGTGGAAGAAAAAGAAAGTATGAAATAGACAAGATAATGAAAACGATAAATGGCTAGAGCAACAAAGACCTAGCGTTCCTAGTATCCTATTCCCTGGCAACGGCGCCAAAAACTTGACACACCTCTTGCGTGTGTGTACCGCAAGTGCACGGGTTGTCGAAGTAATAATTACCCTGGTGAGTGGGTAGTCGAATCCACAAGGAACAGGGCTACTAGTACTAACTTCTTCTCTGCAATCTAGCCTAATGTCTAATGTGATCTTATGGTGATCTAGTGTGTATAGAAATTAATACCAGAGATGAATAGGCAAAAGGTAAATAAAGGGAGATCTCAATCAATGAAGATGAGATACCCGGGCAATGCTCCCCCTAGGCTCTATCATGAAGTGCAAGACTAACTAAATGCTTCTAAATCGAGTTCTATGAGTCGAGGCAATCCAAGAATAATCGGTCCCTGCCTCCAGGCCACCGATACTAGTCCCCTACAAGGTCCCGGCAGAGAAATCGCTCAATCTCAATACCTCACACCCCATATGACCGCAATGAACTTTAGGGATACCTAGGAGTGAAACTGATTCCTAAAATTAGATCTAACCCTACTTCTAGGTGAAAGATCCCTAACGCTCTACAAAGGTCCCGTCGGAGAAATCTATCAATCTCACTCCTCACACCCCATATCGTTGCATAAAACTCAGGGAATACGGAGATAGGAAACACTCAATCGGAAGGGAAAGGGGACACTCCTCTATCTCAAGACTCACCCTGTCAAACCTCTTTAACCTTGTATATTCTAATCCCTAATGGAGACCTCTCTCTCACCAAGGCAACAAATCAAGCATACCAAACAACCATACAAATCAATAAGGCATGCAAGCAATGATTAAACAAGATTAAAACTCAAATTAACTCGGAATTAAAAGAAAGCATAAAGAAAGTCAATACATGAATTGAAACCTACGGTTCACATGCCCAAGTATCTACTAGGGTTTAGCCCTCCATGGGTCTTATTACAAAGCAAAGCATAACACAATAAAAAGCAATGTAAACCATGGAAGTAAACCCCCTTGAATTTGTGATGATGGCCTTGATGGGTCGCTCAACGTCTTGAAGGATCCTTCTCCGAAGCTAGGTTGCCAATGACTCCCTCGATGCTATGACGGAGGAAAGAACTATCAAAGTTGGTGAAGAACACCAAAATACAGTGTTTTTGCTACAGTACTCTTCATAAATTGTGATCCAAACTCTCTTATCTTGAGGCCACATGGTCGGGCACATGTCCATGTGGTGAGTTATAAGACTTCTCCTCCATAGAACCATCATTTGGAAGCTTTAGGTATCTTCACACAAGAAGGGACATGAAGGTGTGACTGCTTTGTGCCCCTCCATCACATAAATTGGCTTGAATTCTTCTGGAAGTTAGCACACACCCTCATGTGCATGATCCCCTCTCGTGCCTTGACACTTGTGTTGTATAAAAACTCCCAATAATAGGTCTTTATAACCCATCTTTGCTTCCTTTTACTCCTTCGATACTTTCACAACCTAATTGCATAAAAGAACACCAAAATACACTTTATAAGACATAACCCATGGTAAAATGATGCTCAATGCATGTAAAACAAGTGGATAAAACATGTATACTCAAGCACTTATCAAAATCGGATGGAAAACTTCAAGTAAAACCTCAAAAACACCCAGAGATGGTCGGAAAATCAACAAAGAAGGTCGGAGAGGGTTTTTAGAATGAAAACAATTGAGGCACGAATGAAATCCAAAAGAAACGCACGGCTTTTGAAGTTCTGGGAATCTACACGGCCGTGTGGAAATTCCACACGACCGTGTGCCTCTACATTTACGGTTCACATGGGCCGGTACACGCCCCTGTGTGCACTCTGGTTGCTCACTAGACTACCTCACATGGCCGTGTGATAAACCCACACGGTCGTGTGTCTTCGCAGAGGAGCTTCACAGGGGCTAATACACGCCCCTGTGGATTCACGGAAAGCACAGAAGGTCTCTAGAAAATTTCACACGGCCGTGTGGAATTTCCACACGGCCGTGTGCCCAACCTGGCCAAGAACACAAGGCCGGCCACACGGGCTCCCACATGCCTCTGTAGCTTCTCTGGATCATCCCGAGAAAGTCTAAGTGTTCCACACGGCCGTGTGAATCATCCACATGACCGTGTGCCTTTCACAAGTTCTCTCACAGGGGCAGCAACACGCCCCTATGTTTTCTCGGGATGGAAGGGGACTCTCTACAGAATTCCACACGGCCATGTGAAATATCCACACAGCCATGTGCCTTAAGACATGGGCACTCACAGGGGTACCAACACGCCCCTGTGGACTCTCTAGAATGAGAGCTTAAGTTCTGCAAGATCTCACACGGCCGTGTGGAAATTCCACACGGCCGTGTGTGGTTCTGGCTTTACTTAGAAAAATTCACAGACTCACAAAAAAATTCAGAAACACAAATATGATGCTTAGAACCTGTGAAAATCATCAAAACATGACCAGTTATCATGGAAAACATGCTCAGCCGATTCAAACTTCATCAATCATCATTTAGGCACACGAAAACATTAATAATCCACAAAAATTATCGCAACACATCCATTAAAAATTTAGGACACCAAAACTAAGACTTTTATTCATGCTAACACTAAACTAAGTCCTAGAAAAACTGTAAAACCTTGGGTTACCTCCCAAGCAGCGCTTGTTTAACGTCACTTAGCTTGACGTACCTGCCTTACCTTACGGGGGTTCAAGAATGAAGGATGCCCTCTTCCCTACAACCTGAATCTATGTAATACATAATTTTTGTAGAGTAGAGGGAGAGTTGTCGAATTTGTTACCACACGAGGGTGAAATACCCTTACTCCGTGAATGCTCTTACCCATTGTCCTTGGGTCTTTTTGTGTGGCGTCTCTTCGCTCTCTTTATTTTTCTCCTCATTTTCTTCATGAGTCCCGGTTCCGGCTTAACCTCCTTCTCGACTAGACCAAGCGAAATTACTTCTTCTTCAATCTCCGCGTCTTGGTCTAGCCACCCTTCATATGGATCCAGGTTCAACATTTCCTGCACATAATCATCAATTAGTTCATTAGTGGTGTCAAGAAAATACAAAGTATCATCAAAGTAAAGAGAGTGTCTCATGGCTTCGGCGAGGCGATAACTAAGCTTGTCATCTCGAACTCGCAATGTGAGCTCCCCGCCGTCCATGTCAATTAACGCCTTGGAAGTGTGCAAGAAAGGCCTTCCAAGGATCAATGGCACCTCGACATCCTCATCGACGTCTAACACCATGAAGTCAACAGGAAATATGTATTTGTCGACTTTCACCAACACATCTTCCACAATCCCCCTCGGATGCCTCACCGATCGATCCGCAAGTTGAAGTGTCATCCGAGTGGGTCTAGGCTAGCCCAAGCCTAGCTTTTGGAAGAAGGTATAGGGCATGACATTGATGCTTGCCCCTGAATCGGCTAATGCCATCTCTTCACCCAAGTTGCCAATGTTACAAGGTATGATGAAACTTCCGGGATTTTTTCTCTTGCTCGGCATGTTCTTTTGCAATACGGCCGAGCAATTGGCATCAAGGATCACAGATGCACTCTCCTCCAATTTTCTCTTGTTGGTGAAGAGGTCCTTCAAGAACTTCACATACTTGGGCATTTGGGCCAATGCCTCTGCGAACGGTATGTTGATGTACAGCTGCTTAAAAATGCCCAGAAATTTCTTGTATTGTTTGTTCTCTTGGTCATTCTTCAATTGTAAAGGATAGGGGATCCTCTGTTTGTAGGGTGGGGGTGCCACCTCTTTTTCTTTTGTCACTCCTTCCTCTAACTCTACAACCTCGGGTGCTTCCTTTGTCTTCTCAAGAGGGAGATTTCTCTCGACCTCTTTTCCACTTCTTAAGGTAATTGCCTTTACTTGCTCCCTCGGATTGGTCTCTGTATTACTAGGTAAACTACCTTGAGGTCTTTCCGCCAAAGTCTTCGCAATTTGCCCCACTTGATTCTCCAAATTGTGTAGGGAAGCGGTGTGATTGCGAAGTGTAGCTTCCACCGTTTGGAATCTAGCGTCCGACGAAGCAACAAACCTCGCGAGGGCCTTCTCTAGATCGGTCATCTTCCCCTCTAGCCCGGTCACTCAGCTTTCTAAGTTCGGTGCTTGTTGGCCTTGAAATCCCGGTGGTGCATTGTTCTTTTGTTGCGACTGCCCTTGATTGCTCCATGAGAAATTCGGGTGGCTCTTCCACCTCGGGTTGTATGTTCCACTGTATGGGTTACCTTGGCCTTGTCCTCTGTAAGCATTACCAACAAAATCAGCCTGTTCGACCGTACTAGTGCCTCTAATAGCAATAGGACAATCATTAGAAGCGTGACCTCCTCCACAACCGTTACAAGTAGTAATGGTCACAACTCTTGGTGAAGTTAGAACATCTAGCTTCTTACTCAATGATTCCACCTGTGCCGCCAATGCTGTAATGGCGTCAACCTCATGAATTCCAGCTACCTTTTTTCGGTCTCGTGTGTTCCACTGGTAGCTATTCAGCCATCTCTTCAATAAGGTGCCGAGCTTTACCGGGAGTCTTGCTTCCTAGAGTTCCTCCTGCCGCTGCTTCTAAGAATTGCTTGGTACTCGGATTCAACCCATTGTAAAAGGTATGAATGATCATCAACTCGGGGAATCCATGTTGCGGACATTTACGAAGGAGCTCCTTGAACCTATCCCATGTCTCGAATAGAGACTCCAATTCCATTTTCATGAAGGATGGAATCTCATTCCGGAGCCTTGCTGATGTCCCCGGAGGGAAATATCTAGCCAAGAATGCCTCGGCCATCTCCTCCCACGTAGTAATAGACGCTCTCGGTAATGAATGTAGCCAATGTCGTGCTTTTCCCTTCAATGAAAATGGGAAGGCTCTCAAACGAATCACGTCGTCCGTTACTCCATTGATCTTCAACATGTCGCACACTTCAAGGAAGTTCTCCATATAGTTGTTGGGATCTTCATCGGCTAACCCATTAAATTGTGCGGACTGTTGCAACATTTGAATGAATGACAGCTTCAACTCAAAATTGTTTGCGGTAATTGAGGGCCTTACGATGCTTGATTGGGTCCCCATCACCGCGGGTCTAGCAAAATCGGACAATGTCCTCTGTTGTTCATTCTGTTCTTCCATTGCTTCTGACCCTTCTGAATCAATATTGGCTTGATTGGACTATTCTTCCACAGGTTCCTTCCCTTTCCGATGTGTTCTTCTACCAATTTCCAGGTCTTCTTCAACAAGAATTGAAGGGTTCCCGCGGGTCATAAAATAAAGTCAAAGCAAAGAAAAATAAAAATAAGAACAATGATAGATAAAGAAGTGTAAAATAGAAAACAAAGTGAAATAGCTAAAATAGCAAAAACAAGTATCAAAACTACGCCTATTCCCCGACAACTGCGCCAAAAACATAACACGACCCCTTGCGTGTATCCCGCAAGTGCACGGGCTTGTCGAAGTAATAAATTTACTCTGGTGAGTGGGTAGTCGAATCCACAGGGAATAGGGACTTAAGATACAAGGTTTCACTAATTAGCTAAGTAATGTACGGTGGGTGTGAAGAGAATTAATGAGTGACAGGGGCCCGAAAGTGCACGGGTTATCGAAGTAATAAAATACCCTGGTGAGTGGGTAGTCGTATCCACAGGGAATAGGGATTTGAGATACAAGTATTCACTATGTAGCTAATGCGATGTGTGGAAAGAAATCGATAAGTGAGTGCGAAAGAAACTAATAAAAACAAGAATTAAAATAGAATTATGGAAGGTGAGAGAGTGCAAGTAGGAGTAAAAGAGTAGGACAAGCAATTAGAAAAGATGGGTACCCGGACAAGCTACCCCTAAGACTTATGCTTCTAGTGCAAGACAATGCTATTATACTATCCTATTGATGTTAATTGAGTCGAGGAGATCCTTCAACACAGGGTACCAAACCTAAGGTCAACCGTGACTAACCCCAACACTATGTTCCGGTCATTAGGTTTCACTATGACCCTTGACTCTCGTTGACCTGTCAACTAAGCCCTAGGGGAGTCTATCTACCTAAGCCTCACACTGTGTGGAATTGCTTTAAATTCTAGGGACTCATAGTGATTAACCATGTTGCTATGTATAGTTCTAACCCTTTAGTCCAGGTGAAAGAACCCTAGTATAAATTAAGCCTAGCACTAAAATTCACTTCAACCCTTCACTTAGTTGCTCGCTCAACTAAGCCCTAGGGGAGTTTATCTTCTAGCACTTTACTCTATCTCGACCGCGAATAGATCATGGAACAAGGAGGTAGGGAGAAACACATCGGAGGGGAAAGGGGACATTCCGTTACCTCACGACTCACCCTCTCAACCATCTTCAACCCTAAGTAGTCTAATCCTATAGGAGTTGTCACGCCTCCAAAGGATAACCTAGATTGCTCTCAACCCTAGTGTCGTGGCTAAGGGAAAACAATAACAAGAGGAAATTAAGATTGAAACTCAATTTATTCATCAACAATGGAAAATCATAATAGCAATGTCAAAAAAAACATAATAATCCTAGTGTTTACAAGTCCGAATACTCACAAGGGGTTTAGCTCCTCATGGAGCTATACAAATCCATCAAAATATAATAAGAACATGAATTGAATGCATAGATGAAAACCCCCTTGTGTGCGATGTGGCCGTGGTCTTGTGCGGCCATCGGATGTTGATGTCGACAACAATGACGTGCTTCAAATTTCCACGAACTCATCTCTAAACCCTAGCTTCGCTTCTCTAGAAGTTAGGGCAAAGAAGTGCCAAAAATATCCCAAAACAATGTCAAATACGGGCTTTTATAATGTTGACTCGCAGCTTTAAATCGCAAAAATCGGGATTTCACACAGCCGTGTGAAGGTTTTGGTTTTCTGAATTTCGGCAGAGAGTAAACAGTAACTTGCTACAGTATTTTGCTACACTACCTTGCTACATTGCTGCTGCAGTAATTGTGCCGAAACGCTCCTGAATTCATCGTTCTTCATAGAGGCCATTGAATTGGGCACGCAATCAACGTAGATCGTGCCAATTTCTTCAAATCTCCTAATTGGTGAAGTTCTCCTTGTTAGCACGAGCTAGACTTATTGTGAATGCGACTGCCTTTGTGCCCCTCCAATGGAGGTTGGCACACACTCACAAGTCTATGCTCATGTCTTGTTCCTTGCTTAGTCCGGAAATCTCCCCAACAATGGTGAACACGATTTAACTTCATTCCTTTTCTATAATTTATCTTCACAACCCTACAATGCGCAAAAGTAAACAAATACACACTTTTTAGTGATAAAATCTGATTAATTCAATGCTCATTGCAAGATAATAACACTTCGCATTATTATAACACGAGCACTTATCAATGAGTGAATATGAAAGCAATATAAAGAAACAAGAAATTAAATAGAAAGATGGAAGGTAAAAGAGTGCAAGAACGAGTAAATAGAGAAGAACTAGCAATGAATGAAATAGGTTACCCGGACAAGCTTCCCCTAGGATGTATGCTTCTAGTGCAAGACTATGCTATTATACTTTCCTATTAATGTTGATTGAGTTTAGGATATCCTTAAACACACGGTCCCAAACCTAAGGTCAACCATGACTAACCCCAACACTATGCCTCGTCATTAGGTTTTCACTACGACTCTTGACTCTCGTTGACCTGTCAACTATGCCCTAGAGGAGTACGTCTTCCAAAGCCTCACACTACGTGGGATTGCTTTAAATTCTAGGGATTGCTAGTGATAAAACCAGCTCCTATGTATAGTTCTAACCCATTGGTCCAGGTGGAAGAACCCTAGTCTAAATTAAGCCCCAGCACTAGGATTCACTTCAACCCTTCACTCAGTTGCTCGCGCAACTAAGCCCCAGGGGAGTTCCTCTCCTAGCACTTCACTCTATCTTGCGTATGATGTGGCCATGGTCTTGTACGGCCGCCGGACATCGGTGACGAAGCCGATGATGCGCCCTGAACCTCCACAAAGTCCTCTTCGAAACCCTAGCTGCGCTCTCCAGAAGTTGGGGAGAACGATAGGTCAAAAGATTTGTAAAAAGTCACCAAATCGAGCTTTTATAATGTTGAGTCGCGGCTCTAAATCGGCTGAATCGGGGCTTCACACGGCCGTATGGAATTTCCACACGCCCGTGTGAAGTTTCTGGGTTGCTGGATTTTATTCACACGCCCGTCTGGAATTTTCACACGCCCGTGTGAACTCTCTGGCAAAACTGATTTTCGGCAGAAAGTGAACAGTAGCTTGCTACAATCTTTTTGCTACAGTGCTAGCCAAAATGTTCCCCAATTCTTCGTTCTTCATCGAGGCCATTGAATTGGGCACACAATCAATAGTAGATCATGCCGATTGCTTCAAATCTCCTTCTTGGTGAAGTTCTCCTAAACTACACGAGTTAGACTTATTGTGAATGTGACTGCCCTTGTGCCCCTCCAAAGGAGGTTGGCACACACTCACAAGTCTAAGCTCGTGCCTTGTTCCTTGCTTGGTTCGAAAACTCCCCAACAAAGACAAACACGATCTAACTTCATTCTTATTTTTCAAAATAGCTCTACAAACCTACAATGCATAAGAGTACACAAATGCACACCATTTAGTGATAAAATCTGATAAAAGAGATGCTCATTGTAAGATAATTACGCTTCGCGTTACTATAACACATGCACTTATCAGGAGTTTATCTCCTAGCACCTAGTTCTATTTCGACCGCTAAGAACTCTTGGAACACGGAGGTAGGGAGAATCACATCGGAGGGGAAAGGGGACGTTTCGCTATCTCACGGAGGTAGGGAGAATCATGCCCGTGTGAAGTCTCTGTTTTGTTGATTTTCACCAGAGAGTGAGCAGTAACTTGTTACAGTGCTTCTGCAGTACTCTTTTCCGAAACGCTCCCGAATTCGTTATTCTTCATCGAGGCCGTTGAATTGGGCACACAATCAACGGTAGACCGTGTCGATTGCTTAAATTATCCTTATTGGTGAAGTTCTCCTATGCTACACTAGTTAGACTTGTTGTGAATGTGACTTCTTTTGTGCTCCTCCAAAGGAGATTAGCACACAATGCACACATTATTATAACATGAGCATTTATCATGGAATCTATGGCAATTTCAACACTGTCTCGTAGCTCCTACAGATCCTGCACCTGACAAACTGCCTAAAGGTACCAAACTCTGTTGCCCACTAGACTTGCTCTATTGAACCCTAAAGAAGCCAACTGAGGGTGCACCAGGAGATGAACTCTCGCCTTTGCTCTTCTTCAAAGATTGACTCATTTCTGCACTCTTTCTCTTACTCATGCTCTCTCGAACTCGTCTGCCTTCAAGAACCAACTTTTTGCTCGAAGGGCCAACTGTATTACCTCCTTAAAGCTTTGGTTCCTTATGACTGCCATCCTTTCTCGGACACTGAGGTTCAATCCCGCCTCAAACATCGAAACATAAAACTTCCTCAAAACCCACCAACTCAGGCACAAAGTTTGCTAAGTCCTTTAGCTCTATCTCATACTCTGTCATATATCTGCTACCCTGACTCAACTGCATGAACTCCTGTCTCTTCTAGTCTCTATGGAAATGTGTGTAATACTCCTCATCAAACTCCTTCTAAAAATCTGACCAGCTCAAAGCAACATAGGAACGCCCTTTCAAACTCTCCCACCAAACTCTTGCTCTATCCTCAAGCAACCTCGTAGCAATCTTGAGCCTCAACTCCTCATCTAGGGCCATGTCGTCAAATGTGGCTATCACCCACTTTAGCCACTCCTTGGCCACCATGGCATCGCTCGTGCTATTAAAGGAACAGCAACCTAACTGTCAGGCTTCCTTCAAGAGCTTGGACAGGAACAAGCTCTAGGTGGTCCTACTGTCCTCCATAGCAACCAGCGGAACTAAATGCATCTGGGACGGTGCCGAAGCAGGTGGCTACGCAGTTAATGCAAACCCTCCATACATGCTCCAAAAACTCATGAAGTCTCTAAAGTCCTGATAGGTCGGCTGCCTATCTTGACGGTCCCAATAGGCTCTGAAAGCCTACATCGCCTCTGGGGAAGGAGATAACTCTAGTGCTGGGGCCTAGGGTACTGGCTCAGGTGCACCCCGAGCATGCACTAACGCTACTACAGTAAGTGCATGCCCTGACGATGCAACCTGCCTAGGCGGCGAAGGAGAGGACGGTGGAGGTGACAGTCCACGCCGTCCACCTCTAGGCGGTGCAGTAGTAGGCTCAGTAGCGAGAGCAACTACTCCACTACAAGTGTGGAGGCGCCGTGCTGGCATTTTCACTGAAAGAAGCACCAAAACAACTTTCAAAATCAAAACCTACACACAACAACACTACATGCTCAACTCTAACTAGATCTACTAGTTACTACAGAAGGAAATCAACAACAAGGTCAGGCTACGGCTATCAATCTAAACCAAAGGCTCTGATACCAATAGAATCGTCACGACGTGACCCGCGGGCCCCTGGACGAGATAACCGTCGCGAGAATCCTGAGGAGTGGTCCAGCGCCACTTAGCCCTCGAGGTCTTGGCCCAATTCCGCAGCATCCATCAGTTACTCACACAGGCCATGACCTAACCATTCATAGTTCAGCCCCGAGCATCTACTCCACCGCCTTCTCCCGCACCTCAGGCCGATCCACCGATCCCTGCTGAGCCAGTAGCAGCACCTGAGCCGACGACATAGGACACCGACGCCTCTATTATTTTGATTTCTTTTGTATTTTTCTTTCATAATTTGGATTTACAGCACTCAGAAAGGATTTTCCTTTTGAGTTTATCTTTATGTTGCTTTTATTTTTCTCGAGTTATATTTCATTTCTCTATCTTTATATACTCGAGTTTTATTTTGTTATTCTTGAGCTACAATAAACCCCTTGTATGTGTGCAGATGGTCTTGGATGTTTGGAATTTGAGGATTAGTCATAGGCACGGTCATTGGACCGTGTGCGCTTCCCAACCCATTGAGACTCACCTCTCAATGATTATAGCTCCATCGAACGCAACACTTGGAGTTCAGGGGAGTAACGTTTCAATTGCCCACTTCCACATTAATTGTTTTCATTTGCTATACTTTTTATTGTGCTTGTATGCGTACATTGGGGATAATGTACATCTTAAGTGTGGGGGGAGTTCACTTTGTACACACCTTTACTTGTGCGTTAAATTGCTTATGCTCATGTAGCCCGTGGCAGTTCACCTTAGTTGCAACGGTTGTATTCTTAGAGTTTACGAGAATTTTTAACATTGTATCCAATCTTGCTCTAGTTTTTCTTGAATTTTAGGGAATTTTTGCACAATTATCTCTTATTGCACCACTCACTCTTGAAATCTTTTGGAAACTCAACCTCGAAGTTTAAGAACTAGTTTAGCATTGTTTTTAGTGAGTTTTTAAGTTTTATATTGCTAAAAAAATATATATATATTTGTCAGCTTGTGAATATTTGTTTAGCATTGTGAATATATTTTTGCACATTTGGGGTGAAAAGAGCTATATCCTATAAGTATGTAGCTACTCTCATAAGTCGGATACAAGTTATGCCATAATGAGAGAAAGAGCTATCTCATGGGAAGTGTGAAAGATACTACCCCGGTAGAAAGACCTACCTCGTCGAAAGTGTAAAAGCCACCTTTGGCGGCTGCCTAGGAAAAGGCTACCTTAGAGGTTGTGTGAAGCTACTTGACATGACCTTTTGCGTGTGTACCGCAAGTGCATGGCCTTGTCGAAGTAATAAAATTACCCTGGTGAGTGGGTAGTCGAATCCACAGGGAATAGGGATTTAGAACACAAGAATTCACTATTTAGTTATGCGGTGTACGAAAAAAAATAATCGGAGTGATGAGTGGATTTATGGAAACAATTAGAATAAACGACAAGAAAGTAAATAGAGAGATGAAAGACAAGAGAAAAGCAAGTAGAAGTTTAAAGAGAAAGACTAGCAATGGGTGAGATAGGGTATCCGGACAAGTTACCTCTAGGACTTATGCTTCTAGTGCAAAACTATGCTATTATACTTTCCTATAGATGTTAATTGAGTCGAGGATAGCCTTAAACTCACGGTCCCAAAACTTAAGGTCAACCGTGACTAACCCCAACATTATGTCCCGGTATTAGGATTCACTACGACCCTTGACTCTTGTTGACCTGTCAACTAAGCCCCAGGGGAGTCTATCTTCCTAACCCTAACACTACGTGGGATTGCTTTAAGCTCTAGGGATTCCTAGTGATAAAACCTGTTCCTCTATGTAGTTCTAACCCTTTGGTCCAGGTGGAAGAACCCTAGTCTTGATTAAGCCCTAAAAGTCTATCTTGACCGCTAATTAACCAAGGAAACGGAGGTAGGGAGAAATCACACCGGAAAGGAAAGGGGTACATTGCTAACTCACAACTCTCCCTCTCAACCCTCTTCAATCTTAAGTAGTATAATCCTATAGGAGTTGTCACACCTCCAAAAGATAACCTAGATTGTTCTCAACCCTAGTGTCACGGCTAAGGAAGAACAATAGCAAAAGATAATCAAAACTGAAACTCGAATTTATTCATCAATAATGGAAAAGCATAATAACAATGTCATAGAAACATAATGATCCTAGGGTTTTACAAGTCCGAATACCCACGAGGGGTTTAGCTCCTCATGGAGCTATACATGTTCATCAAAGTGTAAAATAAATTACAAAATAAGAACATCAATGAAAATCCCCTCGCGTGTGATGTGGCCGTGGTCTTGTGCTGCGTCGGACGTCAATGACGATGCCGTTGGCATGCTCCAATCCTCCACAAAGTCCTCTTCGAAACCCTAGCCGCACCCTCTCCAAGTTGGAGAGAAAGATAGGTAGAAAGATCCTCAAAAAGTCTCCGAATCGGGCTTTAAATAGGTTGAGTGTGGCTTTAAATTTGAACTTATCGGGGCTTCACACGGCCGTGTGGAATTTCCACACGCCCGTGTGACGTTTCTGTCTTCCTGAAAAATTACTTCACACGGCCGTGTGGAATTTCCACACGCCCGTGTGAAGTCTCTGGCTTGCTAGAAAATGATTCACACGGCCGTGTGTTAATTCCACACGCCCGTGTGAATTCTCTGGAAACTTGACCTTCGGCAGAAAATGCATAGTAACTTGCTGAAACGCTCCCGAATACGTTGTTCTTCATCAAGGCCATTGAATTGGGCACACAATCAATGGTAGATCATGCCGATTGCTTCAAGTCTCCTTCTTGGTGAAGTTCTCTTAGGCTACACGAGTTAGACTTGTTGTGAATGTGACTGCCTTTGTGCCCCTCCAAAAGAGGTTGGCACACACTCACAAGTCCAAGTTCGTGCCTTGTTCCTTGCTTGGTCCGAAAACCTCCCAACAACGGTGAACACGACCTAACTTTGTTCTTCTTTTCCAACTTGGCTCCACAAGAATACACAAATGCACACTATTTAGTGATAAAATCTGATAAAAGAGATGCTCATAGTAAGATAATAACGCTTCGCGTCACTATAACACAAGCACTTATCAAATCCCCCCATACTTAAGCTTTTGCTTGTCCTCAAGCAAAAATAAAACGTGAAAATACTTGGGAAGAACAATTGAAATTGCTCGGCCTTAGGTTCACCAAAAATATGCAAAGGAAGCATTCTACAAGTAAGGGGAAATCAAAACATTGCATAAGGTTATCATTACTCTAGCTAAAAAAAACATGAATCAAAAAAGGATAACAACTCGAAGACATGTAAGTGTGTGCGAATTCACTCAAGAGAACCAACGAGTACTCCTCAAACTCTTATTCAAAAGGACTTATTTATATAGGAAAAATAAGAGAGGAGGTAGTAGCTTCACACATCCTCGAAGGTAGCCTTTCCTAGGCGGCCGCCAAAGGTGGCTTTCACTCTTTCGATTAGGTAGCTCTTTCTACCGGGGTAGTAGCTTTCACGCATCCCATGAGATAGCTCTTTCTCTCATTAGGGCATAACTTGTATCCGACTTATAAGAGTAGCTTCATACTTCATGGGTGGTAGCTCTTTCCACCCCAAATGCATACATAAAAGAAAACAACTATTCACAAACTCAGATTTTTCTCTTTCTTTTCTTTTTCCTATTTTTTCATTTTCCCATCTTTTTCTCTTTTTATATGTATATATATATATATGAATTTTCCAAAGTAAAACTAAGAACGATGATAAACTTGTCCTTAAAAACTTCAAGATCGAGTATCCAAAAGATTTGAAGAGTGAGTAGTGCAATAGGGTGTAATCAAGCAAAAATTCCCTAAAAATTCAAGTAAAAACTAGAGCATGATAGGATAGAATGTTAAAAATTCTCCTAGACTCTAAGAATACAAACGTTGCAACTAAGGTGAACCGCCATAGGCTACATGAGCATGAGCAATTGAACGCGCAAGTAAAGGTGTGTACAATGTGAATCCCCCCCCCCCCCCCCCCCCCCCCCCCCCCCCCACACTTAAGATGTACATTGTCCCCAATGTACGCATGCAAGCACAATAAAAAAAAACAATGAACAACAATTAGTGTGGAAGTAGACAATTGAAACATTATTCCCCTGAACTCCAAGTGTTACGTTTGATGGAGCTAGGTTCATTGAGAGTTGATTCTCAATGGTTTTGTGGAGCATACACGGTCCCATGACCGTGCCTATGACTATTCCTCAAATTCCTTCCATCCAAGACCATCTGCACACATACCGCAAGGGTTTAGTATAGCTCAAGAAAAACCAAAACAAAGCTCGAGTATATAAAGATATGATAATGAGATACAACTCGAGACAGAATAAAATAAACGAAAACTAAAAGCAAACCCAGAAGGAGAGTCCTTTCTGGGTACTAGAAGTCCAACAGAAAAATAAAAAGTACAACAGAAGTGAAAATAAAATAAAACTACGACGCCTCAGCGTCGGTGTCCTGCTGTGGATCCTCTGGTGCTGCTGCTGCTGCTGGTGCTGGTGGATCTGCTACTGATGGAGAAGGAGGTGGAGTCGGTGAAAGGACCCGTCGAGGTCACACTACAGATCGCTCGAACAACTGTATCACTGTGGCAAGCTGTGTCGATAAATGAGCGAACTGTGTTGCCTGAGTGGTCCTCAACTCTGTAAACTCTGCTACCTGTGCGGCCCTCATCTCGGCTAGCTCTGTCTGTATAACACCCACAGCACTCTCGAGGCGCTCGAACCTGTCCTAGCCTCGAGAAGGGGAGAAAATACGCACTGGAGGTGGCTCCGGTGCTGTGGGTGGTGCCTCGGCCTCTGTGTGCTCCGAGGATGGCTCTATCGCTGCCTGTGTCCCCTCTGTCTTATCTGGCTCTGTAGATCCTGAGTGGGGGATGATCAGTGTATAAATTCCTAGTCCTGCTCTGCGGACCATCCCCATCAGTCGCAATGTATCTCTGGTAAGCGGGGCTGGTGTAGCGATCTTCTCGGCCCCGCGCACCCCATCTCTGAGTCCCAAGCCTATGATGAGGCGTGTGATGTAGGAACCTACAAAGATGACTCCAACCCTGGGGTACTGGCCCTGGTGGCGCATGTACTCGGCTAGAATGTGCCCCAGGTGGAGTGGCTCGCTCTGTACAATGGAATGTAAATATAGCAGCTCCTGTCTGCTCAATACCCCTGTACTGTCCCCTCTACCACTGATCGACCTGCTCAAGATGGCATGAATGTATCTGTACGCTGGCCGGGAAAGAAAAGTCGCCTTTGAAACCCCCGGCTCGTACTGGCCATCCCCGCACAAGGTCCTGTAAATCCTCTGTGGTGTGAGGGTCCCTAGATAATCGGTGTGCAATAATGCGTACTCCTCTGTCTTAGTGAATGCCTGATTGTAAAGGCCCATCACGATTGAGAACTGAGTGACACTCAGGCTGAAGTGTCTACCGAGGGCACGAAACTGGATCGTCTCGCCATTTGTGAAGCTATCGTACCCTCGGTTGAACTCAAAGCTCGACAAGACCTCGAGGGTGAATGCTCGAGTCGCTGGCTCTCTGATCGATAGTAGTCTGTCCCAACTGCCCACTGCCAGCAACTCCTCAACCTAGGTCGCTATAGCGTCGCCCCCCTGTATATCTCTCAACATACTCAAGTCTGGGTAGCGCGACTGTCCAAATCGAAGTGCCGAGAGTTTCTGGAATCTCTCCCTATGCTCCGGTACATCAAACTCCATCTCCTCAGGAGGTGGAGTAGCCTCTCGCGGACGCTTCCTAGCTGACTTCTTAGATCTCGAAGACATACCTGCCAAATTGCAAAAAAACCAGTTAAAAATCAGTTCAATCAGTTAATCTGCAGAAATCCACATGGCCATGTGTTAATTCCACACGCCCGTGTGGATCTTTGGGCGGACAAAGCCTCACGGCCGTGGGAGATAAAATCTTCATTTTACATTCTAATTCGTTCTAGATTTCTTCTAAGCATGTTCGTCTATGGTCTAATCATTAAATACAAGCGAAATAAGCAATAAGAACGAATCAAATCAAGGATTGAAGAAGATTTTAGGGTTTGAAGTTCTTATCGACGGTGTGGGCGAAGAAAAACTTTAAATTGGCCCGAAAACTCCAAATAAATTCCTTGAAAAACTCAGAGAAGGTTGGAAAATCACAGGGGAAATTCGGAGAGTCGGTTAGAGTGTTAGAACTAATAGGTACGAGTGAATCCTAAATGAAAACGTGCGTCTTTTGAAGTTCTGGGGATTCACACGGCCGTGTCGAAATGTCACACGGCCGTGTACATATACAATTAGGGTTCACAGGGGCCAACCCACGCCCCTGTGTGCACTCTGGTCTCTCTCTGAACTACCTCACACAGTCGTATGTTAATTACACACGGCCGTGTGCCTTCACAAGGGAGGTCCACAGGGGCTGGTCCACGCCCCTGCGGATTTACGGGAAACACGGAAGGTCTCTGAAACTTGTCACACGGCCGTGTGTTAATTCCACACGGCCGTGTGCCCAACTTGGCCAAGAACACAAGGCCAGCCACAGGGGCACCTCACACGCCCCTGTGGCTTCACTGGATCATCCCGGGAATTGCTAAGTATACTACACGGCCGTGTGAATACTCCACACGGCCGTGTGCTGTTCACAAGCTCTCTCACAGGGGCAGCCACATGCCCCTGTGAATTCTTGGGAGGAATAGGGGTTTCTGCAGAGTATTCACACCGCCGTGTGTTAATTCCACACGGCCGTGTGCCGTAGCACTAGGTTTCTCACAGGGGCACCTACACACCCATGTGGTTTCTCTAAAATGAAAGTTTGGTTCTGCAGACTAACACACGGGCGTGTGTTAATTCCACACGCCCGTGTGCCGTAGCGCTAGGTTTCTCACGGGGGCACCTACACGCCCCTGTGGTTTCTCTAGAATGAAAGTTTGGTTTTGCAGACTAACACACGGCCGTGTGTTAATTCCACACGGCCGTGTGTTTTCTCTAGTTTACTTAGAAAAATTCACAGACTTAGGAAAAAATTCAGAAACATAACTATGATGCTTAGAGCCTGTGAAAACCATCAAAATACGACCAGATATCATGGAAAACATGCTCAACAAGCTAAATCTTCATCAATTATCGTTTAGGCACACGAAAACATCAACAATCCACAATAAAATCGCAGCATAAGCATTAAGAAAATTTAGGACACCAATACTAAGACTTTTATTCATGCTAAAACTAAACTAGATCCTAGAAAAACATGTAAACCTTGGGTTCCCTCCCAAGAAGCGCTTGTTTATCATCCCTTAGCTTGACGTACCTGCCTTACCTTATGGAGGTTCATGAATGAAGGTTGACCTCTTTCCTACGACCTGAAAATATACATTACATAACCTTTGTAGAATAGAGGGGGAGTTAGTAATTCTGTTACCACACAAGGGTGAACCACCCTTACTCCGTTCTTGATCATCCCCATTGTTCTTGGGTTTTTTCGTGTGGCGCCTCCTTGCTATCTTCATTCTTCTCCTCATCTTTTTCATGGCTCCCGGGTCCGGCTTGACTTCCTTCTCGATTAGACCAAGTGAAAGCACTTCTTCCTTGTTCTCCATGTCTTGATCCGGCCAATATTCATACGGATCCAAGTTCAATATTTCCTGCACATAATCATCAATTAGTTCATCAGTAGTGTCAACAAAATATAAAGTTTCATCAAAGTCAAGAGAGTGTCTCATGGCTTCGGCGAGGCGGTATGTAAGCTTGTCTTCTCCCACTCGCAATGTGAGCTCCCTGCCATCCATGTCAATCAAAGCCTTAGAAGTGCGCAAGAATGGCCTTCCAAGGATCAAAGGAACCTCGACATCCTCATCGACATCCAACACCACGAAGTCAACAGGAAATATGTATTTGTCGACTTTTACTAAGACGTCCTCCACAATTCCCCTTGGATGCCTCACCGATCGGTCCGCGAGTTGAAGTGTCATCCGCGTGGGTCTAGGCTCGCCCAAGCCTAGCTTTTGAAAGAATGTGTAGGGCATGACATTGATACTTGCCCCCGAGTCGGCTAATGCCATCTCTTCACCCAAGTCGCCAATGTTACATGGTATTATGAAACTCCCGGGATCTTTTCTTTTGCTCGGCATGTTCTTTTGCAATACCGCCGAGCAATTGGCATTAAGGATCATGGACGCACTCTCCT
This sequence comes from Dioscorea alata, assembly GCA_020875875.1. NCBI lineage: Eukaryota > Viridiplantae > Streptophyta > Magnoliopsida > Dioscoreales > Dioscoreaceae > Dioscorea > Dioscorea alata. The sequence continues at coordinate 9,936,786 of CM037013.1, read as the reverse complement.
CCAATTTCCTCTTGTTGGTCAAAAGGTCCTTCAAGAACTTCGCGTACTTAGGCATTTAGGCCAATGCTTCCGTGAATGGGATGTTGATGTGCAACTGTTTGAAAATCCCCAGAAATTTCTTGTACTATTCGTTCTCTTGGTCATTCTTCAATCGTGAAGGATAGGGGATCCTTGGCTTGTAGGGTGGGGATGCCACCTCCTTTTCCTTTGTCGCTCCTTCCTCTACCTCCACTACCTCGGGTGTCTCTTGTGTCTTTTCTAGAGGGAGATTTCTCTCGACCTTTTTTCCACTCCTCAAGGTAATTGCCTTCAATTGCTCCCTCGGATTGATCTCCGTGTTACTAGGAAAACTACCTTGAGGTCTTTCCGCCAATATCTTCGCAATTTGCCCCACTTGATTTTCCAAGTTGTGTAGAGAGGCGGTGTGATTGCGAAGTGTAGCTTCCACCGATTGGAACCTAGCATCCGACGAAGAAATAAACCTCGTAAGGGCTTTCTCAAGATCGGTCATCTCTCCTTCTAGCCCGGTCACTCGGCTTTCTAAATTCGGTGCTTATTGACCTTGAAATCCTGGTGGTGTGTTGTTCTTTTGTTGTGACTTTCCTTGGTTGCTCCATGAGAAATTTGGGTGGTTCCTCCACCTCGAATTGTAAGTACCACTATACGGGTTACCTTGGCCTTGTCCTCTATAGTTATTTCCCACAAAATCAGCCTGCTCCACCGTACTAGCATCTCCAATAGCAATCGGACAATCACTTGAAGTGTGACCTCCCCCACAACCGTTACAAGTAGTGATGGCCGCAACTCTTGGTGAAGTTAGAACATCCAACTTCTTACTCAATGATTCTACTTGTGCCGCCAAAGATGTAACTGCATCAACCTCATGAATTCCGTCTACCTTCTTTCAGTCCCTTGTGTTCCATTGATAGCTATTCATTAAGGTGCCGAGCTTCATCGGGAGTCTTAGTTCCTAGAGTCCCTCCTGCCGCCGCATCTAAAAGTTGCTTGGTGCTTGGATTCAACCCGTTGTAGAAGGTATGGATGATCATCCACTCGGGGAATCCATGTTGCGGGCACTTTCGGAGGAGCTCCTTGAACATATCCCATGTCTCGAATAGAGACTCCAATTCCACTTACATGAAGGATGAGATTTCATTCCGGAGCCTCGCTGATTTTCCCGGGAGAAAGTATCTAGCCAAGAACGCCTCGCCCATCTCCTCCCATGTAGTAATAGATGCTCTCGGTAATGAATGTAACCAATGTCTCGCTTTTCCCTTCAACGAAAATGGGAAGGCTCTCAATCTGATTGCGTCGTCTGTTACTCCATTGATCTTCAACATGTCGCACACTTCAAGAAAGTTCTCGAGATGGTTGTTGGGATCTTCGTCGGCCAACCCATTAAACTATGCGGACTGTTGCAACATTTGAATGAACGACGGCTTCAACTCAAAGTTATTTGCGGTAATTGGGGGCCTCACAATGCTTGATTGGGTCCCCATTAGCGCGGGTCTAGCAAAATCGGCTAACGTCCTTTGTTGTTCGTTCTGTTCTGCCATAGCTTCCGACCCTTCTAAATCTATGCTAACTTGCTTGGATTGTTCTTCCACAGGCTCTTTCCCTTTACGATGCGTTCTCCGACCAATATCTGGGTCTCCTTCAACAAGAATCGAAGGATTCCAGCGGGTCATAACCTGAAACCAACACAAAGAAAAGAAAAATAAGAACGGTGATAGATAAAGAAAGTGTGAAATAGACAACGAAGTGAATAACTAAAGTAGTAAAAACTAGTATTAAAAATACACCTATTCCCCGGCAACGGCGCCAAAAACTTGACACGACCTTTTGCGTGTGTACCGCAAGTGCACGGCCTTGTTGAAGTAATAAAATTACCCTGATGAGTGGGTAGTCGAATCCACAGGGAATAGGGATTTAGAACACAAGAATTCAGTGTACAAAAAGAAATAATCGGAGTGATGAGTTGATTTATGGAAACAATTAGAATAAACGACAAGAAAGTAAATAGAGAGATGAAAGACGAGAGAAAAGCAAGTAGAAGTTTAAAGAGAAAGACTAGCAATGGGTGAGATAGGGTATCCGGACAAGTTACCTCTAGGACTTATGCTTCTAGTACAAGACTATGCTATTATACTTTTCTATTGATGTTAATTGAGTCGAGGATATCCTTAAACTCACGGTCCCAAAACTTAAGGTCAACCGTGACTAACCCCAACATTATGTCCCGGTATTAGGATTCACTACGACCCTTGACTCTTGTTGACCTGTCAACTAAGCCCCAGGGGAGTCTATCTTCCTAACCCTAACACTACGTGGGATTGCTTTAAGCTCTAGGGATTCCTAGTGATAAAACCTGTTCCTCTATGTAGTTCTAACCCTTTGGTCCAGGTGGAAGAACCCTAGTCTAGATTAAGCCCTAAAACTCTATCTTGACCGCTAATTAACCAAGGAAACGGAGGTAGGGAGAAATCACACCGGAAAGGGAAAGGGGTACATTGCTAACTCACAACTCTCCCTCTCAACCCTCTTCAATCTTAAGTAGTCTAATCCTATAGGAGTTGTCACACCTCCAAAAGATAACCTAGATTGTTCTCAACCCTAGTGTCATGGCTAAGGAAGAACAATAGCAAAAGATAATCAAAACTGAAACTCGAATTTATTCATCAATAATGGAAAAGCATAATAACAATGTCATAGAAACATAATGATCTTAGGGTTTTACATGTCCGAATACCCACGAGGGGTTTAGCTCCTCATGGAGCTATACATGTTCATCAAAGTGTAAAATAAATTACAAAATAAGAACATCAATGAAAACCCCCTCGCTTGTGATGTGGCCGTGGTCTTGTGCTGTCGTCGGACGTCGATGACGATGCCGTTGGTGTGCTCCAATCTTCCACAAAGTCCTTTCCGAAACCCTAGCCGCACCCTCTCCAAGTTGGAGAGAAAGATAGGTCGAAAGATCCTCAAAAAGTCTCCGAATCGGGCTTTAAATAGGCTGAGTGCGGCTTTAAATTTGAACTTATCGGGGCTTCACACGGCCGTGTGTAATTTCAACACGCCCGTGTGATGTTTCTATCTTCCTGAAAAATTACTTCACACGGTCGTGTGGAATTTCCACACGCCCGTGTGAAGTCTCTGGCTTGCTGGAAAATGATTCACACGGCCGTGTGTTAATTCCACACGCCCGTGTGAATTCTTTGGAAACTTGATCTTCGGCAGAAAATGCACAGTAACTTGCTGAAACGCTCCCGAATACGTTGTTCTTCATCGAGGCCATTGAATTGGGCACACAATCAATGGTAGATCGTGCCGATTGCTTCAAGTCTCCTTCTTGGTGAAGTTCTCCTAGGCTACACGAGTTAGACTTGTTGTGAATGTGACTGCCTTTGTGTCCCTCCAAAAGAGGTTGGCACACACTCACAAGTCCAAGTTCGTGCCTTGTTCCTTGCTTGGTCCGAAAACCTCCCAACAACGGCGAACACGACCTAACTTTGTTCTTCTTTTCCAACTTGGCTCCACAAACCTACAATGTACAAGAATACACAAATACACACTATTTAGTGATAAAATCTGATAAAAGAGATGCTCATAGTAAGATAATAACGCTTCGCATCATTATAACACAAGCACTTATCACTACTACCTTCCTACTTTGTGTATATATAAATAAGTCTTGTAACAAGAGTTTGAGGAGTACTCTTTGGGTTTTCTTGAGTGAGTTCGCACACACTTACACATCTTCGAGTTGTTGCCCTTTTTTATTCAAGTTTTTAGCTAGAGCAATGATAACCTTATGCAATGTTTTGATTTCCCCATACTTATACAATGCCTCTTTTACATTTTTGGTGAACCTAAGGCCGAGCACTTTCAATTGTTCTTCCCAAGTACGTTAATGTTTTATTTTTTCTTGAGGACAAGCAAAAGCTTAAATGTGGGGGAGTTTGATAAGTGCTCGTGTTATGATAATGCGAAGTGTTATTGTCTTACATTAGGCATTACTTCTATCATATTTTATCACTAAATTGTGTGTATTTAAGTACTTTTGTGCATTGTAGGGTTGTGGAGCTAATTTGGAGACAAAATAGCCATAGATCATCTTCGCCATTGTTGGGGAGTTTTCGGACCAAGCAAGGAACAAGGCACGGGCCTAGACTTGTGAGTGTGTGCCAACCTCTTTTGGAGAGGCACAAAGGCAGTCACACTCACAATAAGTCTAACTCGTGTAGCAAAAATACTGTAACAAGTTGATATTCACTGTTCGCCGAAATTCAGCAAAACAGAGACTTCACTCGAGCGTGTGGAAATTCCACATGGTTGTGTGAAATCCCAATTTCGACCGATTTGAAGCTGCGACTCAGCACTATTTAAAGCCCATTTTGGGACTTTTTCTGGATCTTTTTCGCCTATCTTCTGAAGGGTCATGGCTAAGGTTTGGAGAGGGCTTTGTGGAGGATTGAAGCGCGCCATCGGCATCAATATCGAAGCCCGGTGGCCACACAAAACCACGGTCACACGCTACACAAGGGGGTTTTCATCTATGCTTTTGATTTGTGTTTATCCTTATACTTTCATGGATTTGTATAGCTCCATGAGGAGCTAAACTCCTTGTGGGTATTCGGACTTGTAAACCTTAGGATGATTATGATTCTATGACATGTTATTATGCTTTTTTTATTGATGAATAAAATTGAGTTTCAATCTTAATTGCATCTTATATTGATTTTCCCTTAGCCGTGACACTAGGGTTGAGAATCATCTAGGTTATCATTTGGAGGTGTAATAACTCCTATAGGATTAGACTACTTGAGATTGGAGAGGGCTGAGAGGGTGAGTTGTGAGGTAGCGAAACGTCCCCTTTCCCCTCCGGTATGATTTTCCCTATCTCCGTGTTCTAATTAGAGTTCTTAGTGGTCGAAATAGAACGAAGTGCAAGGAGATGAACTACCCTGGGGATTAGTTGCGTGAGCAACATAGTGAAGGGTTGTAGTGAATCCTAGTGCTGGGGTTTAATTGAGACTAGGGTTCTTTCACCTGGACCAAAGGATTAGAGCTATACATAGAAATACGGTTTATCACTAGGAATCCCTAGAACTTAAAGCAATCCCGCGTAGTGCAAGGCTTAGGAAGATGGACTCTCCTAGGGCTTAGTTAACAGGTCAATAAGAGTCAAGGGTCATAGTAAAACCTAATGCCCGGGCATAATGTTGGGATTAGTCACGGTATTAGGTTTCACTATGACCCTTGACTCTTGTTGACCTATCAACTAAGCATTAGGGGAGTTCGTCTTCCTAAGCCTCACACTATGTGGAATTGCTTTAAGTTCTAGGGATTCCTAGTGATAAACCCTGTTCTTATGTATAGTTCTAACACTTTGGTCTAGGTGAAAGAACCCTAGTCAAGATTAAGCCCTAGCACTAAGATTCACTTCAACCCTTCACTCTGTTGCTCGCACAACTAAGCCCCAGTGAAGTTTATCTCCTAGCACTTCACTCTATTTCGATCGCAAATAAATCATGGAACATGGAGGTAGGGAGAATCACACCGGAAGGGAAAGGGACCGTTTCGCTACCTCACGACTCACCCTCTCAACCCTCTCCAATCCTAAGTAGTCTAACCATATAGGAGTTGTCAAACCTCCAAAGGATAACCTAGATTGTTCTCAACCCTAGTGTCACGGCTAAGGGAAAATAATTACAAGATGCAATTAAGATTGAAACTCAATTTTATTCATCAATAATGAAAAGCATAATAACAATGTCAAAGAAACATAATCATCCTAGGGTTTACAAGTCTGAATACCCACAAGGGGTTTAGCTTCTCATGGAGCTATACAAACCCATCAAAATATTTAAAGAACTAAGAATTAAAAGCAGAGATGAAAACCCCCTTGTATTGAGTGTGGTCGTGGTCTTGTACAGCTGCCGAACATTGATGTCGACACCGATGACGCGCTCGAAACCTCCACAAAGTCCTCCCCGAAACCCTAGCTGCAACCCTCTAAAAGTTATGTTAAAAGAGAGCCAGAAAGATCCAAAAACAGTCTATAAAATGGGCTTTTATAATGTTGAGTCTTTAAATCGGCTGAAATTGGGATTTCACACAGCCGTGTGGAATTTCCACACGCCCGTGTGAAGTTTCTATTTTGTTGATTTTCAGGAGACAGTGAACAATAACTTGCTACAGCATTTTGCTACAGTGCTCGTGTCGAAACGCTCCAGAATTCGTTCTTCTTCATCGAGCCCATTGAATTGGGCACACAATCAACGGTAGACCGTGTCGATTGCTTCAAATCTCCTTATTAGTGAAGTTCTCCAATGCTAACATGAGCTAGACTTATTGTGAGTGTGACTGCCTTTGTGTCCCTCCAACGAAGATTGGCACACACTCACATGTCTATGCTCATGCCTTGTTCCTTGCTTGGTCCGAAAACTCCCTAACAATGACGAACACGATCTAACTTCATTCCTTTTCTCCAATTTATCTTCACAACCCTACAATGCACAAAAGACACAAATGAACACTTTTTAGTGATAAAATCTGATGAAAGTAATGCTTATTGTAAGATAATAACACTTCACATTACTATAACATGAGCACTTATTAGATTGTCTCTCTCTTACACTTTTGCTTGCACTCTCCTGTCTTCCATACTTCTCTTTTATTTCTTGTTTTTCTAAATTACTTTTGCAATCACACATTGATTCTATTCTCACTCTCCGTACACCGCACTAGCTAAATAGTGAATGCTTGTGCCTTTAAATCCCTATTCCCTGTGGATTCGACTATCCTCTCACCGGGGTACTATTATTACCGTGACAACTCGTGCACTTTTGGGCCCCTATCATCAACAAAGGCCTAAAATGTGATCAGACTTTCAAGAAAATAGTATTTGTTTATGATGTAGATGTTGTAATGCAAGGTGTAAGTCAAATTTCACATCTAAAAATGTTGAGAACCACTACTTAATAGTTAAGACAAGATATATTGAGATAAAGAAAGCAAGGGTGTTGAGTGGTATCAATTGGAATAATGCAGAAAAAAATGATTACACTCCCCTAAGGTGCCTAAATCTACATTGAGGTTAGTTAAATAAAAGTACATTTTAATACTTCCATAAATTAAAAGTACCATTCATTAATAAGCCACTAAACAACTATAATTGGTTGTGCATCATATGTGGAGATGACAATACTACTAGGCCATATGCAACCTTCATGTTTGGAAATATTGAAGAGAGGCTAGATGAAGAAAAAGATACAGAGATGGAAGATGGGTCAAGTGAGATACTTGTTGAAAATGAAGATAATGGTGCAAGAACTCAAGCCTGCCCATTAGTAGCATCCTTGTAAATTCTACTACTGTTGGACCCCAATAGACACCAAGAAGAAGCAACACACAAGCCAATGATTCTTCCATAGCAAACTTGATATATGTGGTCAACAGTGTGTAAGAGGCAATATAAAACCTCTGCTTATGATAAAAAATTATCTCTGATTAGATGTTCAAAGTTAAAGGTTTATGGACAACGAATTGGAGGAGGTGCTTAACTACCTTGAAGTGAATGAGGGAGTAGGTTGGAGGTTTATCATGAAAATGCTTGGCGTAAAGAAGACCTGGATCAAGACGTACTTAAGTTTTCACATAGTTTAATCTGCTAGGTGAACCATGATGAGTGTACTATTTTCTATTATTTCATATCATTTTGTATACTTATTAGACTTGTATTAGGATCATGTTATGAAATTCGATGCTAAACATAGTGTGTCTTGCATTCTCAAGCTTTGAGCAGCACTTAAAGACAAGAGAGGACCAAAAGAAGCACTAGATACCCAAAACAAATAAAATAGAGCCCTCTTAGCATCAATTGAATAAGGGCAAGGCAAACATAATTGTTTACACGCAGCTTACTGCCTGACTTACAATCGTAAGCATCTTTTAGAGAACCTTTTTGGCATACTTATGCCCATAAGTGGGAGTTCAGAGCCAAACCATAGGGCCTTACAGACAGGACTTATGCTAGTAAGGATGCCAATAAGAATCATCTAAAGGAGTTTACGACCAGATCTTACACATGTAAAGGAGGTACCAAAGGCAGCACAGTGAAGCTTATGGTTAAGTGCTTACAGTCGTAAGCTGGATAGTAACATAAATAGAAGACCTTATGGATGGGACTTACAACCATAAGTGTTCCCATAAGGCTCATGACCCATCCTCTCTAGCTCTTTATGGCCATGCCCTTATGCTTGTAAGTAGACCATAAGTTTTTAGGGCATCTTTTTTTCAATCTTCAATCCCTTTTTAGAGGCAATGTTAGGGAAGAAACGAGATGTATTTCTGATAAGTGCTCTTGTATAAGTAATACGAAGTATACTTTTTCTTACATTGAGAATTACTTCATTCAGATTTTATCGCTTATATGTATGTATTTGTGTTTTTTTGTGCATATAGGGTTGTGAAGATGATGTAGAAGAAAAAAAAAAGCAAAATAGGTCATGGCCGCAATAGTTGTGGAGACTCATGGACTAAGTCAGGATCAAGGCACAAGTTGTAAACTTATGGGTGTGTGCCAACCTCCATTGTGTTCAAATAATTATACAAATCGGAGGGGCACAAAGGCAGTCACACTCATATAGTCAAACTTGTGTAACATCGAAGAGCTTCATCAATGTGTTGAAAGCAAGAAACAACATGATCTACCGCATGGTTGTGTGTCCAACTTGGCGGCCTCGATGAATAAGATGAATTGCGAAGTACCATCGCAGTTTATTGTAGCAATCAATGTAGCAAAGTCACTATAGCAATTACTGTTCACAGCGCGCAAAGAATCAAAAATCAGAGAGTCCACATGCTGACAGGGGCCCAAAAGTGCACGGATTGTCAAAGTAATAATATACCCTGGTGAGTGGGTAGTCGTATCCATAGGGAATAGGGATTTGAGATACAAGTATTCACTATGTAGCTAATGCAATGTGTGGAAAGAAATCAATGAGTGAGTGTTGAAGTAATTAATAAAAACAAGAATTAAAATAAAAGCGTGGAAGGTGAAAGAGTGCAAGTAGGAGTAAAAGGAGTAGGACAAGCAATGAGTAAAGGTGGGTACTCGGACAAGCTACCCCTAGGATTTATGTTCCTATGTATAGTTCTAACCCTTTGGTCCAGGTGAAAGAACACTAGTCTAAATTAAGCCCCAGCACTAAGATTTACTTCAACCCTTCACTCTGTTGCTCGCGCAACTAAGCCCCAGGGGAGTTTATCTCTTAGCACTTCACTCTATCTCGACCGCGAATAAATCATGGAACATGGAGGTAGGGAGAATCACATCGGAGGGGAAAGGGGACGTTCCGCTACCTCACGAATCACCTTCTCAACCCTCTTCAATCCTAAGTAGTCAAACTCTATAGAAGTTGTCACACCTCGAAAGGATAACCTAGATTGCTCTCAATCCTAGTGTCACGGCTACGGGAAAACAATTACAAGAAGCAATTAAGATTGAAACTCAAATTTATACATCAATAATGGAAAAGCATAATAACAATGTCATAGAAACATAAGAATCCTAGGGTTTACAAGTCCGAATACCCACAAGGGGTTTAGCTCCTCATGGAGCTATACAAATCCATCAATATAAGACAAGAAATACAAATTGAATGCATAAATGAAAACCCCCTTGTGTATGGTGTGGCCGTGGTCTTGTGCAGCCGCTGAACATTGTTGTTGACACCGATGACGCGCTTCAAACTTCCACGAAGTCCTCTCCAAAACCCTATCTGTGCCTCTCTAGAAGTTAGGTCAGAAGAGAGCCAAAAAGATCCAAAAACAGTCTCCACAACGGGCTTTTATAATGCTGAGTTGCGGCTTTAAATCACTGAAATCGGGGTTTCACACGGCCGTGTGAAATTTCCACACGCCTGTGTGAAGTTTTTGTTTTGCTGATTTTCGGCAGACAGTAAACAGTAACTTGCTACAGTAATTTTTTTTCCCCTACAGTGACTTGCTGTAGTGCTCATGCTGAAACACTCCCGAATTCATTGTTCTTCATCGAGGCCATTGAATTGGGCACACAATCAACGGTAGATCATGCCGGTTGCTTCAAATCTCCTTATTGGCGAAGTTCTCCTTGTTAACACGAGCTAGGCTTATTGTGAATGTGACTGCCTTTGTGCCCCTCCAAAGGAGGTTGCCACACACTCACAAGTCTATGCTCATGCCTTATTCCTTGCTTAGTCCGAAAACTCCCTAATAATGGCGAACACGATCTAACTTCATTCCTTTTTCTCCAATTTATCTTCACAACCCTGGAATGCACAAAAGTACATAAATGCACACTTTTTAGTGATAAAATCTAATTAAATCAATGCTCATTGTAAGATAATAACACTTTGTATTACTATAACACGAGCACTTATCACATGCCCGTGTGGAAAATCCACAGGGGCATGTGAAATCCCAATTTCAGCCTGTAAATACCGTGTTTTGGGTCTTATTTATTGACCCCCAGACTATTTTTTGCCTATCTTTTGGGGGCTCACAGCTAGGGTTTGGATAGGTTTTTGCGAGGCTTTGGGAGCATTTCAACGGCATCAACATCAACATATTGGGGAAGCTTTCATCAGCATCAATTCAGCGAGGTGTGCCCTACGCTTGATAAGGGATTCTTTGGAGAAGCTAACATGGACTACAAGGGGGTGACTACAAGGGTGTTTTCTTTATGGATTTTGCGCTTATGTTTCAAATCTACTTGTTGACATTGTATTGCTCCATGGAGAGCTAAACCCCTAGTGGGTACTTGGACTTTTAAACCCTAGGATAAATTTGTTTCTATGACTTTTATTATGCTTCCTTAATTGATGATTTTAATTGAGTTCCAATCTCGAATATTAATTGCATTGATTTTTCCTTAGAGGTGACACTAGGGTTGAGAGTCATCTAGGTTATCCTTTGAAGGTATGACAACTTCATTAGGGTTAGACTAAGTGAGATTGGAGAGGGTTGAGAGGATGAGTCGAGAGGTAGCGAAACATCTCATTTCCCTTCCAATGTGATTTATCCTACCTCCATATTCCAATAGTTCTTTGAGGGTCAAAGTAGAGTGAAGTGCTAAGTGATGGACACCACTAGGCTTAATTGCACAAGCAACAGAGTGAAATGTTTTAGTGAAGTTTAGTGCTAGGGCGTAATTGAGACTAGGGTTTAATCACTTGGAATCCCCAGAACCCCAAGCAGTCCCACACAGTGTGAGGCGTCGAGAGCATTTTCTCCGTCAGGGCATAGTGTAGAGGGCTAGACTCAGTTGACCTTAAGTTTGGGACTGTGTGTCTTTGGATCTCCACAACTCATTAAATATCAATTAGGAAGTATAATATTAGTCTTGTACTTGAAACATTAGTCCTAGGGTAAGCATTGTCCAGGTACCCCATCTTCTCATTGATTGTTATCTCCTTTACTCTTGCTTGCATTCTTCTCTTTCTTTCTTTTACTCTTCTTTGCACTCATTCATACATTGATTTCTCTCACCATCGATTTTCTTCATAGAAAAATAGTGATAAACTATTTCCTATAGATACGACTACCCACTCACCGGGGTAAAATTTTATTACTGCGATGGCCCGTGCACTTGTGGAACACTCACGCAAGGGGTGTGTCAAAGTTTTTTGCGCCGTTACCTGGGAATAGGTGTTTTAGAGACATTTGGACTTTACTATTTTAGCTATTTTAGCTATTCATCATTCATTCTATTTCACACTTTCTTATTCTTCCATCATTCTCATTTGTTTTCTTTTGTGTTGTCTTACTTTTTCTTGCAATGAGCCTAAATGACGATTGATCCAGTAATTGCTCTATATTTTCAAGTTGAACCTCTCAGTAATAAAGTTGATAGAATCATTGCTTCACAACCACAGAGCAATCCATGTTACAACACATATCATCCAATTGAAAGGGGCTACCAAAATCTCTTATGGAATAATGATGCACAACATTGGGAAGAACCTCAAGAGCAATTTCAAAAGGATGAGATACTTGAAGAGGATGCACCTCAGTTGGAAAAAGTACTAGCTAACTTTATTGAAGCATCCAATGCCCATTGCCAAAATATTAAGGCCACACTAAAATGTCATGAAGTCTCCTTTAAAAACCATGAGCATCAATTAGGAAGGATACTTGACATACTCTCCAAGGAACAGGAAGTATTTGAGCAAGCAACGCAAGTTCCTTATAGAGATGATGTGGTAGTGAACGACAATGAAGAAATGGGGTAGAACGAGTATGATGTTGTGGAGATTGAAAGCATGCAAGTTGAACCTTTTGTTCAAAGTGAAGATTGCTTGAATGGGCAGTATGCTTGTGAGCTAGAAATGATACAAGGAGGTTTGTCAAAGATGTGGTGCTTTCAAGATGAAAATACACAAGAAGAAGCAAACCCTAAGATAATGGAGCAAGCATCTCTCTTTGGGATTGATCAACCTATAAATTGCAAGAAAAAGATATTGGGTTTGGGAGAAGATGTTGATAAGATATTTAAACCATCCAATGGCCCACCTATACTAAGCTTGGACAATTCCCAACCCAAATTATCTCCTTGGAGGCCAAAGGTAAGATGGTTGGACCCTCCAACAGATACTCCACACCGGCAAGTAGATTTTTTGTTTAAAGGAAGAAGCTATGCAATTTCTAGTCAGGAGGAACACACTCTTTTCAAGCCTCCATAAGATAAGGAAGACGTACGTCAAGCTTAGTGACGTTAAACAAGCGCTTCTTGGGAGGCAACCCAAGCTTTTATTGTTTTTTTAGGACTTAATTTAGTTTTAGCATGAATAAAAGTCTTAGTGTTGGTGTTTTGATATTTTTATAAATGTGTGCTATGATTTTCTCATGGATAATTGGTGTTTTATGTGTGCCTTATTGTGATTGACAAAGTTTTAGGTCATTTAAGCATGTTTTCATGGATCCTTGGGCTTAATTTTATCATGTTTGCAGTCTCTGTACATAGCATGAGTGTTCTAAAATTTTTCTTCAGAGTCTGTAATTTTTTCGAAGTCATCCAAAGAAGACACATAGCCTTGTGGAATTTCCGCACGGGAGTGTGTCTCCATTCAGAGCTCATCCAGAGAAGACATAGGGGCATGTGAATGCCCCTGTGAACAACCTTGTGAAGGGCATATGCCCATGTGGAATTTTCACACGTCCATGTAGATCTTTGCAGAGTACCAAGTCTCTATCCTGAGAAGACATAGGGCGTGTGACTGCCCTTGTGAGCAAACTTGTGAAAGGCACACGGCCATGTGGAACACTTAGGAAAAGTTTTGGCACTCCAGAGAAGCCACAGGGGTGTGTCAGTGCCCGTGTAGCCCGCCTTGCACTTGGCCAGGTTGGACACACAGCCTTGTGGAATTTCCACACGGCCATGTAGATGCTTTCGGAGGCAAATAGAGGAAACACAGGGCTCTGTGACTACCCTATGAGCCCTTCTGTGGATGCCCATGGCCATGTGAAAATTTCCACATAGTCATGTGGATGCGGAGAACACAATAGGCTGTGACTTCTTTTTAAAATCTATTTGTGCCTTTTGATAAGTGCTCGTGTTATAGTAACGTGAAGCGTTATTATCTTACAATGAACAATTCTTTTATCAGATTTTATCATTAAATGGTGTGCATTTGTGTATTCTTATGCATTGTAGGTTTGTGGAGCTATTTTGGAGAAGAATAACTAAGTTAGATCGTGTTTGTCATTGTTGGGAAGTTTTCGGACCAAGCAAGGAACAAGGCACGAGATGAGACTTGTAAGTGTGTGCCAACCTCCTTTGGAGAGGCACAAAGATAGTCAAATTCACAACAAGTCTAACTCGTGTGGCTTAAGAGAACTTCACCAAGAAGGATACTTGAAGCAATCGGCACGATCTACCATTGATTGTGTGCCCAATTCAATGGTCTCGATGAAGAACAACGGATTCGGGAGCGTTTCGGCAATTCAATGGACTCAATGAAGAACAACAGAGTAAAGGGTTGACGTGAATCCTAAGCACTGGGGCTTAATCTAGACTAGAGTTCTTCCACCTGGACCGAAGGGTTAGAACTATACATAGGAACAGGTTTTATCACTAGGAATCCCTAAAGCTTAAAGCAATTCCACGTAGTGTGAGGCTTAGGTATATATACTCCCCTGGGGCTTAGTTGCGTGAGCAACAGAGTGAAGGGTTGACGTGAATCCTAATACCGGGCATAGTGTTGGGGTTAGTCACGTTTGACCTTAGGTTTGGGACCGTGAGTTTAAGGATATCCTCGACTCAATTAACATCAATAGGAAAGTATAATAGCATAGTCTTGAACTAGAAGCATAAGTCCTAGAGGTAGCTTGTCCGGATACCCTATTTCATCCATTGCTAGTCCTTCTCTATTCACTTTTACTTGCACTTTCTTACCTTCCATCTTTCTAGTCAATTTCTTACCTTTTATTATATTTGCTTCTATATTCACTCATCAATTCTATTTTCGTACACCGCATAGCAAAATAGTGAAGTCTCGTGTTTAAAATCCCTATTCCCTATGAATTCGACTATCCACTCAGCAGGGTAAATTTATTACTTCGACAAGCCCGTGCACTTGCGGGATACACGCAAGGGGTCGTGTCACGTTTTTGGCGCCGTTCCCGGGGAATAGGCGTATTTTTTATACTTGTTTTTGCTACTTTAGTTATTCACTTCGTTTTCTATTTCACACTTTCTTTATCTATCATTGTTCATATTTTTTCTTTTTCTTTGTTTTGGCTTCAGGTTATGACCCGCGGGAACCTTTCAATACTTGTTGAAGGAGACCCGGACATTGGTAGAAGAACGCATCGTAAAGAGAAATAGCCTGTGGAAGAACAGTCCAATCAAGCCAACATTGAGTCAGAAGGGTCAGAAGCAATAGCAGAACAGAATGAAGAACAGAGGACATTGTCCGATTTTGCTAGACCCGCGGTGATGGGGACCCAATCAAGTATTGTGAGGCCCCCAATTACCGCAAACAACTTTGAGTTGAAGCCGTCGTTCATTCAAATGTTGTAACAGTCCACACAGTTTAATGGGTTGGCCGATAAAGATCCCAACAACCATCTAGAGAACTTCCTTGAAGTGTGTGACATGTTGAAGATTAATAGAGTAACAGACGACGCAATTCCTTTAAGAGCCATCCCTTTTTCATTGAAGGGAAAAGCAAGGCATTGGCTACATTCATTACCGAGAGCATCCATCATTACGTGGTAGGAGATGTCCGAGGCGTTCTTGCAAATGGAATTGGAGTCTCTATTCGAGACATGGGATAGGTTCAAGGAGCTCCTTCTAAAATGTCCGCAACATGGATTCCCCGAGTGGATGATCATTCATATCTTCTACAACTGTTTGAATCCGAGTACCAAGCAACTGCTAGATGCAATGATAAGTGCTTGTGTTGTAGTACCGCGAAGCGTTATTATCTTACATTGAGCATATCTTTTATCAGTTTTTATCACTAAATGGCGTGCATTTGTGTATTCTTGTGCATTAAAGGTTTGTGGAGCTAAATTGGAGAAGAAGAACTAAATTAGGTCGTGTTCGCCGATGTTGGGAAGTTTTCGGACCAAGTACGGAACAAGGCACGAGCTTGGACTTGTGAGTGTGTGCCAACCTCTTTTGGAGGGGCACAAAGGCAGTCACATTCACAACAAGTCTAACTCGTGTAACTTAGGAAAACTTCACCAAGAAGGAGACTTGAAGCAATCGGCACGATCTACCATTGATTGTGTGCCCAATTCAATGGCCTCGATGAAGAACGATGGACTCGGGAGACTTGAAGCAATCGGCACGATCTACCATTGACTGTAGCAGCACTGTAGCAAAACACTGTAGCGAGTTACTGTTCACTTTCGGTCGAAATTCAGAATTCTAGAGAGTTCACACGGCCGTGTGAATTAATTTTTCAGCAGACAGAAATTTCACACGCCCGTCAGATTTTAAAGCCGCGACTCAACATTATAAAAGGCGATTTTGGAGACCTTTTGAGATATCTTTTGACCTATCTTTCTCTCCAACTTGGGGGAGTGTGGCTAGGGTTTCGAAGAGGATTTTGTGGAGGTTTAGCGCGCGTTATCGGCAACGTCACCGACGTTCGACGGCCGCACAAGACCACGGCCACGCCATACGCAAGGGGATTTTCATTGATGTCTTTACTTTGTGCTTCCTTTTCTACATTAATGAACATGTATAGCTCCATGAGGAGCTAAACCCCTTAAGGGTATTCGGACTTGTAAACTCTAGGGTTATTATGTTTCTTTGACATTGTTATTATGCTTTTCCATTATTGATGAATAAAATTGAGTTTCAATCTTAATTTCATATTGCTATTGTTTTCTCTTGGATGTGACACTAGGATTGAGAACAATTTAGGTTGCCTTTTGGAGGTGTGACAACTCCTTAGGGTTAGACTACTTAAGATTGAAGAGGGTTGAGAGGGAGAGTTGTGAGGTAGCGATGTACCACTTTCCCCTCCGACGTGGTTTCTCCCTACCTCTGTTTCCTTGATTTCACAACGGTCAAAATAGAGTCAAGTGCTAGGCAGATAAACTCTCCTGGGGCTTAGTTACGCAAGTAATTGAGTGAAGGGTTGAAGTGAATCCTACGCATTAGGGCTTAATCTAGACTAGGGTTCTTACACCTGGATCAAAGGGTTAGAACTATACATAGGAACATGTTTTACTGCTAGGAATCCCTAGAGCTTAAAGCAATCCCACGTAGTATGAGGGTTAGGTAGATATACTCCCCTGGGGCTTAGTCATGCGAGCGACAGAGTGAAGGGTGATGTGAATCCTAATACCAAGGCATTGTGTAGGGGTTAGTCACGGTTATCCTTAGGTTTGGGACCGTGAGTCTTAGGATATCCTCGACTTAATTAAACATCAATAGGAGAGTATAATAGTATAGTCCTGCACTAGAAACATAGACCCTAAAGGTAGCTTGTCTGGATGCCCTATTTCATTCATTAGTAATCCTCTCTATTCTCTTTTATTTGCACTCTCTCATCTTCCATCTTTCTATTTAATTTCTTGCTTTTCATTCTATTGATTTTATATTCACTCATTGATCCCACTATTGCTTTTTCGTACTCCGCATAGCTTTATTAGTGAAATCTCGTATTCTAATTCCCTATTCCCTGTGGATTCGACTACCCACTCACCAGAGTAAATTTATTACTTCGATAAACCCGTGCACTCGCGGGATACACGCAAGGGGTCGTGTCATGCAACGGCAAGAGGAACTCTAGGAAGCAAGACTCCCGGTGAAGCCCGGCACCTTATTGAAGAGATGGCTATGAATAGCTATCAATGGAACATATGGGATAGAAAAAAGGTGGCCGGAATTCATCAGGTTGATGCAGTTACATCATTGGCGGCACAGGTGGAATCACTGAGTAAGAAGTTGGATGCTCTAACTTCACCAAGAGTTGCGGCTATTACTACTTGTAACGGTTGTGGGGGAGGTCACGCTTCGAGTGATTATCCTATTGCTATTGGGGGCACTAGTATGGTGGAACAGGCTGATTTTGTGGGCAATGCTTATAGAGGATAAGGCCAAGGCAACCCGTATAGTGGTACTTACAACCCGGGGTGGAAGAACCACCCAAATTTCTCATGGAGCAACCAAGGACAGTTATAGTAAAAGAACAATGCACCACCGAGATTTCAAGGTCAACAAGCACCGAACTTAGAAGGCCGAGTGACCGGGCTAGAGGGGAAGATGACCGACCTTGAGAGAGCCCTCACGAGGTTTATTGCTTCGTCGGATGCTAGATTCCAGTCAGTGGAAGCTACACTCGCAATCACACCGCCTCCCTACATAACTTGAAGAATCAAGTAGGGCAAATTGCGAAGACATTGGCGGAAAGACCTCAATGTAGTTTGCCTAGTAATACGGAGACTAATCCGAGAGAGTAATTGAAGGCAATTATCTTGAGGAATGGAAAATAGGTCGAGAGAAATCTCCCTCTAGAGAAGACACAAGAGACACTCGAGGTCTTGGAGATAGAGGAAAGAACGACAAAGGAAAAAGAGGTGGCATCCCCACCCTACAAGCCGAAGATTCCCTATCCTTCATGATTGAAGAATGACTAAGAGAACGAACAATACAAGAAATTTCTGGGAATTTTCAAGCAGTTGCATATCAACATACCATTTGCGGAAGCATTAGCCCAAATGCCCAAGTACGCGAAGTTCTTGAAGGACCTCTTCACCAACAAGAAGAAATTGGAGGAGAGTGCATCTGTAATCTTTGATGCCAATTGCTCGGCCGTATTGCAAAAGAACATGCCGAGTAAGAGAAAAGATCCCGGGAGTTTCATAATACTATGTAACATTGGCAACTTGGGTGAAGAGATGCAATGGCCGACTCGGGGGCAAGCATCAATGTCATGCCCTACACTTTCTTCCAAAAGCTAGGCTTGGGCGAGCCCAGACCCACTCGGATGACACTTCAACTTGCGGATCGATCGGTGAGGCATCCTAGAGGAATTGTGGAAGACGTGTTGGTGAAACTCGACAAATACATATTTCCTGTTGACTTCGTGGTGTTAGATGTCGATGAGTATGTCGAGGTGCCATTGATCCTTAGAAGGCCGTTCTTGCGCACTTCTAAGGCTTTGATTGACATGGACTGCGGGAGCTCACATTGCGAGTGGGAGAAGACAAGCTTACATACCGCCTCGCCGAAGCCATAAGACACTCTATTGACTTTGATGATACTTTATATTTTCTTGACACCACCGATGAACTAATTGATGATTATGTGTAGGAAATGTTAAACCTGGATCCATATGAAGGGTGGTCGGACCAAGACGTGGAGATCGAAGAAGAAGAAGTACTTTCGCTTGGTCTAGTTAAGACAGACATCAAGTTGGAGATGGAGCGTATGAAGAAGATGCTTCGGAGGATGAAGAGGTCGAAGAGATGCCACAAGAAGAACCCCAACAAAAAGGGGGATGAGCATTCAAAGAGTAAGGGTGTTTCACCCTTTTGTGGTAACAAATTCGACAACTCATCCCTCTACTCTACAAAAACTATGTACTGCATGCTTTCAGGTTGTAGGGAAGAGGGCAACCTTCATTCATAAACCTCTATAAGGTAAGGCAGGCACGTCAAGCTAAGTGACATTAAACAAGCGCTTCTTGGGAGGCAACCCAAGGTTTTACAGCTTTCCTAGAATCTAGTTCAGTTTTAGCATGAATAAAAGCTTTCGTTTTGGTGTCCTAAATTTTTAATGCATATGCTGCATTATTTTTGAGGATTATTGATGTTTTCATGTGCCTAAACGATAATTGATGAAGTTTGAGTCAGTTGAGCATGTTTTCCATGGTATCTGGTCGCGTTTTGATGGTTTTCACAGGCTCCAAGCATCGTATTTGTGTTTCTGAGTTTTTCTGTGAGTCTGTGAATTTTTCTAAGTAAACCAGAAAACACACACGGTCGTGTGGAATTAACACACGGGCGTGTGTTACCATTTAAGGCTCAACCAGAGAGGGCACAGGTGCGTGACCTTGCCCCTGTGAAAAACCTCAGAAGGGGCACATGGCCGTATGATATCCTATAGAACTTAGACTCTCATTCCAGAGAGTTCACAGGGGTGTGTGGGTGCCCCTATGAGTGCCCATGTCTTTCAAGACACGGCAGTGTGAAATTCTGCAGAGAGTTCCCTTCTATCCCGAGAACACACAGGAGCGTGTGACTGCCCCTGTGAGAGAACTTGTGAAAGGCACACGACCGTGTGGATGCAGAACACGGCCATGTAAAACAGTTAGAGTTCTCGGGATAAACCAGAGAAGCCACAGGGGTGTGTGAGAGCCCCTGTGGTAGGCCTTGTGTTTTAGGCCAGGTTGGGCACACAGACGTGTGGAATTTCCACACGGCCGTGTGATAATTGCCAGAGACCTCAGAAGTTTTCCCGAGAGTTCACAGGGGCGTGTTACTGCCCCTGTGAGCTCCAATGTGAAGTCACACGGGCGTGTGGAATTTTCGCACGGCCGTGTGGGGTAGTCTAGAGAGTAAACCGAGTGCGCACAAGGGCGTGTACCGGCCCCTGTAAACCCTAATTGTATAGGTACACGACCGTGTGACATTTCCACACGGCCGTGTGAATTCTCAAAACTTCAAAAGCCGCAGTTTTCTTTTTTATTTCACTTGTGCCTATTGATTTTTCCACTCTAAACGACTCTCCGACCCTTTCTATCGATTTTCCGACCTTCTCCGAGCTTTTTGGATGTTTTTATTGGAGTTCTCCTTGATTATTAGTATTTCTTCATTCACACCGTCGGTAAGAACTTCAAGCCCTAATTCTTCTTCAATTCTTGATCTAATTCATTCTCCTTGATTATTTCAATTGGTTTAAATGATTAAAGTATATGCGAACATGCCTAGAAAGAATGTAGAACAAATTAGAGTGTCAAAGTGAATTTTTTGGCCTCCACGGCCGTGGAGCTCTATCCGCCCGACGATCCACACGAGCGTGTAGAAATTCCACACAGTCGTGTGGATTTTTGCAGATTGAGTATTATAATTGGTTTTTTATCGTTTTTCTTCTCAATTTTGTAGAGATGTCTTCCAGGGCTAAGAAAGCAGTAGGGAAACGTTCTCATGAGCACCGTGAGCCCACCCCACCCCCCCCCCCCCCGAGGAGATGGATTTTGACTTACTGGAGCACTGGGAAAGATTCATGAGGTTATCAGCGCTTCGATTTAGTCAGTCGCGCTACCCAGACTTGAGCGCACTGAGAGAGATACAGGGGGGCGACGCTATAGCTACCGAGGTTGAAGAGCTACTAGCAGTTGGTAGTTGGGACCGTTTATTATCCATACGAGAGCCCTCCATTTGAGCACTTACACTTGAAGTGATATCGACATTTGAGTTTGATCGAGGGTACGACAGTTTCACTAACATGGATACTATTCAGTTTTGTGCCCTCGGTCGGCACTTCAGTTTGTGTATCACCCAGTTCGCGGTCATGATGAGCCTCTACGATGAGGAGTTTACCAAGACGGAGGAGTATGCGTTACTATCCACAGACTACCAAGTGACCTTGACCCCTCAAAGGGCTTACAGAGCTTTGTGCGAGGACGGGTAGTATGAACCGGGGGTTTCGAAGGCGACATTCCTTTCCTGGAAAGCCTACAGATACATACACGCAGTACTGAGCCGATCAGTGAGCGGCCGAAGGGATAGCACAGGGATGCTGAGCAGACAGGAGTTGCTATACTTGCACTCCATGGTTCAGAGAGAGCCGCTGCATTTAGGGCACATATTGGCGGAGTACCTGCGCCGTCGAAGCCAGTACATCGAAGTAGGTGTTATCTTCTCGGCACACAAAGGCAGCACAGTTTGCGCACACATCGACACAGCTCGCCACTGTTATTCAGTTCTTCGAGCGATCTGTGGTGTAACCCCGAGTCTCGCCTCCACCATCTCCATCACCATCAGCTGATCCACCAGCGACATCCGAGCCAACAGCAACAATAGCACATGAGTAGTCGACATAGGATACTGACGCTAAGGTGTCGTAGTTTATTTTAGTTTTTCTTTCTTTCTGTTGCACTTTTATTTTCGTATTCTATTGGACTTGTAGTACCCAGAAAGGACTCTCCTTTTGGATTTGCTTTTATTTTTCTTTTATTTTGTCTCGAGTTGTATTTCATTTCTCTATCTTTATATACTCGAGTTTTATTTTGGTTTTCTTGAGCTATATTGAACCCTTGCGTATGTGTGCAGATGGTCTTAGATGTAAGGAATTTGAGGAATAGTCATAGGCACGATCATGAGACCGTGTGTGCTCCACAAACCATTGAGATTCAACTCTCAATGAACCTAGCTCCATCAAATGCAACGGTTGGAGTTCAGGGGAGTAATGTTTCAATTGCACACTTCCACACTAATTATTTTTCATTGTTTTATTTTTATTGTGCTTGCATGTGTACATCGGGGACAATGTACATCTTAAGTGTGTGTGTGTGGGGGGGGGGGATTCACATTGCAAACACCTTTACTTGTGCGTTCAATTGCTCATGCTCATGTAGCCTATAGCGGTTCATCCTAGTTGCAACGGTTGTATTCTTAGAGTTTAGGAGAATTTTTAACATTGTATCTTATCATGCTCTAGTTTTAACTTGAATTTTAGAGAATTTTTGCTCGATTATCTTAATTTGCACAACTCACTCTTGGAATTTTTCGGAAACTCAAGCTTGAAGTTTTTAAGGACAAGTTTATCATCGTTCTTAGTAAGTTTTTAGTTTTACTTTGGAAAATGCATATGAAAAGAAAAAAAATGATGACTTGTGAATATTTGCTTTTTTTATTCATTTGGGGTGGAAAGAGCTACCACCTATGAAGTATGTAGCTACTCTCATAAGTCGGATACAAGTTATGCCCTAATGAGAGAAAGAGCTATCTCATGGGATGCATGAAAGCTACTACCCCAGTAGAATGAGCTACCTCCTCGAAAGCGTGAAAGCCACCTTTGGTGGCCGCCTAGGAAAGGGCTACCTTCGAGGTTGTGTGAAGCTACTACTTTCTTTCTTCTTGTATATAAATAAGTCCTTGTTAACAAGAGTTTGACAAGTACTTTTTGGGTTGTCTTGAGTGAGTCCACACACAGTACACATTTTCGAGTTAATTGTTCTTTTGATTCGAGTTTTTAGCTAAAGCATTGATATCCTTATGCAATTTTTTGATTTCCCCTTACTTGTAGAATGCTTCTTTTGCATACTTTTGGTGAACCTAAGGCCGAGCACTTTCAATTGTTCTTCCCAAGTATTTTCACGTTTTATTTTTGCTTGAGGACAAGCAAAAGCTTAAGTGTGGGGGAGTTTGATGAGTGCTCGTGTTATAGTAACGTGAAGCGTTATTATCTTACAATGAACAATTCTTTTATCAGATTTTATCATTAAATGGTGTGTATTTGTGTATTCTTCTGCATTGTAGGTTTGTGGAGCTATTTTGGAGAAGAAGAACGAAGTTAGATCGTGTTCACCGTTGTGGGAAGTTTTTGGACCAAGCAAGGAACAAGGCACGAGCCTAGACTTGTGAGTGTGTGCCAACCTCCTTTGGAGGGGCACAAAGGCAATCACATTCACAATAAGTCTAACTCGTGTGGCTTAGGAGAACTTCACCAAGAAAGAGACTTGAAGCAATCGGCACTATCTACCATTGATTGTGTGCCCAATTTAATGGCCTCGATGAAGAACAATGGATTCGGTAGCATTTCGGCAAGGTACTGTAGTAGCACTGTAGTAAAACGCTGTAGCAAGCTACTATTCACTTCCAGCCGAAAATTAGCAATTCAGAGAGTTCACATGGGCGTGTGGAATTAACACATGGCCGTGTGAATAAATTTTCCAGCAAACCAGAAACTTCACACGGGTGTGTGGAAATTCCACACAGCCGTGTGAAGTCCCGATAAGTCCGATTTTAAAGCCGCGACTCAACATTATAAAAGCTCGATTTGGAGACTTTTTACACATTTTTTGACCTATCTTTCTCCCAAACTTCTGGAGAGTGTGGCTAGGGTTACGGAGAGTCCGGTAGCCGCACAAGACCGCGGCCACGCCATACACAAAGGGGTTTTCATCAATGCCTTTAATTTGTGTTTTCTTTTGTATTTTGATGAACATGTATAGCTCCATGAAGTGCTAAACCCCTCATGGGTATTCGGACTTGTAACCCTAGGATTATTATGTTTCTATGACATTGTTATTATGCTTTTCCATTATTGATTAATAAATTCAAGTTTCAATTTTAATTATCTCTTGCAATTGTTTTCTCTTAGCCGTGACACTAGGGTTGAAAACAATCTAGGTTACCCTTTGAAGGTGTGACAACTCCTATAGGGTTAGACTACTTAAGATTGAAGAGGGTTGAGAGGGTGAGTCGTGAGGTAGCGAAGCGTCCCCTTTCCCCTCTGGTGTGATTTCTCCCTACCTTTGTTTTCATTGATTTCTTAGCGGTCGAGATAGAGTGAAGTGCTAGGTAGATAGACTCCCCTGGGGCTTAGTTGCACGAGCAATAGAGTGAAGGGTTGATGTGAATCTTAAGCACTGGGGCTTAATCTAGACTAGGGTTCTTCCACCTGGACCAAAGGGTTAGAACTATACATAGGAATAGGTTTTATCACTAGGAATCCCTAGAGCTTAAAGCAATTCCACGTAGTGTGAGGCTTAGGTAGATATACTCCCCTGGGGCTTAGTTGCGTTAGCAATAGAGTGAAGGGTTGACGTGAATCCTAATGCCGGGCGTAGTGTTGGGGTTAGTCACAGTTGACCTTAGGTTTGGGACCGTGAGTTTAAGGATATCCTCGACTCAATTAACATCAATAGGAAAGTATAATAGTATAGTCTTGAACTAGAAGCATAAGTCCTAGAGGTAGCTTGTCCGGATACCCTATTTCATCCATTGCTAGTCCTTCTCTATTCACTTCTACTTGCACTTTCTTGCCTTCCATCTCTCTACTCAATTTCTTGCCTTTTATTATATTTGCTTCTATATTCACTCATCAATTCTATTTTCGTACACCGCATAGCTAAATAGTGAAATCTCGTGTTTAAAATCCCTATTCCCTGTGGATTCGACTACCCACTCACCAGGGTAAATTTATTACTTCGACAAGCCCGTGCACTTGCGGGATACACGCAAGGGGTCGTGTCACCTTTTCAATTCTAAATGCCTCCACACTCTAGGGATGTTTCCCTTTGGCTTACAAACCCTCCCTTTGTCTGTTTAAGGAGCTTTTAAGTTATTTTCCGGCTATATTCGAAGTTTTTTATTTCCATTTCGTCGGTAAGCATCTTTTCTCCTTCTCTTTATAAATTCCTTCTTTTCTTTTTCAGCACCAAGATCACCATCAACAACAGCAGCAGCATTGGCACCAGTAGTAGATGACACCGACGCTTGAGGCATCTTTATCTTTAGGTTTCTTTAGATTTTACTATGTTTTTATTAAGCTTTACTGAACCCCCTTGTATATACATGTAGATGGTTTTGTGAGTAAGAGAATTGAGGAACAATCATTAGTACGGTCATGTGACCGTGTGTACTTCACAACCCGTTGGAACTTAACTTTCCATGAATGTAGCTACAGCAAACATAACACTAGGAGTTTAGGTGAGTATTGTTTCAATTGCCCACCATCACATATTATGCTTTGATTGTTATTTTCTTAATTGTTCTTGCATGCATACATTGAGGACAATATGCATCTTAAGTGTGAGGGGAGTTCACATTGTACACACTTTATACTTATGCGTTCAATTGTTTATGCTCATGTAGCAAATGGCGGTTCACCTTAGTTGCAACAGTTGTATTCTTAAGTTTAGGAGAATTTTTAACATCGTATCTCATCTTGCTCTAGTTTTTACTTGAATTTTAGGGAATTTTTGCCAGATTATTTCTTATTGCACTACTCACTTGTGAAATCTTTTGGAAACTCAAGTTCAAGTTCGAGGGACTAGTTTAGATTAATTTTAGTTGGTTTTGAGTTTTAGCAAAAACAAAAATTGTGAATATTGTTGGTTTTATTTGCACATTTGGGGTAGAAAGAGCTATTACCTATGAAGTATGAAGCTACTCTCATAAGTCAGATACTAGTTATGCCCTAATGAGAGAAAGAGCTATCTCATGGGATGCGTGAAAGCTACTACCCCGGTAGAAAGAGCTACCACCTCAAAAGTGTGAAAGCCACTTTTGGCGGCCACCTAGGAAAGGGCTACCTTAGAGGATGTGTGAAGCTACTACTTTCTTCTTCTTGTTTATAAATAAGTCCTTCTTAATAAGAGCTTTGAGGAGTAGTTTTTGGGTTGACTTGAGTGAGTTTATACACACACTTACACTTTATCTGGTTTGTTATCCTTTTTTATTCAAGTTTTTAGCTAGAGTAATGATACCTTTTATGCAATGTTTTAATTTTTCCTTACTTGTAGAATGCTTCTTTTGCATATTTTGGTGAACCTAAGGCCGAGCACTTTCAATTGTTATTCCTAAGTGCTTTAATGTTTTATTTTTGCTTGAGGACAAGCAAAAGCTTAAATGTGGGGGAGTTTGATAAGTGCTCGTGTATAAGTAATACGAAGTATAATTTTCTTACAATGAGCATTACTTGATTCAGATTTTATCGCTTATATGTGTGTATTTGTGTTCTTTTGTATATATAGTGTTGTGAAGATGATGTAGAAGAAAAGGAAGCAAAAATAGGTCATGGCCACACAAGTTAAGGAGACTTTTGGACTAATTAAGGATCAAGGCACAAGTTGTAGACTTATGGGTTTATCCCAACCTCCATTGTGTTCAAATGATTATACAAATCGGAGGGGCACAAAAGCAGTCACACTCATGTAGTCCAACTTGTGTAACATCGAAAAGCTTCATCAAATGTGTTAAAAGCAAAAAAACGACATGATCTACCACATGGTTGTGTGCCCAACTTGGCGGCCTCGAAGAAGAAGATGGATTCAGGAGCTTTTTGGCGAAGTACCGTAGTAATTTACTGTAGCAAAATCATTGTGGCAATTACTATTCATAATGCACAGAAAATTGAAAAATCAAAGAGTCCACACGCCACTATGGAAATTCCACAAGGGCGTGTGAAATCCCGATTTTAGCCTATAAATAACGGGTTTTGGGTCTTATTTATTAACCCCCCGGACTATCTTTTGCCTATCTTTTGGGGGGCTCGCGGCTAGTGTTTGGAGAGATTTTTACGAGGCTTTGCGGGTGTTTCTACGATATCAACATCGACATCTATTGGAAAATAGATATTGGGGGAGCTTTCGTCGGTATCGATTCGGCGAGGTGTGCCCTAGCCTTGACAAGGGATTCTTTGGAGAAGCTAAGACAGCTCTTGAAGACCATCGACACGGACTATAAGGGGGTTTTCTTTATGGTTTTTGTGCTTATGTTTCCAATCTACTTGTTAACATTGTATTGCTCCATGGAGAGCTAAACCCCTAGTAGGTACTTGGACTTGTAAACCCTATGATGAATTGTTTCTATGACTTTTATTATGCTTCCTTAATTGATGATTTTAATTGAGTTCCAATCTCGAATACTAATTGCATTGATTTTCCCTTAGAAGTGGCACTAGGGTTGAGAGTCATCTAGGTTATCCTTTGATGGTGTGACAACTTCATTAGGGTTAGACTAAGCGAGATTGGAGAAGATCGAGAGGGTGAGTCGAGAGGTAGCGGAACATCCTATTTCCCTTCCGATGTGATTTATCCTACCTCCACATTCCAATAGTTATTTGCGGTCGGAGTAGAGTGAAGTGCTAAGTAATGAACTTCACTAGACTTAGTTGCGCAAGCAACATAGTGAAATATTGTAGTGAAGCTTAGTGCTAGGGCTTAATTGAGACTAGGGTTCTTTCGCCTAGACCAAAGGGTTAGAGCTATACTTAGGAACAGGTTTTATCACTTAGAATCCCCAGAACCCCAAGCAGTCCTACACAATTTGAGGCGTCGAGAGCATCCTCTCCGTAGAGACATAGTGTAGAGGGCTAGTTACGATTAACCTTAGGTTTGGGACTGTGTATCTTTAGATCTCCACAACTCATTAAACATTAATTAGGAGGTATAATATTAGTCTTGCACTTAAAACATTAGTCCTCGGGTGAGCATTGTCCAGGTACCCCATCTTCTCATCAATTGTTATCTCCTTTACTCTTGCTTGCATTCATCTCTTTCTTTCTTTACTCTTCTTTGCACTCATTCATACATTGATTTCTCTCACCATCGATTTTCTTCATAGCTAAATAGTGATTACTCTTATTTCTGAATACTATTCCCTATATATACGACTACCCACTCACTAGGGTAAAATTTAATTACTGCGATGACCCGTGCACTTGTGGAACACTCACGCAAAGGGATGTGTCAATCTCCAAGGCTTATTAGTCAACTTTTGGAGGAGATTTGAATCCATCACCAAAGAGAGGAAGATCGTAACTATCAAGCATCACCTTGGTGATCTACTTTTGGCCGGATTAAGAAGGGTGTTTCTATGTTTATTTCTATTCTCTTCATGTCTTGTAGCTTGAATGATTGACCTTTATTAACGGATTTGATGTGTGGGCATAGTTGAAATCTAGCATTTATCTTTTGACATTGGTTGTAGATCTATGTGATTTACTTGTTTACTTAGTTGCAATCCATGCTATTTGAATCTAATTATGTGTTTGTATACGTAATTGCTATCATGGAAAAAACCCTAGTTATCATATTTGATATGCTTTGTAACGAAAAGAAATTTCCACTAGCATAGGCATACTGTGATTAGTGAGAATTATGAGTAAGCCTAGAAATAGAATACTTTGGAGACCCCGTCTCTCTAAATTTTTCAAGCGTGTTAATGAGAATTTTCGTGCTCTTTGCAATAATATTTCTATTCCATGTTCGGATTAGGAGGAAAGATTACCTACTTAAGAAATTCTTGTTAACTCATATTGAGGTTTCAAAGAGTGTTAATAAGATTATGTGGTAACTGCATCAGCACTACACTGATTCAGTTACTCTTCATCCTTGAAAGTAGGGTTTAGTATGATTTAGGAAATCTCACTGTTCAGATAGGATTGCATGCTTAGACAACCTTTGTCCTATACTTAATGATGGGCAGGTTATGGGTGTCTAACTTATTCAAATATATAAGCTTGCAAGTATGCACTTAATACTATAATTGGTCTGTTATACTACAAATGCAGGGGCCATCAAGTAATACCTCGTAGATAAATTTTAGGGTCGTATTTCCCTAAGAACAGTGAGAGGCTCCTATTACTTTCTTTTCACTTAATCAATAGCCTAATCGTTTATGCTCTTGCTTTAGTTCTACTTTTACAACACTATTAAACAAAACAATTATAGACGATGTTAAGCACACTTAAAAAGAGTTGGGATCGAGTATGTACCAAAGTTATATTGATTATTAATTATGGTAGCCATTAGGTGTCAATCGTGTTCTAGGTTTGAACGCGAGGAGGGGGAAGAATTCAAAGGCCTACTAGCCCCAATAAACTATGGCAACTAGGTCTAAATCACTAAGAAAGATGGAATCTCTTCTACCCCAGCCTCCTATGTTTGTGTTAAGTACAAGAATCCCACAAGAAGAGACCAATCAGACCTTGAGCCTAGGGAACAAACAATCCCTAATCCGAAAACCTAACTATGTCCAATCTCTTAGAAAATGCATAGATCTATCATAGCATGGCCATCATCAATGTGGGAGCATATTCTCCTCATCCACATCAACATGTAATAATCAATTAAGAACATGCAATTATTATAAAAACTAGAATAATATATATTAATCAATCAAGATTCATAAATAATAACCAAGGGACCTATACATACAATTCTCCTCGAATTAGGTTCTTATGGATTATAACAAGTAAAGCATCAAAGCACAAGAAAACCACAAGACCAAATAAAAGAATAGATAAGTTTTTAATGTATTCCTAGACTAACTCCCTCCAATAGATCTTTGAAAATAAGGATTAGAGGATCCCAAGGTTATCCGATAACGCGTGTTACTCACGCCTCTCTGATGATGATCTTTGAAGATGCTTGTCACGTGCGATCTTCTCCAGTGATGCTTGCTGACATACTCTGAAGAAATCTAATGAAATCTTTTGGAATATGGAACCAACACTCTCTCCCATCGCTTAGATCTCCACAAATCTAACCGCCCTAGCTTCTTCAACAAAAGAGTCTCCCTGAATTTAGAGAATAATGTGGTAATTACAGTAATCAACTTTGCCAAAGCCTCTCCATGGGCGTTGTGATGCCCGTTTGTGAGTAAGTTATTACTCGGGCTCCAAGTCACGTTTTGGCATAGTCTTTGGGCATTTTACATTTTGATAACGGTCGTTATGGATTTCACAACTACAGTTGTGAGGTCGTTATGGCTTTTATGCTGCTATTAGTGAGCTCATGCTGCCATAGCTTGATCATGGTAGTGGTGAGTATAGACAATGGACATTGTGTATTGCCATAACTCCCATTGTGAGTCGTGGTGCAGCCTTGATTCTATAACTTGCTTAATTTTGCTTCAAAATGTCCTCGAATTCGCTTCTTTCTTCCTAAAACAGAAATAAAGGTCG
Source organism: Dioscorea alata (assembly GCA_020875875.1). Classification (NCBI taxonomy): domain Eukaryota; kingdom Viridiplantae; phylum Streptophyta; class Magnoliopsida; order Dioscoreales; family Dioscoreaceae; genus Dioscorea; species Dioscorea alata. The sequence continues at coordinate 9,906,641 of CM037013.1, read as the reverse complement.
TTGTGAAAAAAAGAATAAAATTTTACCCTAATGAGATGCTAAATAAGTACAATTTCATGCTAAATGCAGTGTAAATGATATAAAAAATATGATCAGTTTAGCACTTATCACTTAACAAACCCTAGTGGGATGCTATGCCTGTACATCATTTCTTCCTCTAATTTCTCTACTCGTTTATTCCATACTAATTTCTTTTACTTTCTTTTGTTCATATACATCACTTGTTTGGTTAGGCTAATTTTCAAAACTAGAGTTACTACTAGTAACCTCATTCTTCCCTGTGGACCATCATCCTACTTTCTAGCACTATTATCACATGATCAGCACGTACATTTGCGTCCCTATCAAGCCGCTTTCTATATAATATTCTTATATATTTTGTATATTTTCTTTTTTTGTACTGTATGAATATTGTATTTAATTTTGTAGACTACTAAATAACATGAAGTTTCATTCTCAATGTTGTTCACTTTATATTTACATTTCGGTGAATTTATCTTAGCTATTTACTTTTTTATATACTAATTTTCGTGTTTTCAATTTGATCTCAATATTAACAATGAATGAATGAATATAAATATATATAAGTTATGTTTTAGCTCTCTATAATAGATAGATTGACCTAAATCATCTTTTCTTAGTTATCTTTAAGCTTGTCTGTTTTATGATAAATACTTGTGGATACATATTTTCCACATTAGTAATTGAAGCATTTGTTTTTATCCTTGATTATTATGATATATTTTGATACACAATTCATTCAGATTTCTTGATCAAGTCTTTTTTTATTAGTTTGTAAGTTAAAGAAGAGTTTCTAAGAAAGTGTCAGGGTGATTCGATGAAGAATTGAAGATTTAACCATGGCCAAAATCATGGTTGTTATCTTGGAAAATGCTGCCAAGGTTTGTCTTGTGGAGCCATTGTTTGGGGCCTTGTTTTTCTTAGAAGATTTGTTTTGAGAATTATTTCAAAACTAAGGCCTCTTCACATGGCCATGATTTTTGGTTGTGATTAGGCTAGTAACAAGGCTTATAAATAGTTAGAACATAGAAGCATAAGGGGAATTTTCTAGAGATTTTAAGGAGATTTCAAGAGAAGAATTTCTAAATCTTTCAAAGGTTTTCATCATTGACCTAAGAAGCAATTAGAAGGGGCTTGAGCCTTGGAAAACTGATCAAAAGAAATCAAGCTTGATTGAAGGAAGAAGCCATCTTCTCATCATTATCTTCAAGATTTGAGGGAGTTCTTCATGTTTTAATTTTTTTTTTAATCTTTCATTGTATGATTGGATTCTCATTAAATTTTATGAAAATGATTATCTAAGCATCTTTTGGTGCTTGGATTTTATGAACTTTGCGATGTAATTTGATTTCATGACTTCAATTCTATTGATATTGAGATTCAATTGTGAAAATGCTAATTTCATGAATTTGGTGAGGGAGAGCCCTACTTAGTTTGATTTCATGACTTCAATTCTATTGACTTCAATTCTATTGTAATTTGATTTCATGACTTCAATTCTATACACAATCGCATGTGTATAGATTTAGTTAGCGAGAGCTCAAAGCTATGATTGATCATGTATTTAGTTAGTGAGAGCCTGAATACATGTCAAATTTAAAATTAAAAAAGATTGAACTCATTCCTCAAAGATAAGGTGATAAAATATCTCCAGATTAGGGTGACCTAATAGAGTGGTTTACAAAGTGTATGCATTTATAGAGAGAATGTGTGAAATACCTGCCCTACTTAGTTTAGGTTTTAATCATTTAGAGATAAGGGTTGGCATAAGTTAGGAATCTCCATGGTCATCCAATGATCAAGAGGAATTAGTTTGAGGAACCACTATTGGAAGTCATTTGTACTAAACTCCCAAAAGGATGCTCGTATGCACTGTTCTTATAAAATTGATCTTTTCTTGATAATCAATTGTGTTCTTGGAATTGATTTTGATTACTCTTGTTTGTTTTCTTTTCTTGCATCTTAAACTCAATGATTGTTAGGCCAACTAATAGAAAAATAGTTAGTACCTAGCATTCATTGTCCTCGTGGGACCCATTTTACTAGTATAGCATACTTTATTACTTGATTAATAAGTGCACTTGCATTATAAAAGTTACACGCATCTTTTCACCCAATCAACACTTTGCTGGATGAATGGTTGTGTTATTAATCTTCTTTGTAAATTATAAGTATGGTGTTTTCTTTTATTTTCAGGAAGCAGCCTTTGATTTTGGCAAAGTGCACCTTATAACAATGGACAAATTTAATGCAATGGCTTGCAAAAGTAGTGCTTATGCACTTCATGGTATGACTTGTTTGTTTACTTTTATCTTACAAGTTTCTCGTGCAAACCATATGAAGAAAATTGTGATGTTCAATTATTTTATTTGTTTCAAAATTTAAAAAGTAGTTGCAGGTTAGTTTAGTTAGCATAATACTTCAATATAGATAAATTAGGGAAAGTACCAAACTTTTGATGAAGAGATTAGATGAAGTATTATACAGATTTAAAAATGCTAGTTGAATAACTAGGAGTTAGAATCAGAAATATCAATTAGCGGATTCGATTAGATCTTTGATGGTTTGTTTAATTTCAATTACCTATAGCGTGTTTACAAATCCATTGTGTTGCCAAATGTGTTTTAAATAAAAAGAGGACAAGTACTTTTTCTTATTTAATTTAGCTTCCTATCGTTTGTTTATAATTTCAACTACTTATTTATATTATAACCTAGGATGAGATTCATGTCCTTCAGCAATTAATAAATTTAGTTTTCTATTAGTTGATCTCTTTATACTCCTATCATCAACAATTTTGTTTTCTTTTATCTTCAGTTATAAATATTCACCATTAAATGTTGTTGTTTCTTTGTTTTTCCTCGGTTAAGTTTGCTAGTTCATTCAAATAACTTAGGTTCATTTTGGATTAGCAAAAGAAGAGAAAGATAAAGATTTCCTGTTAGATAAATTATGAGAAACTCTTTTCAGAATAATGCAAACATAAATCAAAGGTCATCTCGGTGAAAGTGTATTTAAACAACTATGTGAAAATATTGTAAAGCATCTTGAAAGAAATTCCTGCAAATGTTCACTAGTGAAAATGAAAATTGTTTGGATTGATCCTTTGCAAATGTTGAGGAGTGTAATTGAACACCTTTGTGTATAGAAAGTTTGTCTCTACTTTTCTAAATGTTGTCACTATCACCATCAATTTTGCAAAGTCTCATAATAGAACTAAATTAAATCTTATGCCAATGGGTTGAATATTAAAGCATATGGATATTCAAAGTTACCAAAACAATAAAGAAACTAAGTAGCTAACTTAGTTTTAAATGAGAAACATCACATCCACTATATTCCGGTAGGTTATTAATCAAAGCTCATACCAAGTTGCTGTGACTATAACATGAAACACAAGGGAGAACATTTTGAGAAGGAGAAGATACTATATTGGCTACAATTGAAGAGGTCTTATCAATAAAATTTCTATTTAACAAGTTGGTAGATATTATGTTAAGAATAAATATATAAATTATTATATAAATTAATGATTTAGAATAATGGCAATGATTTGGAATAGAACTCGATAATACTTCCCATTCTTATTAGTATTTAATTATGTAAATTAAAAACTTATGCATAACAAGTATCATTTTAACACATGGTCAAGTATGATAAGTACTTGAGCTTGTGCTTATATTTTGATCATTATTATCAACGCTTGGCATGATTATTTGATAAGTCGTGAATAAACTAGTACTTAATTTGTTATCTTTATGTGTCTAAGGCACAATTGGAGTATATGGAGTGCGAGGGAACAATGTGAGGTAATTCTAGAATAAAATGGTTGTATTTACGGCATTCCAAATGGGCATTGATAAGTGCTCGTGTTATAGTAATGCGAAGCATTATTATCTTGCAATGAGCATTAATTTAATCAGATTTTATCACTAAAAATTGTGCATTTATTTACTTTTGTGCATTGTAGGGTTGTGAAGATAAAGTGAAGGAAAGGAACAAAGTTAGATTGTGTTCGCCATTATTGGGAAGATTCTCGGACTAAGCAAGGAGCACGACATGAGTATAGACTTGTGAGTGTGTGCCAACCTCCTTTGGAGGGGCACAAAGGTAGTCATATTCACAATAAGTCTAGCTCGTGCTAACAAGGAGAACTTCACCAAATTAGGAGATTTGAAGTAATCGGCACGATCTACCGTTGATTGTGTGCCCAATTCAACGGCCTCGATGAAGAACGACGAATTCGGGAAGCGTTTCGGGTGAGTACTGTAGCAAGCTACTGTTCATTTTCGGCCAAAATTCAGAAAACCAGAAAGTTCACACGGGCGTGTGGAAATTCCACACGGCCGTGTGAAATCCCGATAAGTTCAAATTTCAGCCGTGACTCAACATTATAAAAGCCCGTTTTGGAGACTATTTTGGGGATCTTTTTGGCTCTTCTTTGCCCTAACTTCTGGAGAGGAACGGCGAGGGTTTGGAGAGGACTTCGTGGAGGTTTGAAGCGCGTCATCGGCGTCGGCATCAACATCTGACGACGGCACAAGACCACGGCCACATCGCACACAAGGGGTTTTCATCTATGCATTCAATTTGTGTTCTTATTATTATTTTGATGGATTTGTATAGCTCCATGAGGAGCTAAACCCCTTGTGGGTATTCGAACTTGTAAACCCTAGGACTATTATGTTTCTTTGACATTGTTTTTATGCTTTTTCCATTATTAATGAATAAAATTGAGTTTCAATCTTGATTAATTTTGTTATTATTTTCCCTCAGCCGTGACACTAGGGTTGAGAACAATTTAGGTAATCCTGTGGAGGTGTGACAACTCCTATAGGGTTAGACTACTTAAGATTGAAGAGGGTTGAGAGAGTGAGTCATGAGGTAGCGGAACGTCCCCTTTCCCCTCCGATGTGATTTTCCCTACCTTCGTGTTCTATGATTTATTAGCAGTCAAGATAGAGTGAAGTGCTAGGAGATAAACTCCCCTGGGGCTTAGTTGCGCCAGCAACAGAGTGAAGGGTTGTAGTGAATCTTAGTATTGGGGCTTAATCTAGACTAGGATTCTCTCACGTGGACCAAAGGGTTTGAACTACATATAAGAACCAGGTTTATCACTAGGAATCCCTAGAACCTAAAGCAATTCCACATAGTGTGAGGCTTAGGAAGACGAACTCCCCTAGGGCTTAGTTGGCAGGTCAACGAGAGTCAAGGGTCGTAGTGAAACCTAATGCCGCGGCATAGTGTTGGGATTAGTCACGATTGACCTTAGATTTGGGACTGTGTGTTTAAGGATCTCCTCGACTCAATTAACATCAATAGGAAGGTATAATAGCATTGTCTTGCACTAGAAGCATAAGTCCTAGGGGTAGCTTGTCCGGATACCTATCTTCTCTCATTGCTTGTCCTACTCTTCTACTCTTACTTGCACTCTCTCATCTTCCACACTTCTCTTTTAATTCTTGCTTTTACCAATTATTCTCGCACTCACTCACTGATTTCTTTTCGCACATCGCGTTAGCTAAATAGTGAATACTTATATCTCAAATCCCTATTCCCTATGGATACGACTATCCACTCACCAGGGTATTTTATTACTTCGACAACCCATGCACTTTCGGGCCCCTGTCAGGCATATGCTTGTAAGGATGGAGAGTAGATCTCTCAGCAATAGAACAGCATAACCAAGTCCAAACCTGAGACTTATGGCCAAGCTTACTATCGTAAACCCCGGACAGAAGACCTTACGAATCAACTTATGTCCATAAGGCAAGCAGCAAGCTCTCAGTAGAGAATCTTACCGACCAAGCTTACTATCCTAAACACCAGACAGAAGACCTTATGAACACCATATTCTTTCTTGTTTTCTCTTTGTTTTCTTGATCCTTTCTATAGGAGTCTAGTGTTTGTGGTAAATGAGCATGTTTGAGCTTTAATTCTTGCATTATATTCTTGTTAGAGTGTAGAAGGTTATTGGATTATGATTCCCTTGTTTTTTTTATCCCAAAATTTGTTTGAATCAGGAGTCAGTTTTATGCTTGGATTTTCTGGGTTATTGTAGCTCCGTTGAGCTTTCCTTATTTTCTAGGTTTCTTTGAGGGGGTTATGTAGCTCTAATGAAATTTCCTTGTTTTCTTGGTTTATTTGAGTTAGAGTGAGGCTAAACCCTTTAGAATTTCTTTAGTAGCCTAAGGTGTTAGTTGAGCAAACCATAGTTGTGATTAGAGTTGTTTAGTAGAAGAAACCTAGTGTTTCTTACTTGTCTTTTGTATTGACAATTTTTGTGTTTTGATGTGCTTTGGCAAGCAGGTGAAGCATTGGCTCGAGGCAAAGAGTTAGCCGAGGATTAACTCACTAGAAGGAGAATCGTCAATTTTTATCGGTGGGATTATTAAGCATGAGTCTATTAGAATATTAAGAATATTTATATGTTTATATAATCTATCTTGCTTAATGAGATTTTGTTGGTCATAATGATTGATTTTGAGATGTTTATTGTCCTAATATGAGTTTATTGCTTGATGCCTTTCTTAGGCAAGTTTATGTTCAAATGAAAGGTTTTCGAGTTGTCGAAAGGAAAGAATTTACATATTGTTTCTTGTGTTGAATTTTTTTAAATCAGTTTGTGTTAAAAGCTCAAGTTTTCTTGTGTTTTTATCATTTCCTCCTAGAAATGGCTGAGGTGTTGTTGGTTGATGGTTATTGTTGGCTATTTTACTTCATGTGCAACTTCGCTTGTAGTTGAGATTTTATGGTGGAATCCTACTGCAATAGGCGGTCTCTATGGCTAGCCTTGTAGAGATGGCATATTAGACAAGCTGATCTTTCATTGGTCCAGTTTAGGTGGCAGTATAAAGCCCTAATTGGATGTCATCGGGTAGCCGGAGTCATCATACGGTAAACCGATGGGTCAATGTCAAGAGCATGAGTACCTTAACGGCTCTGAATCTAGCCGTGGCCATGGTGAAGGTTTGGAGAGGTTTCTAGACCGCCTCATGCTGGGTGCGTGTTGTGGGTTGAGGATGCTTTTGAGTTGTTGTTTTCTTGCTTCGGAGTTTGACATTTATAGTATTGTGTTTCTTTGTAGTGTCATCTCGAATTGGTGGCGAGCGGGCGAAGCCCATCTATCACTCTTAGGAGGGCAGTCTCCCATAAATTCAATTTGGTACTAATATTATGATTACTTAATGTGAAACTCATGTGAATTACTTTGTTATACTACTTATAATGGGACCTATTTTTTTATTTATGTGTTTTATGGTGGTAGATTTGCTTCATGTTTAGCTTGTTTCCATAATTTGGAACTATGTTCAATATTTTGTGGTTTCAAAGTGGTAAAACCCTAGTTGAGGTAGATTGCTTACTTGACTTTATCTTTTTCTATTATTGTATTAAAGTTTGCGATTATATGTATTCAAGCTCTAAGCTAGTTATCTTATTAGTAAAACATCATTTTGAAGATTTATGTTTATTGTATTTGGTGGATTTCTGTTAGAGTTGTCCTAACCTCCTCTCACTGAGTAACTTTAGTTGCTCACCTCTCTTTCTTCCTCCTAGTCTATTGCATGTAGTTGGTGAGGCTGTGTGGCAACGTGCTGAGCATTTACTACTATACTATCTTTTGGTTTTCTCTTTCCAGTTCATATATGTTATTTTTGTCATGAACATGTTGTTTGACTTATGGATCCACTAGTGTGTAGAAAACCTTGTTGTATGGTTTCGTATCTATACAACTCTTAAACTCTTAATGCATCAGCTCGTTGCTATTATTGGTGTTGCTTCCCTGTACATTTGTGAAACCCCTCTATTTCTATATATTTTGGTTAGTGTTACTGTTGTTATTTCCGTTGTGTATCATTGTACTTCTATTCCTTATACAATGTAAATATTGTTGTTTCTAGGTTGTTATTTAGCCTTATGACGTTCCGAGTGTTGAGTGGCAGAGTATCCCTCCTTGGGATCTTCGCATCAATTGTCACGTTCCAAGGATCTAAGGCTTTAAGGGAGCTATTTGAGGAGAGATCCAGATATCAATATCGGCACTTCCTTGGGCATTCTATATCAATCTTGGGGAAAGATGGGATTTGAGGAAGTTTTAATGTCTTTGCTATTGTTTTCAATTTCTTTTGGATTGGATTGTAGATTCCAATGATGGTGAACTAAATATATTAGTTATTTGGTCATTGATGAACCCTAGGCTGATTGATTTCAATAATTTGGATGAAACCTTTCTTAATTCAATACTTTAATTGTAATTCAGTTATGCATGATTTAACATCATGACTTTCATGTTGCAAGAGCTCCAAAAATTATGCATGATTCATACAAGTGAAGATCAACAGATCCACCATGTGCAGATCAACTGTAATTAAAGATAATTGCCAGTCTACCTAGAGATAGTGCAATTTGAGATTGATTTGCTATCCCCACAATTCTCCAGAGTAGATTTAATCATTCCTAGGGTTTATTACTCACTAATGCAATCACAGGGAGAGTCAACATGAAGAGATTTTAACTAGTACCTTAGGAAAATAGCTAGTAGCAGTAATCCCTAGTCTTTGCGAGATCGACAACTCTGCTTCTAAACACACTATATTACTTAGCTAATACGTACACTTGCTATTACTCGCACGCATTGCCATTGTGGGATCAAGGTGGTAACCTCATACTATCAAGAAGTGGTGATTTTATAGTGACTTCCATTCCAACCAAACACATGGAAGTGTTGAACTTTGTAGTATTTTGGGTTTTTTCTTCTTGCGTAGGTTGGTGTTTTCGACTTTTGCTTGTTTGTTCGTTTGAAGTTTTGGGTGAGTTCTTCTTTGTTTTGAGTTGGTGAGGCTTAGCGAGAGTTTTGGGTCGAGTTTTGAGGGCTTTAAGTGGTGCTCGGGCCGTGTACAAGTCGCACAGGCGTTTAAGTGGCCTTGTGCGGCCTATGTGTGGCCCGCACACCCCTGACAGAGAGGTGTGCGGCCTATGTGCGGGCCACACACCAGGCCGCACACCCCAGGCTGTGGGGTGTGCGGCCACTACGCGGGGCCGCACATGAGCCGCACACCATCATTGTAGGGTTATAAAAATCTCGTTTTGGCTTCATTTTACTTCATTTCTTCTCCCAAAAAACCCTCATCCCTTCTCCCTCTCTTCCTCCATCATTCTTGAGAGTTAAGGACTGGTTTTGGAGGAGATTTCGGGCTGGTTTGTGGAGCTTGCAAATCAACCCATTGTTGCTCAAGGTAAGCTCTTCTCCTCTTCTTTCATTCTTCTTTCTTTCTTCTCCTTTGGATGATGATTCTAGGGTTAGTTTGTAAGCTTGAGTGGAGTTTAATCCTTGTTTTCATCCTTGTTTATTGTTTGTGAATCTTGAGAGAAGCTTTTGGCTTTGATTGCTGCCTTTGATCTCGAAAAACCCTTGAGTGTTCTTCTTCCTTGTTTTGGAGCTACTGTAGCTCTGGTGGGTTGTTCTTGTTTTCTTTGTTTGCTTGGGTTAGAGAGGAGCTTTAACCCTTAGGATCTCTTTGGTATCCTCTAGGGTTAGTGGAGCAAACCCTAGACCTGGTTAGGGTTGTTGGTAGGGGAAACCTAGGGTTTCCTTGTGTGGTTTGCGCTAACATTGTGTTTGTGGTGCTTTCGTAAGGAGAAGATGTTTTGGCTCGAGGCAAGGGCTTAGCCGAGGAGTAGCTTGCCAGGAAGAAGAATCGCCAATTCTGTTAGTGGGATCTTTATGCATAGCCTTGTTGGATGAATGCCGATAGCTAGACATAAATACACGCACACACACTTATTTACATTCATATACATCACCTCATTGAGGTTGTAAAACCCTTGTTTGTGTTAAACTTAGGTTTTGATGTATAATCATTGGGTTTTTTTAGAATTCTAAAGCTTGGAATTTATTTTGAAACTTGTTGAGGTTTTTCCCATGTTTATCCCCGTGGGTTTAAAAGCTTGAGTTTTGATTGTGTTTCTATCGTCTCCTTGTGGGAATGCGGAAGCATTTTTTATTGTTGGGTGTTTTGTTGGCTTTTGTACTTCGTGTGGAGTTGCGCGTACTGTTGGGTTTGTGTGGTGATTTACTACGAGGGCCAGTTCAGGTGGAAGTGGAGAATCCTGACTTGACATTTACTACGAGGGTCAGTTCAGGAGAAAGTGGAGGATCTTGCCTGGACTTACACTCATCGGGAAGCTGGAGTCACCAACCAGTGTACCGGTCAGTCAACGTCAAAGGCATGAGTACCTTGACGGCCCCAAACCTAACTGTGGCAATAGCGAAGGCTCAAGGATATGCTTTAGACCACTTTGTGCTGGGTAAGTGCTGGGTATTATTTTTATACTGTGTTTAAGATTTATTTCAATTGAGTTACTTACCTTGGGTCATTTCAAACTTGTGGTGAGGGGGTGAAAGCTTAACTATTGCTCCTAGGAGCGCAGTCTCCAGCAAGTTTGACCTGACTCAAGAGTTGAGTATTCTCGAGCCGGTGTTTCTTGTATTTGATTCGAGATTTAATCTATTCTATTTTACTTTGTTGTCATCTTGAATTTATGGTGAGGGGGTGAAGCCCAACTGTTACTCTACGGATGACAGTCTCCCATAAATTCAATTTGGCATTATTTCTTTGATATTTGCATTTCTTATCAAGTTGCCGATGTTTCAAATTATTTTGAGCTTTATGAGTTGACGTTGATGATTGGTTTGATGTTTAACTTTTTTTTTTATATTGAACCGATGTTCAGTATTTTATCAGATTTGAGGTTGTTATAATCTTGTTGAAGTAAGAAGGGTTTCTTAACCCTATCTTTTATTATACTATGTTAAGTTTACTATCATATATAATTATGTTCTAAATGTTTATCTTGTTTTTGGTAAAATACTTATTTTGATGTTTCATTATTATCATTGTTATTGGTGTTCTGGTGAGGTTGTGCTTGTCTCCCCTCATTGAGTAACATTAGTTGCTCACCCCTCTTTTTTTCTCCTAGACTGCTGCAGGTAGTAGGTAAGGCGGTGCGCACTGTGCTGGGCATTTGTTGCTGCTCTATCTTCTGTGTATCTTTTCTGTTTCATGTATGTTTCTTTTTGGACATGGACATGTAGTCTTGACTTATGGATCCACTAGTTTGTAGCAAACCTTGTTGCATGATTTTGTATCTATTTAACTTTTCAAACTCTTGTGTATTAAGACTTGTTATTGTAGTTATAGCTTCCCTGTGCATTTGTGATCTTGTTTACTATTGTACATCATCGTTGTTGTTGTTACTTCCACTCTTGTGTTTTTGGTGATAAAAATTGTGGAATTCCAGGTTTTGTTTAGCCTTACGACTTCCCAAGGGCTGAGTGGCGCTGAATCCCTCCTCGGGATTATCGTGCCTGTGGGCCTGCAGGTCAGGGCGTGACAAATTTAAACTTCCAGGTTTCCATTTCTATGAACCAAACATTGAAAGTGGGCCCAAAAGTACTTCACTTTTGCAAAAGTGGGACTTCCAAATTGTCTAAATTCCCTAAAGTCAATCCAAGCCTTTGGCTTGAGGCAAAGAAAAGAGAGGGGACGTTCTGATGTTCAAGTCAGACGAGAATTTATATCTACTGGGAAATGGGGATAAAGAAAGATCTCTAGGTTTATTATAGGTTTTCTAATAAGTCCTCCTTATACCTAAACTATGACCTCTCTTTGTCATAGCACTCCCACAGACTTATTTTCCCCATTTTTTACAATTATATTTCTTTTATTAGATGGCCAAGTGGGTTTTGCCCTTTTGGAAGAGTCTATCTCCTCCGTTGAATAACTTAATAGCTCTTATTGATATTAGAGAATTTTTCTTAATTCATTAATTGTAGAGTGAGCTTTTCTTCCTTTACGAGAGTTTTTATCTCTTTTGTTTGAAAACCGAGTGAGCTTCCACTAGAATTAAAGATTACATTATCTGACTTGGATGGACAAGGGAGATTTGCTTCATTAAAAGGCTTAGCTTTTTTATTGGATGATTAGGTAGTTAGGTTTATGGAGTCATGTTTACATTCTACCATATCTACGAGTTAAATATACCAGATAGGCATTTTCCCCCGTATCAATACTTAGATATATAATATTTAAAACAATAACAGTTTAAGAAAATAAAAATAATCCTTATACTAAATTGTTTACATGGGATTTGGGGTAATAGTTTTTTTTTTATATAATTATGGATATACTATGGATCATTAACTTTTAAGTTAAGAGTGATTTGAACCTTCAACCTTTAACTCTGGAGGAGAATCACCACTCTCCTATTGTAATGGTGGTACAACACACTCTACTATTGTGTGGGTGATATATGGGTCTAAGTTCAAAATTAACTTACAAATTATACGAAAATATAGATTTATTTTTTTAATTTTTCAAATTGAATGAAGGAAAAAGGTTACAAAATCATTTATTTTTTATAAATTTTGAGTATATATATATATATATATGCAAATCAAAACTTTGTAATCATATATGAAAAATATTATTTTTACATTAGTATATAAATAATTTTCCACTTTCACAAGAGCAAGTTCGTAAAAAGTTACTTTAAAAATAAATTTATATCTTCATAAAATTGGTAAATTAATTTAAGTTGACCAGGGTACAAGAAAAAAGAAAATTTATAATTGCATAAGCATATAAATAATTTTCTACTTTTACAGGGGCGAGCACGGAAAATATCCCATTTTAAAAACCGTTTGACACACATGCAGCACTATCATAGTATCCTGTACCATCACCGTTTCACTCCACACTCTGCTTCGTGTCACGTGCGTGCCAATCCGTATCTTTCTATAGACACGTGTTGACAATCGAATCCATGCCTGATCTCAAGACGCTATCAACGGCCACGATCCTCCGTATTCAACCCTCTTTGTCCCAAATCGGAAGCTCGAAGCACTTCCTTCGAGCTCCTTCCTTCCAAGCTCAGCCATGGCGGACGCTTCCTCCCCGTCCCTCTCGTCCTCCTCCTCAGACTCCGAGATCAGCGATTCCGAGCTCGATCTCTACGAGCAGAAGTACCTCCACATGCTCAAGACTACCAACCCTAGAATCAAGAACCCTGATGGCACCCTTCGATGCCCCTTTTGCGCCGGAAAGAAGAAGCAGGGATTCATCTACAAGGACCTTCTCCAGCACGCCACAGGCATTGGCGCCTCCTCCGCCCGCACCCCCAAGCTTCGCGCCACCCATCTCGCCTTCGCGCGCTTCCTCCAAACCGAACTCTCTGACGCCGCTGGCCCATCGGCTCACCTTCCTCCTCCCAAGCCCCCACGCCGCTCGGATGACGAGCGATTCGCCTGACCCTGGACGGGAATCCTTGTCAACGTTCCCATCAATGAAGAATCCCGGATGGAGCTCGAACGCCGGCTTGCTGGTTTCAGTCCGGTGAGTATCCTGCCTCTCCGGAATGTTTCCGATCAGGAAAGTGAGTCCTCGATGGGATCTGTAGTGGTAGAGTTCAGCAAAAGCTGGTGGGGGTTGAAGGATGCCATGGCGTTTGAGAACCAGATGAATGCGAGCCGGTTCGGGAAGAGAGATTGGGAGGAGAATGGAGATCGGAAAGAGGGGTTCTACGGCTGGATTGCTCGTGGTGATGACTATGAGTCGGAGAGCCGGGTGGGAGAGGATCTCAGGGCTCACACTGAGCTGCGGACCATTCCTGATGTTGCCAAAGAGGAATCGAGGAACTCTGGGAAGCTCGTCGCCATCCTCTCTGATGAAATTGAATCTAAGAATGAGAACCTGAGGAATTTGGAGTGTAAGTACAATGAGATCGCTATGGCAAGGCAGCGTGTGATGGAAGATAAAGATAAGATTCACCAGGCTTACAATGACGGTGATGCTGCCATTTTTTAATCATTTCCTTGAGATTTTTCTCTGGATGTTGAATCTTTTTGTGAGTATTTTGGATTTAGATTTATGGATGTTTGTCTAGATGAAGTTTATTTGATTTAATGCTACCCTTCTACTTTTAGCACTGGATGTGGGATTTGTGGGATTGTTACCCTCTCCTGTTTTAGTAGCTACCAGGTCATAGAACTTCTAGTGACTCCACTTTGTGTCTGGACAGTAGGAGCTAAAAAGAAGGTAAATGGCCCCATACTCTCTTGAAATTTGGGTTTCTCTGTCTCTTTTTTTTCTTTATCCTTTTTTTTTTTCCTTCTGTTTGTCAATTTATCGAATTATTGAGGCAATGGAATAAGTTAGTAGGATACTTGGGAAATGTTGATACTGTTGATGTTCATATTTGATTTCCTTTTCAAAGATAGTCAACACTTCTGGCAAAGAAACGGACATCAAGGCCAAACAGATGCATAAGGCAAACTTAAAGCATTATTTTAGATATATTAAACAGAGGCATAAAGCTTTGCCCATACAATATTTAAAGAAGGTTAATGTTGCGACCTTTGTTAGATGTAAACTAAATATATTATCTAAGTCATATTTTACACAAAAGTTTAAACTAACAGGATGAAAGACCCAGGCGTAATAACTTGGATTCATAATTATCAAAGCTTAAAATGGGTTGAATCAAGCTCAATAATATGTTTGTTTTGCATCTAACATGATATTAAAGCTCGGTTTGTTTGGTTTGTTTGCAACATGGTTAGTTAAAATAGATTGCCATGTATCAAGGGGGCATATTAGAGTAGCTAATAGTTCCATATCCGTTGGTTTGGTAAATATGAATTGGAATATACGTGCCTGGGTTTCTCACCTTATTAAGCTTAAACTTGTGGATGGAATCAGGTTTATATAATATTTTTAGGTTGCATCTAAGAACTTTTACTTTCACGAAGATGGTTTTTTTCATTGTTTTGAATCTGCAATGCATAGGCTAACAACTAACAAGCTTATTAGTGTGTCAAGGGCTTCTTTAATTTGCGAAAATAAGTTGGCTGTTTCAAAATTTAAGGTATGAGTGGATAGAAAAGTATGAAGGTTGTAATTCATCGCGACATGATATTGGACCTGCGTCTTTTGCAATATACTTTAAAATGTGTACATAATTTTTAGTGATGATGTCTGCCCTATGTGTTTCTTTGAAATTACTAAGATTGTGTTTGATTTTCTGCAATATGTTTTTTGTTCAATTATCTGGAGAGTAGACACTTGACACTTTATTGTAAATACCTTTTCATTAGAGATGCGAAACATGCAGCGGATTGCACGTGAGACTGCTCGTAGAATTTTTGAGGAAAATGTAAAATTAAGACTGGAATTGGACTCAAAGAGGAAGGAAGTTGATTTAAGATGCAAACAGCTTGATAAATTTGAGGCCAAAAGTGATGGTGAAAAGAATATACTTGAGGATGAGAAGAAAAAGGTAATTACCCCATCAATATTTATCAATTCAGATGATTTTTTTTAGTTTGAATAATAGAATCCTTGGTCCATATAACATTGTTGTAAAATCAAAATCAGAATGTTATTTACTGTCATAATCCCTAATCCCTTGATTTCTTTACTTATGCTGCTTAAGCATTTAACACTTAATAATATGATAGTTTGGTAAATCATTGATATCCTGCTATGGTTCATTTCTTATTAGTTATTCTTCTATAATCTGAAGTTATTTTTGCAAACTAAACTTGCTGATAAGATGACCTTGACCAAGGTTCTCAAGGTGGCTAGGCCGTGGGAGCCTTAACCACTTATGTGCCTAGGCAGACTACATAATGGCCTAGGTGGTTCAGTATTTTGAGCAATGCCTTTATGTGTGGTGGTTTTGGGTGCTTCACTGTGTGATAGTGTGCCTGTTTTCAAAATGTGTTCGTTGTATTGAAATTCCTCCATTGAATAATTAACCCAAAGTTTGTTTTTGTTCAGAATTCTCAAGACTCCTTTCACATGTTTAAAAGTAGTTTAATAGTGCCTTAAAAGGTTTTGTCATAATTCTCAGACTGCAATGGAAAATTCATCACTTGAATTGGCATCCATGGAGCAAAAAAAGGCTGAAGAAGATGTCATGAAACTGGCTGAGGATCACAAGGTTTAATGCATTTTGTTATTTATACTGTAGCTTTGTTCAGGATAGAATTTATATTCTCACATTATTTTTAAGTTTCTTTTCTCTGAATGGATGAAATTTTTCAGAAAGAAAAAGTGGCTGCTCTTACCAAAATACTTCAACTAGAGAAACAAATCGACCAAAAACAACAGCTGGAGTTGGAAATAGAGCAATTGAAGGGTAGGTTACGTGTTATGAAGCATTTAGCTGAAGAAGAGGATTTGGATCTTCAGGAAAGGGTGGATGCACTAAACCAAAAGCTTGAAGATGAAAAGGAATACCTTGAAAATTTGAATGGGGCTCTTGTTTCCAAAGAACGTGAAAGCAATTTTGAGTTACAAGAAGGCCGAAAAGAATTAATCACGGTGACGTCCTCTTTTCATAAGAATGTTTTGGGATGACCCCTTGATGGTTGGAAAGTTGCTCGTGATATGTTGCATCTCTAGTTTTATTTACCTGAATCTCAATGGTTGTGTAATGCAGGGTTTGGATGATTTGTTGAATGGGCGAAGTGTAATTGGAATCAAAAGAATGGGTGAACTTGATCAAAAGCCATTTCAAGTTGCATGTAAAAAAAGATATTCTGCTGATGACGCAGATACAAAAGCTGCAGAGTTGTGCTCTGCTTGGCAAGAGGAACTTAAACAACCATCATGGCAACCGTATAAGATTGTTGATGTTGACGGAGAGAAGAAACTATGAAATTTAAACCTTCAATTATTTATAAAGCTTGAGCTCTCTCTAGATGATGGAACAGCATATTTCATCTACACAAAATTATGTATAGTAGTTACAGATGTCAAGAGATTTTTAGTTTCAAGTTTGCTCGCACTTTTATTATAGATCCTTTAGCTCTCTCTTAGATTGAAATTCATCATGTTCATTCTCTTGTTTCTCTTGTAAAATTAAGTTTAACAACAGTTCCAATTAGATTCCCTTACAAACGATGTACAGCCTTGATCCTTTTGTTTGGCATTTTTATTTGCCCTGAAATGATCTTCTGACTTCAAAATGTGCAGGAAGTGATAAATGAGGATGATGAAAAGCTGAAAAATCTATGGATTGAGCTTGGTGATGATGTTTATAATGCTGTGACCACTGCTTTGATGGAGATAAATGAGTACAATCCTAGTGGAAGATATGTCGTGCCTGAGTTATGGAGTTTCAAGGATGGACGAAAAGCAACCATGATGGAGGTAATCCAGTATATCTTCAAGCAATGGAAAAGCAGCAAGCGCAAAAGACATTAAAAAGGTGGATCTATATGATTGTGCATTGCACAAGAGTGTACTTCAAAAATTTACAGGATGTTTTGCCTACTTGATGTCATCTCCATGTGTGGATATCAAAGCCAATACAAATGTTAGAATAACCAATAGTCCTATATTGGTTAATTTGGTAAATATGGATCTGATTATATGAGCTTGGGTCTCTCGTTCTGTCAGCTTAAGCTTTTGGGTTGAATTGGGCTCATAAAATCTAATTGGTTATCATTTAACATACTATTAGAGCTTAGTTTATTGGTTTTCTTGGTTTATTTGATTTCTTTGCAATATAATTAGATTATTACATATCAAACATGGCGTATTAAAGAAATCTATATTGGTTAATTTCATATAATATGGATCTTAATGTGTAAGTATGGGTCTTTCACCATCCTATTAGTTTAAGCTTTTGGTTGAATTAGGCCTGAAAAATATGATTGGTTTGTATTTATAATAATTAACTTTCAAATTTATTTTCCATCACCTGGTGGCAAATGCTGGGATTTTCTTATATATAACATTTTCAATTTTTCATCTTTGTTGTACTGAGATCATAAAGTAATGTAATATGAAATCTAATTGATACAGGGTTTCTGTTCTTTCCCCTCTCCAGGACATGAAAAGAAAAACATTCCATTATTTGTAAACTTGGAAAATAGTGCCGGAGAACTGCAGACTAATGGTGTGCTTCTTCTTGCATTAATGATCTACTTGCCTTCTGCTTCAAAAGGTTACAATTACTATTTCTGTGGTGCGTCAAGCTTGTTAAGCCTTGTACTTTTGCTTAAGAGCTGAAGTATGTATGATGGCTCTCGTATGTTGGAAGTCTTTGTTAAGCATGTAGGATTGCATTTGCCCTTTGTTATTGTCGCCTTCTAATTCAAGCCTGAATTCAGCACTCACCATTGTTTGCTTTTCTGCGCCATTGGAGCTAGAGGCAGATGGTGGCTCTGCTTGGCACGACATGCAATGCATTGTGCAGACGTCCACAACATGCCGGGCTGTGCCCAAAGCTCTACTTGGTGCATATGCGACCTCGGCAAACATATTCATTCTAGGTTACCTTGTATATATATGTGTTAAGAGAATCCGGGGCCAGACTTGAATTGCAGTGCAGGAATAACATCATTCTATGAATCGAAGGGAATAACATCATTCTGAGAATTGAAGGATGTCATGGGGAGGTTTTGACTTTTTCACTGACGGAGTAAAATTTTCCGTCATCTATTGATTTTTCAAATATTTATAATCATTTACTTTTTTTAATTTTATCCTAGTTGTGGTTATGATACTTTAAATCATGTTAAAGTGATTTTTTTTTTTACAACATTCTATTATATAAAATCCCATTGTTAAATATGTGAATAAAATCTTTTTTTATAATACATATTATTATGTATTAAATGTAAGGTATCTGTTTTCGGTTTTTCATAAAGCCTTATAATTTTTCATTAAATTAATCATATAATTTTTTATTTTAATAAAACCTATAAAGAAGGAGAAAGGTCATGTCTAAGTTTGGTAAGTAAATTAACATTAGCCATGAATGATTTTAAAACTTGAGGTAAGTTCTTTAGGCTCCATGTTTAAGCTCTAATCTTAATGCCAATATTTGCCTTAAATTTTCTATGTAATTTACCATTAGCCAGGCCACGATATGACAAATGATGCATCATTTTGTATATTATTATTTTTTAAATAATTATTCTATTAATTTAAAATGGCTCTAGTGAAGTGTTATATATCGTTATTTAAATTTGTTTTATATATTTTTTTTAAATTAAAGTGACTCTTTTAAGTTTTTTAGTATAAAACAAAATTAACTTAAAAAATGGGAAACAAATGCCATATCACTTCCCACGTCAACTACCATATTGTAAAACATGAAGTTGAAGAAAACGCGAGAAACAAACATTTCACAAAGGGATGACCGATATGCATTAGACATTCTAATTTAAGTATGTTTTCAGAGATACTTGTTGAAAGGTACAAGTTAGTTATGACTGATTGTAACAATTTTACTAATCCTATACATTAATATAGTAAAATATAACAAGCTTGAGAAATAAACTTAGTGCTTCTTACATACAATCTCTAAGAAAAAAAATGTTGCAACTTATTACTTTTTTTGGCAAAGTTGAATATTTAAATAAGTTGGAACATGGTTGCTAAAGTAGGGTTGTGACAACTAGTATAAGACCCTTTTGCTGATGATATCAGGATGGTTGGATCATTCAAAGATATCATTGAATGTGGAGATGGGCACATGCGCAGTTAATCTGACCCACCGTCCAATCCTGCCCTGAGAGTTGGTATAGTAGGCCAGACCAATTATTCCATCATTCTGAGAATCGAAGTATATTATGGGAGAAGTTTTTTTACTTTTTACCAAGAGTAAATTTGCCCATCATCCATTGATTTTTTAAATATTTATAATCATTTACTCTTACAACTTTATCTTAGTTTTGGTTATGATACTTTAAATCATGTTAAAATAAAATTTTCACAACGTTTACTTATATAAAATCATATTGTTATATATTTTAATGAATTTTTTTTATAATACATATTATTATGTATTAGATATAAAATATTCATCCTTATAATTTTTCATTAGATTAATTATATAATTTTTTATTTTAATAAAACCTATAAAGATATTTTGGTATGTAAGACAACATCATAGATTATGATTAAACAAACGAATGACTCTGAAACTTGAGGTGATTTCCTTGGGCTATGTTCTGAAAAAGTTTATTTTCACCTCTAATCATAATGCAAATGTTTGCTTTGACTTGAGGTGATTTCCTTGGGCTATGTTCTGAAAAAGTTTATTTTCACCTCTAATCATAATGCAAATGTTTGCTTTGACTTGAGGTGATTTCCTTGGGCTATGTTCTGAAAAAGTTTATTTTCACCTCTAATCTTAATGCAAATGTTTGCTTTGAATTTTTGATTTAATTGACGGTTAGTCAAGTGAATATGACAAATAATGTTGTAGCACATTCACCAAAGAATTTTATACATTATCATTTTTAAATAATTTTTACCTTTAAAAATGACTCTAGTGAAGTGTTAAATATCATTATTTAAATTTATTTTATAGTTTTTGAAAAATTAAAGCTATCCGTGGTCCTTTGAAATTTTAATATAAAATAAAACTAAGTGAAAAAAGTGCCACATCACTTCTTCACGTTAACTACCACATTGCAAAACATTAAGTTGAAGAAAATGAACATATTCTAATTTAAATAGGTTTTCAAGGATACTCATTGAAAAATAAAGTTAGTTATGAGTGATTGTAACAATAAAATGCAACTTGTTGCTTTTCATGGCAATGTTAAAAATTTAACTAAGTTGGAGCATGTTTGCCGAAGCAGAGCTGTGACAACTGGTATTAGAGCATTGGGCAAATGATAACAAGATGGTTGGACCATTCAAAGTGCATCGTTGAATACTTTGACAATATAGTTAAAACATGTCCCAATGGCACTGAATATTTCCCCACACTTTATCAAAGTTATAGTAATTTCACACCATAAATGATTAAATTATAAAGGAAACCATTAGAGAAATTACTTTAAGATATGAAGCAATACCTCAAGGTAACAAAGTTCCTGGAAGTTAAGCAAGTTCTTTATGTAGATATATACCTTACAAATGATGTGAAATTTTGGTGCAAATGAACTAAAAAGATAATGATTGTGGTTGTCGAGTGTCGATTAACATTAAAAAAATCTAGAACTCGATGTTGACTAGCATTCGAGTCTAATCAAAGCCATCAATGGGGATGACGTGATAGTAGTAACCTTCAACCTAATGCATGGACTTAGAGTGGATCAATTAGTAGTCACATATATGTGATGACTTTGGGATTATTCTAGGTATTGATTTATTATATGAGTTAATTGTATTATGATGCCTTATATAGGATTTTCATGGATGAAAAGACAAAATTGGTTTAACTCAGTTGAGTTATTTAAGCAAAACATGGGTTAAAAAAAGTGAATTGATATATCTTATTATTTTATTGACCTAGTTTTGTTCTGAAAGGAGAACTTTTTTATTTTTCTTATTTTTTATTTTTTTATGTTCATAGACTACAGTAATTTGAACAAAGTTACAATGAAGGACAAGCATTCTATCCCTCTCAATTAGAAATTGTTTGATTAGTTGTCCAAAACACATACTTCATTAAGTTAAATACACATTCGAAGTATTCACGGTTGTTAATTGTAGAAGGAAATGAGCTGAAGCTTACTTGTGTTAGTTATTGTAAGATTTATGAGTTTATTGTAATGCTTTTAAGGCTTATTAATGCTCTTACAACATTCTCTAATTTAATTAATGATGACATCAATATCTTTAATATTGTGTGCTTAGATAATGTAGTCATCTATAGTGAGCTTTTGTCACATCCACCCCTTCTACCAAAGTAAATATGACACTCATCAGTTAAAATCTCTTTTTAACTGAAAAATTGGCACACCTGACAAACTAAATCAGACTTACAAATCACAATTAACAACTTCTAAACAAATTACAGGTTCAAATACACGAATATAACAAACATAATCACTCCAACATGAGGATGCAACCGCTACAAATCACAACACCAACAATAGAATGAAAGAGTCCCACTGTAACCCTGGAATCAACCTTGACTGGCTCTATACTCGCACAGGCAATCTAGTAAAGTTCTGCTTCTGCAACTGTAGCACATTTCAGTTGGTCGATAGTGGCTCAATAATTTCATATAATTAAGTATAGCGTATGTAAAATATATAAACATCAATTTTCTCAAATAATTTCCCAATTCTCCAAAATATTAGAATTTTGGCAAAATACAACTTTAAAAAGCTTTTAAAACATAAATTCATCATAAATCATCATCAAGTTAATTTCTAAGAAAATATAAAATTTTTGTGAGAGACTGCCCTCCTAAGAGCGACAGCTGGGCTTCTCCCCCTCATCACAATCCAAAACAACATCTCAAAAACATACTAAACCCACAACACACAC
The DNA here is from genome assembly GCA_020875875.1 of Dioscorea alata. NCBI lineage: Eukaryota > Viridiplantae > Streptophyta > Magnoliopsida > Dioscoreales > Dioscoreaceae > Dioscorea > Dioscorea alata. Next base: position 9,884,313 of record CM037013.1, on the reverse strand, counting down.
CCAACATGAAATGGTCTAGAAACATCTTTAAACCTTCGCCATGACCATGGCTAGATTCAGAGCCGTCAAGGTACTCATGCCCTTGATGTTGACACATCGGTTCACCGGTTGGTGACTTGGCTACCCGATGAATATCCAGTCAGGGCCCTACACTCCCACCTGAACTTGGCCCCCATAGATAATAATCAGTCTAGCACGCCACATCAAAAGGCTGGCTGTGGAGACCACCTACTGTAGTAAGATACCACCATAAAATATGTACAAGCTCTACAATACAGTACATACAAAACAATAGTAAAGTCTAAATCCATGATACCATTCATATAGCAAGAATGAAAACCAATTCCACAAACATTGCCGGTAAAATCATTTTTAATACGCATAGGGTTTCACAAATCATTCCAAATCAAAGCATATGTATCCATTAAAATAAATACATGAATTGAATAATTAAATCATATATACATGTATTTCCACTGTTTGAAAATACATATAATTATACCAAACTAGATGTATCAATACGATAGTCATGCATCAATTTAAGTATCCTTTACCATTATACATAATTAAACATAATAAAATGAAATAATTAAACAATTATTTCCAAATTACTAGCTATTGAATAATTACTTCAAAATAATAATAATAATAATAATAATAATAATAATAATAATAATAATAATAATAATAATAATAATAATAATAATAAACCATTTATTTAAAATAATAGCCACTATTAACCCACCTGATCTCCCTTGGGTTTCTTGCTAGACCTGGAACTCTCTCCCAAGCCTGAATCCCACAAACAAAAATAACGGGAATAAATAAATAAATATGACAACTTAAAAATATAACTCAACCCAAAAGAAAAATACAATAAATGAATAGCTGACTCTTTAATTGGGCCCACTCACTCCAATTGATTAAAACCTGACATTGCATAATTAAACCGGTCTTCAATTGCACTTAAACCCATCAATTTGGGCCAAACCTTCTTGAACCAACCTGAACCAATCTTAATTTTACTGAACCAAGTTCAATTCTTATACAATTCTCTTGAACCAGCTTGGTTCAGCTGAACCCAACACACTTCAACTTAACTAACCAAACCCAACTTCTCTTGATTTGATCAAACAAACTCAACCAAATCAATTAAAACTCAACCAACTTACTCCAACTTGGTTTGATCTAATCAAGTCAATTTGGCTAACTCAACCAATTCCATCTAACCATCTTCATTAACATCTTAATCATCATCATCAACAACAACTTAATTAACCAAACCAAACCCTAATTTCGGTTGTTACAGTAATATACAGTAGACTCGAAAATCTCTTCATCATTTTAAGCAAAATCCATCTCCAAAGAATTTTCTAAACAAAATCATCGTATAACCCTACCCTCATAATCTCCATCATCATTCTTTCAAAACAAACCACTTTTTCTCCAAAATCACCCACACATACATGCACACATCCATACATACAAGCACTCATCATCCACTCTGACGAACTCTCTCTCCGCCAATCTACAAGTCTTCCTCCTCAAACCTCCCATCTTCTTCTCCTCTCTTTTTTTCGAGGATACTGTAGCAAGGAAGAAGATGAAAGCCCAAGCTTAGAAGCCAGTAAATTTCCAAACTTTTCTCTAAATTAAGTTTTTTTGCCGAAATTCACTGTCAGTCCCTGCAATAAAATTTATTATAAAAAGGTCCCTAAAAAGTCACCAACAGTCCCTGTATTATGAAATCATATTTCCAAAAGGTCCCTGTAAACTTTCCTTTTAGTCCTTGGTCTTTGGAAACAGTTCAGATCAACCCTTTTTTAATTACTTGTAAACCCAAAATCTTCTATAATTTCTCACAATAAGGTCCTTATTCTTTCCACTTGGGTTTCTCAACAAAAATGCTCTGTAGAAGAATCTTACTGGCACTACGGTAATTCCATGAATATAGATTTTCCAATATGTATCCAAAGGTTCAGGGTATTATAGCTTTTAAGTATTGCTTCATACCATTGAAAGTAGTGTTATCTAGACAAAAGGCTCATTCCTTCCGTTTGGGGTAAGACTAGTCTTAACATTGGGTTTCATTCTATTGGATGGAACTTATGGCATAAAACACGTTTAAAAATATTAAGACAGCTTTGACGGCTTAAGAATATTTTTATTGTTCTTAGTGCTGATAAGAAGCATTGGGTTAATATTTTTAATTTGAAGTAGGGTGTGATTCCAATTTGGAACTATCTTAACTTCCTTTAAGTTCTTTAAATCTTTGTAAAACAACTAGAGGTAATCCAAGACAAAAAAATGGATTAAAATTTGAAACACTACTATCACTGATTTGTAAAGGGACCCCTGGTGTTTTAACACCATTTTGGTGTTCAAACCTTTTTTAATTAATATGCAATTACTAATTAATTCATTGTCTATAGTTAATTTTGTTAATGGTAACTCTCACAATCTCAATGGGTTATAGGTTTCTCTTGGGCACCTTTTGGATTAGAATAGGCTTTCTAAATTACAAATCGATAATGCTGGTTCCAATCTCTAAGCATGCCAACCTACCTATTTTGCAACCAAAATTAGTTGTATGGTTTACAATCATCTAAATCTGGGTCATCTGGGGTAGATAATTAGAATGGTTGGCATGCCATATGGAATCTCTACACTGTCTCTCGAGTTAAGCTATTCTTGTGGGGAGTTTTTCATGGAAGAATATATACCACGTTGTCTTTTTTGTATATCTCAATATTGGACCAACCATGCATTGAGCCTATTGTGGGTTGGATGTTGTTGAAACTAAAGGACATGCATGTAGATAGAAGAGTTGTAGAAGTAGAATTTTCTAGAATATGGTGGCTTCATATATGGGTGCAAATATGGATTTAATCATTGATTTCTTCTCAGGTGATTGGATGCTTAGGTATTACCCTAAGTGAGCAGGCCATCAAGGCTCTAATTGCTTCCTATGCTTGGTGGTCATTGTGGCATGCTAGCTATAGCCTTATATTCAATAAATAGGGAGCAACTCTCCTTAAAATCTTCTAGGGGAGTCTCCTGTCCATTCTTGGATACCATTGGAATTCTCCTGTAGTTATCAGGAATTTTACTTTTTACTCTCATTCACCACACTTTCGGGATGCTTGGTTCAGAAGTGATTCACCGAAGTGAATGAAGTTGAATAATGCCACTTCGGAGGAAGTGAAAAGTTCAGTCGGAAGTTCCCACTTTTTGTTGTTTGATTGGAGGGGGAAATGTCAAATTAATAACCACTTTGGTTGTTTGGTTGGTGGAAATGAAACTTTGGATGTAGTAACTTCAACAGTTCGTGATGTTTGATGGGTGAAACAAAGGTTGTACTCACCACTTCCAATTATAGGTGAGATTACCTCCATGATTTTACTGGGTTAGGTTTAAAAAAATTTTAACATGATAATTATATCAACTAGTGTACTAATTGTAGATTTTAACTCAATTATGTTTGATTAATACAATGCCTAAAATTCGAACCTATATAAACATTATTAATGGTAACTTAGTTAAAAACATATTTAAGTTTTTTTTTTGTTATCTAAAATAATCTATTCAATGCTTTAATAACAATGTTTTTTTATCAGATTGAAAAAAAAAACAATTTAACACAACATACTTTAGGATTGACTATATTATATTATGTAATGTATAATAATGTTTAAAATGGTCATTTTCATTACATACATATAAAATTTAATGTCTGTTTTACTCATCTAATTAGAATATGGAATGACCATAGATGAATAATTTCTTAATCACAATAACACAATCAGTTGCACAATTCATCTACACCAAAACACATGTGACAATTTATAAATATAAAGATATTCTTTATTCACAACGATTAGAAATTTATAATAGTACCACCAGAAAAACATTTATGTGTACAAATATTGCATAATCGATTGTTCATAACAATATTCACTTGTACAAAAAGGCAAAATTAATTACACCAATTCATGTGTACAAGAATTGTATAATAGATGCTCATATGAGGAAATCTTTAGATTGCAGACAAACTGTCCCTGCTTAGTAGTAATCTACTACATTCATCTATCAGAAAAACTATTTTGATGCTAAACATTGAAAATTGAAAGATGAATGTCTCATAAGACAACAAAGTTTTTCAATTACTATCCATTATCAAGTTTTTTTTATTGGGGTCAACAATCACATTATCAAGTTTTTCAATCACATTTGTTACCAATACTTCCAAAACATCAATCTGTTCTTTCATTTCCAAGACCTGCTTTCTTTCATGATCAAGTTCCACATGCTTATTGACAACACCCTTTCGAGTGTGCCTCGAAAGTGCACGGGCTGTCGAAGTAATAAAGTACCTTTGTGATAGGGTAGTCGAATCCATAGGGAGTAGTGATTCATGACAAGAGGAATTGCTACTTAGCTAGTGCGAAAATACGAGTGGTGAGAGAAATCAATGTGTGTGCAATAAGATAAAGAGAAATATGAAAGAGAGAAGAGTGCAAGCAAAGAGTAGAGAAGAAACAATCAATGCAAGAAAGAGGTACCCGAACAAGCTCCCCCTAGGACTAATGCTTCTAGTGCAAGACTATGTATTATACTCCCTTATTGACGTTTAATGAGTCGTGTAAATCCTTAAGCGCACTGTCCCAAACCTAAGGTCAACCATGACTAGCTCCAACACTATGCCCCGACATTAGGTTTCACTACAACGCTTCACTCTGTCGATCCCTTGACTAAGCCTCAGGAGAGTCCATCTTCCTAAGCCTTACACTGCGAGGAACTGCTTGACGTTCTAGGGATTCCAAGTGATAAACCCTGTCCCTAAGTATAGTTCTAACCCTTTGGTCAAGACGAAAGAACCCTAGTCTCAGTTAAGCCCCAGCACTAGGATTCACTAAGCCCCAAGGGAGTTCATCTCCTAGCACTTCACTCTACTTTGACCGCTAAGAACTCTTGGAACACGGAGGTAGGGAAAAATCACGCCGAAGGGGAAATGGGACGTTTCGCTATCTCACGACTCACCCTCTCGACCCTCTCCAATCTCAAGTAGTCTAACCCTATAGAAATTGTCACACATTCCAAGGATAACCTAGATGATTCTCAACCCTAGTGTCACGGCTAAGGGATCAAAGCAATTAAATAATCAAGATTGGAACTTAATCAAAAAAATTAATTAAGAAAGCATAATAAAAGTCATAGAAACAATGTCATCCTAGGGTTTACAAGTCCGAATACCCACGAAGGGTTTAGCTCTCTATGGAGCTATACAAAATCATCAATGTATATGAATCAACAAGCATAACAAACATGAATAAAACCCCCTTGTGATGCGTGACGATGGTCTTGTGAGGATGCTCCGTCTTCTCCGCCAAGCCCTTTGTCAAGCCTAGGGCACACCTCGCCGGATCGGTGCCGACGAAAGCACCCCCAATAGCTATCTTCCAAAGGATGTCGATGTTGATGCCGTAGACTCGCTCCAAACCTCCGCAAAATTCACTCCAAACCCTAACCGCGAGGCTCTCCAGAAGTTGGAGGAAAAGATGGGTCAAAAAGTCCTCGAATAAATCTGAGTCGCGGCTTTAAATAGGCTGAAATCGAGCATCCACACGGCCGTGTGGAATTTCCACACGCCCTTGTGGATTCTCTGGAATCGAATTTCTTGGGTGTAGTGAACAGTTAACTGTACAGTGATCTGCTACAGTGATTTGCTACAATAACTGCTACAGTACTCACGCCCAAAAGTGTTCTCGATTTCATGTTCTTCATCGAGGCCACTGAATTGGGCACACAACCAACGGTAGATCATGTCGTTTCTTCATTTCTCCTTATTGACGAAGTTCTTCAATGTCACACCGGTTAGACTTATTGAGTGTGACTGCCTTTGTGCTCCTCCAAATCATAGAACCATTTGAGCACAATGGAGGTTGACACACACTCATAAGTTTAGAACCCGTGCCTTGATCCTTGCTTGGTCTAAGAACTCCTCAACAACGGTGAACATGACCTAATTTTGCTCATTCTTCTCTAAATCCTCTCCACAACCCTACATGCACAAAAGAACACAAATACACACCAATCAATGATAAAATCTGAGAAAAATAATGCTCAATATAAGAAAATAATACTTCGTATTACTTAAACACGAGCACTTATCACTAATGCACAAGGTTAGCCAAATAATAAATCAAAACATAACACACCATAATAGCTAGGCCACATAATATCAAAGATGTCCAGATAAAAGAAAACATGCTATTAGATGCAAGGATAGAACATGCATGCAGTGTATGGCCACATAAAGTTCAGGCCTACATAAAACACACAAGGAAAAAACCATGAAACAGTCTACATAAAGAGCCATGCTAATCATGGCCACCATAGTAAGCACACACAAAAACAAGCAAGAACACAAATAATGCATGCAACAACCACAAGCAGAAAAAGGAAATAGCAACAGAAGCCTGTCCATCAACACAAAGGAAACAACAACATCGAACCATCCATGGTCGGTTCAATCCATCCTGGAGAGGAACTTGTTGATCCAGTCCTTCCTAAGCTCTAATTTCCTCACCATAAAGCCCCTAGCTTCAGATTCCCTACTCTAGAGATAGTCCAATACCTCAACTAGCTCTAGCTCATCGAACCCATCAACTTCCATAACCCTACCATATAAAGTCTCCATCCAATGAAATAGATTCTTGATTGTAGTTGTCATTTCACTAAAACCTGTAACTAGATCCGACATATTTGAAGTGCCTTTAGCTCCCCTACTAGAATAATTAGATCTAATAAATGATATGGAAGGGCTCCTAACAATAGGTGAAGTGGGGTTGCCATAGCCTTCTTCATCGCTAACAGTATGAATAGGGGTTGATTCAACATTGCCGTTGTTGGATTCTTCAATTTCAGGATTATCACCAAATTCTGAATACAATGATGCTGCATAGGAGCCCGTTGCATTATCTTCACCACAAATTAATCTAAGCCCTTCATAATTGTCAATGGTCTTGTTAATAAAGGGTTTCGCACCTGGATGTGCCTACAATATCAACAAAATCCAGCAAACATAAATAAATTACATGAAATGTTCAAGGAATTTTTAACAATTTACCTCAATATACGTTACAGCCATAATAAGGTTAAGTATGATCATCTTAATTTCATCATCCCATCCTACACCACTCAAGTCCTTCGCTTATTTTATTTCCACATATCATGCTTTCAGTGTCCTGTAGTGATTCTCCATGTTTTCAACAGTAAAATCAATTTCGAACATCGTATTTACAGCCATCGTAGCATGATTGAATGCAGCTCACTTAAAGGATTTGTCACACTAAAGAACCTTTCTTGCTTGCTCTTCTAAAATTGGTATCAGGAAGTTATCAAAATCTACCTTCCACCTTTTGTTTGGTGTTCCACGCTTACTTGGTGTGGCTTTCCAGCAAGTACCGCCACGCACAAATCTCCCAGTCTCCATGTTCCTTCAAGAAAAAAATTCTGAATAAAAGAATTATCATTAGACAATGGGAAAAATAAAATACATGGAAATGTTACAGGCACAACATATATTTCTATAAATAGATGTTTTTAAAAAACAGAAGATAACACTATAACAAAAAACATGAGTAAAAGGTTCAAACACAAGTTACACTACACATTTATGTTGTCTAGGGCAACCCAATATAATGATTCCACATCTCAATAGATATCTTGTCACGCAACTCCAACCATTGCCTATTTTCTTCACGTTGTTCTCGTTGTGTTCGTCCTTGGGATGGTACAAGTTGCTCATATTCTTGCGTGCTTTCTTCATGCAAGATCCTATCCATTGGGTCCATACCTGCTATGTAATTATACACAACACAACATGCAAGAAGCAATTTAACTTGTGTCTTGAATGGAAAAAGGGGTGCGAGGTAAGAATCTTGAAACGATTCTTTAAAATGCTGAATGCTCGCTCAACCCTCAATCATAACATTGAGTGTCGAAGATTGATTAATTCCTTAGGATTTGTCGGCATCCTTCCATTGTGTTCTTTTAAATGGTACCTAACTCCTTGATATGGAACTATGAAACCATTCATTGTTGTATATCCGGTATCTACAAAATAATATTTCCTTAAAAGAACCCAACACAATCAGTTATGATTAATTTTGATATTTGAAATGCGTAAGACCAACTCCAACCCTATACCCAAATCCCAAATTTGGGGTGAAATTTGGGTGTGAGTTGCTCCAACCCACACCCAAATTTGACCCCAAATTTGGGGTCCCACAAAATTATTAATATTTTAATTATTTTTTTATAATTATTATATTTAAAATTATAAAATTAATAATTCATTAATATAATTATAACCAGTCATTATATACATACAATATTAATTTATATGCAATTAATTACTTAATTAATAATAAAATTATTAATTAAATTAAATTATGATAAATTTATGAAACCGGAATAATTAATATTTTATTGAAAATAACCTTAATAAAAGCTAATACAGTACAAAAAATAATTAAATTAAAATTAATATTCTGGTAAATCAGTAGCATTTCCGCCTAGATTGTCGAAATAGTTTCCAAAGGGATTCAAGGTTGAAAGAGTTGGTTGTTGAAAATTGTTGTTAAAAATGATTAATTTCAAGTATTTTTAGTAAATAGTAATAATAATATAAAAAATTATGAGGAAGGAATATTTTGTGAATATATTTTTTTGGGTTAAAATTAGGGGTTTGTGGTTGGAGTATAATTACTGTAGAAGAACCACATTTGGGATTTGGAGTAGAAATTTGGGTTTTGTGGTTGGAGATGCCCTTAGAATTTTAGCTACCTTCTTTAATTTTCAACCCATCTGGTTGTGATCACGATATCGCGTCTCTTAAAACAGTGAAATCATTTGCAGATCCTTCTTAGCTTGCTAGTATGTAGGTGAACTTGAGATCAAGGTTCACCATGGCTAAAACATTCTAAGTAGGGCCTTTTCTACCATGAAAACGGGGTAATTCTTGTGCAAGGACAGATGCATCAATATGCGTACCATCTAATAGACCAATGCAATCCTACATGGTAATCAGACATTATTGAGTTTTCAATGTGGTTTTTAATGTAATGCAAAATTTTAAATATAATTATTTTCAGACTTACTTTGAAAAACAGGTACCAACTCGAGTTATTCTCTATGTCGGGGTGGCAACTACTAGTAGGAGGCTTGAGGAAATCATCACGTACATCACAAATAGCTCGAATTACATTGTTAAAGTACCGACTAATTGTTTCCTCAGAGCGAAGGAACTCCATTCGCACAGTTTGATTTTTCGTATTATGACCAACTATGTGCAAGAAAATGGCAAGTTGTTCCTCTATGGACACATGGCGTGTATATACAAGGAGGTGCCTATCACGCATAATTTGGGATAAATGCATGAAAGGGCCTACGTCCATCATAAGATAGCTCACACAGCAGTCTTGCCCACTCCTTAAGATACGGTTCATGTGTTTCTTCCTAGTTAGGCCCTGGTATAATGATGGCTCCAAGTTTTGCCTAGGCTTAGTAATATGAATTTCTTCAAATACAAAGGCAATAACAATGACAATTGTGGTGAAAGCCATGTTGCGAGAGTTCTCGCATGCTCACCTAGTGCCCAATTATCCATCTACATAATTAATCAATGAGTATGAGTCAGTGAATTTGGTTATGTGATTGAATTCTCTACATTTACTAATACCTTCTTAAGCCTAAAAAAAACACATACAACAACATGCAAATCAATTCTAATATCTTTAGAGTAATCATAGTTTTTAGTTGATATGTAATTTCAGGTTCAGACATGTACCACTCATTACAAATATTGGGAAAAATCATAAACTAATATTAATATTGAAAGGCTTAACAAATAACTGGAGACAAGTAAATTTAACTATAGCGTTTATGTCCAATCAAGTCACACAAATACATAAATTAAAAGTGCATCATTGGATCTAAATCACATGCATATAATTGATGAGATAATTTTGTATCAAATCAGAATCCAAATATCAAAACTATTAAACCAAATAAAAAGGCAAGAGCACAAAATATGAGGAGATAACTTATATCAATCTAACATATATATCTCTGCAAACAAGTTTGAAGGTTGAAAACTTACAAGATTTATATCATATAATTTCTTCTGATGGTATAAGATTACTTTCATATAATTTCAAGAGTGACAATCGTACAAATGAAAAAGTTTATATCAGTCTAACATATATGTCTCATCAAACAAGTTTGAAGGTTGAAAACTTACAAGATTTATATTGTTAGAGTTATATTATAGCCTTCAACCCGCCGCCACCACCTCTATCGCTAGCCACCGCTCATCTCTTACTGTTCCCGTTGTTCTACGGGCACCTGGTGATGCTCCTCAGCCATCACCAGTGATGCCCTTGTCTCGTTGCTGAAGGATTTGTTTGTTTAGTCGTCATGTCTTCGTCTCGTGGGCGTGGTAAAGGATTCTCTCGTAGTGGTCGAGGAGCTAGTTGTGGTGATTCTCCGAGTAGGTTTGTGTGCACCTTTTGTCAACGGATAGGCCACACTGAGAATCGTTGTTGGGATAAACATCTTTCACCTACTTTTGGTACTGAATAGTTAGTCATTATCTCTCAGGCTGACTTTGCGCGGTTCTAGTAACTACATGGCATAGTTTCTCATGTCATAGTATTTTCTCCTATTCCCTCAGGTAATGCCTTTCTTGCTTCCAAGGACAGTTCTTGGATTATTGACTCTGGGCCCTCGTCTCACATGACAGGTATAAATTTTTTTTTTTAAAATCTTTCTCCATATGTTTTTCATTTTGTGGTAATTGCCGATGGACGATCTTGCTTAGTATCCGGAGACGGAGTTGTGCAGGCTTCCTCTCAGCTTAAACTAACTAATGTTCTTTTCGTACATAAATTTTCTGTCAACTTGCTATATGTTTCTGCGATCACTAAATAGTTGAATTGTAGTGTTATCTTTTTCCCTTTTCACTGCACTTTTCAGGATCTGCGGACGGGGAAGATGATTGGTTTGGGGCGTAATCATGGTAACGGCGTGTATACATTGGTGCGTGATGATATTCCTTGTGGTTTGGCAACTTCTATTTCGGACACCGTGTCATCACTCATATGACACTGTAGATTGGGTCATCCTTCTCTTAGTCGTTTTCAACAGGCTTTGCCTTGGATTTGGGTCGAGTCATTTCAATGTGAGTCGTGTCAGTTGGATAAGCATCATCGTGCTACTTTTAAACGTTCTACTCTAGTGTCCAGTTGATCGTCATTTAATCTTGTTCATTGTGATGTTTGGGGATCTTCTAGAGTCATATCTATTTCTGGTCATCGTTACTATGTTGTGTTTGTTGATGATTTTTCCCGAGTATCATGGGTATATTTGTTAAAAGACCTTCAATCTATTGTTAATGTCCATAAAACATTTATTTTAGAAGTACAAAATCAGTTTTCTACTGTTCTCAAATGTCTTCATACAGATAATGCTTTAGAATTTGTATCTTCTACTATAAATTCTTTATTTGCGTCCTTTGGGATTATTCATCAAACAACCTGTCCACACACCTCTCAGCAGAATGGGGTTGCTGAAAGAAAGCATCATCACATCTTAGATGTTGCACGCACTCTCTTAGTGGAGAGTAATGTCCCTAGGTATTTGTGGTCTGATGCTATCTTAACTGCAGTATATCTTGTTAATCACATGCCTTCTGCACCCTTAGGAGGAGTGGTCCTTCTACGTCGTCTTCTTCCTGATACTGAGTTGTTTCGCTTGCCTCCTCATGTTTTTAGTTGTGCTGGTGTTGTTCAGGATTTAACTCCAGGTTTGGATAAGTTGTGCCCACTTGCACTTAAATGTGTCTGTCGGATATTTCCGCACCCAACGTAGATATCGTTTGTACTACACGACTAGTCAGAAATATTATGTGTCTATGGATGTCACATTTTTTGAGTCTCAATCCTTTTTTTTTAACACAGATTCTCACGATTTGTTGACTACGTCATTTGATATTGTTCTTCCCATTTCTGTTTCAATCACTTCGCCTGTGCTTATAGCTAGTGTGACGCCTCCTCCAGTAGATCCAAATGATGGTCATTTTACACAGGTTTATCATCGTCGCCAACATGTACCACCACCAAATTCGCCCCCTCCGATCATCTCCCCGAACAATGTAGACGCTTCTCTTGATCTTCCCATTGCTTTTTGCAAAGGTATTCATTCTTATACCAAACATCCCATTTCACTTTTTGTTTCTTATAATAATCTTCACCCATCTTTCTATACCTTTGCTCTTTCCTTGACTGTTGAGTTAATCCCAGGAATTACTAGGATACATGTCTGCTTCCACAATGGTAGATGGCAATGGATGAGGAAATGGAAGCCTTGAGATCTCGTGGTACATAGGAGCCCGTGCCTCGCCCTGCTGATACCAGCATCGTCACTTGCTGATGGGTCTCCTCTGTCAAGCACAAAGCTAATGGTACAGTTGATTGCTACAAAACCCGACTGGCGGCCCGTGGTTTTCCTCAGACTTATGGTGTTGATTATGCTGAGACTTTTCACCAGTTGCTCGTCTGAATTCCATTCGCATTCTACTATCGGTAACTATAAATCAATCATTGACCCTCTGTCAACTCGATGTGAAGAATGCCTTTCTCTATGGAGATTTAGTTGAGACTGTGTTTATGGAGCAACCTCCAAGTTATGTTACTCAGGGGACGAATCTAGTTTGCAAGCTCAAGAAAGTGATCTATGATATGAAACAAAGTCCTTGTGTATGGTTTGACAAGTTTAGTGTAATTGCAGTTGCAAATGGTTTTTGTAGGTGCAATGTGGATCATTCTGTGTCTATAAGAACACTTCATCTGGATGTGTTGTACTTGCAGTATATGTTGATGACATCTTGTTGACCGGTAGCGATCGTCAGGGCATTCAGAGAACTAAGGAGCATTTAATGAAGTATTTCATTACATGAGACATGGGACGACCCAGATACTTACTTGGTATTGAGTTTACATATGACAAAGGAAAGATGATGCTCTCACAGCTGAAGTATGTGTTGGACTTACTTGAAGAGACTGGTTTATTGGGTTGTAAACCAAAGAGTACATCTATTGAGCAGTCACCACCCTTCTGGGATACATCTTCCCCATTTTGCAAAGATCCGGGCCAATACATGCGTCTGATTAGCAAGCTCATTTATCTGAGAATTCCTGATATATGTTACGCAGTTGGACTCTTGAGTCAGTTTATGCATAAGCCACGAGAAGTTCACTAGCAAGGTACTCTGACGGTTTTTGCATATGTTAAAGGAGCTCCTGGCAAAGGTCTTCTCTACAAGAATCATGGTCACTAGACGTTGCAACCTATTCTGACTCGGGTTATGTTGGTGATAGAGGAGACAGAAAGTCTACGTCGGGCTTCTCTACATATGTTGGTGGAAACTTGGTTACTTAGCGAAGCAAGAAGCAGAATGTGGTTTCAAAATCGAATGCAGAAGCAGAGTACAGATCGATGGCACATACAGCTTGTGAGATGGTTTGGATGCAGTCTCTTCTATCTGAGTTGGGATTGCCCATCATAATACCTATGCATATGTTCTGTGATAACCAGGCCACCATCATCATTGCAAATAATCCAACATTCCATGAGCATATCAAGCATGTGGAGGTTGATTGTCACTATGTACGTGATATGGTACTGAAAGGACTCATCTCTACGTCATATACCTAATTGTCTGAGCAACTAGCGGATATCTTCACCAAGGGTTTAAATGTTAAAGTCTTTAGTAATTTATCTAACAAGCTAGGCATGCTCAATATATATGCTCCAGCTTGAGGGGGAGTGTTAGAGTTATATTATGGTTTATATTTATAGTTAATGGGCCATATTAGGCCCATACCATAAAACCCTAATATTTCTCTATATATATCCTTGTATTCTTTTACTAATGAGATATCCAAATTAATTTTTCTATTCTCATATATATCATATAATTTCTTCTCATGGTACAGGGTTACTTTCATAGATAACATTATTAATTAATACTTTCACGGTCCTTAATCACGTAATTACCATAAGCATCTATCATCTTTTACATAAAAAGTTTAATGTAATTTTAAATTCTATCTATATTAAAAATTACAAAAATAAAAGTTTTAACATAAAAATTATATCCCTACAAAATTTATATTTATTTACCTATCCTAGCCAATCATTTCTATTTGTTTATATACCACTATCATCATAATAAGTTCATAAGTTAATTTAATTTATTTAAAAAAAACTAAACTATCATTTATCCTATTCTTTTTATTCACTTTAAATAAATATATACAGCAATGAATGATGAAACTATGCTTTTATAAAATTTATAATTCTACTATTAATTATAAGGGTATATAATTAAATAGAAATGTTTTTATGAGTATAGAAACAATCTGATTCTTATCAAGGCACAATAATATATTGGTAATATATATTTATACATCTGATTCTTATCAAGGCACAATAATATATTGGTAATATATATTTATACATGATGAATATTTATGAGTTCTTGTTGTAAATTTTAAGCAATTAATTCAACTTTATAATAGTTTCAACCGATAATTAATAAAAGATTGCTAAATTACAATGATAATAATAAATATTATTGTTAGTTAACTGCCCAACATAAAATGCTAATTTTCTCAAAACCCTTAACCAATAAATAAATAATATAAATAGAAAAAAGTCAATCTCTGGCCATCGAAGAATCCTCACCAAAACCCAAAAGTCACCACCAAACAAGATATCAACTTGCTCCATAAATCAAGAAGAACCACACTTACATGAGGACTTAAGCTCCGACTATGGTTGTGAAGATTTTTTTTGTTTTTTTTTTTTCTAAGATGAGTGGTTATACTATTAAGAAAGTTATGGGCGTGCACAAGTGAGAGCAGGTTGTGCACGGATTCCATGGGCGTTGAAATCATCCCTACGTAATCATTACTCATACTCCCATAAATGTACCGTTATTTGTGATTCGAACTCTAATCATTTATAAAGGATTCTGACCATAGTGTTTTAAAAATATGCCAATGTGTTTAGAAACATTACATGTCTTATGACTCTATAACTGGAATTTATTGCGACTCTATAACTAGAATTTATTGTGAGAGAGCAAACTAAATGATTTGGTTAATTTTTTAGACAAATATACTCACTGAAATCTTTCTCTTTTCTATCTTTATTTCAAAGGGGGGCTTGATCTTCTCTGTTGGTTATTAAATGTCTCGTATTCAGAAATTTAATTCTAAGACAATCACTAGGTGGTTTTTGTGTCTGTTTTTCGCTTAGCTTAATGTTAGCTCCTTTGTTTATTTCAAAAATTAATATATATATTCATCAGCTCGTATAGCCGCCAGGGCAACCCAACTAGTGGCATGATAGATAAAGGAACCAAAAACAAAAATCATTTAAGTTACGGGGGGCTAAATTGAACATTTTCATACTTGAAAGAGTCAAAACTAACAATGACTCACATAATGATTTGGTTTTCTAACAACATTTGCATCTAAACATGTTTACAAAAAAGAACACTTCTATCAGGGGCAATTTAGACATTCCATCCTCGAACACTCTGCTGGATAACTCGGATTGTGGACTTGTCTCTTGAGCGTTTACTTCCTTATTGGAAGAATTATCTTATTGATTTCACTGCATGGCATAACTGATCTAAACTCACAGCCAACATTCTCCTTGCCAATATATGCCTGATTTATGAACATCAGGAATGCATAAACAAGCAGATGATCATCATAAGGCCGACTAATCACTTGATGTTTCCAAGCTTCAGCTTCAAATTTTCAGACCCGTGCCTGAAGCAATCGATTCATAAGAGTACTTGTCAATAATTAAACACCTTGATTCCTCCATTATAGATGCATGAGAATCAAGTAGAAGAAAAGAACAAATAGTTAACATGGAATTTGTTGGTATAGGATAAGTGTGTAATATGGAAATACATCTCAAGATAAAGAACCTGGTTTTGACATCACTTTGTAAGGTGACAGAGGTATTTTCATATGGATGGGCTTCGGTTGGTTCATCTCAACAACAACAACATCTGATGTCAAAAAGGTCTTTGCAACTGAAGCGGCATTCTCCAAACAGCATCTAACTACCTGTTTTCATTCATGAATTTCATCAATACATAGAACTAGCATGATCTACTTATCTTTGGCTTTCTCTGTCTTAACATTTTTAACAATTTTATTTTTCTTGACTTGCATCACTTGTGATATTATAGAACGAAGAAGTAGCCATCAATGAGTTGAAGGATTTTAGAAGAAATCTTGACCTTAGAGTACCATGTTGAAGAGAAGCTTTTGAATTATAAACAGTGAGCTGAGTTTAAGCAAGTCAAATTTGAAAGAAAAGGAATATATATATATATATATATATATATATATATAAATAATTTAGTAATTTACGTTTGCTATTCAATCAAACAAAGCATAAATTTTGAAGCTTGTCCATATGCTTGTCCAGAAACCACAAGTTACATGAGTTTCTTTAGATAAAAATAATTAATTAATGAGCAGTACTCTTTTTAGAATTTTGACAATAACCAACATCAAGTCTGGGTTATTAATGGGTTAGTAATAGGTTATTAAAGCACAATTAACATATGAATTAATCCAGAGATATTTTATCTCACATTATTTAGGCTTTTATTCTAGTTAAGTGTAAAAGATAATGTCCCTCTTTTTCGTGTTCAAATATATATATATATATATATATATATATGAGTTCAATTTGCAACTTGAGGGTAGTTCAAGATGATATACACAAAAATGCCTGCTTTTACTAGGAAAACTTGTGTTAATGATTCAAAATCTAAAACAAGTCATTTCTTACATAACAATGTGAGCACATTAGAATGGAAATGAAACACATGGTACGTGTAAATAATCAAAGTTCAAACATACGTATTTTCACACAAAAATGATTTCCTGATAGTAGAAGGCTGGTCTCTTGATAGTGTAAATAAGTTCTGGTAAGTATATTAACAATTACTTCTATAGACTATCCATACCTTTGTTGGGTCTAAAATTCCAGCTGCAATCAGGTCCTCGTAATGGTTCTTAGCTGCATTATAGCCATACCTTAAATCTTCTATGGACAAAATCTGCAAGAAAAAAGAATTGTTTTAGTTTAGATGTTGAACAACACAGTTAGCAGCTTCAGTTGAATTTAAAAGTCAGATTTAATGTCCACAATGAGTGATATCTTCTGAGACCTTCTCAACAATGACACTGCCATTCATCCCAGCATTTTTTACTATTAATTTTGAGGGATAACTTAAGGCATGTTTGAAGATGTCAGCACCAATCTGCAGAAATAGAGAAAATGATACGTAAGAGGAGTTGACAAGCATATGCTGTAACTCACCATAAGCAAGATGAAACAATCAAACAACAATAAATTGTCTCACTATCCAATAAAAGCAGAGCATTTTATGTCAGCTAAGAGTTAATGATCACAAAATTATGGATTGAAGACATTCAAGGCTTTCAGGATGACATTTCTGGTTTCGCCAGTTTGACTCTTTATAATTGGAAGGCACATTTTGATTATGAAGTCATGCTTTCAGATTCAATAAATTGGAATTCCATTGAGACAAAAAACCTTGTGGTGGCAGAAACCAACTTAAAACAGGCTTAAAATTCTAATAGATCAATCTATATTAATTCACTATTGTCTTTATAAATGTAGCTCATATAGAAACCTGAGCATTAAAAAGCCAATGTTGCTTTCTATCTTCAACTTCTGCTTTGAATCTCATAAATTTCTTTGTAATTACTCACCTGACCATTGGAATAATTTATGTTGGGGCATAAACCTTGGTCATTATTCTCCAAGTTGTTGAGACACTTGGCTCCTAGTAAGAAGCAGAACTTAATATATCCCCAACCACTACCTCAAGGACTCCTCTATTTACCAGAGTACAATTGTACAAATTAAAAATTGGTGATTTTTACTTTCAAAACTCAAACCACTCTATTACCTTGACAGAAACATATGGCAATAAGTCCATGCTAGGGCATATATTAATGAAAGCAAAATTTTGGCCTTTCCTGCAGGTTCAGGTCATCCGCAATATTTAGGAGGTAAATAAATGCCTTTTATGCCATATTTGATCGTATCTTGATCCATTCAGAAAAAAGCTCAAGTAGAAGCCATGACCATACTTGCTAAGGAATCCGACAAGTGGAATTCCAGAGATTTAAATCTCAATTACATCTGTTTGAAACATTTGAACTCATTACACCCACCTGTAAGTTGCAAGGTGTTGTCTAAATGACAGATATGAGACTCAACGAGTATATTAGAATAATTTCTTTTGCATTACCTTTTCTGCATAGCAGTATTCAAAATAATGTCTATATTTTGATACTACTAACAATCATGTCTAAGGAGTGATAATTTTAATCAACAAGATTGTATTATTTAACTTTCCAACCTCGAAGTTCATAACATGCGTAAGAGAACCAATTTCCATTAATTCAATATTAAGGATTCTTGTAAAGAAAATATCAACATATCCAATGCATCTGATTGGTTCCATTTGAAACCCTCATTTGACAATCTTCTATATCAATGCCTTCAATCAACAGATATGGTGAGGTGAATATGTAATGAATAAACTTAAACTAAGAGCCACAACATAATCTGAGACCAACATTGCTATTTTAAACCATTCAAGTCAAATTAGTGATTTGACATTTCCATTTGAGCTATGCTAGTGTTGATATGTAGAAAAAGTTAAAACATTACCTTTTGCTCATCATTGTCCAATGATGACTTAATTGAATCCACCTTTGTCGATAATCTTAATAGAGTACATCCACCACCAACAACAACACCTTCCTCTATTGCAGCCTGCATCACAGTTGAAAAAAGGAATCACTATTGTTATGTAAAAGTAGAAAAAAAAAATTACATATGAGCTTCACTTGCCTTGGTTGCATTAATAGCATCTTCGATCCTAAGCTTTTTATCCTGAAATTCAACTTCTGTCTGTGCACCTACCTATCACGTAAATATTAATTTAAGTACTGAAGCATGCATATCGTGCAACAGTACTCATTTATTTTATTTATAGGCAAGAAATTTGTGAAACCTCACCTGAATAACAGCAATTCCACCACACAACCTTGCTATCCTTTCATTTAGTATTTTCTTTTTGAACTTCTCTTCAGTACTCTGAGGAAATAATGAGAATTTTCACTAAAATGAGTTTACAATTTTACATCCTAAACCTAGTAACAATAAAATTATGCAACTGCAGCAAACTCCAATAGAGGTTGATAAATGATATTCCACATAATAAACAGTTTTACAAAATCAATCGAGAATAAACAAGAGATGAATCAATCACAATGATCATGGTGTTAATATTCTGCATCAGTCTAGTTAGCTCATTCCATTTGTTCTGTGAAAAATTTTGGTTTAATCAATTGCACACAACAATAAATTTTAAAAACTCAGAAAAAACAAGAATGTTTTTTTATAGTTTTAAAGAGTGAATGCACGTTTTTTCTTTACTGATTCTGCTCTTTCATTTTATAAGAGAATTTCCCCATTCAATAAGAATGACAGGAACTATGTAATGAGAAAAGCTTTACCAAACTATTGGCTTGCGTAACAAAGGAACAAATACCTTATACTGCCCATTTTCACCCTACCCACCTTGTCAAGAGGTGGGAAAGTTTATTTTTCAAATTGTACACCAGGAATCTAATTATAGGATGGAAGCATAGAATTCATAGAAGCCATTTTATTTCTTCTTTTTAAATTTTCAAGAGATAATACCGACATGCATGTGATATTCACCTCAGCTAGACTTCTTATTTGATGAACCCGTTTTTCTACTGCATGCTTGGTACTTCCATCTGTAACAATCAATGTAGAATTGTTCGTTATCACCACTTTTGCAGCACTACCTAAAACCTCTTTCCCAGCCTTTTCAAGAGTCAATCCCATCTCATCACGGACAACTTTTCCTGTAACAAATAGAAGTAAGATAAACTATAAATTATGAAGAACAGCAAGAGAGCTTTAAATTATATTGCTCGGGTAAAATAAACTTTTTATTGTCACATTGATAATATGTTAGCATCTCAAATAACTTCGAGACTGTAACCAAGTTCAATACCTCCTGTAAGTATAGCAAGGTCATCCAAAAAATGGCTCTTGCCCTCTCCAAAGCTCGGAGCTTTAATAGCAGCTACTTTAAATACACCTTTAAGTTTGTTTCTAATCATCAGAGCTAGAACTTCTTGCTCAACACCCTCAGCGATAACCAAGAGTGGATACTTCTCTTTCACTGCACCATCCAATACCTTAAACATTGCTTTTGGATCTGCAATCTTCTTGTCAACTAAAAGTATCTGAACACCAAAATTCACTCCAACTAATTAACTGGCAGAATAATCTGTTGATAATACACAATTAGCAATGTACCTTGCAATCAATAACCTCGACAAGCATATTGGCACGATCAGTAACAAAATAAGGTGACAAATATCCACGGTCGAGTTGCATCCCTTCTAAAATCTCTAGACTGCTGTCCAAGGATCTTCCTTGCTCTATTCTGACCACACCCTTCCTTCCAACCTTTCTCAGGGCATCAGCGATCATATTTCCAATTGTGTGATCATTCCCAGCACTTACTGCTGCAACATGTGCAATTTCATGGTCTTCGATCTGCAGAACAAGCATCTAACTTAATCATGCTGCAGGAGACATTAAGAGCAAAGCATCAGAAGTGGTCCATTACAAAATTGGTAGAAATTCAAGCTGATCATTGGACTATAATTATATATGAATTCAAGAATAGTGAAAAAATCTGGTGATGGAATATCAACAATATTCAGCCTCACGTGAAGTATGCTAAATTAAAAGAGAGTAATAACTACACCTCCCGTGACATCAACTTGAGTTTAGAAACAAGGGCCTTTGCAGTCTTCTCTATTCCACGCGCAATTTGAACAGGATTCATTCCAACTGAGAGAACCTAAAGTAATTTACAGATATCAACGGATTAATCTCACATTTGAGTATTTTTACTTAGCAATGCATATCTTTTGTAATCCAAGAAAGCAATTCCATTACGACATCAATATGAAGAACTTAAGGAATCCACATAAGAAAAGAAAAAACAGAAATTGGGAAAAACCATAATATCTTTAATGTACCTTCACACCTTCGGCAATTAGGCCTCGAGCAAGAACAATAGAGGTAGTGCTGCCATCACCAGCAAGGTCATTGGTCTTTGCACCAGCTTGTCTTACCAGCTTCACCCCTAGATTTTCCAAAGGGTCCTCCAATTCAATCTTAACAAACAAAATTGCAAGAAAAAAAAATAGTAATTCAATCAGTTAACCAAACAAATCTCCACATGAACATAAAATTGTGTCAGCCAATTAAAGAGACACATTCAATACCAATAATTAAACAGACAGGTTGATCGTGCATCAAAATATAAAGAAGATGATAAAATTTCCCCACTTTTATAAAGGAAAAAACATAATGTATATAAAAATCATTTACAGTGAGCTTGTTTACCTCCTTAAGAACAGTTTCACCATCATTGACAATCTTTGGAGGGCCATACTTATTCCCCAGCACAACATTCCTCCCCTTAGGGCCAAGTGTGACACCTAGCAAGTCTGCAGCCAAGTCCACACCAGCCTGCATCTCAACAAAAACCAGTACACATTTCATTTAGGTAGAAAAGAAGAAGAAGAAAAGGAGTGAACTCTGTTTGCTGCTTGGGATAGACCAGTAGTTTCTTGGTGGCATAGAAGTCATGATTGAAGTGTGGCTCCTTGGGGATGCGCATGAGTTTGGGAGGAAGAGTTCTCTTCTGGGAACTGGGAAGTGGGGAAATGCTCATGGCCAATGGTAATGGGGAACAAGAAGACATGGTTGAAGACCCAAATGAATTAACAATCAAGCTAAAACCAGAGAGATTGTATAGAGAAAAAAATATGATAGCATTGAGAGGAGCTGTGCTTTTTTAGCAAGCACTAGAACCAGGATAAGAGTGTGATAGCGATACAGATATTTTAAGAGAATTGAAAGGAAAAATCTTGGAGTAAAATTTGCATCATACACCTTATAAAACATAATATTTGCTAATAAATCAAATTTGTATAAAATAAAAGCTCATTTCAAACGCGATGCTCCCACTTGGCCGGGTCGGCTGTGCCGGTGGTCGCGTCGGGGGTGGGCGACGATGGAGGGGTCCCAATCCCAGAAGAAGGTTGTGTCGGTGGTCGCGACGGAGGGGTCGATGGTGTCGGTGGAGCTGGGCTCCCGGTCTACAATGGAGGAGACTTGTGGTTGACCGGTAGAGCTGGACTCCCGGACTGCGGTGAAGTTGCTCCGTGCCCGGCCAGTGGTAGAGCCGATGACCATGATGCCGGTGACCGGAGACTGGCCATTAACTGAGCATGGAGGTCGGAGACTGCGAGGTTGATGGAGAGCCGTGGTCGGACCGCTGGTCCGGTGGTCGCGTCGAATTGGATGGCGAGTGGCTCGAGGCATTGGGATGTCGACCGCTGGATGGTTGAGAAGCTGCTGAAGACACGTGGCACCAGGCGACTAGGCTTCATCCCTGCGTACGAGGTCGTAAAGTCGGAGACTTTTCCTAAGTCGCACGTGATTGCTCTGGTGTTTGGGAGGATAGGTTGGGCTTGAACACTTGTGGGCTTCTAAGGTTGGGCTTGTCCCCCTTTGGACTGGGCATTCTGGACCCGATTCTGACTGAGTCCAATCCCAATGGGGCCTCTTTTTCTACCAAGAGGGATGGGGATGTTCTTGGCCCAATCGGGCGCCCAAGGAATTATGGGCCGGCCCGTGGCCCGCATGGCTATGTGTTTGGTTGGAAGAAGGCTGATGGAATGTGTGAGCCCATGCTCGCCCCCCTTTGTCGTTTGGGGAGCTCGTACCTGCAACTGGATGAGACTGGGGTGGACATTAGAGTGCGCGCTGGCCGAAGAGGCGCCTTATCTCGGTTGGGAGTAGTTACTTTTTGTCTTGGTCAGGGTTCTGTTTTCTTTTGGGTCCAGGTCTTTCCTGATTTGTTTGGGTGTTCGTACACTTCCTGTGGTCGTTTTTGTACCTGTACTTTTTCTAAGTTAATTAATGTCGTGGTTTATCCACTTTTTCAAAAAAAAAAAAAAAAAAAAAAAAAATTCTTTGTATGGTTATATTTATACCCAAGTCTTCTCTCAGTTCTCTGCCCCCCTTGTCCCCAACAAAAATAAAAAATAAAAATAAAGATAAAAACCTTTATCAACTAGCTTACTAATTATAATTGCATAATTTTTTATATGGCTGAAAAACGCTAATAAATATTTATATTTTTACACGTAATAATACCAATACAATGTTAAAATGAAATGTAGGATTGAATTTGTCAGTAATTGAAAGATTTTTATGAATCCTGGTGTTAAAATAAAATTTATAATTATACAATTTCATAATTATTAATTAATTATTATAACAAATATAAAAATTATATAGGTTTATAAATATGTGGACAAATACAATATAGGTTTATAAATGTTATAAATGTTATAAACCTATATTGTATCTTTCCTCTAGAATTATACAAATATATATAGTGATATTTTTTCCAAAATATGTGGACAAGCCAGAGGTGCCAAAATTTGAAATTTCAAACATATGAGCGCGTGCGCACACACACACACACACAAAATATTAAAAAAATAAAAAAAATGGTTGAGAACAATTAACATAGTCAAAGAATGTTTTCACAACTTATCATCGACCGAGTTATGAGAATTGTCTGAGAATTGCTTTTCAATAGAGTCAAGTCTGTGCTCAAGCTTCATGACACCCAAATGCAAAATCCTGGGATCAATTCTGGCTACCTTAGCACAAGAACAAAGCAAAACATAGTAATCCGCATGTGCAACAAAAATTAGTTTTCCATCTGCTGGCTGCCTCCTATAATGCAGATAATCATTTGTCTTTTGTTGACCCCTTGGTGGAATGTATCGAAATTCGAAACCCATTCCCCTCCATACTCAACTTCATCTTTTGAATTGCATCACCTTTAGCATCACCTAAAATTTCTGGTACCGGTGGATCACCCATCACGCGATCAGTACAATCATCACAGCCATTGTCATCTAAGAATGAAGGTAAATTATCCCTCGATCTCTTTCCCAGGTTGACTAACCCTTCTTTTATATCATAAACAGGTTCCTCATACTGAAATCAATTGAATAGATTTATCATTCAATTATGGCAGCTTACAGTAATGCAGTTCACTAATATAAAACATGTTATTCTAAGTAAAAAAGAAGCACAAGCCAACAATTGGACTTGTTAGACCAGGATGTAACTTACAGCCTAACCAATAGAGTCAATTTTCAAGAAAACACATGAACCTCCTTTTTCTCCCCAGAATTTCAATACAGCATGTTATTTCTTTCTAAGAGTTAAGCCAATTTTTTAAAAAAATTTTGAAGACAGTCTAGCTCAAAGATGCAAGATACAACACAGCTAATAAAGAACAAACTGTAGCAAGATATTAACAAAAAAGGAAGAAAACAAAATGTAAGAAGACATAGCTTAGGAAAAATACAAAATTCAGATGACAGCAGAGTACAAGCTTATAAAGAAAAAGGTTATTAGAAAACATTAGAAAATTTTAAAAATGAGATTCACTAAAGATTTCAAAACATCTACAAGCCTTAACTGCACCTACAATATATATATATATATATATATATATATATATATATATATATATGTTGAAGCTGAAGGTCAATAGATTCCGTATTGCTCAAGAAAGCGAGCATGTCCATACATATATATACCAATGCTGGTTCAAACTTTCTGGAACCCATAGTAGGAAATGTTTCTAGATCAAAACAAAATAGAAAAAACAATTGTAAATGCATTATTGAGATATAGGACTTTCTAAACTAAACATTATCAGTACCTTTTTCATTTTGTAATATTGAAACTGGTTAAGGCTTTTGTAACATTGAATTTATTCATTTTTCCTTTTTAAAGTCTCACAAGAACCAACCATAAGTTTTCCCAAAGAAGGGGTTGAGCTAATTTAAGCGAATAATGGGCATATCAAATAAACTTATCAGATCGATATAGATCATATGAATTGAGACCAGATTTCTAGGCAGAGTGAATTCAAAAAATAAAAAATTTCACCGAAAAGATAAGTAGGAATTACCATTCATGCAATGTAAGCTCCACAAAACAATTTTGTAAGTTAGCGCTTCAATTAAAGGAATTAAATAAATGTGATAGGAAGGATTTAAATAGGAATCATCACTACATACAGGCGAAATTAAACCAGCATAATTCCAATCTGGAAGTCAATCTCCGAATATTTACCAACCATGGATACGTAGTACAACACATTTGTAACCAATGATGCTGAACAATTTACTCTAAACATTGACTATCGGGTAAACTAAAGAATATTGTCAGCCTATCATTGGATTAAGGTAAACTTAAATTGTAAAATAAAAGATATTACATGAAGTCTTCATCCAAAAGACGAGTTACAAGTTCTTACAAGCAAGAAAGACATAAAAATGGCAATACAGAAAAAATATTACCTCTTGATTATCATAAATCTTCCACAATCTTTCTGTCATATTCCTCTTAGTAGAGGTTATGTTAAACCAGCAAAAATAGTATCACTATAGTAATTGAGGTAAGACCGCAGGTCTTTTAAATGATCTATTAAAATAAAAATAATAATAAATTCATTGAGGTAAGACCGCAGGTCTTTTAAATGATCATCCCTCTAGCAAGTAAGAAAATAAAAGAAAATATGCATAGTAGACAATTTTAAAAGCATGTTTAAGCATCTTGTTTTCATCATCCTTAGAAAGTTTGATGGTCTAAACCTCATATGAAATAGAAAAGATCCCAAAGTGCGCAGCCTATAGATTTTCTAACTATGAATTAGATTAGGAACAAGAATCCTTGTTCCCAACAAATCTAAGTTTGCATAACAATGAGAATATTCCACTTTTCACCAAGTCCACAGAAGTAAAAATCTAGACATTGAGGAAAATCTTACAAAACGACAGGCAAGCTCACATAAATTAACAACACATACCAGGGTTTGTGCAGATTTTAGAATACCTAGCTTCAAGTTCTGCCAACAACTCTTCCGCATTGAAATCAGTAGTTTGTGTTTCTGATAAGTTCTCTTGTGAAGATAAGCCAGGAGTAAATCCAAGTTGTTGAGAATCATTAAGTCCCTTCCAAGATTCATGCATAGAACCCAGATAATCACAATCTGATTTAGCATCCACCGGACCCTGCGTGGCACATTTACTCAAACCAGAAACAATCCTCTCCCATGTCCCTTGTCCATGAATATTATACAAAATTCTAATAATCACAATAAGTATTGCCATTTCACATATACGAGCCAGAAATCTATACATATTACTGGACAACCACAATTCTGCAAGTGTCGACCATTCATAAAGCTTGCAAGCAGATGGAAATATCTTGTCCACCGGAAGGTGAAGCTCCTTAAGATAGTGAGAGGCAATCGCATTGAATTTCATTGGAGGCAGGCATAAACCAACATGTCGTGCAATAGAAGCTGCCGTAGCTTCTAATTGCCATGCTCCAATAGTTCGGACAGGCCTGAACAAAGTCCTCGAGTTCAACAAATGATTAGTCCAAGAGTACCCAAGATCTCTATCAATTTCAACAAACGTAGCAAGGTATGGCAGCTTCCCATCTAATTCCCACTCTATCATATCAGTCGGAAGAATAACCTCTTTTGCCAGGTGACAAGCCAAGAACGAAATAGCCAATGTAGTATAAATGGGCATCGCCTTCCTTAGCGAGTAAAGCCAAATCCTTGATGCTCTTTTCTTGTTCAAATTGATAGAAAACCATTCAATGCACTAAAATAGCTTGAAGACAAACATCTAAATAAAATAAAATAAAATAAAATAAAGAAGAAGCTAAAGAGTAGGAACCTGATAAGTGCTTGTGTTATAGTAATGCGAAGCGTTATTATCTTGCAATGAACATATCTTTTATCAGATTTTATCACTAAATAGCGTGCAATTGTGTATTCATGTGCATTGTAGGTTTGTGGAGCAAAGTTGGAAAAGAAGAATGAAGTTAGGTCATGTTCGCCGTTGTTGGGAGGTTTTCGGACCAAGCAAGGAACAAGGTACGAACTTGGACTTATGAGTGTGTGCCAACCTCCTTTGGAGGGGCACAAAGGCAGTCACATTCACAACAAGTCTAACTTGTGTAGCTTAGGAGAACTTCGCCAAGAAGGAGAATTGAAGCAATCAGCATGATCTACCATTGATTGTGTGCCCAATTCAATGGCCTCGATGAAGAACGACGGACTCGGGAGCGTTTCGGCGAGTACTGCAGCAGCATTGTAGCAAGCTACTGTTCACTTTCGGCCGAATTTCAGAATTCCAGAGAATTCACAAGGGCATGTGGAATTAACACATGACCGTGTGAATTAATTCTTCAGTAGACAGAAACTTCACACGCCCGTGTGTTACTTCCACACAGTCGTGTGAAGTCCCGATAAGTCCAAAATTTAAAGCCGCACTCAGCATTATAAAAGCCTGATTTGGAGACTTTTGACATATCTTTTGACTCATCTTTCTTCCCAACTTTTGGAGAGTGTGGCTAGGGTTTCGGAGAGGACTTTGTGGAGGATTGAAGCGCGTCATCGGCATCGACATCGACGTTCGACGGCCGCACAAGACCACGGCCACACCATACGAAAAGGGGTTTTCATCAATGTTTTTGTTTTGTTCTTTCTTTCATATTTTGATGAACATGTATAGCTCTATGAGAAGCTAAACCCCTTGTGGGTATTCGGACTTGTAAACCGTAGGACTATTATGTTTCTATGACATTGTTATTATGTTTTTCCATTATTGATTAATAAATTTGAGTTTCAATTTTAATTATCTTTTCGCTATTGTTTTCTCTTAGACGTGACACTAAGGATTGAGAACAATCTAGGTTATCCTTTGGAGGTGTGATAACTTCTATAGGGTTAGACTACTTAAGATTGAAGAAAGTTGAGAGGGAGAGTTGTGAGGTAGCGATGTATCCTCTTTCCTTTACGATGTGATTTCTCCTTATCTCCGTTTCTTTGATTTATTAGCAGTCGAAATAGAGTGAAGTGCTAGGTAGATAAACTCCCTTGGGGCTTAGTTGCGCAAGTGACAGAGTGAAGGGTTGATGTGAATCCTATGCACTGGGCTTAATTTAGACTAGGGTTCTTTCACCTGGACCAAAGGGTTAGAACTATACATAGGAACAGGTTTTATCACTAGGAATCCCTAAAGCTTAAAGCAATCCCACGTAGTGTTAGGCTTAGGTAGAAATACTCCCCTGGGGCTTAGTTGCGTGAGTGACAGAGTGAAGGGTTGACGTGGATCCTAATGCCGGGACATAGTGTTGGGGTTAGTCACGGTTGACCTTAGGTTTGGGACCGTGTGTTTAAGGATATCCTCGACTCAATTAACATCAATAGAAAAGTATAATAGCATAGTCTTGCACTAGAAGCATAAGTCATAGAGGTAACTTGTCCGGATACCCTATTTCATTCATTGCTAGTATTTCTCCTTCTACCTTTACTTGCACTTTCTTGTCTCCCATCTCTCTATTTACTTTCTTGTCTTTTTATTTTAATTGATTCCATAATTTTCTCATCAAACTGATTATCACTTGTCGTACACCGCATAACTAAATAGCGAATTCTTGTATTCCAAATCCCTATTCCCTGTGGATTTGACTACCCACTCACCAGGGTAATTTTATTACTTCGACAAGCCCGTGTACTTATGGTACACACGCAAAGGGTCGTGTCAGAACCTTACATCTATTAGCAGAGAGAACACTCCTGATCTAATTGCCTTCAAGAAAACCATAACGAATTAGGTGTCTCATCCAAACAAGTGCAGCAATCCTACGAATCGAGTTGCTGATATTGAACCGCTAGACAAGCATGTCGACCTAGCGCTGGATCATCAGCTGCAGGCCTGCACATACCTAAGCCTGATTGAGCACCCCATGGCCTCGGGATCCTTTGATTGCTCAGCGGCGTCACGAAAATCCCTAGGATCCGAGGGTTCCTCCTTCTCTGTCTTGAAAGAATAGGTCCTCAACGCATCCAAGGTAGAGGTTGGTTGCTGGGATAAGACTCGGAGGAGGTCCTCGCCGGTGGAGAGATTGGGCACGAGGGTTGATGGGGCATTGTGAGCGCAGCAGCAGAAGAGGTTGTAGATGGCACCATCGGCTGGGGCGCTGACGTCCTCGGCATTGGTGGTGGTGTGAAGGAGGTCCTGGCTCCGGGAGCCATAGAGGCAGCAATAGTAGAAGCCATCATCGCCATCATCAAAGACCTCTCCGCCGCACTCTTCACAGCTCAGGCAACCACAGCTGGTGGAGGGGACATACGACATCTAGGAGAACATCACTAGAGACTCTTGTATACACACCGCAATCTTTGATATTATTATTCTGGGGTTTTATAAAAGATTGTGTTTAATTAAATATTTGTACCAGGGAAGTACCAGAAAATCCCCACGAAGTTTGGTTTTTTCATAATAATTCCTCTAACTTTCCACCTTCCCCAGTCCAAAGCATGGTAACAGGAAAATGGAGCCGTTTAAATGGGGTAAAATGACATCATTGCCCTGTTGACAACTTGCCATTAAATAACGTAGCTGAAATAGCATTTTTGCCTCTTTTTTCCTTGGGAACTGGTGGTGCTAGTTGGCGAGCCGAAACGTTGGGATGCGCGAATGAAACTCTATCTTGGGCCAACGTCCGCAACATTTTGCCTCTTACTTATTGCGCTAAAGGCTGTTGAGATCTTCTTTTCTGCTCTCGTGAAACCCTTTCTTTGAGTTCTCCAGTGAGTTCCATTAAGGTCTTCAGTTTTCCGGCGACTTTCAAGGGAAAAAGGCAGCACAAAGATGAGAAGACCTTCCTATGTATGATTGTGTGGTTTCTGTGTTGATTTCGACATTCCTGTGTAGAGCACGTCGGTTTTCCTGTGTATAAATTGTTATTTGTTGTGTTTAATGTTATGTTCCTCTCAGTGATTGACTGTGTGTTTGCATTGTTGATATATTATAGAAGATAGCAACAACACTTGTAAACGCATGGTGTTATCTTGTCCCTGTTGTCGAGATGATTTCTGAGTTAAAAAATAGATGAACAAACGCCATTGGGATATCCTCCGTAGGATGCTGTTTGCCCATTTCATGGACGTCACCCCTGTACTGCAATAGAGAGGGGTCCTGACGCTGTGTTGTAGGTATACAATGAGAAGAAACAAGGGTTTCAGATAGGACAAAGCATGCTCGCGCTTAGAGCAGAAGACATTGCTCTCATCCTAAGCCTCTGTTGCAATGCAGACACTGTATTCTTCAAGCAAGAGAAGGATGAATCAGAGTTTGAGAGGAATTTTCTGCATAAAATTCACAACCGTCACCGCGATGCCATTAAAGACAACCTAGTGAGAATTGTCCACAGCAAGAAACACGAGGATAAGAAGACCTTTGTGAAGCTCCTGGTGGTCTGCTTCATGACGATGATCCTGTTTTCGAAAAGTGTTATACATGTGTGACAGGAGCCCGTAAGTACACGGGTTGTCTAAGTAATAAAATACCCTGGTGAGTGGATAGTCGTATCCATAGGGAATAGTGTTCAAAAAGAAGTGTTCTCGCTATTTAGCTATGAAGGAAGTCGATGGTGAAAGAAATCAATATATATATATATATATATATATATATATATATATATATATAAATGCAAAAGAAAAGAAAATAGCACAGGAAGAGTAATTAGGGTAGGAGAGGTAATCGATATAAAGATGGGGTATCCGGACAAAGCTCCCCAAGACTAATGCTTCTAGTGCAAGAAAATGCTATTATACTCTCCTATTGATGTTAATTGAGTCGAGGAAATCCTTAAACACATGATCCCAAACCTAAGTTCAACCGTGACTAACCTCAACACTTTGCACCGACATTAGGTTTCATTATGACCCTTGACTCTCGTTGACCTGTCAACTAAGCCCTAGGGGAGTCTATCTTCCTAAGCCTCACAATGTGTGGAATTGCTTTAAGTTCTAGGGACTCCTAGTGATTAACCATGTTCCTATGTATAGTTCTAACCCTTTGGTCCAGGTGGAAGAACCCTAGTCTAAATTAAGCCCTAGTATTAAGATTCACTTCAACCCTTCACTCTGTTGCTCGTGCAACTAAGCCCTAGGGGAGTTTATCTCCTAGCACTTCACTCTATCTCGACCGTGAATAAATCATGGAACATGGAGGTAGGGAGAATCATATCGGAGGGGAAAGGGGACGTTCTGCTACCTCATGACTCACCCTCTCAACCCTCTTCAATCCTAAGTAGTCTAGCCCTATAGGAGTTGTCACACCTCTAAAAGATAACCTAGATTGCTCTCAACCCTAGTGTCATGGCTAAGGAAAAACAATAACAAGATGAAATTAAGATTGAAACTCAATTTTATTCATGAGTAATCGAAAAGCATAATAACAATGTCAAAGAAACATAATAATCCTAGGGTTTACAAGTCCGAATACCCACTAGGGTTTAGCTCTCCATGGAGCAATACAAAATCAATAAAGAGTTTAAGAACATATGCATAAAAACCATAAAGGAAACCCCCTTGTAGATCGTATTGATGGTCTTGTGGAGCCATGTGTCTTCTCCAACGAATTCCTTGTCAAGCCTAGGGCACACCTTGCCGAATCGATGCCGATGAAAGCTCCCCCAATAGCTATATTCTAAAGGATGTCGATGCCGATGCTGTATAATCACCTACAAAGACCTCCAAGAACCTCTCCAAACCCTAGCCGAAAGCCCCCAAAAGATAGGCAAGAGATAGAAGGGGAGTCCCCAAATAGATCTGAAAACGGGCTATTTATAGGCTGAAATCGGACTTCTACACGCCCTTGCAGAATTTCCACACGGTCATGTGGAATTTCCACACGGGCATGTGAATTCTCGGGTTTTCTGATTTTCGGGGCAGACTGTAAACAGTAACTTGCTACAGTGGTTTTGCTACAGTAATTCGGCGAAATGCTCCCGAATTCATCGTTCTTCATCGAGGCCGTTGAATTGGGCACACAATCAACGGTAGATTATGTCGATTACTTCATTTCTCTTCATTGGCGGAGTTCTCCAATGCTACACGAGTTAGACTTTTGTGAATGTGACTGCCCTTGTGCCCATCCAATGGAGGTTGACACACACCCACAAGTCTAGATTCGTGCCTTGTTCCTTGCTTGGTCCGAGAACTCTTCAACAATGGCGAACATAACCTATTCTTGCTTCTTTTCTCCTTAATTCGTCTCCATAACCCTACATGCACAAAAGAACACAAATACACACATATTAATGATAAAATCTAATAAAAGTAATGCTCAATATAAGATAATAATACTCCATATTACTATAACACGAGCACTTATCAATGTGCCATAGTTCGTAGTAAGGTACGCCAACGATCTAGGGTCACTCGGCCATTATGCCTGGGCCCATGCTACTCACAGGGGGTTGATGAACGATATCCCTCTGATAGGCACCCGTGTCCAACTTAGGTGTAAAGGGAAGTCCACAACTGCAGGTTACTTGAAAGGTTGTTCCGTTGCTCTCGTCATTTGGTTTTATGAGGTGACGAACAGCGTCAAGAAACAACGAGTAGGAAAGACACCCCCGTATAATGTGTTACGGGGAGTCCAGTTTCATCAAGGCGGCGTCTATCAAGCAACTATTGAAATCAATCAAAGGAAAAGAAGTAAGTTTTTTCTATTGTTGCCTAAAAAGTGTGGAAATTTGGATGAATGAGTTATTTCTTGTGTATGAAAAATGTTTTCTGTGTATAATATGATGTTCCCGTGTATAGGACAATGTTAATGTGTATAATATTATAGTCCTGTGTATAATATTATTTTCATGTGTATATTTATGTATTTCCTGTATATATATATATATATATATATATATATATATATATATATATATATATATATATATATATATATATATATATATATATATATATAATTGTTGTGTTTATATACTAACGTCACAAAGTTTGTTGTTTGCTTTTAAGTTTTACGAGCTTTTGCCAGCTAATGACGAAGAGAATTTCTTAGTTGGTAATGTTAAGGGCACCCACAGACAAGCCCCTGGCAGTTTGTTGGAACCAGCGAATCTAAAAGGAAGTCCTGGCTACTAACCAGTCTTCCACTACTGGGAAAAAGCCAAGAGTTGACCCAAAAAACAAGCGAGATCGGTATCAATCCCCCCACCATCGCTGAAAATATTGGCCGCTGACAGTCGTCACTAGTGATGGTGAAGGATTCTGCTCCTCAAGGTGATGATGACATGCGGCAGTTACTACAACAAGTTTTAATAGAGTTCCGTGATCTGCGAGCTCGTATTGACGAGTGTAACCGTCAATATAAAAATTGGAAGAGGGTTGAGTCACTATCACCGCCGCTGGATTCGCCCCCTGGCTGGGCAATAGGTATCGGTTGTTCACCTTCGTCTGGCCCATCTCCTACTCCTGGCCTTAGGTTCAAACAATCAGCACGAAGATGGAGAGGCCATCCTGGAAAGTCCGATGTGAACTCTACTGTTGATGATGAAATTCCTGCACAACCGGACGACGCTATGTACGAGGATGTTAATCTTCCACAACCAGGCATTAAAGACCCTGAACCATCAGCTACAATACAAGTCCCCACAATTGATCGCACCGTGCCAAGTGTTGAAGTACTTGTACCTAATGCAAGGGCAGATGAAAAAGCCTGTTCCTGAGGAGGGCACTGATGGAATTCCTTCTCTTTCTCATGTCCAGGCTCTTGAGGATGCCATGGATGAAATTCTAGATAAAGTCCAGGAACATCTGAAGATACTCCTCCAAGGCATGTTACGCACCGTACGGCTATGCAAACAATACATCAAAGTAGCCCATCTCCGATAAAAATTCCACCAAAACGAGCCCCGATTAAGAAGACACCGTCAAATGGGCTCCGCCGAAAAAGACCCCATCGAAAAAGGCTCCACCAAAGAGAGCTCCAAGGAAGAGGGTTCCACCACAGAAGAGCAAGCCTGTTGAAAAGGCTTCCACCTTGAGTGAAGTCTCCGGAGCAGATGATGAAGCATTATGCCGTGTTGACACGCTTCTTTAATCCTTGACCAGGTTACGGAAGGATAAACTGGCAGAGGACTCGTTCGCGTTGGTTCCATACTTGAGTAAACCAGAACACCAAGTCAACTACAAGGATCAGAAGAAGCCTGACTCAGGCTTCCTTCCACAGAAGAAGACCTATCCGGGTATTGGAAAGCTTAAACAACTCGAACAAGTAGCCCTCACCGTGTACCTCAACACACGTGTTGACATGCATTCTTATTGTTTCGTATAATATATGTTTCATGTTTTTATCATGCTGAGTTCTATGTTTATTTATGATGTCATGTGTATAATATATGTTCCATGTGTATATTATTGGTTTCCTATGTATTTTGTTTGCTTTCCTGTGTACATTATTCGTTTCTTGTATACATTATTGGTTTCATGTGTATATATTTTGGTTTCCTGTGAATAGTTTTACTTTGCTGTGTATAGTTTTAATTTCATGTGTGCATTATCGACTTGTAATGTCAATTTATGGACTTATGTTTACTTATCTTTATAGTTCTGTGATTTGGAAGCATGAAAATAATAACGGGTTTACCACCTGTGACCACCTGTTCATCCTCCTCAAAGGGAAAGAAATTGTAACCGATGATGTGTTGGATGCCCTCGTACTCATGCTCCACGCTGAATTGCTAACAAATCCATTGAATTTCAAGAAACGTGCAGTTTTGACGCGGCCTTTAGTGCTTGCAATGCAAAAATTGTAATTTACGGCTGAACAAGCATTGTACCTGATGGAAGATGTCATATACGGGCACAAGACGGCTGAGCTAATATGGGCACAAGATGGCGTGCCTCTTTAATCCAGGCATTGAAGGATTTTGCCATGTTGGAGTACATCTCGCACCATTGCATTCCTTTAAATAAAAAATTGTACCATTGATCAATGTCCGACTTATTTAAGTACTAAGTGTGTGCGTCAGCTGATATACATGCAAGTTCTTAAACTGCATCATTGAACTCTTTCGAGGTATAGCTTTACCGAGGTTAGAGTTGGTGATAAACGCCTAACTGGACGTATTATTTATGTATGTTTGTGTATTTATCGAGTATTTTTACATGTGTGGATGCTCGTTTTTGGTCTAAATTGGTTTATTTCGTGTTATAGGCACAGAAAATACTGTGGGGAGCTCGAAACGTGATTCTAGAAGAAATCGGCAGGGAAAAGACCATTTTCGAGGGGGGTACTGTAGCAGCACTGTAGCACGAGAACTTTGGCGAAAAGGCTAAGTCTGGATGTTCATATGGGCACCCATACGGGCGCATAACTGACCACATACAGCCTTGTTGTAGAGTTACTGTAGGGGAGGGGGGTATTTTTTACTGTAGCACTCAATGCAGCAACTCACACAAAATTCGGGGTGCTACAGTGCCCGTATGCGGACCGTATGCCAGGCCGCATGGCATCCCGAGAATGAGTTTTTAAGGCTTGGAAGTTCATTTTCTAAGGAAGGAAGCCCAAGGTCTTGAGCACACTTGCCACCATCTTCAAATCAGAGCTAGAAGCAGCCATTAGAGGCCATTTTCGGCGAGAGAACGACGAGGAGAGCGACATACGACGAGATCCATCTTCTTGATCCATAGTTGAGAAGAGAATTGACAAGGGAAGCCATCCCATTGGTGGTGTCTTTGGAAGTGTCATTCGGCCTCTACCTTTTGAGGGAGTGTTCTTGTCATTGTATTTGGTTGTTTTCGTGTATTTCCTTGAGTATTTTGTATTCATGAGCAACTAAACCCCAAGGTCACCGGATGTAGGTGAACCTTGGGGGTGAACTTGTGTAGAATGTTGTCTTGACTAGTTTTATGCATTTGGGACTTGTTTGTGAACCTTGTTTGGTGTATTTGAATGCTTGGTATGCATGAGAACTTTGTGTATCAATGTTTAGAAAATGCTAGGAAGCATGACCATTGCCCTAGTATTAGGCTCACCAAGCTTGGTAGGGATACATGTACGAATACACCGTGATCATCGGTTATTTGTACCCCTCCATTGTTAGGGTTGACCGTGATTGTGTCTTCTCCCTAACTTGAGAAACCTATTATTCTCATTGCAATCATGTGAGGATTCGAGAGGAAGGAATTCTGTACTCGATACTTGTACCGGATCAGGGACAAATTTCCGTGACCAACGGGTTGGTCTAATTTAGGGTTTCTCGATCCAAACTACCCATTTGCATGCTAGTTAGGGACAACTTTCGCACTTTAGTAGCCCCCTTGGGAATCCTCATCCGTGACCCTCTCTTTACATTGTTCTTACCCCCCAATTATCACCTCCGCCTTAAAGCATCTCATTTATATGTTAATTATCTTTTTACTTTTCTTTGCACAACACTTGAATTGATCGGCCAAACAATCATACGAAGAGGAAGTAAGGGTAGATTCTCGGGCCCTTGGGAATACGACCCTCTCGCGCGTGCGTGAGGGGTATTACTTGGCGACCCCGTGCACTTGCGGGCAAGTCATCAGTTGGTTTTCATGAAGTTCTCCTCCAAATATCATAGGCAATAACCATGTGATGATGAAGGAAAGACTCGGCCGACGACATTCACCAGACCTTTGGATTAATCTGATATGAATGTTATGAATTTGTCGTAGTCATCCTAACCGTACAAGGCCTCACCAAGAGTAGTAAGAAACCAAGTCTAGTTGTCATCAGTTTTGTTGTCGACGATAGCAAATGCTGCGTGGAATAGACCATCATTGTCATCTTTCACTATTACACCTAGCAGAATCCCACCATACTTTACTAGTAAATGAGTTTCCATCAATAAAAAGTAACGGCCTGCAAGCCTTCTTGAACCCTAACAAACAACCCCCAAATGAAAAGAAAGTACGCTTAAACCTCTCACCGTCATTCTTAATTGTGACAACACTACCAAGATTTGTCTTGGATACTTTATCTGCGTACCATAGAAGCAAATCGTAGCTACTAACCTCGCTACCATGAATCACCGAGCTGGCAACCTCCTTCCCTATCCAAGCACTCTTGTATGGTTGATAAGTGCTTGTGTTATAGTAATACGAAGTATTATTGTCTTACATTGAGCATTACTTTTCTCAGATTTAGTCACTAATTAGTGTGTATTTGTGTTCTTTCGTGCATTGTAGGGTTGTGGAGAATATTTAAAGAAGAAAAAGCAAGAATAGGTCATGAACGCGATTGTTGAGGGAGTTCTTGGACCTGTCAAGGAACAAGGCATAAGTTGTGGTCAAAGACATGTGAGTGTGTGCCAAACTCCAATTGGGGTCGAGTGAATACGTGATTTGGAGGACACAAAGGCAGTCACACTCACATGTTCCGACTTGTGCAACATTATCAAGAACTTCGTCAATGTGTTTCAAGTGAAGATGCGACGTGATTTACCGTTGATTGTGTGTCCAATTCAACGGCCTCGATGAAGAACGATGAATTCGGGAGCATTTCGGTGAGTACTGTAGCAGCAATGTAGCTTGGTTACTGCAGCAAACACTATAGCAAAGCTACTGTTCACTTTCTGCCGAAATTCAGGATTTCAGAGAGTTCACACGGACGTGTGGAAATTCCACACGGCCGTGTGCTGTAGCAAAAGTACTGTAGCAAGTTACTATTCACAGTCCGCCGAAAATCATCAAAACAGAATTTCCACACGGCCGTGTGGAATTAACACACGGGCGTGTGGAAATTCTGCAGCCCGTGTGGAAAATCCACAGGGGCGTGTGGAACTCCGATTTCAGCCTATAAATAGCCCGTTTTCATATCTATTTGGGGACCCCCCCTTCTATCTCTCGCCTATCTTTTGGGGGGCTTTCTTCTAGGGTTTGGAGAGGTTCTTGGAGGTCTTTGGAGGTGATTATACGGCATCGACATCGACATCCTTTGGAAGAAAGTTATCGGGGGAGCTTTCGTCGGCATCGATTCGGCGAGGTGTGCCCTAGGCTTGACAAGGGATTCGTTGGAGAAGACACGCGGCTCCACAAGACCATCGATACGATCTACAAGGGGTTTTTTTTTTTATGGTTTTATTGCATATGTTCTTAATCTCTTTATTAATTTTGTATTGCTCCATGGAGAGCTAAACCCTAGTGGGTATTCGGACTTGTAAACCCTAGGATGATATTGTTTCAATGACTTTTATTATGCTTTCTTTATTGATGAATTTAATTGAGTTTCAACTTTAATTATCCTTTCTATTGATTTTCCCTAGCCGTTACACTAGGGTTGAGAGCAATTTAGGTTACCCTTTGGAGGTGTGACAACTCCTATAGGTTTAGACTACTTAAGATTGAAGAGGGTTGAGAGGGAGAGTTGTGAGGTAGCGATGTACCCCTTTCCCTTCCGGTGTGATTTCTCCCTACCTCCAATTCCTTGATTTATTAGCGGTCGAAATAGAGTGAAGTGTTAGGTAGATAAACTCCCCCAAGGCTTTGGGGTGACGTGAATCCTATGCACTGGGGCTTAATTTAGACTAGGGTTCTTCCACCTGGACCAAAGGGTTAGAACTACTACACATAGGAACATGTTTTATCACTAGGAATCCCTAGAGCTTAAAGCAATTCCACGTAGTGTTAGGCTTAGGTAGATATACTCCCCTGGGCTTAGTTGCGTGAGCGACAGAGTGAAGGGTTGACGTGAATCCTATTGCCGGGACATAGTGTTGGGGTTAGTCACGGTTGACCTTAGGTTTGGGACCGTGTGTTTAAGGATATCCTCGACTCAATAAGCATCAATTGTAGAGCATAATACAAGTTTTGCACTAGAAGCATTAGTCCTAGGGGGAGCTTTGTCCGGGTACCCCATCGTTATATCGATTACCTCTCCTATCCTCATTATTCTTCTTGCACTCTTTTATTTTCTTTTACATCTATACATATATACTTTTCTCATCATCGATTCCCATTATAGCTAAATAGCGATAACACTTGTTTCTGAACACTATTCCCTGTGGATACGACTACCCACTCACCAGGGTATTTTATTACTTCGACAACCCGTGCACTTGCGGGATACACGCAAGGGGTCGTGTCAAGTTTTTGGCGCCGTTGTCGGGCAATAGGCGTTTTAGAGACATTTGTACTTTGCTATTTTAGTTATTCATCATTCATTATATTTCACCTTTTCTTATTCTTCCGTCATTCTTATTTGCTTTCTTTTGTTTTGTCTTACTCTCTCTTGCTAGGAGCCTAAATGGAGATTGATGCAATCATTGAGCTATATTCTCAAGTTGAAGCTCTCAGTACAAGGCTTGATAGAATTATTGCTTCACAACAACAAAACAACCCAGGCTACATCACACATCATCCAAATGAGTGGAGCTACCAAAAGTTTTTATGGAATAACGATGGACAATATTGGGAAGCACCTCAAGAGCAATTTCAAAAGGATGAGATACTCGAAGAGGATGCACCTCAGTGGAAAAAAGCGCTAGATAACTTTATTAAAGCATCCGATGCCTCTTGCCAAAGTATGGAAGCCACGAGAAAGTGCCATGAAGCCTCCTATAACAACCTTAAGCATCAATTAGGATGGATATTTGGCACACTCTCCAAGGAAAATGAATTATTTGAGCAAGCAATGCAAGTTCCTTGTAGAGATGATGTGGTATTGAACGATAATGAAGAAACGGGGCAGACTGAGTACGTTGTTGTAGAAATTGAAGCGGAAAAAGAAGAAGATCATTTGGAGAATTGGAATTGCTTGAATGAAGATGGTGCTTGTGAGCAAGGAAATTTTCAAGGGGATTTGCTAGTGTCACGTTCTTCCCAAGATGAAAATACACAAGAAGAAGCAAACCCTAAGGTAATGGAACAAGCACCGTTCTTAGGGATTGATCAACTCATAAAATGCAAGAAAGAGATTTTGGGAAGGGAAAAAGATGTGGGGAGGATATTTAAACCATCCAATGACCCACCTATGCTAAGCTTGGACAATTCCCAACCCAAATTGTTTCCTTGGAGGCCAAAAGTAAGATCATTGGACCCTCCAACAAAGATTCCACCCCGGCAAGTAGATTTTTGGTTTAAAGGAAGTAGCTAGGTTGCATGATCATTGTCCTAGTGTTAGACTCACCAAACGTGGAAGGGAAATATGTATAAATATGCTGTGACCATCGGGTATTTGTACCCCTCCACTCCTAGGGTTAAATACTCATTTGTACTTCAACCCTAGTTTGAGAAAATCACTTCATCCATTGCAATCGTAGGGGGAATCTTTGGCGGTAGACATACCGTATCCAATACCCATACCGGATTAGGGGTCAATTGGCATGACCATCGGGTTGGCCTAGTCTAGGGTTTTCTCGGTCCAACTAGCCAGTTGCATGTTAGTCCAAGCATCCTACTCACTTTAGTAGCCCCTAAGGGAATCCTCATCCGTGACCACTCCTAACCCTATCTTATCCCGTACCTTGTCCTTATCAATTTGCATTAATTAATTATTTGTTTAGTTCCTTTGCATTCAATTTACTCTCTTAAATCCTGTCGGTTGTACAACATTATAAAAAAGAAGTAAGGGTAGCTTCTCGGGCCCCAGGGAATATTGTAGCACCCCTGAATTTTTGTGTAAGTTGATGCAGTGGAGTGCTATAGTAAAATGCTACAGTACTCTGATACATTACTGCTATAGTGCTACTACTACAGGCTGTATGCGGTCAATCATGCGCCCGTATGGATCTCCAGACTTAGCATTTTAGCCAAAGTTCTCGTGCTATAGTGCTGCTATAGTCTGGCTTGAAAATGGTCTTTTCCTGCCAATTTCTTCTAAAAATCTCTTTGATGAGCTCCCCATGGTAACTTCTGTGCTTGTAACACGAAATAAACCAATTTAGACCGAAAATGGGCATCCACACATATAAAAAATCTCGATAAATACGCAAACATACATAAGTAATACGTACAGTTACGCGTTTATCAGTTAGACCGCACACATCTCATTCGGTGCATTTGGGAAAAGCCACAGGTTCACTCAAGATCAGTTAGGAGTGTATATGGGATTCTACACTGTTGCCTACACACAAAAGCCGGAATTCAAGAATTTAGGCAAGGATTTCCTGTATCCTATGACCGGTGCCGCCTACTGGAACACCATTGCCACCAGTTCGCGAACCAAGAAGGCCTCCTTGCTAAAGGACGCAGCCCATAGGTATATCCATGCCCTATTGACACGTGGCATAGGGGGTCGACTGGATTCCACCGGGGTGGTATCACGCATACACCTACTGATGTTGTACAGTATCATGCAGCGGTACCCCCTTCATATGGGCCACTTGGTTGCTAATGTTCTTGCTCATCAGGGAAAATTTGTTCGCCTTGGAGCCATTTACGCCGGACCTTACATTACGAGTAATTGTAGATACTAGAGAGGGCCCACAAAGACCTGGCTGCCTCAGTGAGCCGTATTGAGACCACCACTAGCGACATTTTAGCGTTTTGCGTAGTTCCTCATCGTCTATCGGCACCACCTCTGCGGTCACCACCTATGCAGAACCATCATTTCCATTGGGCCCCTAGACTCGCACAGCATGATTGCTGCTTTATTTCGTTACTGTTATTTCTATTTTGGTTGCATTTCCTATTCTATGTTGTACTGTGTACTTTTGAGTTAGTCATGGCTTCACCCTTGCTAAACTTTTTCTGTTTGTTCTGAGATTTTTGTGTACTTGCTCTCTTCTGCTATTTTGATTTCTGGAGTTATGATCTGCGTTTTTTGTACTTTCAGGATGATTGTCACAGAGTTTCACACTCCATGCCATCGTTGCACTGTTTGACTCCAACACTAGCGGATCATGTCACATACTTCATCAACAGTTTGGGGAAGTTTCTTTTACTCCATTTTCTTGTACTTAGTATGTTTGTCGCACCTTGGTCTGCTGACTTATGTACATTGGGGACAATGTACAACTTTAGGTGTGGGGATGGATTTTTTAGTACCTTTTATCATTGCATGTTTTGATTACCCATGATAGCTATGATTTCTCTGTTTAGAACTTCCTGGCGTGACAGAATGATAATTGTGAGTTTTACATTACCTATGCGTGAATGTAGTTCTGTTTCACCTTTAGTGCACCCCCATACCTGTACATGATCACTTCCACCTTGTACACTCCAACCAACCCATCATAATGATTTTGCATTAGACTGTTAAATTCTATTTTTAATACTCTTTTAAAAGCTTTTGTGTTCCTTCATTTTTTTTTTCTTTAGCCTAAAGTGAACTATTGTAGTGGGTGTAACCAGGGGATATGAGATATAGTCTATACATAATAAAAAAGAGAAAAAGAGAGTCTATGACAGTATTCCTCTGTTAGTATAGCATGAATGCGTCTATGTAGACTGTAATCAAATAGGATTGGTGGCTCTTGTGCCTGGCCAGCATGTGCATCCGGCTGAAAGATTTTTGTGAACTCTATGTTAGTCGGAGACTCAAAAAAAAAAAAAAAAGAT
Source organism: Dioscorea alata (assembly GCA_020875875.1). Taxonomy (NCBI): domain Eukaryota; kingdom Viridiplantae; phylum Streptophyta; class Magnoliopsida; order Dioscoreales; family Dioscoreaceae; genus Dioscorea; species Dioscorea alata. The sequence goes on along the minus strand of CM037013.1, from coordinate 9,841,532 downwards.
TTCATTGTGTGTGGGGTGATGGGGCATCCTGGTACTCACTGTGTAGTCACTTAGGAGCTAAAGTTTTATCTAGGAACCGAAGGAATCTTAACTGAGTATTGAGGGTGCATTTAACACTTTAATGCTGATTTCATTGTGTGTGGGGTGATGGGGCATCCTGGGGTAACCCAGGTTGTGGAGGTCAAGGTGGGAGTTAGCACACACTCACGGGGCACTCTAGGAGAAATTGAGCTAGTATTACTTGACTATTCATTGAGCAACTCATTTCTTGATTTTTGGCTAGTGTGCTTGTGGAGTTCTTTACTTTTGAGCTTGAGGTCGTACATTTAGCCGTTTATCTTCTTGCCCCTGTTCTTCATGTTTGTTTGCTTGGGGACAAGCAAATGTTTAGGTGTGGGGATAAACGTCTAAATGTACATATTTTATACGTATGCATGGACATAGTTTTCATATTTTGTTAATGAATTCATGCCCTTTTAGGTCTAAATTGGTTTATTTTGTGTTTCAGGTGCAAAAGAAGCCTAGGAGAGCTCAATGACCCAATTTGAGAAGAAATCTACGCCGAAATCGTCGTTTTAGGGTCCCAGGCACTGTAGCAACATTGTAGTAGCATGAAGGACACACATTTGAGGAATTTTCTAAGTCTGGAAACCCTCACGGGCAAGCTCACGGCCGTAAGGTCAACCGTCAGCAATTCAGAGGCAGACAATACTTTAGCAGTGACACTGTAGCAATACTGTAGCAATTTTACAACTTTGCGGATTCTTACGACTCACATTACAGGATACCTCACGGGCAATATATAGACCGTGAGCTCACCTGTGAAGAGGCATGAATTCACCCTTTTTATGGTAATTCTAGGGGTTCCTTGGGGTATCTAGACTCTTCTTCTTGGAGCCTCTCACCACCATCTGAAATCTGAGGTGGAAGAAGCTTTTGGAGGGCAATTTTGTGGAGAATTTGGCGAGGAGAGCAAGTTTATGGGAAGGATCTCCAAGCTAGAGCTTGCATTTGGAGGTTGAAGCCAAGGGAAGCCACCCCTACAAGTGGCGTTCTTAGAACTTCTCCGGCCTTCACCTTTGAGGGAGTCTTTCTCATGTTTTCTTTGGTTGTTTTCATGGACTTTGTGTTGTATTTCTTGATCATGAGCAACTAAACCCCAAGGTCACCGTATGTAGGTGAACCTTGGGGATGAACTTGTGATGTTTTGAATTATTTTGTGCTAATTAATGTTTGTGGCTTGTTTGTGATCCATTGTTTGGTGTTTTTACATGCTTGATATGTATGAGAACTCTATGTATCAAAAGACTTAGGAAATGCTAGGTTGCATGATCATTGCCCTAGTGTTAGACTCACCAAACGTGGAAGGGAAATACGTATAAATACGCCGTGACCATCGGGTATTTGTACCCCTCCATTCCTAGGGTTAAATACTCATTTGTACTTCAACCCTAGTTTTTGAAAATCACTTCATCCATTGCAATCGTAGGGGGAATCTTTGGCGGCAGACATACCGTATCCAATACCCGTACCGGATTAGGGGTCAATTGGCATAACCATCGGGTTGGCCCAGTCTAGGGTTTTCTCGGTCCAACTAGCCAGTTGCATGTTAGTCTAAGCATCCTACTCACTTTAGTAGCCCCTAAGGGAATCCTCATCCGTGACCACTCCTAGCCCTATCTTATCCCGTACCTTGTCCTCATCAATTTGCATTAATTAATTATTTGTTTAGTTCCTTTGCATTCAATTTACTCTCTTAAATCCTGTCTGTTGAGCAACATTGTAAAAAGAAAGTAAGGGTAGCTTCTCGGGCCCCAGGGAATACTGTAGCATCCCCGAATTTTTGTGTAAGTTGATGCAGTGGAGTGCTACAGTAAAATGCTATATTAACTCTGCTATGTTACTGCTACAGTGCTACTGCTACAGGCTGTATGCGGTCAGTCATGCGCCCGTATGGGTGCCTGTATGGATCTCCAGACTTAGCGTTTTAACCAAAGTTCTCGTGCTACAGTGCTGCTACAGTCTGGCTTGAAAATGGTCTTTTCCTGCCAATTTCTTCTAAAATCTCTTTGACGAGCTCCCCATGGTAACTTCTGTGCCTGTAACACGAAATAAACCAATTTAGACCGAAAATGGGCATCCACACATAAAAAATCTCTATAAATACGCAAATATACATAAGTAATACGTACAGTTACGCGTTTATCAGTTAGCCCGCACACATCTTATTTCGTGCATTTGGGAAAAGCTACAGGTTCACTCAAGATCAGTTAGGTGTGTATATGGGATTCTACACTGTTGCCTACACACAAAAGCCGGAATTCAAGAATTTAGGCAATGATTTCCTGTATCCTATGACCGGTGCCGCCTACTGGAACACCATTGACACAAGTTCGCGAACCAAGAAGGCCTCCTTGTTAAAGGACCCAGCCCACAGGTATATCTATGCCCTATTGACACGTGGCAAAGGGGGTCGACTGGATTCCACCGGGGTGGTATCACGCACACACCTACTGATGTTGTACAGTATCATGCAGCGGTACCCCCTTCATATGGGCCACTTGGTTGCTAAAGTTCTTGCTCATCAGGGAAAATTTGTTTACCTTGGAGCCATTTACGCCGGACCATACATTACTCGCATGATTAAAGACATGAAGCTCATTGACAGGACCCAAGGCATGATAGTTGTTGGTACAGTTGCTCCACTTGGGATGCAGACCCTGGTTTGTATTGGTATAGTTGAGAGGCGTGGTAGTACCCACAGACTTGTGCGACGCCAAAGTGACCCCGGCCCATCTTATGGCACCGAGTCTGATTCTCAGTCCGAGTCAGAGCCAGACTGTGATGCTGCACCCAGGGAGCGTCGACCTCCACTTGAGGAGAGATTTGACACATTTCGTTCTGAGGTCTACGAGCAATTGCAGATACTAGAGAGGGCCCACAGAGACCTGGCTGCCTCAGTGAGCCATATTTAGACCACCACTGCCGACATTTTAGCGTTTTGCGTAGTTCCTCATCGTCTGTCGGCACCACCTCTGCGGTCACCACCTACGCAGCACCATCATTTCCATTGGGCCCCTAGACTCGCACAGCATGATTGCTGCTTTATTTTGTTACTGTTATTTCTATTTTGGTTGCATTTCCTATTCTATGTTGTACTGTGTACTTTTGAGTTAGTCAGGGCTTCACCCCTGCTAAACTTTTTCTGTTTGTTCTGAGATTTTTGTGTACTTGCTCTCTTCTGCTATTTTGATTTCTGGAGTTGTGATCTGTGTTTTTTGTACTTTCAAGATGATTGTCACAGAGTTTCACACTCCATGCAATCGTTGCACTGTTTGACCCCAACACTAGCGGATCATGTCACATACTTCATCAACAGTTTAGGGAAGATTCTTTTACTCCATTTTCTTGTACTTAGGATGTTTGTCCCATCTTGGTCTGCTGACTTATGTACATTGGGGACAATGTACAGCTTTAGGTGTGGGGATGGATTTTTGGAGTATCTTTTATCATTGCATGTTTTGATTACCCATGATAGCTATGATTTCTCTGTTTAGAACTTCCTGGCGTGACAGAATGATAATTGTGAGCTGTACATTACCTATGCTTGAATGTAGTTCTGTTTCACCTTTAGTGCATGACACGACCCCTTGCGTGTATCCCACAAGTGCACGGGTTTGTCAAAGTAATAAAAGTTACCCCGGTGAGAGGGTAGTCGAATCCACAGGGAATAGGAAGTTAGAATACGAGATTTCACTATTAAAACTATGCGAAGTATGGAAAAGTGATTAATTGATTCGATGAGTGAATTATGGAAATAATTATACTAAAAGATGAGAAATTAAATATAAAGATGGAAGATGAGAGAGTGCAAGTAAAAGAAAATAGAGAGGACTAGTAATGAATGAAATAGGGCATCCGGACAAGCTACCTCTAGGGTCTATGCTTCTAGTGCAGGACTATGCTATTATACTTTCCTATTGATGTTTAATCGAGTCGAGGATATCCTAAGACTCACAGTCCCAAACCTAAGGACAACCGTGACTAACCCCAACACTATGCCTCGGTATTAGGATTCACGTCACCCTTCACTCTATCGCTCGCACGACTAAGCCCCAGGGGAGTATATCTACCTAAAACTCACACTACGTGGGATTGCTTTAATTTCTAGAGATTCCTAATGGTGAAACCTGTTTCTATGTGTAGTTCTAACCCTTTGGTCCAGGTGGAAGAACCCTAGTCTAGATTAAGCCCCAATGCATAGGATTCACTTCAACCCTTCACTCTGTTACTTGCGTAACTAAGCCCCAGGAGAGTTTATCTGCCTAGCACTTCACTCTATTTCGACCGCTATGAAATCAAGGAAACGGAGGTTGGGAGAAACCATGTCGGACGGGAAAGGGGTACATCGCTACCTCACAACTCTCCCTCTCAACCATCTTCAATCTTAAGTAGTCTAACCCTAAGGAGTTGTCACACCTCCAAAAGGCAACCTAAATTGTTCTCAATCCTAGTGTCATATCTAAGAGAAAACATTAACAAGATGAAATTAAGATTGAAACTCAATTTTATTCATCAATAATAGAAAAGCATAATAACAATGTCAAAGAAACATAAGAACCCTAGAGTTTACATGTCCGAATACCCTTAAGGGGTTTAGCTCCTCATGGAGCTATACATGTTCATCAATGTATGAAATAAAGCACAAAATAAGGACATCAATGAAAACCCCCTTGCGTATGGTGTGGCCGTGGTCTTGTGCGGCCGTCGAAGGTCGATGACGATGCCGATGACACGCGCTAAACCTCCACAAAATCCTCTCCGAAACCCTAGCTGCACTCCCCAAGTTGAAGAGAAAGATAGGTCAAAAGATACCCCAAAAGGTCTCCAAAATCGCCTTTTATAATGTTGAATTGCGGCTTTAAAATTTGACTTATCGGGGGCTTCACACGGCCGTGTGGAATTAACACATGGGCGTGTGAAGTTTCTGTCTGCTGAAAAACTTATTCACACGGCCGTGTGTTAATTCCACACGCCCATGTGAATTCTCTGGAATTTTGAATTACGGCCGAAAGTGAACAGTAACAAGCTACAGTGTTTTGCTTCAAGTCTCCTTATTGGTGAAGTTCTCCTAAGCCACACGAGTTAGACTTGTTGTGAATGTGACTGCCTTTGTGCCCCTCCAAAAGAGGTTGGCACATACTCACAAGTCCAAGCTCGTGCCTTGTTCCGTGCTTGGTCCGAAAACTTCCCAACATCGGCGAACACGACCTAATTTCGTTCTTCTTTTCTAATTTAGCTCCACAAACCTTCAATGCACAAGAATACACAAATGTACACCATTTAGTGATAAAAACTGATAAAAGATATGCTCAATGTAAGATAATAACGCTTCGCGGTACTATAACACAAGCACTTATCAAATCCCCCCACACTTAAGCTTTTGCTTGTCCTCAAGCAAAATAGAACGTGAAAGTACTTGGAAAGAATAATTGAAAGTGCTCGGCCTTAGGTTCACCAAAAGTATGCAAAAGAATCATTCTACAAGTAAGGGGAAATCAAAACATTGCATAAGGTTATCATTGCTCTAGCTAAAAACTCAAATAAAAAAGGATAAAAACTCGAAAATGTGTTAGTGTGTGTGATTTCACTCAAGAGAACCAACGAGTACTCCTCAAACTTTTGTTAGAAAGGACTTATTTATATACAAAAACAAAACTAAAGAGAGAAGGAAGTAGTAGCTTCACACATCCTTGAAGGTAGCCCTTTCCTAGGCGGCCGCCAAAGGTGGCTTTCACACTTTCGAGGAGGTAACTCTTTCTACCGGGGTAGTAGCTTTCACGCATCCCATGAGATAGCTCTTTCTCTCATTAGGGCATAACTTGTATCCGACTTATGAGAGTAGCTACATACTTCATAGGTGGTAGCTCTTTCCACCCCAAATGCATACATAAAAGAAAGCAACTATTCACAAACTCATATTTTTCTCCTCTCTTTTTTTTTTCATTTTCATATTTTTCTCTCCTTATATATGAATTTTCCAAAGTAAAACTAAGAACAATGATAAACTTGTCCTTAAAAACTTCAAGATTGAGTTTCCAAAAGATTCCAAGAGTAAGTTGTGCAATATAAGGTAATCGAGCAAAAATTCCCTAAAAATTCAATTAGAAACTAGAGCATGATAGGACACAATGTTAAACATTCTCCTAAACTCTAAGAATACAACCGTTGCAACTAAGGTGAACCGCCATAGGCTACATTAGCATAAGCAATTGAACGCACAAGTAAAAGTGTGTGCAATGTGAACTCCCCCCCACACTTAAGATGTACATTGTCCCCAATGTACGCATGCAAGAACAATTATAAGTAGCAAATAAAAACAAATAGTGTGGAAGTGGGCAATTGAAACATTACTCCCCTGAACTCCAAGTGTTGCGTTTGATGGAGCTAGGTCATTGAGAGTTGAGTCTCAATGGTTTGTGAAGCACACACGGTCCTATGACCATGCCAATGATTGTTCCTCAAAATCCTTACATCCAAGACCATCTGCGCATACATACACAAGGGTTCAGTATAGCTCAATAAAACTCGAGTATATAAAATATGAAGCAATGAATACAACTCGAGATAAAAGAAAAGCAAAATAAAAGATAAACTCAGAAGGATAATCCTTTCTGAGTACTACAAGTCCAAAATAAAATAAAAAGTACAAAAAATGAAAATCAAAAGCAATAAAAACTAAAACTAAGACGCCTCGGCGTCGGTGTCCTGGATAGTGGCCTCTGGTGCTGCTGGAGGCTCTGGAGATGTAGGTGGATCTACTGATGCTGGAGGAGATGGTGGTGGAGGAGTGGATTCTCTGGGTCGGGCCACAGATGGTACTGACACGGCCTGCTCTAGAAGTCTCTGTATGATGTCAAGCCGTGCCATAGTCTCTGCGTGCTGTGCAACCTGTGCGGCCCTGATCTCGGCCTGTTCTGCCTGTAGCACGCCCACTGCGCTCTCAAGGCGCTCCAACCTGTCCCGGCCCCGAGAGGGCGAGAACATGCGCACCGGAGATGGCTCCGGCGCGGTGGGTGATGCCTGTGTCTCTGTATCTGCTGGTGCCGGGAGTAACTGTAATACTGGTCTCGTTCCTCCTGTCCTTGATTGTGGCTTGTTCATTATGTAGGTCTGATCATACTTTCGGGCCAGTCCTATTTGTCTCAACATCTCCAAACTGATAGGAGCAGGTATGACTGTCTTCTCTATTCCTCTGAGTGCCTCTCGAAGGCCCATCCCCTTCATAAGTCTTATAAGGTACGGTCCTGAAAATATCGTCCCAAGCCTAGGGTACTGACCCTGATGCCGCATATACTCTGCCAGAATGCAACCAAGATGAAGTGGCTCACTCTGCACCATAGAGTAGAGGTAGAGGAGCTCTTGCCGGCTTAGGACTACTGTACTATCACCCCGTCCATTTACTGATCGACTCAGTATAGCATGAATGTATCTATAAGTTGGTCGTGACAAACAAGGGGCCTTTGATATCCCCGATTCATATTATCCTTACCCGCACAACACTCTAAAAGCTCCTTGAGGGTTCAAACTCCCGGGGTAATCGGTTGGTAGACTTTCATACTCCTCTGTCTCAGTGAAAGCTCTATTATATAAACCCATATAAATGGAGAATTGTGGCACCGACATGCCGTAATCATGCCCAAGAGCCCTAAATTGTATGGTGTTGTTCCTTTTTAACCCTTGATGTGATTTGTCGAACTCAAAAGATGCAAGTACCTCCAAGGTTAGTGAACGGTTAGCCGGATCCCTAATAGATAGTAAGTTCTTCCAACTTCCCACGGCTATAAGTTCCTCAATCTCATCTGCCATTTCGTTCCCCCATTCGGCTGTCCTCAAATTGCTTAAATCAATATATCTCGATTGTCCAAATTTGAGTTTCTCTAATCTTTTGTATCTAATCCGATGCTCACTTGTGGCAAAGGACAATTGTTCTACCAAGGGCTCGAGGGGCCTCTTACCAGTCACCATCTTCTGTCCCGATGTTTTTCCTGCATAAGAAGTAGAAACAGATCAAGTCATTGCTGAATATTCATTGTGCAGTAATCCACAGGGCCGTGTGGATCATCGGGGTACTGAGGGCACTCGACCGTGAGATAAAAAATCTCATGCAAAACATTCGCAAATGCCTCGATATGGGTAGTAACCTATCCAAGTCGTAATTTCGCAAACAAAACTTGTGAAAACAGCTTGATTGAACTTATAAAATCAGATTAACGAAGTGAAAAATGCTTGAGATTTTTTACCAATGATGAATAAATCGAAAAGACTTTCAAATACGGCCTGGAACTCTTCAAAACTAGTAAGAAATGATGGTGAAAGAGTTGAGGATAGAAAGGGAAACGATCCTCAGAGCTTACAGAGAGTTATAAATGAGAGGGCATCAGAAATAAGAAGAAAACTTTCGGCCCTACTTGGTTTTGCACAACCACACGGCCGTGTGGATGGATCCCCACGGCCGTGTGCCTCTAGTAAGCAGGTTCACAGGGGCCAGTACACGGCACTGTGTGCTCTCAGGAAACTTGGGGATTCTTCTGAAAACCTCACACCGGCGTGTAACAATTCCACACGCCTGTGTGCCCAAGAAAAAATCAGACACAGGGGCACCCCACACGCCCCTGTGGTCTCTTTGCTCGCCCGAGAATTTCTAAGAATTAGCACACGGCGGTGTGAACAACCCACACGGCCGTGTGCCTTAGCACTGAACTTCTCACAGGGACTCCCACACGACCCTGTGGATTCTCGGGAAGAAAGGGATTTCCTGCAGAATTAGCACACGGCCGTGTGAACAACCCACATGGCCGTGTGCCTTGGCACAGTGTCACTCACAGGGGCACTCACACGACCCTGTTTACTCTTTGGAAAAGAGTTTAAGTTCTGCGAATTTCCACACGGCCGTGTGGAATTTCCACACGGCCGTGTGCCCCTTCTGAGGTTGTTCACAGGGGCATAGACACGCTCCTGTGCCCTCACTGGTTGAGCTCTAATTGGTAACACACGGCCGTGTGTTTTCTCTGGTTTACTTAGAAAAATTCACACACTCTTCTAAAAATTAAGAAACTCTTTTAAACCACTTAGAGCCTGTACAAATCATAAAAACACGACCAGAGACCATTGAAAACACACTCAACCGACTTAAACTTCGTCAATTAACATTAAGGCACACGAAAACATCAACAATCCACACTAAAAATCACAACACATGCATTAAAACTTCAGGACACCAAAACTAAGACTTTTATTCAACCTAAAACTAAACTAACTCCTAGAAAAACTGTAGAACCTTGGGTTGCCTCCCAAGAAGTGCTTGTTTAACGTCACTGAGCTTGACGTACCTGATCTTACCTTATGGTGGTTTGAGGAAGAATACCTCCTTGTCATCATCACCAACTTCACCACCAAAGTACGGTTTCAGCCGATGCCCATTCACTTTAAACTTACCCTTCTCCGGATGAGTAATCTCAACTGCCCCATGGGTTGATACGTGCGTGACTGTATATGGACCAAACCATCTTGATTTGAGTTTTCCGGGGAAGAGCCGTAAACGTGAGTTGAACAATAGCACTTTGTCACCCACTTTGAATTCCTTTGGTGGCTTAATGTGTTTGTCATGCCACCTTTTGATCTTCTCCTTATAGATTCTAGCATTCTCATACGCTTTCAATCTCCACTCATCATGCTCATTAAGATGGAGTAATCTTTGCTCACCGGCCTTTCTCAAATCAAAGTCATCGCCTTAATTTCCCAATACGCTTTGTGTTCGAGCTCCACCGGTAAGTGACATGATTTCCCATAAACCAAATTGTATGGTGTAGTTCCTATCGGAGTCTTGTATGCTGTTCGATGGGCCCAAAGTGTATCATCCAACCGTTCAGACCAATCCCGCTTTCCTTGCTCTACAGATTTTGTCAAAATTCTCTTGAGCTCTCTATTGGTCACCTCGACTTGTCCACTAGTTTGTGGATGGTACGGGGTTGCGAGGCGATGGTGTACTCCGTATCTTTTCAACACCTTTTCCAGTTGGAAGTTGCAGAAATGTGTTCCTCGATCACTAATGATAACTCATGGGGTACCAAACCGAGCAAACAACCTTTTCAAAAATTTTACCACTGTCCTCGCATCATTTGTTGGCAATGCTTGAGCTTCGACCCATTTGGAGACATAATCGATTGCTACCAATATGTATTGGTTCCCATTGGACTTCGGAAACGGCCCCATGAAATCAATGCCCCAAACATCGAAAACCTCGCAGAACTGCTTCGGATTCTGAGGCATCTCGTCTCGTCGTGACAAATTTTCTGCCCTTTGGCAACTATCACATCGAAGAACAAATTGGTGTGCATCTTGGAATAGAGTCGGGCAATAGAACCCTGCGGCCAAGATCTTTTCTGCAGTTCTACTTGATGCATAATGGCCTCCAACCGGTCCGGAATGACAATGAGCAATAATATCCCATCCTTCCTGCCTTGATACACATCTCCTAACCACATGGTCTGCACAAATGCGAAAAAGAAATGGATCATCCCAGAAGTAATGCTTCAGATCACTAAAGAATTTCTTTTTTTGTTGGAGTGTAAGTCCTTGTTTGAGCACCTTCCCGCATAAGTAATTTGCAAAATCTGCGAACCATGGGGCATCACCTGATGATAAGTCTAAATCCGTGATTGAGTATAGATGTTCTTCCGGAAAAGAATCATTGATTTTCCTACTCGATGGCTCTTGTCCGACACTATCCTCTAACCGAGATAAATGGTATGCCACCACATTTTCAGTCCCTTTCTTGTCCTTAATCTCCATATCAAACTCTTGCAATAACAATATCCACCTAATTAACCTTGGCTTTATATCGGCTTTGTTCATGAGGTAACGGAGAGCTGAATGGTCTGTATAAACAGTGACTCTCGAGAAGATAAGATATGGCCTGAATTTGTCTAGAGCAAACACAACTGCTAATAACTCCTTCTCTGTGGTGGTGTAATTCTCTTGTACACCCGTGAGGGTCTTGCTAGCATAATAGAAAATGTTTACCCGTTCTTTGCCCCAACACCGCTCCCATAGCATAGTCACTTGCATCACACATGAGCTCAAACGACTCATTCCAATTGGGCGTGATCAAAATTAGAGCTTGAACCAGTTTTTCTTTTAACATATTGAAAGCCACCATACATGCTTCCCCAAAGTCAAACGGAGCATCTTTTTCAAGGAGTTGTGTGATTTTTGAAAAATCCTTGATAAACCGTCTATAAAACCCCGCATGATCCAAGAAACTCCGAATCCCTTTTACATTTGTTGGTGAGGGAAGCTTGTCTATAACTTCAATCTTGGCTTTGTCCACCTCCAAACCCTTCCGAGAGATCTTGTGCCCTAGAACAATACCCTCTTGCACCATGAAATGACACTTTCCCCAATTAAGAACAAGGTTTGTTTCTTCACACCTCATTAGTACTCTCTCCAAATTTTTCAAACACAGATCAAATGAGTCACCAAACACTGAAAAGTCATCCATGAACACCTCCATTATATCCTCTAAAAGGTCATCAAAAATAGCAGTCATGCACCGTTGGAACGTTGCAGGTGCGTTACACAGTCCAAATGGCATTCGTCTATATGCAAATGTTCCGTAGGGGCAAGTGAAGGTAGTCTTCTCTTGATCTTCTGGGGCTATAGGAATCTGGAAATACCCTGACATTCCGTCTAGGAAGCAATAGAACTGATGCCCGGCTAGTCGCTCTAACATCTGATCAATAAAAGGCAATGGGAAATGGTTCTTCCGGGTCGCATCGTTCAACCTCCTGTAATCAATGCACACCCTCCAACCTGTGACTGTTCTAGTTGGAATGAGCTCATTCTTTTCATTTTTAATCACCGTCATTCCTCCTTTCTTTGGGACCACTTGCGTTGGGCTCACCCAAGCGCTATCAGAGATGGGATACATAATCCCTGCATCCAACAGCTTCACCACCTCTGCCTTGACAACCTCCTTCATATTGGGATTTAGTCTCCTTTGAGGTTGAATCACCGACTTGAAATTATCCTCCATCAATATTTTATGTGTGCAAAACGAAGGATTGATTCCCTTCAAGTCTGAAATTTTCCAAGCAATGGCAGATTTGTGCTTCTTCAGCATACTCACTAACTTCTTCTTCTGATCCAGAGAGAGATCGGAAGCTATGATAATGGGGAGCCTCATTCCTTCTTCCAGATATGCATATTTCAAGTGTGTTGGCAGGGTTTTTAACTCCAAATCAGGTGGTTCTTCAATAGACGGCCGCAAACGGCTTTCCTTCAATCGATCAATCTCCTCAAACTGAAATGGTTCTTTTTCCTCAACACTTTCTGCATTATTCTGTGAAACCTGGCTGTTAAGATGATCTTGAGATTCCATTTTGACTCCTATCTCACATGCTTCCCTGGTTAAGTCTACTATCCCCACTAAAAAGACTTCTTGTCTCTGGTCTTGATAGTACGATTCAAATTGAGCAAGAACTCTCTCTAGATTTTCTTCAGCATCCTCCCCGGAAGAAGCTAAGGCTGATCTTTCAAATTCATCTAACACCTTATCCAATTCACAACCCATGAGCTGTTCTTCACAAAATTGATCAACATCGGTGTCTTCTTTTATGGAAGGAGTATTAACCGGTTGCCCATACTCAACGCAGTTTATAATCGACTGTGCTGCGAAAGTATGAAATTTCTGTTCCACTTCCCCCACTAATCCTGTAAGCGTGTCAAACATCTCAGTTGTATGAAACATCTCTTCTCTTCTGAAGCTGAAATCAAAATAACGTAAACCAATAAGAATGATTATAGATAAAGAAAGTATGAAATAGAATGCGAAGTGAATAGCTAAAATAGTGAAAAACAAATATCTAAAACGCCTATTCCTCGGCAATGGCGCCAAAAACTTGACACGACCCCTTGCGTGTATCCCGCAAGTGCACGGGTTTGTCAAAGTAATAAAAGTTACCCCAGTGAGAGGGTAGTCGAATCCACAGGGAATAGGGAGTTAGAATACGAGATTTCACTATTAAAACTATGCGAAGTACGGAAAAGTGATCAATTGATTCGATGAGTGAATTATGAAAACAATTATACTAAAAGATGAGAAATTAAATAGAAAGATGGAAGATGAGAGAGTGCAAGTAAAAGAGAATAGAGAGGACTAGTAATGAATGAAATAGGGCATCCGGACAAGCTACCTCTAGGGTTTATGCTTCTAGTGCAGGACTATGCTATTATACTTTCCTATTGATGTTTAATCGAGTCGAGGATATCCTAAGACTCACTGTCCCAAACCTAAGGACAACCGTGACTAACCCCAACACTATGCCCCGGTATTAGGATTCACGTCACCCTTCACCCTTCACTACATCAACCAACTGGGGAAGTCTCCTTGCTTCATCTCCTTATTTTTATTGCATACATATCACCATGTTCTGCTGATTCATGTACATTAGGGACAATGTACAATTCTAGGTGTGGGGATGGAGTGCTTTACTTTTATTTGCATGCTTGTTGTACTGATGATAGCAATGATGCCTAGTTTAGGACTTCCTAGCATGAAGGTTCGACAATTATGAGTTGTATTTCTTCACTATACCTACATGAGGTCCTGCTTTATCTTTAGTGCACCGACAGACTTTTGCACATTTACTTCCATCTCATACACTCCAACTAACCCATTGCAATGTTTTTTGCATCAAATTGCTAAAGTCTACTTTCAATGCCTTTTTAAGAGCCTTTGAGGTTCTGTGTTGTTCTTTGGCCTCAAGGGAGATTGTTTAACATGTTTTATACCAGGGGATACGAGATACATTGTATATATGTACTAAAAAAAAGTGGAGTCTATGACAGTATTCCTCTGCTAGTACAGCATGAATGCGTCTATGTGGACTGTAATCAAGTAGGATGGGTGGCTCTTGTGCCTGGCCAGCATGTGCATCCGTCTGAACGATTTTTGTGCAGTCTATGTTAGTCGGACTCAGAAAAAAAAAAGTGTGTATATATGTAGGTAAAGAATAAAGTATCTTGTTCGTGTCCCCTGGAACCTGTAGCATTACCACTTGAGAGCCAAAGTTCACTCAGGACCCGAAGGACTTTTAACTGGGTATTGAGGGTGTCTTTAACAGATTAATGCCGTTTTCATTGTATGTGGAGTGAATAGTATGGAGAATGAGGTTGGAAGTAAGCACACACTCACCAGTGCACTTTAGATGAAATAGGACCATCCATACCCAGTTGCCAACAGAACAACTCATTATCTGTCCTTCCTTCTGTCTGTGCTAGTGGGGTCTTCTACTGTTGAGCTTGAGGTCGTACAGTTAGTCGTTTATCTGTTGTTCCCCTGTTCTTCATGTCTGTTTGCTTGGAGACAAGCAAACGCTTAGGTGTGGGGATGTTTGATAAATGCCTAACTGTACGTATTATTTATGTATCTTCGCGTATTCTTCGAGTATTTTTATATGAGTGGATGCCCGTTTTCGGTCTAAATTGTTTTATTTCGTGTTACAGGCACTGAAGTTACCACAGGGAGCTCGTCATCGTTTTCGGTCTAAATTGTTTTAGAATTATTGCAGTAGGGGGGGCACTGTAGCATTTTACTGTAGCACTCACTGCAGCAACTTACACGAAACTCGGAGTGCTACAGTGCCGTATGTCGGCCCGTATGCCAGCCCGCATGATTTGCTGGAATTGAGTTTTAAAGGGAAAGTAGTTCATTTTTCAAAGGGAGGAGCCCTAGGTCTTGAGCAAACTTACCACCATCTTCAAATTTGAGCTAGGAGCTGCCGTCGAAGGCCATTTCCGGGGAGAGAACGACAAGGAGAGCGACATACGACGAGATCCACCTTCTTGATTCATAGTTGAGAGGAGAATCGACAAGGGAAGCCACCTATTTGGTGGCGTCTTTGGAACGTCATTCGGCCTCTATCTTTTGAGGGAGTGTTCTTGTCTTTGTATTTGGTTGTTTCTATGTACTATCTTGTGTATTTTGTATTCATGGGCAACTAAACCCCAAGGTCACCGGATGTAGGCGAACCTTGGGGGTGAACTTGTGTAGGATGCTTGCTTGACTTGATTTATGCATTTTGGGACTTGTTTGTGAACCTTGTTTGGTGTATTTGAATGTTTGGTATGCATGAGAACTCCGTGTATCAATGTTTAGAAAATGCTAGGAAGCATGACCATTGCCCTAGTATTAGGCTCACCAAGCTTGGTAGGGATACATGTATGAATACGCCGTGACCATCGGGTATTTGTACCCCTCCAATTGTTAGGGTTGACCTAGATTGTGTCTTCTCCCAAACTTGAGAAACCTTTTGCTCCCTTTGCAATCGTGTGAGGATTCGAGTGGAAGGAATTCCGTCTTCGATACTTGTACCCGATTAGGGACCAATTTCCGTGACCATCGGGTTGGTCTAACTTCAGGTTTCTCGGTCCAAACTACCCATTTTCATGCTAGTTAAGGCAAACCCCGCACTTTAGTAGCCCCCTTGGTAATCCTCATCCGTGACCCTCTCTTTGTATTGTTTTACCCCTCGTTTATTGCATCCACCTTAGAGCATTTCATTTGCATGTTAATCATCTCGTTAATTTCTTTTACACAACACTTGACTTGATCGGCCAAACAATCATACAAAGAGGAAGTAAGGGTAGATTCTCGGGCCCTTGGGAATACGACCCCCTCGCGCGTGCGTGAGGGGTATTACTTGACGACCCCGTGCACTTGCGGGTTGAGTCATCAGAGTTAGCACACACTCATGGGGCACTCTAGGAGAAATAGAGCTAGTATTACTTGACTATTCATTGAGCAACTCATTTCTTGATTTTTGTCTAGTGTGCTTGTGGAGTTCTTTACTTTTGAGCTTGAGGTCGTACATTTAGCCGTTTATCTTCTTACCCCTGTTCTTCATGTTTGTTTGCTTCGGGACAAGCAAATGCTTAGGTGTGGGGTTAAACGTCTAAATGTACGTATTTTATATGTATGCATGGACATAGTTTTCGTATTTTGTTAATGAATTCATGCCCTTTTAGGTCTAAATTGGTTTATTTTGTGTTTCAGGTGCAAAAGAAACCTAGGAGAGCTTAACGACCCAATTTGAGAAGAAATCTACGCCGAAATCGTCGTTTTAGGGTCCCAGGCACTGTAGCAACATTGTAGTAGCCTGAAGGACACACATTTGAGGAATTTTCTAAGTCTAGAAACCCTCACGGGCAAGCTCACGGCCGTAAGGTCAACCGTCAGCAATTCAGAGGCAGACAATACTTTAGCAGTGCCACTGTAGCAATACTGTAGCAATTTTACAACTTTGCGGATTCTTACGACTCACATTACAGGATACCTCCCGGGCAATATATGGACCGTGAGCTCACCTGTGAAGAGGCATGAATTCACCCTTTTTATGGTAATTCTAGGGGTTCCTTGGGGTATCTAGACTCTTCTTCTTGGAGCCTCTCACCACCATCTGAAATCTGAGGTGGAAGAAGCTTTTGGAGGGCAATTTTGTGTAGAGTTTGGCGAGGAGAGCAAGTTTATGGGAAGGATCTCCAAGCTAGAGCTTGCATTTGGAGGTTGAAGCCAAGGGAAGCCACCCCTACAAGTGGCGTTCTTAGAACTTCTCCGGCCTTCACCTTTGAGGGAGTCTTTCTCATGTTTTCTTTGGTTGTTTTCATGGACTTTGTGTTGTATTTCTTGATCATGAGCAACTAAACCCCAAGGTCACCGTATGTAGGTGAACCTTGGGGATGAACTTGTGATGTTTTGGATTATTTTGTGCTAATTAATGTTTGTGGCTTGTTTGTGATCCATTGTTTGGTGTTTTTACATGTTTGATATGTATGAGAACTCTATGTATCAAAAGACTTAGGAAATGCTAGGTTGCATGATCATTGCCCTAGTGTTAGACTCACCAAACGTGGATGGGAAATACGTATAAATACGCCGTGACCATCGGGTATTTGTACCCATCCATTCCTAGGGTTAAATACTCATTTGTACTTCAACCCTAATTTGAGAAAATCACTTCACCCATTGCAATCGTAGTGGGAATCTTTGGCGGTAGACATACCATATCCGATACCCATACCGGATTAGGGGTCAATTGGCATGACCATCGGGTTGGCCTAGTCTAGGGTTTTCTCGTTCCAACTAGCCAGTTGCATGTTAGTCCAAGCATCCTACTCACTTTAGTAGCCCCTAAGGGAATCCTCATCCGTGACCACTCCTAGCCCTATCTTATCCCGTACCTTGTCCTCATCAATTTGCATTAATTAATTATTTGTTTAGTTCCTTTGCATTCAATTTACTCTCTTAAATCCTGTCTGTTGAGCAACATTGTAAAAAGAAAGTAAGGGTAGCTTCTCGGGCCCCAGGGAATACGACCCTCTCATGTTCGCACGAGAGGTATTACTTGATGATCTGTGCGTTTGCGGGTTAGCAAACACATCATGCCTCCACCGCAAATGTGGCATGCTTGCATTGTCTTCACCCGAAACATGTCATGAATTCCCTCTTTAGAAGTGTGTACTCGCCATTGGCATTCTGGAGCAGCGCACCTTAACAAGCAATCTTTAAAATGGTCTTCATTCTGAAACCGTCGGCCTATTTGTAAAGTTAAATTATCATGTGCATCGGTACACCCGGCAACACCCAGCGCCCTAGAAGAATTATGTTGGGAGAGAAAAATATTGCCAGGGGTTTTATGCTGTCTGACAAGGACTCCCTGCTTTGAAAAAAAAAACCAGACATACACAGGAAACAAATATTATATACAAGAAAACAATTTTATACACATGAAACAAATATTATATATATGAAACAAATATTATACACATAAAACAAATATTATACACAGGAAGTAAATTTTCTACATGGTAAACTATAATAATACACATAAAGTAATACACAAAATTATTAACATTCAAAAGACAGAAATCTGGAAAACAACTACACGTATAACACAACTAATAAGTAATAAAAGTCGTTGTTTTATTACGATGGGATTAAGGGGGCCGAGTTTCCATCTGCAGAAACACGCACTTCCTCGATGATGATGCCCACAACGAATTTGTTGAAGCTATTGTATATATGACAAATGCATTGAAAATCCACGTCAAACTCAATTGGACAAAACATTTTGTATAAGTTAGGCGTTACGAACTTCACTCTCTCTTGAGAAACATCTAGGGACCAACGGGTATATATCTCACCCATGACTGACTCGCATGAACTTAATACGGTGAATTGTAGCACACGGCCTTCTTCTTTGAATCTTGCCACGGTAGAGTAAATTTCCATTGTTGAATCATGCCACAACTACAACAACAAAGACAATGACAACAACAATAAAAAAAAACAAGAAGGTCAATAACTAAATCCAGAAAAAGAACAAGCACAAGAAGAAGAAGAACAAAAAAAAAATTAAAAAGAAGAAGAAGGCCAATAACAAAAATAACAACAACAATTACGAGAATAAGAAGAAGATGAAGAAGTAGAACTTCTTCTTACACGTACAAATCTTCGCTTCAATCTACGGCAAAGGATAAAAACTTGAAGAATGACAAACAGTGCAAAAATGCCGGCAAGAATGAGAAGAAGAAGGAGTGAAATATCCTCTCCTTTCTGACAAAAAAAGCTTAATGGCCTTACTTACATTAAATGAAATTTGGAATGGATGGAAAAGCAACTTTTTGCTTTTTGAGTACATGAGCATTTTTGTAATTTCCACCCCCATTAACTGATGGAAGTAACACAGGGGATTAAATTGAATTATTTTTAAAAAAGAGGGATCTAATGGGTAATGAAAATGTCAAAGGGACTGCAATGGAAGTTTGAAACTTTCTAGGGACTTTGAGATAATTTCTGCTATTTATATTCATAGATACACCCTAACAAAAGTTTATAATTTTATTTTACAAATAAGATTTGCATATATGCACACCAGTAAAGTTAATAATTTCATATATGACCCTGCAAATGCATAAACTTATTATGGTGAACAACAATAATTTTACAAATATAAGCACATAAAAAAATTGGTATTTTAACCCCCATCAAAGTTATATATATATACCATCATCAAAATGCCTATTTACTTATATGATCCTTGGTATATATATTATGTGATTTTTATGGGATATATCCATAAATATGTACCTATACATAAGTAAATATTTATAAGGTTGTATTTGTATATAGAATTTTAGTAAGGAACGAAGGCAACCTAGTGGTTTCCTACCTTGTTTGTGATTGAGATCTTGAGTTCGAAATTTCTCAAGTACAATACAATAAAAATAAAAGTGTGCTTATCGTCAATTTGTCAGAAAAAAAATTGTTAGTAGTAGTGTATACGAAATATATAACTTTTATCTGGTTATGTATAGAAATATGATTTTTTTTTTTGTGGTGTCTATAAGGATACGTAGTTTTATTTGGTTGTGATTATAAATATTGATGCATATGCTCATATGAAAATTTATATTGTTACCATGGACGGAGTTACCCCCATGTCTTACAAAATCCCCCACATAATATAAGAATTATATAATAGTTTTATAAATTAAAAAAAAATCTTTATTATCAACACACCACTTTACAAAATCCCTTTATATAAGATAAAAAATTATAAAAGAAATCTATATTATCTACAATAAAAATTGTAAAATAAGAAAAACAATTCAAAAAATATAAGCTTATTTATTTGTAATAAAATCAAAATAAAAAGAATAAATAATTTAAAATAAAATAAGAGTATTATAATTAAAAAAACATATTTATAAAATTTTATTATTTAATCTCTTAACATTTAATAAAGGAAATTATTGTTTACCCCTCAGAAATTTTTAATCTTCCAAAGCAGCCCTTGCAAGTTTCGAATACCTCGGACAACTCTTCCGTTATTGTTTCACTCGCTTTTTGCCCCCTGTAGGACACCGGGCATTGTCAATGATGTGAAATTCCTTCTATGCCCTTGAAATTGGTAGGAAAAAACTGTCCAATCACATCATGTCAAACATTTTTGCATTATTTTTGCATTTGTTTTTTCAAACAAAGTTTGGAAGACTCATCACCTTGGATTGTTGGAGTTTTCAATTCCTCCCCATTTGGTCTGTTCGATTTGAGTTCTGCCAGTTAGCCAATAAGGTGAGAATTTCTTCCTTTAACTCACATTGATCATCCTGCGAGAGAGTAATAATTTATAAAAATGCAGGTTTATTATGGAGAGTTTTTGTGCTATTGCTAAATACAACGAGGAGGGATGAGTGCTAGTGTTCATGGTGCTAACTCTTTGGGAATCAGTATTAGTGGAGATATGTGAGCGATGAGGTCTGGATGTTTCTCGTGTCAGGGTGAAGTTTATCACACCTGATGGACATAAAACGGTTTGTCAGATAGAAAACGAGATTGACTTCCAATGTATGTGTTAGGTGTACTTCCTCTTCAAATGTGCTGTAGTCTATCTAGTGGTTGAGACAGATGATGTGCTATTGCTGTAGCCTACCGAAAATGATTTCTTCTATTTGTAAAGTTCTTCTCCTTTATGTTTTATGTTTACATAATCATAGAAGTTAATTATTGCTTAATTATCCTAGTTTCGGCTTAAAAACATATGTTTTCCCTTAAATAATCCAGTTTCTGCTTAAGCTATATGTTTCCGCATAAAACAAAGCAAAACCATAAGCTTTGCTTTGTTATTCATTTCCCATCCCAATTTTCATTTAAAGTTGTCTAGCTTCCCATTAAAGATATTATTTTCACATTTAAGTTATCTAGTTTATGTTTAAATTTGTGTTTCCACTTAAAATTTTGACGTTTTTTGCTTAAACTAAAGTGCTGGCAGGAATTTGGATTCTGCGAGCATGTCTGTTCCACCTCATGGCGACCCTAACAGTGTGTCATGCCTTCCTTCCTCGTCAGATTAATCTAAGGTGTTGTCGTTGAATATCGGACAACATGTTATAAGCGTTGAACATTTCAGAGATGCACTTCATAATTTTGCTATCAAACAGAATTTAGATTTCAAATTCATAAAGAATGAAAAACACTGAGTGACTATAGAATACGCTGCCGCTAGTTGTCCATGGCACCTTCATGCATCGAAGGAATATAATAAGAATACTTTCATAATCAAGAAAATGCACCCAACACACACTTGCAGTAGTAGAATTGGATCGGTGTCGCATCCGAAAGCTTCCCAAAAATGGGTAAGCGCACGAGTCATTCAGAAGCTCAAGAAGCAGCCCTTGTACATGCCCTTTGATATTCAGAAGGACATGTTATGGGAATATAGTGTCCACATTCCATACAAACAAGCTTGGTTAGGTAAAGAGTATGCCTGGGTGATCCTCGACTGTAGTGACATCTCCAGCTATGATTTGTTACTTTAGTACATGGATAAGGTGGTTGAGATGAACCTTGGCAGCATTGCGATTGTAGAAAGAGATGGTGAGTATTTTAAACATGCATTCTTTTCTTTCTGTATGTGTATTATTAGATTCAAGAGGGCTTGCAGGCCGCTGCTATTTCTCGATAGTATCCAGCTCCTTGGAAAGTATCGGGGTAGTCTATTGGGTGCCATAGGAATAGATGGAAACAATGGGTTTTTCCACGTTGCCTTCGGCATTGTAGACAACGAGACCGATGCCAATTAGGTGTGGTTCATTTCGAAGTTAGGTGATGATTTATACGATGAAGGAGATTATGAAAAGATAATTACATTTGTGTCGGACAGGTCTAAGGGCCTTGTGAACGCCATTGCAAAGGTCTTCCCTTCTTCCCCACATGCATACTGCCTCTGACACTTAGAGACCAATTTTATGAAAGCCAATGTTAGACATAGGAAGGCATTAAAGAAGGAATGCTGGACCATATACTTTCGTATTGCGTGGGTATCTATAGCTAACAAATTCGATGATACCATGAATCAACCCACATCACCTGAAACCTATCACTAGTTGATTCATAAATCAAATATGTCACAATGGCCAAATTATCTATTTAGAGGTGAACGTTGGGGCGTGATGTATTCAAATATCGCATAGTCATTTAATGCATGGATCAAAGAAGCTCGGCATTTATCGGTGACATAAATGGTCGACTCCATACGCTATTTGAATGTTGATTTTATTTAACGCTTAAAAATTGTTCTTATCCTTTAAACTTGCTTGTTTCTAATTAAATAATATCGTTTATGTTTAACTATAAAGGTAATCGCTTAATGTAGTTTGCTATCATTTAAAAATGTTTGTTTCCATTTAAATTTCAGTGTCTTAGCTTAACAGTGTTTTAGTATATGTGTTCTACATCATATAGGTTTAAGCTGATGAGCATGTTATACACCCGCTGTGAACAAGCGAACAAATCGCTACTTATGGCTCGATATACATTCGAAGGTAGAGCTACTTGTTGAGAAAAGCCAAAATATTTGTGTTGGATGTTGAGTCGATGATCGTTATGAAGTGATTGACCAATGCAGCAACTCCGTAGATCTATTGCGTAAAACTTGCTCATGTCGCAGATGGCAAGTTTATGGTATCCCATGCAAAAACGCTTGCACTGCAATAATGCAGAAAAACACCAATGTTTATCGATTTATTAACAGATACTTCACCATTGATAATCATAAATTAGCATATAAGGAAGCTATTTTCCTCATACAAGACCATGACAAGCCTACGAATGACAATTGAGAATTGTGTATACATCCGCCTGTCATGAGAAGACAACCTAGGTGTCCTAGACAGAAGAGGATTGAATCACAACCGTCTGGTTACAATCGTCGATCTTGCAATGAAACTGTCGCAGACTAGGCATAGTAAATAAACACAAATTTAAACAGAAACAATCTTATTTACTTGTCGTTCTTTATATTTTGGACTTGTAGCACTTATAAAGGATTTTCCTTCTAATTTTATCTTTTATTTTGCTTTTATTTGTCTCGATTTGTATTTCATGTCTATATCTTTATATATGATAAGTGCTCGTGTTATAATAATGCAAAGTGTTATTATCTTACAATGAGCATTACTTTCATCAGATTTTATCGCTAAATAGTGTGCATTTGTGTACTTTTGTGCATTGTAGGGTTGTGAACATAATTTGGAAAAAATGAATAAAGTTAGATATTGTTCACGGTTGTTGGGGAGTTTTTGGACCAAGTTAGATAGTGTGCATTTGTGTACTTTTGTGCACTGTAGCAAGTTACTGTTCATTGTCTGCCAAAATCAGCAAAACAAAGACTTCACACGGGCGTGTGGAAATTCCACACGGCCGTGTGAAATCTCGATTTCAGCGATTTAAAGCCGTGACTCAGCATTATAAAGCCTGTTTTGGAGACTTTTTCTCGATCTTTTTGCCTACCTTTTGACATAACTTCAGGAGGGTTGTGACTGGGTTTCGGAGAGGACTTTGTGGAGGTTTGGAGCGCGTCATCGGCAACGACGTCAACGTCCGGCGGCCGCACAAGACCACGGCCACACTCTACACAAGGGGGTTTTCATCTATGCTTTCAATTTGTATTCACTTTCATAGTTTGATGGATTTGTATAGCTCCATGAGGAGCTAAACCCCTTATTGGTATTCGGACTTGTAAACCCTAGGATGATTATGTCTCTTTGACATTGTTATTATGCTTTTCTTTATTGATGAATAAAATTGAGTTTCAATCTTAATTCATCTTGTATTTTTTTTCCCTTAGCCGTGACACTAGGGTTGAGAACAATCTAGGTTATCCTTTGGATTTGTGACAACTCCTATAGGGTTAGACTACTTAAGATTGAAGAGGGTCGGGAGGGTGAGTCGTGAGGTAGCGAAACGTCCCCTTTCTTCTCTGGTGTGATTCTCCCTACCTCCTTGTTCTATGAATTCTTTGCGGTCGAGATAGAGGTAGGTGCTAGGAGATAAACTCCCTTGGGGCTTAGTTGCACTAGCAACAGAGTGAAGGGTCATAGTGAATCCTAATACTAGGGTTTTATTGAGACTAGGGTTCTTTCACCTGGACCAAAGGGTTAGAGCTATACATAGGAATAGGGTTTATCACTAGGAATCCCTAGAACTTAAAGCAATCCCACGTAGTGTGAGGCTTAGGATGACGAACTCCCCTAGGGCTTAGGATGACGAACTCCCCTAGGGCTTAGTTGACAGGTCAACAAGAGTCAAGGGTCGTAGTAAAACCTAATGCCAGGGCATAATGTTGGGGTTAGTCACGGTTGACTTTAAGTTTGGGCCGTGTGTCTAAGGATATCCTCGACTCATTAATCATTAATTGAAGAGTATAACAGTATTGTCCTGCACTAGAAGCATAAGTCCTAGGTGTAGCTTGTCCGGGTACCCAACTTTACTCATTGATTGTGCTTCTCTATTTACTCTTACTTGCACTCTCTTAGCTTCCACACTTCTCTTTTATTTCTTGTTCTTTATAATTGCTTTTACACTCACTCATTGATTCTCTTCACACTCACTGTACACCGCATAGCTTAATAGTGAAGTCTTGTGTCTTAAAATCCCTATTCCCTGCGGATTCGACTACCCTCTCACCAGTGTACTATTATTACTGTGACAACCCGTGCACTTTCGGGCCCTGTCAATATACTCGAGTTTTATTTTGATTTTTCTTGAGCTACACTAAATCCCTTGTGTGTTGTGTGCAGATGGTCTTGGATGTAAGGAATGTGAGGAACAGGCATAGGCACGGTCATGGGACCGTGTGTGCTTCACAACTCATTGAGTCTCAACTCTCAATGAACCTAGCTTCATCAAACACAACACTTGGAGTTCAGGGAAGTAATGTTTCAATTGCCCACTTCCACACTAATTGTTTTTCATTTCTATTCTACTTATTATGCTTGTATGTGTACATTGGGGACAATGTACATCTTAAGTGTGTTGAGGGGGGGGGGATGGGGGAGTTCACTTTGGACACACTTTTACTTGTGCGTTCAATTGTTTATGCTCATGTAGCCCTGCGACGTTTCACCTTAGTTGGAACGGTTGTATTCTAAGAGTTTAGGAGAAATTTTAAATTGTATCCCATCATGTTCTAGTTTTACTTGAATTTTAGGGAATTTTTGCTCGATTATCTCTTATTGCACTACTCATTCTTGAAATCATTTGGAAACTCAAGCTCGAAGTTTTAAGTACTAGTTTAGCATTGTTTTAGTGAGTTTTTAGTTTTTGTATTGCTGGAAAAAAAAACTTGTGAGCTTGTGAATATTTGTTTAGCTTTTATTTGTTGCATTTGGGGTGGAAATAGCTACCTCCTATGAAGTATGTAGCTACTCTCATAAGTCAGATACAAGTTATGCCCTAATGAGAGAAAGAACTATCTCATGGGAAGCGTGAAAGCTACTACACTGGTAGAAAGAGCTACCTCCTCGAAAGTGTGAAAACCACCTTTGGCGGCTGCCTAGGAAAGGGCTACCTTAGAGGATGTGTGAAGCTACTACCTACCTACTTTGTGTACATAAATAAGTCCTTGTAACAAGAGTTTAAGGAGTACTCTTTGGGTTCTCTTGAGTGAATTCGCACATACTTACGCATTTCAAGTTGTTGTCCTTTTTTATTCAAGTTTTTAGCTAGAGCAATGGTAACATTATGCAATATTTTGATTTCCCTTTACTTGTAGAATGCTTCTTTTGCATACTTTTGGTAAACCTAAGGCTGATCACTTTCAATTGTTCTTCCCAAGTACTTTCATGTTTTATTTTTTCTTGAGGACAAGCAAAAGCTTAAGTGTGGGGAAGTTTGATAAGTGCTCGTGTTATAGTAATACGAAGTGTTATTATCTTACAATAAGCATTACTTTTATCAGATTTTATCACTAAATAGTATGCATTTGTGTGCTTTTGTGCATTGTAGGGTTGTGAACCTAATTTAGAGAAAAGGAGCAAAGTTAGATCGTGCTCACCGTTGTTGGGGAGTTTTCGGACCGAGCAAGGAACAAGGCATGAGCCTAGACTTGTGTGTGCCAATAAGGAGAATTGAAGCAATCGGCACGATCTACCATTGATTGTGTGCCCAATTCAATGGCCTCAATGAAGAACAATGAATTCGGGAGCGTTTCAACAAGAGCACTGTAGGGAAAATGCTGTAGCAAGTTACTGTTCACTATCTACCGAAAATCAGCAAAACAGAGACTTCACGCGGGCGTGTGGAAATTCCACATGGCCATGTGAAATCCCAATTTCAGCGATCTAAAGCCACGACTCAACATTATAAAAACCCATTTTGGAGACTTTTTATGGATCTTTTTGCCTACCTTTTGACCTAACTTCTGGAGAGTTGCAGCTAGGGTTTCGGAGAGGACTTTGTGGAGGTTTAGAGCGCATCATCGGCATCGACATCGACATCCGACGGCCGCACAAGACTACGGCCACACTCTACACAAAGGGGTTTTCATCTATGCTTCTGTCTATGGATTTGTATAGCTCCATGAGGAGCTAACCCCCTTATGGGTATTTGGACTTGTAAACCCTAGGATGATTATGTTTCTATGACATTCTTATTATGTTTTTCTTTATTGATGAATAAAATTGAGTTTCAATCTTAATTGCATCTTGTATTGTTTTCCCTTAGCCGTGACACTAGGGTTGAGAATAATCTAGGTTATCCTTTGGAGGTGTGATAACTCATATAAGGTTAGACTACTTAAGATTGGAGAGGGTCGAGAGGGTGAGTTGTGAGGTAGCGAAACGTCCCCTTTCTCCTCCGGTGTGATTCTCCCTACCTCCGTGTTCCATGAATTCTTAGCGGCCGAAATAGAGTGAAGTACTAGGAGATGAACTCTCCTGGGGCTTAGTTGCGCGAGCAACAGAGTGAATGGTTGTAGTGAAACCTAGTGATGGGGCTTAATTTAGACTAGGGTATTTTCACCTGGACCAAAGCGTTAGAGCTATATATAGGAACAGGGTTTATCACTAAGAATCCCTAGAACTTAAAGCAATTCCATAAAGTGTGAGGCTTAGGAAGATGAACTCCCCTAGGGCTTAGTTGACAGGTTAACAAGAGTCAAGGGTCGTAGTGAAACCTAATGGCGAGGCATAGTATTGGGGTTAGTTACGGTTGACCTTAGGTTTGGGACCGTGTGTTTAAGGATATCCTTGACTCATTAATCATCAATTGAAGAGTATAATAGCATTGTCCTGCAATAGAAGCATAAGTCCTAGGGGTAGCTTGTCCGGGTACCCAACTTTACTCATTAATTGTCCTTCTCTATTTACTCTTACTTGCACTCTCTTACCTTCCATACTTCTCTTTTATTTCTTGTTTCTTTAAAATTATTTTTTGCACTCACACATTGACTCTATTCTCACTCTTCGTACATCGTATTAGCTAAATAGTGAAGTATTGTGTCTTAAATCCCTATTCCCTATGGATTCACTACCCTCTCACTGTGGTACTATTGTTATTGCGACAACCCGTGCACTTTCGGGCTCCTGTCAGTATGCATTCAACATACTTTAATCTTAAATAAGGGACATTGTTTATGGTAGCCGTAGCTTTTCAACGTCAAGTATCTGTTCGATAAACCGCTTGACATAAACGGCGCAGTCGACACTTCCTCTTTTCTGTCGTGGGGTTTCATTATCGTGAACTAGCAGGTACTTTAGAGTCACCGTCAAGCTGAACTCCATATCGACACAACAGTCAAATAGTCTCTGCTATCGAGATATAAATTTAAGGTTAGAATTCCAATTAATAAAGTACTATTTATGAAACTCTATTTATCAAAGAACTTAACATTTCAAACATGTCTTTGTCGTACTCCTCACTTTGGTATCAAGAATAATGTCTGTATTTTTTTATTATTATTATCAAGAACCACCACATGGAAGTGGTCATTCATGATTATTGGGAGGATCACTATGTCAACATCATGCAGGTTGCGCGTGGCATCTCCGATCATAGCAAGAATTGTGTCACATGCGCCCTCTTGCTTGGAAATAAACAGTGCCAGTGGTCGTGTGATGGAGGCGCGCTTCTTATACGGATTTCGTACTTTATTTTGAGACTTTTGAATTATTCATACAAATGCGTCCGTCATATCGTTTGTCACCATTTCCTTCCTGTCCAGTAGCATGAATAGTCTGGCTCGTGTAGTGCCGACAGAGTCATTCTTCCAGACGATAGTCTGTGGTTAAACGGTAATAGATATAGTTAAACAAAAACACAAATAGTTAAGTGGAAAGTATATATTTTTACATAATAACTTAAATATTTAAATGGAAACAACCAAAGTTAAACGGTAAATCATAATTTTAAGTGATAACACTAATAAAGTCCTTCCGCACTTTTTTGTATTCTTGATTGGCAAGAACCATACTGTCAATGTTAACAATAATCGTTGTTTTTTCACTAGCGTTTCCTTGCCCCTCGTCAACAGTATTATTATGATCATCATGCAGCATTGTTGTTGACAGTTATTGGTGTTCAACACCAGCAGCATCTTCCTTCGATGCGGACAAGATGATAGCATCAACCAAAGACACGTCTTTTGCTCCTTCTTGTTGTTGAGGAATTGTGTCTACCTTCAATGCGGCACTGTCATCAGTCGGTTCCACTGATACGAGGATTTCATTGACAATAAAGTTAATGATCTTATCAAGCATGGGCATGACAATAGCATCAATGGGAGACACATCCTTTGCTACTTCTTGCTGTTGAGGGATTGTGTCTACCTTCGATGCAGCATTATCGTTCGCAGTTCCATCGAGACGGGGATTTCATCAATGGTAATAGACTCAATGATTTTGTCAATCGCCGATGATGCTGCTATTGTTTCATCATTAGCCGATGGAGAAAGAGGCATTATTGTTTTTCTTCATTTCTCAAGCCTCTTCAAACGTGGTCCTCTTCGAATGACCATCCTAATGACATCCTAGTCGTCAAAATACAAGGTTATCCCACTAACGTCCTAGGTAATCGCCGGGGCTACCTCGGCTACATACGGGCTATTCCTAGTAGTGTTCGTGCCGGTTACTTCATTTGTTTATAGGGATAGTGCATTTGATTGCGATAGTCCTTCCAATGCCTCAACCCGAGAAACAAGCTGAGGGAACTTGATCACCAATATATGGCACGCCTGCAGTAGACATGCAGTGACATCGTTGCCTATTATCGTAGGGGGCTGCCGCGGTCAGGGGGACTATTACCGTCAAGGGGGTATTAGCATCGGGTGGGGTAGTGGGGCTTCTCCAGCGTTGAGGAATGTGTGCGCTCGTTGGGTTGCAAGTAGGAGAATGGCGTTGAGCGTGCAAGGAAGAGGTTGGCCTTTCATCTTGCCTTCGAGCAAGTGGTTCCAGAGTAATAACGTCAGCTTGGCGGGTGGCCAGAACAAATATACCTTCATCCGCATTCCCAGATACTAGCTCAGGAAACTAACATATGTAAATAACACAATCTCAGTAAAAATCATTCAATTTAAACAATAACAAATGTTTTTAAACATTTAACTCATATATTTCAATGGTATCGCATATATTTAAACATAAAACCAAAACTTTAAACACTAAAGAATTTTTTTAAACAGAGACTACTATTGTTAAATGCTAACTACTATAATTAAAATGTAACTACTATTGTTAAACACATTCTTCATGATTTATTACCTCCTTTCCTTCGAGAGATGAAATATGGTTTCTATTGACGCTTACTTCTAGTAGCTATTTTCATTGTAACACAACATCCTTGGGGTCTTGCCAAAACGAACTTTCTTTCTGGTGCTGGTTAGCTCGTAAAACTAGATGTTTAGTGTGACCGAGCAACCCTTAATGTACCTTGTGTTGGTCTTCTTCCCAGTGCATCTTGCTTCCACTCTTGCGGCAGCTTGTGGAACGTTCTTTATAAACAACTTGTGCGTCGCCTGCGCCTATGCGTATTGACCCATGCCAGGTAGATCATCGACATAATAAACTATCCAATTTAGAACCGAGTAAGAGGTATTTGGGAAGAGGATTGTACCCACGAGGTACACCATCAGGAGTTTGACAAAATTTTCTTCTTTTCCCATTTGCCGAACAAGTTGCTTCAGAGTTATCTTGATGAAGTCTCTATGTCTCTTGTAGATTTTTGATAAATACCTCTCTTCCAAAGTTGAGCGTGTTTTCTTCTTCTGAAATACGGCTGCGTCTCCATCACTATACAGACCAAGAACAAGAGCCACATCTTCAGGCCTAAAACTCAACAGGCTTGCCTTGATCCTGAATTTATTGGTGCGGTCATCATACCTTTGCAACAAAGAATCAAGAAGGATCCTTTCTTCGAATACAGCTTCCAGCTCAGTGAATGCTGCAAATAGTGTCCTTTGGATAAGCTCCTAGTGTCGTCCACTCATGTGAACTTTCAATTCAGCATGGTCTCCACTACCGGTATCAAGTAGTATCGCCCATTAACTAAGTTTACCACCATTAACATTACATTAAGCAGTATTTAGAACATCTTAAGCGGAAAAGTTAGCTTTTTAAATGGAGACCTGAATTCTTAAATGAAGACATCACTTCTTAAACAGATGACTCATTTCTTAAACAGAAACCACAATATTTAAATGGAGACATAATTTTTTAAACTAAACCTCATTTTTTTAAACGGAAATTTCATTTCTTAAACTGCAACAATATCGAATCAAAGGGGGAAAATACTTTATAAACATTACACAACATAACAATCGAAAAATCTCTTTAGATTGTGTACATAGATAAAAATGTAAAACAAAACAAAACCCTAGCCGAGAAATCTCCCTGCACACTTCAATATCATCCAACAAAAATAAAACTACAAAACAAAACCAAAAATCTCTCTTTATAACAGAATAGTTTTTAAAAAAAAAATCATAATCACAACTTCTTCAACGGCATCCACCTTGGCTTAATACCTTAGACTACAAACTGATGAAATGCCCAGTACTTGAGTGTGACTTCTCCTTAAAGACACTGATGGAAAAGGAATTTCCCATCTACAGAGGCGAAGATGGAAAAGCTGGAGAGAGACGAAGAGAGAAAAAAACGTAAACAGCGCTAGTAATGGTTGTCTCATGGGATTACCTGAGATAAACCCCCATTTCCTCTCAAACCGGATAAATGATTACAGTAGGCATTATGGTCAAACAACGTCGCACTCCCACGACTTCACATGCTTTAAGGGTTTGAAAATATTGTGTTTAAAAAGAAGGGGTTTTAGGGATACACAAATTTAGGGGTTATGTTTGTGTATATTGCAAACTTAGGCGGTTGTTTTGGCAATTTTCACTTTAATAAATTGGTTATAAACAAAAAAAATTATAAAAATTATTATTCCATAACTTGATTTTCTATAAATTAGAATATATATTATTTAAAAAATATATATCTTTAGAAAAATATTTATAAAAATATATTATGTTGTCTCTTTTACTTTTTAGTATATGTTATGATATTTAGACCGAATTGATAGGCCGAATTGGTAATGATATTTAGTTGACGTGATGCCAAGTTGGCATCCATGTTAACATCCATGTCAAAGAGAAATTATTTTGTTTTAATATAAAAAAAATAATTTTTTATCATCTAATAATCTAAAAACCCTCACTAAACTCTAAATTATAAATCGTAAACCATAATAATTAGGGGTGCAATTTATAATTTAGGGGTTAGGATTTAGTATTTAGAGTTTAGGATTTAGGATTTAGGGTTTATATTTTTTGAATTTTGTGTTAAATATTTTATAATATTGTTTGAATAAGAAATAATTTTAAAAAAATCAATTTAAAAAATAAGAAAAAAGAAAGAAATAAAAAAGAATCAAATAAAAAGATATAGGGGGCCAAAATGAAAAAAAGAAAGTAGGAAAAAAGACCCTAGAGGAAAAAAGAAAGAAACCAGATAAAATAAGGGGAGAGACAAGAAAAAGAGACAAAGAAGGAAGAAGAGAACGAGAGAAAAGA
Source organism: Dioscorea alata (assembly GCA_020875875.1). Taxonomy (NCBI): domain Eukaryota; kingdom Viridiplantae; phylum Streptophyta; class Magnoliopsida; order Dioscoreales; family Dioscoreaceae; genus Dioscorea; species Dioscorea alata. Next base: position 9,809,565 of record CM037013.1, on the reverse strand, counting down.
GAAGAGGAAACCAGGAGCTCTGACTGACGAGAAAAGGAACAAAAAAAAAAAAAAAAAATCAAAACAAGGGAACTGGAATCAAAAAGGAAAAAAAAAGGTATTGGATTTATTTATTTATTTTTTTTAGAAAAGAAAAAACATTGAAGTATGATGGCTTACATATATACGAGTTCCCCCCATTGAGATATGATGCATGATTTCTCATCGCTCATGGATGGATGCATGAATTGGATGAATGTTGTATCACCCTTATGTTGACATATATGCTTGATGGGCCCCACCGTGGGTTTCATGTTATTCAAATGCATGATTTCTTATCCTTATTCATGCAAGCATGTTTTGCTATGTTCCATGTTCACATGATTCAAATCATATATATTTTCCAATATATTGATGATTAGTTGGGAATAAAATAAAATAAATGAGGAAAAAATAGTTATTGGAAAAATTATTTAAAAAATGAATGAGGAGCGAAACGGGAACGTTTGAGCAATTTGCATGAAAAATATGTAATAAAAAAAGGGTTTAGCAGCAAAGTGTGCTAAGAAAATAGATTTATAGAAAAATTGAGCTTTGTTGCAAAATCTATGGAGAAATGTAAATAAAATAAAATATTTGAGGACACATGCAAAATTGTGAAAATGTGTGAAAATATGAAAGCTAGAGGGTTTAACTACAAAGCCATGAAAAATATGAAAATGTGAAAAGTTAGAGGGCGAAGTTGCATAAATCATTAAATTTGTGAAAAGAAAGGAATTTGTGGGCTACTGTGCAAAAATGTCATGAGAGGGGTATTTTGTAAAACAAATAAAAAAAATGAAGGATGAGCAAAAAAAGAGAAAAGGGGAAAAAATGAAAAAAATGAAGAATGAGAAAAAAAAAAGAGGAGGGAAAAATGGAAAAAAAATGAAGGATAAAAAAAAAAGATATGAAGGGAAAAAAATATATGTGAAGGATGAGGAAAAAATATGAAGGACAAAAAAATATGTGAAGGATGAGTAAAAAAAAAAAAAAAGGATATGATGGGTGAATTCATTGGTGCGAGGGTATCTTGGCAATTTTCTTTGCAGGACCTCCTCTTGTAAGTCCTATGAGTATCTCCTTAAAGCCAACCTTGAGGTCTTTGACAGTCTTGGGGTAAGGAGAAATTTTTATAAAATTTCTCTAACTCCACCTTGAGGTCCTGACACTCTGGGGGTAATGAGAAATTCTTATGAATTTTTTCTAACTCCACCTTGAGGTCTTAACACTCTTGGGGTAAGGAGAAATTTTTATGAAATTTCTCTAACTCGACCTTGAGATCTTGACACTCTTGGGGTAAGGAGAAATTCTTATAAAATTTCTTTAACTCCATCTTGAGGTTTTGATAAGTGCTTGTGTTATAGTGATGCGAAGCGTTATTATCTTACTATTAGCATCTCTTTTATCAGATTTTATCACTAAATAGTGTGCATATGTGTATTCTTGTACGTTGTAGGTTTGTGGAGCCAAGTTGGAAAAAGAAGAACAAAGTTAGGTCGTGTTCACCGTTGTTGGGAGGTTTTCGGACCAAGCAAGGAACAAGGCACGAACTTGGACTTGTGAGTGTGTGCCAACTTTCTTTCGAGGGGCACAAAGGCAGTCACATTCACAACAAGTCTAACTCATGTAGCTTAGGAGAACTTCACCAAGAAGGAGACTTGAAGCAATCGGCACGATCTACCATTGATTGTGTGCCCAATTCAATGGCCTCAATGAAGAACAACATATTCGGGAGCGTTTCGGTAAGTTACTATGCATTTTCTGCTGAAGATCAAGTTTCCAGAGAATTCACACGGGCGTGTGGAATTAACACACGGCCGTGTGAATCATTTTCCAGCAAGCCAGAGACTTCACACGGGCGTGTGGAAATTCCACACGGCCGTGTGAAGTAATTTTTCAGGAAGACAGAAACTTCACACGGGCGTGTGGAAATTCCACACGGCCGTGTGAAGCCCCGATAAGTTCAAATTTAAAGCCGCACTCAGCCTATTTAAAGCCCGATTACGAGACTTTTTTGAGAATCTTTTTGACCTAGCTTTCTCTCCAACTTCGAGAGGGTGCGGCTAGGGTTTTGGAGAGGACTTTGTGGAGGATTGAAGCACGCCAACGGCATCGTCATCGACGTCCGACGGCAGCATAAGACCACGACCACATCACACGTGAGGGGGTTTTCATTGATGTTCTTATTTTGCAATTTATTTTATACTTTGATGAACATGTATAGCTCCATGAGGAGCTAAACCCCTCATGGGTATTCGGACTTGTAAAACCCTAGGATCATTATGTTTCTATGACATTGTTATTATGCTTTTCCAATATTGATGAATAAATTCGAGTTTCAGTTTTAATTATCTTTTGCTATTGTCCTTCCTTAGCCATGACACTAGGGTTGAGAACAATCTAGGTTATCTTTTGGAGGTGTGACTACTCCTATAGGATTAGACTAGTTAAGACTGAAGAGGGTTGAGAGGGAGAGTTGTGAGGTAGCAATGTACCCCTTTCCCTTCCGGTGTGATTTCTCCCTACCTCCGTTTCCTTGGTTAATTAGCGGTCAAGATAGAGTTTTAGGGCTCAATCTAGACTAGGGTTCTTCCACATGGACCAAAGGGTTAGAACTACATAGAGGAACAGGTTTTATCACTAGGAATCCCTAGAGCTTAAAGCAATCCCACGTAGTGTTAGGGTTAGGAAGATAGACTCCCCTGGGACTTAGTTGACAGGTCAACAAGAGTCAAGGGTCGTAGTGAATCCTAATACCGGGACATAATGTTGTGGTTAGTCACGGTTGACCTTAAGTTTTGGGACCGTGAGTTTAAGGATATCCTCAACTCAATTAACATCAATAGGAAAGTATAATAGCATAGTCTTGCACTAGAAGCATAAGTCCTAGAGGTAGCTTGTCGGATACCCTATCTCACCCATTGCTAGTCTTTCTCTTTTAACTTCTAGTTTCTTTTCTCTTATCTTTCATCTCTTTATTTACTTTCTTATCGTTTATTTTAATTGTTTCCATAAATTCACTCATCACTCCAATTATTGCTTTTCGTACACCGCATAACTAAATAGTAAATTCTTGTGTTCTAAATCCCTATTCCTTGTGGATTCGACTACCCACTCACCAGGGTAATTTTATTACTTCGACAAGGCCGTGCACTTGCGGTATACACGCAAAAGGTCGTGTCAAGTTTTTGGCGCCGTTGCCGCGGAATAGGCATATTTTTAATACTAGTTTTTGCTACTTTAGTTATTCACTTCGTTATCTATTTCACACCTTCTTTATCTACCACTACTTTCACCAATTCTTTTCTTTTTAATTTCAGTTTACCGAGGTAATGTTTAACGCAAGCGAAGCTTTTGATACACTCATGGGATTAGTCAAGGAAGTGGAGCAGAAAATGCAGTTGTTTATCGCACAACCATTTCCAAATTATATCGAGTGTGGGCAATTAGGGAGACAACCTGGTACAGAAATAGTGGATAGTATTGATCAGTTTTGTAAGGAGCAGAACATGAATTATGAATTGGGTAGTGTGTTGGACGAATTTGATAAATTAGCTCAAGCTTTTTCAAATGGTTACACAGAAGAAACCCTTGAGAACGTTCTTACACAGTTTGAATCATGTTATTTTGAGCACAAATAGGAGGCCTTTTCAATGGGTATTATAGACCTGATAGAGGAAGTTTGTGAATTGGGAATTAGAATGGAACACTAGGACCAACCCAAGGAATGTGATTTGGAGAAGGTTTCAGGGTACAGTAATGAACAGCAAACTACAAAATTTGAAGAGATTGGCAGATCAATTGGAGACCGGCTTCGACCATCCATCGATGAGCCACCTGATTTGGAATTGAAAACACTTCCGAAACACTTGGAATATGCATTTTTGGCAGAAGAGATGAAGTTGCCCGTGATCATAGCATCGAATCTCTCTTTGGAGCAAAAAGACAAATTGGTGAATGTGTTGAAAAAGCTTAAGTCTGCCTTGGCATGGAAAATTGCAGGCTTAAATGGTATAAACCCTTTATTCTGTACGCACAAGATTTTAATGGAGGACAATTTCAAATCAGTAATCCAACCTCAACGGATGCAGGGATCATTTACCCCATTTACCCCATTTCCGATAGTGCTTGGGTAAGCCCAACACATGTGGTCCCGAAAAAAGGTGGGATGACAGTGATCAAGAATGAAAAGAACGAACTCATCCCAACCAGAACGGTCACAGGGTGGAGAGTTTGTATTTATTACAGAAGACTGAATGACGCAACCCGTAAAGACCACTTCCCTTTACCTTTCATTGATCAAATGTTGGAGCGATTGGCAGGGCATCAATTTTACTGTTTTCTAGATGGGATGCCAGGATACTTTCAGATCCCTATTGCTCCTGAAGACCAAGAGAAGACAACTTTCACTTGTTCCTACGGGACTTTTGCATATAGACGAATGTCGTTCGGATTATGCAACGGACCTGCTACATTCCAAAGGTGTATGACTGCTATTTTTGATGATCTTATCGAAGACATAATGGAAGTATTTATGGATGATTTCTCTGTGTTTGGTGATTCCTTCGATATATGTTTAAGAAATTTGGAAAGAGTGCTGATAAGATGTAAGGAGACAAATCTTATGCTAAACTGGGAGAAATGTCATTTCATGGTTCACGAAGGCATTGTTCTCGGACACAAGATTTCCCATTTAGGTATGGAGGTGGACAAGGTAAAAATCGAAGTCATAGAGAAACTTCCTCCACCAATGAATGTTAAGGGAATTCGGAGTTTCCTGGGACATGCAGATTTCTATAGACGATTCATCAAGGATTTCTCGAAAATCACTCAACCGTTGACTAAACTTCTCGAAAAAGATGCTCCGTTTGATTTTGGGAAAGATTGTGCAACAACTTTTAATGTGCTAAAAGAAAAACTAGTTCAAGCTCCAATCTTGATTACCCCTGACTGGAATGAACCTTTTGAGCTCATGTGTGATGCCAGTGATTACGCTGTAGGAGCAGTTCTGGGACAAAGGAAGAGCAAGCAATTCCAACCCATTTATTATGCAAGCAAGACTCTCACAGATGCACAGGAGAATTATACTACTACAGAGAAAGAATTATTAGTAGTAGTATTTGCTCTCAATAAGTTCAGGCCATATCTTATCTTGTCAAAGGTCATTGTATTTACAGATCATTCAGCACTCCGTTACCTCATGAACAAAGTCGATGCAAAACCAAGATTGATCCGGTGGATATTACTTTTACAGGAGTTTGACATGGAGATAAAGGATAAAAAGGGAACTGAAAATGTAGTGGCAGATCATTTGTCACGGCTGGAAGGGAGCATTGGGCAAGAGCCATCAAGTAAGGAGATCAATGACTTCTTCCCGGAAGAACACTTACATTCAATTCAGGAATTAACATCATCAAGTGATACACCGTGGTTCGCAGATTTTGCTAATTACTTGTCAGGAAAAGTCCTCAAGCCAGGGTTCACATTCCAACAAAAGAAAAAGTTCTTTAGCGATTTGAGGAAGGAAGGATGGGATATCCTTGCTCATTGTCATTCAGGACCAGTTGGGGGCCATTATGCATCAAGTAGAATCGCGGAAAAAGTTTTGGCAGTAGGGTTCTATTGGCCAATCCTCTTTCATGATGCATACCAATTTGTTCTTCGATGCGATAATTGTCAGAGGTCAGGGAATTTGTCTCTGCGGGATGAGATGCCTCAGAATCCTATGTAATTTTATGAGATATTTGATGTTTGGGCCATTGATTTCATGGGGCCGTTTCCAAGGTCTAACGGGAACCAATATATATTAGTGGCAGTTGATTATGTCTCCAAATGGGTCGAAGCACAAGCATTACCGAGTAATGATGCTAGAACTGTGGTGAAATTCTTAAAGAGGTTGTTCACTCGGTTTGGAACTCCGCGAATCATCATTAGTGATCGAGGGATCCACTTTTGCAACGCCCAATTAGAAAAGGTATTGAAACGATACGGGGTACGTCACTGCCTTGCCACTCCATATCATCCCCAGAATAGTGGTCAAGTAGAAGTCACTAATAGAGAACTCAAGCGGATTTTGACGAAGTCTGTGGAACAAGGAAAGCGGGATTGGTCAGAACGGTTGGACGATACACTCTGGGCCCATCGCAAAGCATACAAGATGCCCATAGGAACTACTCCGTATAATCTAGTTTACGAAAAGTCATGTCATTTACCCGTGGAACTTGAGCATAAAGCATATTGGCCAATCAAAGCAATGAACTTCGATTTGAGAAGAACGGGTGAACGAAGACTGCTTTATCTTCATGAGCTTGATGAATGGAGGTTGAAAGCATATGAGAATGCTAGAATTTACAAGGAGAGGATTCAGAAGTGGCATGACAAGCATATCAAATTACCTAAAGAGTTCAAAGTCGGTGATCAAGTTCTACTATTCAATTCCCGGTTATGACTCTTCCCCGGAAAACTAAAGACTAGATGGTTTGGCCCATATACAGTCACTCAAGTATTACCCCATGGTGCAATTGAGATTACTCATCCGGAGAAGGGCACATTCAAAGTAAACGGACACTGGCTGAAACCATACTTTGGCGGCGAGGTTTGTAATGATGATAAAGAGATATTCTTTCTTCAACCTCCGTAAGGTAAGCAAGGTACGTCAAGCTAAGTGACGTTAAACAAGTGCTTCTTGGGAGGCAACCCAAGGTTTACATGTTTTTCTAGGATCTAGTTTAGTTTTAGGTTGAATAAAAGTCTTAGTTTTGGTGTCCTGAAGTTTTAATGCATGTGTTGAGATTTTTAGTGTGGATTGTTGACTTTCGTGTGCCTTACTGTTAATTGACGAAGTTTAAGTCAGTTGAGTGTGTTTTCAATGGTCTCTGGTCGTGTTTTTTATGATTTATACAGGCTCTAAGCGGTTTAAAAGAGTTTCTGAATTTTTTGTAAGAGTCTGTGAATTTTTCTAAGTAAACCAGAGAAAACACACGGCCGTGTGGAATTTCTACACGGGCGTGTGTTACCAACTAAGAGCTCAACCAGTGAGGGCACAGGGGCGTGTCTATGCTCCTGTGAACAACCTCAGAAGGGGCACACGGCCGTGTGAAAATTCCACACGGCCGTGTGAAAATTCGCAGAACTTAAACTCTTTTCCAGAGAGTCCACAGGGTCGTGTGAGTGCCCCTGTGAGTGCGACTGTCTATGGCACACGGCCGTGTGGAATTAACACATGGTCGTGTGAAAATTTTCAGAGACCTTCTGTATTTTCCCGTGAATCCACAGGGCCGTGTGAGAGCCCCTGTGGATCCCCCTGTGAAGGCACACGGCCGTGTGTATTGTTCACACGGCCGTGTGGGATAGTCAGACAGTGAACAGAATGCACACAGGGGCGTGTGTTGGCCCCTGTGAACCCTAATTTCAGAGGCACACGGCCGTGTGGAATTTCCACACGGCCGTGTGAATTCCCAGAACTTCAAAAGCCGCGCGATTTCTTTTAGTTTTCACTCGTGCCTCTTGATATTTTCATTCCAAACTCTTCTCCTACCCACTCTACTACTTTCCCGACTTTCTCTGGGCCTTTTGAAGGATTTTATTGGAGTTTTACGGCCGATTTCCTTGGTTTTTCACTTCACACCGTCGGTAAGCTCTCCCTTCCTCTTTTCTTTGTCAATTCTTAAATTGATTCGTTCTTTGGATGATTTCGCTTGTTTTAAATGTTTATTATGTATGCGAACATGCTTAGGGATGAATTAGAACAAACTAGAATGTAAATTTTTTATTTCTAGACACACGGCCGTGAGGCTCTGTCCGCCACAAGCTCCACACGGGCGTGTGGAAATTCCACAAGGCCGTGTGGATTTCTGCAGAGTGTGTTTCTTAACTGTTTATTGATCGTTTTTTTTTTCAATCTTGCAGATATATCTTCTAGGTCTAAGAAGTCAGCAGGGAAGCGTCCGCGAGAGGCTACTCCACCTCCTGAGGAGATGGAGTTTGATATACCAGAGCACAGGGAGAGATTCAGAAAACTCTCGGCACTTCGATTTGCACAGTCACGCTACCCAGACTTGAGTGTGTTGAGAGATATACAGGGGGGCGACGCTATAGCGACCGAGGTTGAGGAGTTGCTGGTAGTGGGCAGTTGGGACCGACTACTATCGATTAGAGAGCTAGCGACTCGAGCACTCACCCTCGAGGTCTTGTCGAGCTTTGAGTTCGACCGAGGGTACGATAGCTTCACAAATGGCGAGACGATCCAGTTTCGTGCCCTCGGTAGACACTTTAGCCTGAGTATCACTCAGTTCTCGATTGTGATGGGCCTGTACGATCAGGCATTCACTGAGACAGAGGAGTACACATTGTTGCCCACAGATTATCCAGGGACTCTCACACAACAGATGATTTACAGGACCTTGTGCGGGGATGGTCAGTACGAGCAGGGGGTCTCGAAGGCGATTTTTCTTTCTCGGCCAGCGTATAGATACATTCATGCCATCTTGAGCAGATCTATCAGTGGCAGAATGGACAGTACAGGGGTATTGAGCAGAGAGGAGCTGCTATATTTACATTCCATGGTACAGAGCGAGCCACTCCACCTGGGGCACATTCTAGCCGAGTACATGTGCCACCAGGGCCAGTACCCTAGGGTTAGAGTCATTTTTGCAGGTCCCTACGTCACACGCCTCATCATAGGCTTGGGACTCAGAGATGGGGTGCGTGGGGCCGAGAAGATCGCTACACCAGCCCCGCTTACTAGAGATACATTGCGACTGATGGGGATGGTCCGCAGAGCAGGAACAGGAGTATATACACTGATCATTCCCCACTCAGGATCTACAGAGCCAGATCAGAGAGAGGGGACCCAGGCAGCGATAGAGCCACCCCCGGAGTACACAGAGGCCGAGGCACCACCCACAGCACCGGAGCCACCTCCAGTGTATATTTTCTCCCCTTCTCGAGACAAGGATAGGTTCGAGCGCCTCGAGAGTGCTGTGGGTGTTCTGCAGACAGAGCTGGCCGAGATGAGGGCCGCACAGGCAGCAGAGTTTGCAGAGTTGAGGACCACTCAGGCATCGCAGTTCGCTCAGTTATCGGCACAGCTTGCCACAGTTTTACAGATGTTCGAGCGATCTGTGGTACGACCTCGACGGGTCCCTTCACTGACTCCACCTCCGTCTCCATCACCATCAGATCCACCAGCACCACCAGCAGCAGCAGCACCAGAAGACCCAAAGCAGGACACCGACGCTGAGGCGTCGTAGTTTTATTTTAGTTTATTTCACCTCTGTTGCACTTTATATTTTTCTGTTGGACTTGTAGTACACAGAAAGGACTCTCCTTCTGATTTTTTTTTTTATTTTCGTCTATTTTATTCTGTCTCGAGTTGTATTTCATCATCATATTTTTATATACTCGAGTTTTATTTTGGTTTTTCTTGAGCTATACTGAACCCTTGCGTATGTGTGCAGATGGTCTTAGATGGAAGGAATTTGAGGAATAGTCATAAGCACGGTCATGGGACCGTGTATGCTCCACAAAAACATTGAGACTTAACTCTCGATGAACCTAGCTCCATCAAACGTAACACTTGGAGTTCAGGGGAGTAATGTTTCAATTATCTCCTTCCACACTAATTGTTGTTCATTGCTTCATTTTTATTGTGCTTGCATGCGTACATGGGAACAATGTACATCTTAAGTGTGGGGAGGGGGGGGGGGTGTTTCACATTGCACACACCTTTACTTGCATGTTCAATTGCTCATGCTCAAGTAGCCTATGGCGGTTCACCTTAGTTGCAACGTTTGTATTCTTAGAGCCTAGGAGAATTTTTAAACATTGTATCCTATGATGCTCTAGTTTTTACTTGAATTTTTAGGGAATTTTTGCTTGATTACACCTTATTGCACAACTTACTCTTGGAATCTTTTGGAAACTCAATCTTGAAGTTTTTAAGGACAAGTTTATCGTTGTTCTTAGTTTTACAATGGAAAATGCATATATAAGGAAAGAAAAATATGATATATATATATATATATATATATGAGTTTGTAAATAGTTGTTTTGTTTTATGTATGCATTTGGGGTGGAAAGAGCTACCACCTATGAAGTATGTAGCTACTCTCATAAGTCGGATACAAGTTATGCCCTAATGAGAGAAAGAGCTATCTCATGGGATGGGTGAAAGCTACTACCCCAGTAGAAAGAGCTACCTCCTCGAAAGTGTGAAAGCCACCTTTGGCGGCCGCCTAGGAAAGGGCTACCTTCAAGGATGTGTGAAGCTACTACTTCCTTCTCTCTTTAGTTTTGGTTTTTGTATATAAATAAGTCCTTTCTAACAAAAGTTTGAGGAGTACTCGTTGGTTCTCTTGAGTGAATTCGCACACACTTACACATCTTCGAGTTGTTATCCTTTTTGATTCATGTTTTTAGCTAGAGTAATGATAACCTTATGCAATGTTTTGATTTCCCCTTACTTGTAGAATGCTTCCTTTGTATATTTTTGTTGAACCTAAGGCCGAGCACTTTCAATTGTTCTTCCCAAGTATTTTCATGTTTTATTTTTGCTTGAGGACAAGCAAAAGCTTAAGTGTGGGGGGATTTGATAAGTGCTTGTGTTATAGTGATGCGAAGCGTTATTATCTTACTATTAGCATCTCTTTTATCAGATTTTATCACTAAATAGTGTGCATTTGTGTATTCTTGTACGTTGTAGGTTTGTGGAGCCAGGTTGGAAAAAGAAGAACAAAGTTAGGTCATGTTCGCCGTTGTTGGAAGGTTTTCGGACCAAGAAAGGAACAAGGCACGAACTTGGACTTGTGAGTGTGTGCCAACCTCCTTTGGAGGGGCACAAAGGCAGTCACATTCACAACAAGTCTAACTCGTGTAGACTAGGAGAACTTCACTAAGAAGGAGACTTGAAGCAATCGGCATGATCTACCATTGATTGTGTGCCCAATTCAATGGCCTCGATGAAGAACAACATATTCGGGAGCATTTCGGCAAGTTACTGTGCATTTTCTGCTGAAGATCAAGTTTCCAGAGAATTCACACGGGCGTGTGGAATTAACACAGCCGTGTGAATCATTTTCCAGCAAGGCAGAGACTTGACACGGGCGTGTGGAAATTCCACACGGCCGTGTGAAGTAATTTTTCAGGAAGACAGAAACTTCACACGGGCGTGTGGAAATTCCACACGGCCGTGTGAAGCCCCTATAAGTTCAAATTTAAAGCCGCACTCAGCCTATTTAAAGCCCGATTGCGAGACTTTTTTGAGAATCTTTTTGACCTAACTTTCTCTCCAACTTTGAGAGGGTGCGGCTAGGGTTTTGGAGAGGACTTTGTGGAGGATTGGAGCACGCCAACGGCATCATCATCGACGTCCGACGGCAGCATAAGGCCATGGCCACATCACACGCGAGGGGGTTTTCATTGATGTTCCTATTTTGCAATTTATTTTACACTTTGATGAACATGTATAGCTCCATGAGGAGCTAAACCCCTCATGGGTATTCGGATTTGTAAAATCCTAGGATCATTATGTTTCTATGACATTGTTATTATGCTTTTCCAATATTGATGAATAAATTTGAGTTTCAGTTTTAATTATCTTTTGCTATTGTTCTTCCTTAGCCGTGACACTAGGGTTGAGAACAATCTAGGTTATCTTTTGGAGGTGTGACAACTCCTATAGGATTAGACTACTTAAGGCTGAAGAGGGTTGAGAGGGAGAGTTGTGAGGTAGCAATATACCCCTTTCCCTTCCGGTGTGATTTCTCCCTACCTCCGTTTCCTTGGTTAATTAGCGGTCAAGATAGAGTTTTAGGGCTTAATCTAGACTAGGGTTCTTCCACCTGGACCAAAGGGTTAGAACTATATAGAGGAACAGGTTTTATCACTAGGAATCCCTAGAGCTTAAAGCAATCCCACGTAGTGTTAGGGTTAGGAAGATAGACTCCCCTGGGACTTAGTTGACAGGTCAACAAGAGTCAAGGGTCGTAGTGAATCCTAATACCGGGACATAATGTTGGGGTTAGTCACGGTTGACCTTAAGTTTTGGGACCGTGCGTTTAAGGATATCCTCGACTCAATTAACATCAATAGGAAAGTATAATAGCATAGTCTTGCACTAAAAGCATAATTCCTAGAGGTAGCTTGTCCGGATACCCTATCTCACCCATTGCTAGTCTTTCTCTTTTAACTTCTACTTGCTTTTCTCTTATCTTTCATCTCTCTATTTACTTTCTTGTCGTTTATTTTAATTGTTTCCATAAATTCACTCATCACTCCAATTATTTCTTTTCGTACACCGCATAACTAAATAGTAAATTCTTGTGTTCTAAATCCCTATTCCCTGTGGATTCGACTACCCACTCACCAAGGTAATTTTATTACTTCGACAAGGCCGTGCACTTGCGGTACACACGCAAAAGGCCGTGTCAGGTTTTGACACTCTTGGGTAAGGAGAAATTCTCATAAATTTTTTTTAACTCCACCTTGACGTCTTGACACTCTTGGGGTAAGCAGAAATTCTTATAAGATTTCTCTAACTCCACCTTCAAGTCTTGACGCTCTCGGGGTAAGGAGAAATTCTCATAAAATTTCTCTAATTCCACCTTGAGGACTTGGTACTCTTGGGGATAGAGATAAAAAATTCTCTGAATTCACTTTGAGGTTTTTTGACACTCACTGGAGTGAAAAAAATAATTACAAAAAATCTCTCTTTGAGCTCACCTTGAGGTCTTTTGACACTCATTGGAGTGAAAGGAAGAGCAAAATGAAATTTCATAAAAAATCCCTTTTATTGGAGTGAAACTAGAAGTAAACGAAAATTTCACACAAAAAAAAAAAAATTGTCTTCGACACTCATTGAAGTGAAAGGAAGCGTAAAATGAATATTCCAAAAAAAAAAAAAGTCTCTCTTCTTGGAGTGAAAAGAGAAGTAAATAAAAATTTCACAAAAAATCTCTCGTCGACACTCATTGAAGTGAAAGGAAAGGTAAAATGAAGATTAAAAAAAAAAAAAAAAACATCTCTCTTCTTGGAGTGAAAGGTCGGAGTAAATGAAAATTGCACAAAATATTTCTCTCTGATACTTATTGAAGTGAAAGGAATGGTAAAATGAATATTTAAAAAAAAATAAAAATAAAAATCTCTCTTCTTTGAGTAAAACGAAAAGTAAATGAAAATTTCATAAAAAAAAAGAAAAAAAATCTCTCTTTAACACTCATTGGAATAGAGAAAAATCATTGATAAAAAAATTTCTTGAGACCCATTGTGAGGTCTCTTTCGCAAAATTGAATAGGAGAACTCAATTGGTGACTCAGCCAATAGAAATCAAGTTCATAAATACAGCGTGAGATCCATTTTAAAAGCATATCAAAATTGTCAAGTCAACGACCTAATCAAGTTTAAGGTTACGACTTGAAAATTTAATGGTCAAGGCTCAAAAGCATCGAAGAGTCAAGACCTAAATGTCTCATGTAAATAACAAATGCAACTCTGAAGTTTTAAAACACAAAGAAGTCAAATACCCGAGGAGTTTCACAGGTCAGAGAGCTGAAGATTTTACAAGCACAAAGGGCTAAAGTCTTCAGTGATAAAAGAAACGAAGATGACTAAATAGGCAACTCATAAATGCAGCGTGGTCGCAATTTAAGAGTTATGCAATGTGTCAAGATACGAGCACATATTACAAAAAAATAGAAAAAGGCCATAGTCACTGAGTTAAAGGGTCTTTCGGCATGTTTTTTTTTGGGTAAAAGAGTCAAGGGCGTCAGCCAAGTAAAAAAAATGAAGTTTGAAGAGCATGATAAAAAAAACAGCTCTCTTAATACTTTTGTATTTTCACTCATGATCATATGTTCATATGTTCTTTGAAATTAATAAAAAAAATTTATGTTTTCTCAATTGTTTGTCATTCACACTTATTTCTTAATCGGAGGTTCCCACTACATTGTCCGGGGTAATTAATATTAGGAGCTTGCCCCTAATAGAAGTCATGAACCTGCAATCACCTAAACTATAAAAATAATTAAAATTTGATTTGTGATCCATGCTTTTTAACTGGTCAATCTCAATTAAAGGCCGGGTAGAAAGAAAGGAGCCCACAAATATTTAGGTTTAAGATTTAGGGCATTAGGGTTAAGAGTTTAGGATAAATCTTTAAACTTTAAAAATTATAAAACAAGGGTTTAGATTATAAAAAAATTAAAATTTTTCTAAAAAGAGATAGATAAATAATTATGTGGATGTTGACATGGATGCCAATTTGGCATCCATGTCATTTGGACTACTAATTCAGCCTACCAAGTTGGTCTAAATAACATTACTTTTTTACTTGTACTCGATGAATTTTATTTTTTATTTTTCTCTAAAAAAAACTTTTATGGCTTCCCACCTATGTTGCATAGATAGATACGAATTTTATATACAGACCTAAACGCAAATATGAACTTCTGTAGGGTATATGGAAAAATGTGAACTTTCATATGGCTATACATGTAACTACTTTTTTTTTGAAAAAAATGCAAATATGAACTTTTATATAGGTGTCTGTGCAAATGTATATATATATATATATATATATAACTTAAACTGACAAATCTTTTAAGGAAAATAAGGAAATTTATGTGGATAAATATAATGTAGATATTTTTTGAAAAATGAAAATAAAATACAATATTTTAATTTTACTAATGGAATGAGTGATGGTGGTGATGAAGGGGATTAAAAATGAGTATGGTGGCACCGTTTGGAGGATTAATATAACTCATTTCTTTTCAAAGACCAAAATAACTTTAGTGGTATAGAGTAGCAAAAGTATATTTTCACATTTATTAGATTTCAATATCAATGAAAATTGTAATATAAAATGGATTTTTTTTGTTGTTACCAAATTTATTCATCCAAATAGTACAAAAAGGCAATAAAATAAATCCCTATTTTTAAAAAATAGGCTCCTAATATATATATATATATAAGTGATTGGCAAAGGGGTGTTGAATTAAAGGTTTGATCCCATAGGGAAAATAAGAAGTTTTAGAGTAGGGTTTAAGGAAAAATTCTTCTTATCCATCTGCCAAAAAAAAAAAAAAAAAAAGATAAAAATGATTTGGTTGATAAATATGAAGATTCTACAGGTAGTTGGTCTCAAATCAGCTCATCCCATGCATAGAAACACGAATGATCCCACTTGCTTTGCAGTCACTATTCTAAACATTCCGAGATACAAGCCAAGAGTTTAAAGGAAAAAGTTTCTTGATTCCCATAGTAACAAAAACTCAAAGGAACTTGCTAGCTTTGCAATCCCCGTTTTTGTCAACGCGTATGGACAAATCAAGTGGTTTCTTTTATTATTCTTGATAATTTATCTGCTAAGAAGTTATTATTTCCTTTTATGTGTTCTATTGTTACTTGAAACCCATTACCTATTATATAATCCATTAATTTTAACCATCTATTTTCTGATAATTTACTTCTTGACATTTTATTATAAAATGCTACTATTGCTTGGTTGTCTGTTCTTAAGGTGAAACTTTTTTCTCAGATAATGAATAATTTAAAATTTTCCATTGCTTTTATTCCTACTATAATTTCAGCGTCTGATGATATTACTTTTGTTTGATAAGTACCACTATCATATCTATTTATTTTTCTTCTTTTATACTAGAAAATATAGTAGGTCTATATTTTAATACAACTTCCCATTCACTTATTTGTCCATCTGATTCAATAATTAAATAGCTACCATGGGGAGATAATTCTAATGTTTTTAAATTTCTTATTTTGTCTTTGATTTGTTGAGCTAATTTTACATCTTCATTATTAAAATGTCTTTTCACCTGTTTGATTAGTTTTATTATATAATGGTCTTGCTAACTGACTTAAATTTGGTATAAAATTTCTAACATAATTTAATTTTCCAAAAAAGGATTGAATTTGTTTCAAATTTTCTAATTTATTTAGCATTCTAAAATGCTAGATGCTATATGTTTTTGAAGATAGATTTCTCGTTGTCCTATTATTACACCAAGAAATTCAATTTTTCTACTTGCCATTTTGATTTTATTATAAGATAATATTAAATCATTCTCTTAGCATTCTTTAAACAATATAATTAAATGTTGCACATGATCTTTTAGAGATTTGCTAAAAACCAATATGTCATCTATATATGTTATAATAAAATCTGCATATTTTCTAAATATATCATCCATTTTTCTTTGGAATACTTGTGGAGCATTTTCTAAGCCAAATGGCATAACGGTCCATTCGTAATATCCATTATGAGTAATAAAGGCAGTTCAAAGTCTACTTTCTTTTGTTAAAGGGACTTGCTAAAATCCAAATTTTAGATCAAATTTGCTATAGATATAAGTTTTTTTTTTATTTTATTTATTAGAGCTTCTTTATTAGGAAGTAGATATTTATCATCTTCTGTATTATCATTTATTCTCTTATAATTGAATACCATTCTACTTTTTCCTCTGGTAATTTCACTATGTTTATTAATTATGAATGCTTTAGTTCTATGTGGACTTTGGGTTTTATTAATTAATTTTAATTTTTCTAATTCTTTTATATGGTTTTTAAATTCTTCTTGTTCATAAGGGGTTGCTTTAATTACAGGGCATGTTAATCTTAAATCAGGATTTATGATTTCTAATTTACAAATAATATTGACTCTATTAATATTTTTAACAGGGTTTTCTCCTATAGTTCCATCTTTTTTTTTAATTTTTCAATTAAGAGTTCTAATTTTTGTTTTATTAGATCATTTTCTATTTCTATATTGATTTCTTCATAAATTTTGACTTCTTTTGGAATTATCTCCTCAATAAGGTATTCTGCATTGTTTATTATTGGTGATGTCAAAATGCTATCCATATGTTTACATATAGTAATTTTTTTCTCCATGGACTATAATTCTGCCATTTCTTTGTTTTATAAAATTCATTTCTATGAGAAGTCTAGCTACCTTTTTTCCTAATGCCGGTTTTACCAAAACAAATGGTAAGGGATATTTTATATTATTAAATATTGTTGTGCAATCTACTAATTTTTTTTCTAACATAGTTATCCTACCAAAAGCATCTTTTACTTCTACAGTATATAATGAGTTTTCTATATATCTTAAAGCAATTACATATGGAGATATATAGCATTTACTTGCTCGTATATCTATAATACCTTTCACATTAACTTTAAACCCGTCCTTAAATTCTATGATACAATCTAAGTTTAGGAGATTATTATCACTATAAGAGTTTTTGAATAATGCTATTTCCTCTTCTTTTTCTATTAGTTCTTCATAATTTTCTGTTTCTTCTTCAATTGCTTCTGTAATTATAACTCTTTTTCCTTTAGCTTCAAAATAAGATAATTTTTCCTTTAACTCAATATTTTCTTTTTCTAATAATTTGATTCTTTTATTATCTCTTTCTAATTACTCAATTCTTTTTAATAATTGATATGTTACCTTCTTATCATTTGATTGTGTCTGTGTAGCTATAGGTTCAATAGTTATTTGACTAACTATATGATTGTAGCATTCCTTTGCACATAATTTGCATAAAGATAAATCACACTTATTAGATGTGGTCCTATATTTAGTAATGTAGAATTTATAACAAATATCACATTTTTGTTCAAAATTTAATTTATGATCTATAAATTCATGTGTACAATTATTATCTAATTTTTGCTTATATGTTTCTAAGCTGTAAGCCATCTGTTATCCATTTGGTTCTATATCACCAAAGACTTGATTAAATTCTAAAAGATTAATTTTTTCAGTAAAATTATTTTCTTCTCCTCCAAATATGCTACATAAATCACTATCTTTTGTGGTGCCATTGCTTACTACACTTACTATATCTACTTCTTCTGGTAATTTTAACTGTTGGTACATATTTAACCTTTTCTTTTTTAACTCTATCTTTAGTACAATGTCCTATTTCTCCGCATATAAAACACTTACATTTTACTAATGGTTTATGAATTTTAAATTTTTTTAAATGATTTTTCCTAGGTCTTCCTTTTTTTATAATACATGCTGCGTTTTAGTCTTTTTCTAAGTTTTGTTTCTCTATGTACCGCTGGAACATATATTTTATTACAATAACTGTAACTTGCTATTTGTCTATTTGCTTCATTTTCTAAACATTTTTCTTTTAGATAGTTGAAGGTAAATAAGATAGCTGGTCATATTCCTGTGACATTTTCATTACCTTGGTCTCTCCAAGCTTTATAGATTAAATCTCCTAATGGTTTTAATAAACTTGCTAAACCATTTTTTAGTTAATTCTGGTCCAGAGAATGCTCTTCCTGTATTTACAACTAAAGTTATATAGCTTTGGCTAAATTTATAATATCATTAAAACTATCTAGATGTAATCTTTCTAAGTCTCTTGCAGTTATATCTTGTAATAGTATTTCTCCACTAGAGGGATATGTTCCTAACATAATTTGTCTGACTTAGGTTATGATATTATAAGGATTATCTGCCATATCTATTAAATGCTGGTAATCATTTGGAAGTTTATTTTCCAATTATTTGTCATATTTCTAGCAGTTGTCCCTAAGAGATTTTCAATAAAATTTACTATTCCTACATTGTCTAATGCATGTGGTAATCATTCTAATGCATTAATAGCATCTGATTCCCATCTATCTAATAATTCAGGCCAATTTAGTGGATGTACTGTACTTATTACTAACATACTACCATGATAATTTTGTTGTGGTATAGTTCTTATTACTTCTAAGGGGTCAGATCTTCCTCTTTTGCTAAAAGTTCTATAATATTGTTCTTGGTAATTATAAAACTCATAAGTACTTTGTTGTTTAAGAGGTTGTGTTGTTCTTGAACCACTTTCAGTAGTCATTAGTCTTACTGGGATAGATGTACTAGTACTTGCTTGATTATTATTTCCTACACTCTGCACATTCATGTGTATTTCATCATTATTATTTGTCCCAAGTGAGTTCTGAATATAGTTTTTTGAATATCTTTGGAATTCATTCTGATTTGATGGTAACCAAACCTCAGATATAACTTTGTAAACACTAAAGTTCAATGTAATTCCTCCAAGAGCTCTTCTATAATGGGAATTTAAAATTTTATTTTAACAGTGATATTGTTTGACTCCTTGTAATCTATGCACATTCTCCAAGTATTATCTTTCTTTCTAACCAAAACCACCGGTGAAGAAAAAGGAGATTGGGTCAATTGTATCACTCAAGTATCCAATAATTCCCTAGTTAGTTTTTCTATGACATACTTTTGTAATGGACCATATCTGTGTTGTCTCAAACAAATTGGTTGGGATCCTTCCTTTAAAATAATTCGTTGATCATATTCCTTGAAAAATGGTAATCACACTGGCTCTTGAAAAATTTCCACATACTTTTTAAGTACTCAAGCAATGTTGATAGGCAATGTTTTGGTAATTGCTTTGATCCCTTCCTCCACATATTCCACTTGAGATTCAGTGCTTGTAGTATGAATGGTCAAGTCATAACACTGAATTAAGGAAAATTGAGAATCTTTTGACAACATTTTCTGCATATTTGCCTTACTAACTATCTTTAGGGACCAAGCATCATAGAGATCCACTCTAAAGAAAACAAGACTAGTAAATGATTATTCTCTCTTATTTTCGGTCATCGATCCTTAACAGGGGTCCCTCCTTTTTAAGCTGCCACTCACTACCTATCCTCAGAGAGAAATAATCAACACTTTATCTTGTTTTAAAAAGAGCCATGTTACTTAAAAATGTACAAGATTTATGAAGCTCTTGCTAAGTGAAAATAAAAGCATATATTCTTTAAAAAATGTAAAAGGAAATAAAAACTCCATACTGAAACGACATGGTTATAGAAAAGAGAAGCCCTAGAGGCTTTTTACCACTCCATATCTTTACCTTTCAGGCTCTGATAACACGAGAGAAGGGTTGGAGCTCTCTTACAATACGAAGTTATGGGAGTTATCAAAGTGAAGCAAAGGAAGCAAGGAAAGAAGGTTAGGGAGATGGAGAGGATGATGAGAACAAGAACACAAGAGCTATTTACTCAAAACTTATCCCTTTTCATTCATATCTTCAATGGTTACAAGAGGTCTCCTTTTATAGAAGGAGAGATTACTATGCTACATGTGACAATTACTATGCCACATGTGACCATCTATGCCACTTAGTCATCCTACATAGGAGTAGGTTTTGACTAATACATTTTTATATATTACATGGTCTCATTATTCAAAATCTAATAACCCTAACCTAGAGTATAGGGTTTGACACTTATCCATAAGACACTCATACCCTCATACATACTTATATACATATATATACATACATACATACTTGGTAATTTGATATTACCATCAAGATTACCACCAATGTAATGCCAAATGTGATAATATTTTCATATTACCATGTAACACGTGGTAATTTTTCTTACATTACCACGAACCAAATGACCTATGAAGAATAAGGTGTTGCTGAGAGTGATTTTTGTTGTAATGTTTGTTGTGATGTATTGTTGAGGAGTTGGTGTGCTGAAGAAATGAAGCTGAGAAAATGGTAGTGTTGATGAAAAAGAGAAGGACATGGACAGTTGATTAGTTGAGATGAGTTGTAAAGGTTTTAGTTGAGATGGAGGATTAGTTGGCTAATGCCGCTGTTAGTTAGGCTGAGTCAGCTGAATGTGTAGAGGGTAGTATGTTAGTAGCCGTTGGATGTTTGAAGAGAAAGTGAGATGAATTGTGGAGCGTTGGATGTTATTGAACCTTCGGGTAGTTGTTTCTCTTACTCCACCTGGTGTCCAATCCTTGATACTAGTTGGGTTGTTTATATTGATATCGGCAATGGTTATAGTTACTATCATACTTATTGCTGTAGTTAATGTACCATTTCCTATAATACATATTGCTCATTGTATACGCCCAATAATCCGGAAAAATAATACAAGAAAACTCAGTTCATAGCATACCTTATCGAGCATGGAAACGAGTCTCACCTTTTCCACTATTGCTTATTCCCCAACATCGATCTATTTACAATCCTCCCAGCGTGACAAGCATCCTCCATTCTAAACCGATCACCATTACAAAAAGCTCCATCACGGCCCACCCCACAAGCCGCTTCCAGCAATTGTAAAACAAGCTCCAAAAACCTAGATCCACTCAAAACCACAAGAAACCCAGTAAATCGCCTCGACGGCGCATGCTCAAGCAATGCCATCGAGAAAAGTGGCATAGAGAAAGATTGAGAAGTTAATAGAGGTGTAGGATAAGGAAGAGGAGCATGGATGCCATGAACGAGTTTAGTTGAGTGCTTTCTTTCGGAGAAAGGGAGGAGAAAAAAGAAGCAGGCTCCGGGAAGGTAAACGAAGAGATAGATATAGGATTGCGTGTGGATTTCAGCCATTAGATTAGAATAGTTTGGGAGTACTGAGATTAAGATGAATCAGTGACTTGTTGTCTTCTGTTTATTGGTCAGTTTTACTTGAGGTCCACTTGTCGGTTTCGGGTTTAGAAAAGTGAGGATTTCAGGTGAGTCAGGAAAACCGAGGCTTATATGATGTCAAAATGTTTAGATAGGTGATTTGACTAGTAATATAATAACATGATTTGCTACTTCACATTTTCACATTATCACCTTTTCAAAAATTTGATATGTTCAAAGATAAGAGGAGGATTGCAATCTCTTCATGTGTATGGAATGGTTGAGATTGCAGTAGTCCACTGGTTTCCAGTGGACAATACACAGTTACTTTTTTCACGTGGGTCACAATATCTGAGGCTAAATGTACAGTCACTATGGGAAGACGTGGGAGGAGAGAGATAGAGAACAAGGGCCTTGTTGTAAAAAATATTCCATATAATGGGGGATCCTCAGCATTAAATAAAACCAAAATAAATAGATAAAAATTAATTGGATCCGGGCCGGTTTTCGAACATGATGTCATGTTGTCGAAAATGAAGCCTTGATTTTTCTTGTTTTTCTTTTTTTATAATATAAAAATATTACTATCACAAAATGTTTGTTGGAAATCATTATTTTGGTGAATTTTTTTAATAATAGCTATTTAACAATAGTTATTTGATTACTCAAATGATATATTTAATAAGTTAAATGTTATATTTAATAAGGTAATTTAAAATATAATTTTCTTTTACTCATGATTAGTTGTAATATGTGAGTTATGTAAGTTTTATGCAAAACTTGATTAAGTATCTTTGGTGTTATTTATAATTTAAATTTATTATGGTGCTGTTTGGATGTTTGTAATTTAAATAACATGTATGCTCAATACAATGTAAGTAAAAATATTGAATTTTAATTTAAATCACTGTTGTTTGGTTTGTTGTAATTAGAAATATTGTAACTAATTTTTATTTGTTTAATTTGATGTAAGTGAAATGGTATAGTCACCATGTAAGTAGGATAGTGAGATTACCCTAATTATGTATTATTTACCCTAGTTATCAAATAATATTTATTAAAATTAATTTAAACTAATTAATAAATTTAATAAGATACTTATTCAAATTGAAACTATTAATTATTTTATTAATGATTAAAAACATATTTTATAGTACACTATTAAATGAAAAATAATTAAATAACATCAAGATTCACTCATATAAAGCATTCAACATTTACTATTAATCTTGTTACCACATACATTAATACCATTCAACAATACTATGTTTATTCAAAAAAAAAAAAAAAATCAACATTCATGATTAATATTCATATAATACTACCCAAAATACAAAATTCAACATTCATAGTTCAACATGACACTTTCCAACAAAAAAAAAAAAAAGTAACATGATACTTGGGTGAAGACAATCCATGAATGGTGGGTATCATAACCCCACAAACTTGGTAAGTTAACCATGCGGACTTGGTACCCTAACTCAGTAGGTGTGGTAAGCTAACCACGCAGACTTGCTTTCTTAGGGTAAAAAAATTAAGTTCAAACATCAAATAAAAATACAAAATCATACTTGTCTAAACATCACATTGTCCAAACAAGGGAAAAAATACAACACACTTGTCCAAACAAGAAAAAAACTACAACACACTTGTCCAAACAAGAAAAAAAAAATACAACACACATGCCCAAACAATAAAATGTGAAGCTAGCATCGCTAGGTTTTCCAGGAGTGGTATAAGCTTGGACAAGGTAGTGGGCGGTGGATGGTGGCCCAGCTCCGAAACACGAACAGTTGGTGGTAATGAAATCTTCGGTAAATAAAAAAAAAAAGTGAAGGAGAATAGTGTTGCAAAAGTAAAAGGACTATTGCTTTTACTTTATTTTCACTTACGATCAAATTGACTATAAGTGAAAATATAGCAAAAGGTGTACTTGCGAGAAAAAACCCCTTATTCCCGAGAATACACAGGGGTGTGTGGGTGCCCCTGTGGGGGAGCTTGTGAAAGGCACACGGCCGTGTGAAATACTTAGCGTTTCTCGGGCAAGTCAGAGAGACCACAGGGGCGTGTGTTGGCCCCTGTGGCCGGCCTTGTGTTCTTGGCCAGGTTGGGCACACGCCCGTGTGGAATTTCCACACGGTCGTGTGAAAAATTTTCAGAGACCTTCTGTATTTTCCCGTGAATCCACAGGGCCATGTGAGGGCCCCTGTGGATCCCCCTGTGAAGGCACACGGCCGTGTGGATTGTTCACACGGCCGTGTGGGGTTGCCCAGAGAGTGAACATAATGCACACAGGGGCGTGTGATGGCCCCTGTGAACCCTAATTTCAGAGGCACATGGCCGTGTGATTTCCCAGAATGTCAAAAGTCGCGCGATTTCTTTAAGTTTTCACTTGTGCCTCTTGACATTTTCATTCTAAACTCTTCTCTACCCTCTCTATTACTTTGCCGATCATCTCAGAGGATTTGTGAGGTGTTATTGGAGTTTTTCCGGCCGATTTTAAAACATTTCTTCATCCACTTTGTCGGTAAGGACTTCAAGCCTTTTTCTTCGTCAATTCTTAATTTGATTCGTTCTATTGGATGATTTCGCTTGTTTTAAATGCTTATTATGTTTGCAAACATGTTTTAGATGAATATAGAATGAATTTAGTTGTAAATTTTGGAATTTTAGTCTCACGACCGTGATGCTCTGTCCGCCAGAAGCTCCACACGGGCGTGTGGAATTTCCACACGGCCGTGTGGATTTCTGCAGAATGAGTTTCTGAACTGATTTTTAAAATTTTCTTTTGTGATTCTGCAGGTATGGCTTCTAGGTCAAAGAAATCGGCCCGTAAACGTCCTCGCGAGCCTACACCCCTTCCAGCTGAGTCCAAATTCAGTATACCTGAGCACCAGACCAGGTTTGATAGATTGTCCACACTCCGATTCGGACAAACGCGATACACTGATTTGAGTGCAGTTAGTGGAGTGTAGGGAGGAGATGCTATTGCCGACGAGATTGAGGAGTTGCTCGTGGTTGGTAGCTGGAGCCGTCTATTATCTATCAGAGATCCCGTGATCAAGTCACTTACTTTAGAGTTTCTGGCATCATTTGAGTTCGATCGGGGGTACGACAGCTTCATTGAAGATTCCACTGTTCAGTTCCGTGCCCTCGGTCAACATTTTACTTTGAGCATGACCCAGTTCTCAGTGCGGATGGGGTTATACGACGAGGCGTACACTGAGACAGAAGAGTACGCATTGCTCCCCACAGATTACCCTGGCACCCTGACCCCCCAGCGCGCATACAGTCAATTATGTGGTCAGGGCCAGTACGAGCCTGGGGTTTCCAAGGCCACTTGCTTGACCAGGACATCTCACAGATACATCCACGCCGTACTCAGCAGGTCATTGAGTGGCAGAGGGGACAGTACAGGGGTGTTGAGCCGTCAGGAGCTCTTGTACTTGTATTCGATGGTGGAGAGCGAGCCACTCCACCTTGGGCACATTGTGGCCGAGTACATCCGCCACCAGGGTCAGTACCCTAGGATCGGAGTTATCTTCGCAGGCCCGTACATCACCCGACTGGTTATTGGATTGGGGCTCAGAGATGGAGTTCGGGGGCCCAAGAAGATCAGTACACCAGTCCCCCTTAGTATTGAGACATTGAGACAGATGGGGATGGTCTGCAGAGCAGCACCAGGGTCCTACACATGGATCATACCCCAGACAGATCAGGTTAGAGCCACCCCCGACAGATACAGAGACAAAGGCACCACCCACCGTGCCGGAGCCACCTCCGGTGCGCATGTTCTCGCCCTCTCGGGGCCAGGACAAGTTGGAGCGCCTCGAGAGTGCAGTGGGCGTGCTACAGGCAGAGCAGGCCGAGATCAGGGCCGCACAGGTTGCACAGCACGCAGAGACTATGTCACGGTTTGACATCATACAGAGACTTCTAGAGCAGGCCGTGTCAGTACCATCTGTGGCCCGACCCAGAGACCCCACTCCTCCACCACCATCTCCTCCAGCATAAGTAGATCCACCTACAACTCCAGAGCCTCCAGCATCACCAGAGGCCACTATCCAGGACACCGACGCCGAGGCGTCTTAGTTTTAGTTTTTATTGCTTTTGATTTTCATTTTTGTACTTTTTATTTTATTTTGGACTTGTAGTACTCAAAAAGAATTATCCTTCTGAGTTTATCTTTTATTTTGCTTTCCTTTTATCTCGAGTTGTATTCATTGCTTCATATTTTATATACTCGAGTTTTATTGAACTATACTGAACCCTTGTGTATGTGTTCGCAGATGGTCTTGGATGTAAGGATTTTGAGGAACAGTCATTGGCACGGTCATAGGACCGTGTGTGCTTCACAAACCATTGAGACTCAACTCTCAATGACCTAGCTCCATCAAACGCAACACTTGGAGTTCAGGGGAGTAATGTTTCAATTGCCCACTTCCACACTATTTGTTTTTATTTGCTACTTATAATTGTGCTTGCATGCATACATTGGGGACAATGTACATCTTAAGTGTGGGGGGGAGTTCACATTGCACACACATTTGCTTGTGCGTTCAATTGCTCATGCTAATGTAGCCTATGGCGGTTCACCTTAGTTGCAACAGTTGTATTCTTAGAGTTTAGGAGAATTTTTAACATTGTGTCCTATCATGCTCTAGTTTCTACTTGAATTTTTAGGTAATTTTTGCTCGATTATCTTATATTGCACAACTTACTCTTGGAATCTTTTGGAAACTCAATCTTGAAGTTTTTAAGGACAAGTTTATCGTTGTTCTTAATTTTACTTTGGAAAATGCATATATAAGGAGAGAAAAATATGAAAAAAAAAGTGGAAAAATGAAAAAGAGAAAAAAAAGAGAAAAATATGAGTTTGTGAATAGTTGCTTTCTTTTATGTATGCATTTGGGGTGGAAAGAGCTACCACCTATGAAGTATGTAGCTACTCTCATAAGTCGGATACAAGTTATGCCCTAATGAGAGAAAGAGCTATCTCATGGGATGCGTGAAAGCTACTACCCCGGTAGAAAAAGCTACCTCCTCGAAAGTGTGAAAGCCACCTTTGGCAGCCGCATAGGAAAGGGCTACCTTCAAGGATGTGTGAAGCTACTACTTCCTTCTCTCTTTAGTTTTGTTTTTGTATATAAATAAGTCCTTTCTAACAAAAGTTTGAGGAGTACTCGTTGGTTCTCTTGAGTGAAATCACACACACTAACACATTTTCGAGTTTTTATCCTTTTTGATTTGAGTTTTTAGCTAGAGCAATGATAACCTTATGCAATGTTTTGGTTTCCCCTTACTTGTAGAATGCTTCTTTTGCATACTTTTGTTGAACCTAAGGCCGAGCACTTTCAATTGTTTTTCCCAAGTACTTTCACGTTCTATTTTGCTTAAGGACAAGCAAAAGCTTAATTATGGGAGGGATTTGATAAGTGCTTGTGTTATAGTACCGCGAAGCGTTATTATCTTACATTGAGCATATCTTTTATCAGTTTTTAACACTAAATGGCATGCATTTGTGTGTTCTTGTGCATTGAAGGTTTGTGAAGCTAAATTGGAGAAGAAGAATGAAATTAGGTCGTGTTCACCGATGTTGGGAAGTTTTCGGACCAAGCACGGAACAAGGCACGAGCTTGGACTTGTGAGTGTGTGCCAACCTCCTTTGGAGGGGCACAAAGGCAGTCACATTCACAACAAGTCTAACTCGTGTGGTTTAGGAGAACTTCACCAAGATGGAGACTTGAAGCAATCAGCACGATCTACCATTGATTGTGTGCCCAATTCAATGGTCTCGATGAAGAACGATGGATCCGGGAGCGTTTCGGGCGAGCACTGTAGCAGCACTGTAGCAAACCATTGTATCAAATTAATGTTCACTTTCGGCCGAAATTCAGAATTCCAGAGAATTCACACGGGCGTGTGGAATTAACACACGGCCGTGTGAATTAATTTTTTCAGCAGACAGAAACTTGACACGCCCGTGTGTTAATTCCACATGGCCGTGTGAAGCCCCCGATAAGTCAAATTTTAAAGCCGCGATTCAACATTATAAAAGGCGATTTTGGAGACCTTTTGGGATATCTTTTGACCTATCTTTCTCTTTAACTTGGGGAGTGCGGCTAAGGTTTCGGAGAGGATTTCGTGGAGGTTTAGCGCGCGTCATCGGCATCGTCACCGACGTTCGACGGCCGCACAAGACCACGGCCACACCATACGCAAGGGGGTTTTCATTGATGTCCTTATTTTGTGCTTTCTTTCATACATTGATGAACATGTATAGCTCCATGAGGAGCTAAACCCCTTAAGGGTATTCGGACTTGTAAACTCTAGGGATATTATGTTTCTTTGACATTGTTATTATGCTTTTCCATTATTGATGAATAAAATTGAGTTTCAATCTTAATTTCATCTTGTTAATGTTTTCTCTTAGATGTGACACTAGGATTGAGAACAATTTAGGTTGCCTTTTGGAGGTGTGACAACTCCTCAGGGTTAAACTACTTAAGATTGAAGAGGGTTGAGAGGGTGAGTTGTGAGGTAGCGATGTACCCCTTTCCCCTCCGTTTCCTTGATTTCATAGCGGTTAAAATAGAGTGAAGTTCTAGGCAAATAAACTCCCCTGGGGCTTAGTTACGCAAGTAACAGAGTGAAGGGTTGAAGTGAATCCTATGCATTGGGGCTTAATCTAGACTAGGGTTCTTCCACCTGGACCAAAGGGTTAGAACTACACATAGGAACAGGTTTCACCATTAGGAATCCCTAGAGCTTAAAGCAATCCCACGTAGTGTGAGGTTTAGGTAGATATACTCCCCTGGGGCTTAGTCGTGCGAGCGACAGAGTGAAGGGTGACGTGAATCCTAATACCGGGGCATAGTGTTGGGGTTAGTCACGGTTGTCCTTAGGTTTGGGACCGTGAGTATTAGGATATCCTCGACTCGATTAAAGATCAATAGGAAAGTATAATAGCATAGTCCTACACTAGAAGCATAGACCCTAGAGGTAGCTTGTCCGAATGCCCTATTTCATTCATTACTAGTCCTCACTATTCTCTTTTACTTGCACTCTCTCATCTTCCATCTTTCTATTTAATTTCTCGTCTTTTAGTATAATTGTTTCCATAATTCACTTATCGAATCAATTGATCACTTTTCCGTACTTCGCATAGTTTTAATAGTGAAATCTCGTATTCTAACTCCCTATTCCCTGTGGATTCGACTACCCTCTCACCGGGGTAACATTTATTACTTCGACAAACCCGTGCACGTGCGGGATACACGCAAGGGGTCGTGTCAAATTCGTGCCTCTTCACGGGTGAGTTCACAGTCCATATACGGCCCGTGAGGTAGCCTGTAATGCGGGATGAAAGAATCTGCAAAGATGCGAAACTGCTACAGTACTTCACGGTCGTTGACCTCACGGCTGTGAGGTTGCCCGTGAGGGTTTTCAGACTTAGAAAAATCTCCAAATGTGCATACTTCAGGCTGCTACAGTGCCGAGACCCTAAAATGACGAATACTGCGTGTATTTCTCCTCAAATTGCGTCGTTGAGCTCACCTAGGCATCTTTTGTACCTGAAACACAAAATAAACTAATTTAGACCTAAAAGGGAATCGATTCATTAACAAAATATGAAAAGCATGCGTAGGTATAAGTACAAAATATGTACATCTAGACGTTTATCAAACATCCCCACACCTAAGTGTTTGCTTGTCCCAAAGCAAACAAACATGAAGAACAGGGGCAAGAAGATAAATGGCTAAATGTATGACCTCAAGCTCAAAAGTAAAGAACTTCACAAGCACGAATGGACAGAAATCAAGAAATGAGCTGTTCAGTGAATAGCCAAGTAATACTAGCTCTATTTCTTCTAGAGTGCCCCGTGAGTGTGTGCTAACTCCCACCTAGACCTCCACATCCTAGATTACCCTAGGATCACCATTCACCCCACACAATGAAAATGGTATTAAAAATGTTAAATACATCCTCAATACTCAGTTGAGAGTCCCTCGGTTCCTAGAGAAAACTATAGCTCTTAAGTGACTATGCAGCGAGTACCGGGGGATTAAGATACCTAATTACTTCTCAAATATATACAAACATACACACATTTTTTTTTTTTGAGTCCCCGACTAACATAGACTGCATAGAAAATCTTTCAGACGGATGCACATGCTGGCCAGGCACAAGAGCCACCCATCCTACTCGATTACAGTCTACATAGACGCATTCATGCTATACTAGCAGAGGAATACTGTCATAGACTCCTTTTTTTTTTATGTACAGACTATCTCTCAAATCCCCTGGTTAAACCCACTACAACAGTTCACTTTAGGCTAAAGAAAACAATAAAGGAATACAAAAGCTCTTAAAGGAGTATTGAAAAAAGAATTTAACAATCTAATGCCAAAATCATCATGATGGGTTGGTTGGAGTGTACAAGGTGGAAGTGATCATGTATAGGTGTAGGGGTGCACTAAAACAGAAATAGAACTACATTCAAGCACAGGTACAGTACAGCTCACAACTATCATTCTACCAAGCTAGGATGTTCTAAACATGTAAATCATAGCTATCACAGGTAGTCCAAGCATGCATAGATAAAAGGTACTCCAAAAATCCATCCCCACACCTAAAGCTGTACATTGTCCCCAATGTACATGAGTCAGCAAAACAGGGTGGGACATACATGATAAGTACAAGTAAATGGAGTAAAAGAAACTTCCCCAACAGCTGATGAATTATGTAAAGTGATCCTCTAGTTTGTTGGGGCAAATAGTGCAGTGAGGGCGTGGAGTGTGAAACCCAGTACAAACATCCTGAAAATACAAAAGAAAAGTGCAGATCACAACTCCAGAAATGAAAATAGTAGAAAAGAGCAAGTAGACCAGAATCTCAAAACAACCAGATAAAGTTTAGTTGGGACAAAGCCCTAGCTAACTGAAGAGTACAAAGTACAACACAAGACAGGAAATGTAGCTAACATAGAAATAAAAACAACAAAGTAAAATGGCAAGCATACTGTGTGAGTCTAGGGGTCAGAAGGAAATGATGGGGCTGTGCAGGTGGTGGCCGTAGAGGTGGTGTCGACGGACGAGGAAGAGCTGCGCAAGAACGCTAAAATATCGGTAGCGGTAGTCTTAATGCGGCTCACCAAGGTAGTCAGCATCTGCAACTGCTCGCGGACCTCGGGACGGAATGTCTCAAATTTCTCCTCAAGTGAATGTTGACACTCCCTGGGCGCAGCATCATCGTCCGCCTCAGACTCGAACTGAGACTCAGACTCGGTGGCATGAGATGGGCAGGGGTTAGTCTGGCGTCGCACCACCCTACGGGTACTACCCCGGCGCTCAACAATACCAATACACACCAGTGTCTGCATACTGAGTGGTACAACTGCACCCGCAACTGTCATGCCATGGGTTCTCTCAATAAGTCCCATACCCTTGATCATGCGCGTGATGTAGGGCCCGGCATAAATGGATCCAAGGCTAACAAACATTCCCTGATGAGCACAAACATCAGCGACCAAGTGACCCATATGAAGGGGGTACCGCTGTATGATACTGTACAACATCAGTAAGTCCGTGCAAGATACCACCCCGGTGGAATCCAGTCGACCCCCTATGCTCCGTGTCAGCAGGGCGTGAATATATCTGTGTGCTGGGTCCTTCAACTGGGAGGCCTTCTTGGTGCGCGACCGGGTAGCAATGGTGCTCCAGTAAGTGGCACTAGTTATAGGATAAGGAAAATCCTTGCCTAACTACTTGAATTCTGGCCTTTGGGTGAATGCTTCTGTGTAGAATCCCATGTAAACTCCTATTTGATCTTTAGTTACTCTGTGGCTCTTCCCAAAAGCATGGAATGACACATAGCCGGGTTGGCGAGAGAAGGGATTGAAATGATAAATCTCGAAAGTGCTCAACACTTCGAGAGTCAATTCCTTGTGTGTAGGTTCTTCAATGGAGAATAGCTTGTACCAACCGCCGTGTGTGATGAGTTCCAAGATTGTTTCATCCAAGCCCAGGGATTTCAATACATCCCAATCTATTTTCTTGATCGTTCCAAAATTCTTGCGCGATAGGAGCACGAAACGGCTCTTGTGATCTTCCTTCTTAAGTTTGGGTTGCTCGGGGGGCGGAGGAGGTTCATTCCGGGCTCTCTTGTAGGCAACTTTCTTCATTCTCATCCTACAAGGTCAAGAGGAACTCAATTAAACAAGTTACAAGCAAAACAATCTTGAAAAAAAAATGAAAGATTGATGAAAAATTTGCAGTGCTACAGTAATTCCGAAAATTTTTTTCAAGAGTCTTGTTTGAAAACTTGATGATCCAAAAATACAACCATTCCAAAACATCATTACAAGATTATAGCACTCAAGGAGACAAAAATCCATGCAAAAATCAGCCCAAAAAGCCATGAAAACCCGAAGTTTCACAAGAAGAGATGATCACCTTGAACCTAGGGTTTATGGAGTGTTTCTTAGCTTGAATCCGGCCAAAAGAGTGGTTTCTCTTCAAAATTTCAGCTCAAAATGTTTTTAGAGGAGGAGAGTGTTTTCAAGCAAGAAAAATGAAAGAAAATGGAGAAGAAATGAGAGGGAAGTGAGGGGTTTGAGTGGAGAAGAAGATGAATAGGATGAAGACCCAAAAAGAGAGATTTAAACTCAAAGGCCGAAGGGTCTCACGGGTGAGCTCACAGGCATGAGCTCACCCGTGAGCCCTCTCAGTTTGGCTCACGGCCGTGAGCCAAAGCGTGAGCAGCCTCTGGTTTGCTCACGCGCGTGAGCAAACTCGTGAGCAGCCTCTGTTTGGCTTGCGGGCAAGTTCACGGCCGTGAGCTTGCCCGCAAGGGCTGTTTCCCTCGCATAAAGACTTAATCATGGGCATTAAAAGGCTCTCAACTCGATTAAGCATTGAAGAACACTCCTCTAAGTCTTAAAAATACTCAAAATAAAGCCGAACAAAGCATGAAAGCATTCAAAACATGAATCTCATGAAATCTAATCTCAACCACACACAAGCAAGCATGAATGATGAAACAAAAATTGATGAAAAGATGACTATACATGAAGAATACTTAGACAACTAACATGCCAACACAGTTCAAGAATACGAAAAAGAAAGACATGATATGCATTCACAATACAAGAAAATGAAATTGCGATGAATTTAAACTTGGGTTGCCTCCCATAAAGCGCTTGGTTAACGTAGTTAGCTTGACATGTTTTACCTCGACAATCATGGTGGGACAAAAGGAGGGAATTTACCTCCATTCTTTGGTGATGCAATGTTACCCGAAAAGTAGTGCTTCAAGCGGTGACCATTGACTTTAAAGGCTCCATTTTGTGGATGAGTTATCTCGATGGCACCATGAGGGAAGACTTGAGTCACGGTATAAGGGCCATGCCATCGTGATTTTAATTTCCAGGGGAATAACTTCAATCTTGCATTGAATAGGAATACTTGGTCTCCGGGTTGGAAACATTTAGCTTGTTTGATATACCGGTCATGATACTCCTTCATCCTCTCTTTATACCTCACCGATGAGTCATAGGCCAAGGATTGCTATTCCTCTAACTCATTTAGTTGGAACTTTCTCTTGCGACCACAAATGTAAGGATCAAAACTGAGTTGCTTTATGGCCCAATAGGCTTTATGTTCTAGTTCAACCGGTAAATAACATGCCTTCCCATAGACAATTCGATAAGGAGTGGACCCAATGGGTGTTTTAAATGCGGTCCTATATGCCCACAGTACATCATCGAGTAGGTCAGCCTAATCTCGCTGTGATGACTGATTATTTTCTCTAGTATTCGCTTCAACTCTTTATTCGAAATTTCAACCTGACCACTAGTTTGAGGATGATAGGCGGTCGATGTTCGCTGTGACACCCCATATTTTTTCAAGACCTTTTCGAATTGGGAGTTGCAGAAGTGGGTGCCCCGGTCAATAATTATCGTTCTGGGTGTCCTGAACCAAGAAAATAATTTTTTTAAGAATTTTATCACAACCCTTGCATCACATGATGGGAATGCCTGAGCTTCCACCCACTTGGAGACATAGTCGACTGCCACTAGGATATATTTGTTTCCCTGAGAGCTAGGGAATGGGCCCATGAAATGGATGCCGCAGACATCAAATACTTCGCATGCTTGGTTCCTAGACTGTGGCATTTCTTCTCTTCTTGAGATCTTTCCCATACGCTGGCATCTGTCACAATGTTGCACCAACGCCTGATCATCTTGAAATATTGTTGGCCAATAAAACCCATCATCGAGTGCCTTCTTAGCGGTTCGGCTTCCACTATAGTCACCTCCTGTCGGACCAGAATGACAATGCCTCAGGATGTCAAGACCTTCCACTTTCAAAACACACCTCCTCACGATCTGATCATAGCAAACCCTGAATAAGTGTGGGTCCTCCCAGATATAGTATTTCAATTCAGCAAGGAACATTTTCCTTTGTTGCTGAGTGAGCCACTTGGGAAAAGTATTCGCCGCGAGATAGTTTGCGATGTCGGCGAACCATGGAGTATTCCCGCCTGTCACGCGGGTGACCCGGGTTCGATCCCCGGCAACGGCGCCAAAAACTTGATGGGCGTCGTACGACGCGAGATCCCGCAAGCGCACGGATCATCAAGTAATACCTCTCGTGCGAACACGAGAGGGTTGTATTCCCTGGGGCCCGAGAAACTACCCTTAGTTCCCTTTTACAATGTTGTTCAACCGATACAATTCAAGAGAATGAATAGCATGTAAAGATACTAGGCAAATAATAAACAATACAAACATACGAGGACAAAATACGGGATGAAATTAGGGCTAGGAGCAGTCACGGATGAGGATTCCCTTAGGGGCTACTAAAGTGGGTAGGAAGCTTGGACTAACATGCAAGTGGCCAATTGGACCGAGAAAACCCTAAACTAGGCCAACCTGATGGTCACGGTAATTGACCCCTGATCCAGTACAGGTATTGGATACGATACGTCTACCGCCCAAAAATACCCCTACGATTGCAAAGGGTGAAGTGGTTTTCTCAAACTAGTATTAAAATACAAATGAGTACTTAACCCTAGGAGTGGAGGGGTACAAACAACCGATGGTCAAGGCGTATTTATACGTGTTTCCCTTCCAAAGTTGGTGAGTCTAACACTAGGGCAATGGTCATGCAACCTAGCATTACCTAAGTCTTTTGATACATAGAGTTCTCATACATACCAAGCATGTAAAAACACCAAACAATGGATCACAAACAAACCACAAACATGAATTAGAACAAGATCATCCAAACATCACAAGTTCACCCCCAAGGTTCACCTACATCCGGTGACCTCGGGGTTTAGTTTCTCATGTTCAACAAATACAACAAAGAATACATGCAAACAACCAACAAAGGCATGAGAAGAATTCCCTCAAAGGATGAAGACCAGAGAAGTTCCAAAGATGCCACTCAAAGTGGTAGCTTCCCTTGACTTCAACCTCCAAATGTGAGCCCTAGGATGTAGATTCTTCCTAAAACCTTGCTCTCCTCGCCAAATCCTAGTCGAGATCACCCTCCAAAAGCTCCTTCTTCCTCAGATCTAAGGTAGTGGTGAGAGGCTCCAAGAAGAAGACTTCCTACCCCTAAGGAAAACTCTCCAAGTCCTATAAAAAGCTGAATTCGTGCCTCTTCACGGGTGAGTTCACGGTCCATATACTGCCTGTGAAGTAGCCTGTAATGCGGGACAAAAGAATCTGCAAAGATGCGAAACTGCTACAGCACTTCATGGCCGTTGACCTCACGGCCGTGAGGTTGCCCGTGGGGGTTTCCGGACTTAGAAAAATCTCCAAATGTGCGATCTTCAGGCTGCAACAGTGTTGGTACAGTGCCTGGGACCCTAAAACGACGAATACTGCGTGTATTTCTCCTTAAATCGCGTCGTTGAGCTCACCTAGGCATCTTTTGTACCTGAAACACGAAATAAACCAATTTAGACGTAAAACGGCATCGATTCATCAACAAAATATGAAAAGCATGCGCAAGTATACGTATAAAATACGTATATTTAGACATTTATCACACGGCTATGTGGATTTTTCACATGGGCGTGTGTTACCAATTAGTGCTCAACTAGAGAGGGCACAGGGGCGTGACCTCGCCCATGTGAAAAACCTCAAAAGGGGCAGACGACCATGTGGAATTTCCACATGGTCGTGTGAAGTCCTGCAGAACTTGAACTCTCTTTCCCGATAGTCCACAGGGGCGTGTGGCTACCCCTATGGGAGACCTTGTGCTAAGGCACACGGCCGTGAGGAAATTTCACACGGCCATGTGAAAACTCTGTAGAGACACCCTTGCTTCCCGAGAATACACAGGGCAGTGTGGCTGCCCCTGTGTAAGAGTCGTAAATGGCACACGACCCTATGGATGTTTCACATGGCCATGTGAAACACTTAGAAACTCTCGGGCAAATAAGAGAAGCCACAGGGGTGTGTGGGGTGCCCCTGTGACAGAGCTTTTGTTTCTGGGCACACCGGCGTGTGACATTTCCACACACCCGTGTGACATTTCCACACGCCCGTGTGATGTTTTTCAGCAAAATCATGAAGT
Source organism: Dioscorea alata (assembly GCA_020875875.1). Taxonomy (NCBI): domain Eukaryota; kingdom Viridiplantae; phylum Streptophyta; class Magnoliopsida; order Dioscoreales; family Dioscoreaceae; genus Dioscorea; species Dioscorea alata. The sequence goes on along the minus strand of CM037013.1, from coordinate 9,773,519 downwards.
TTCCCAAGAGCACACAGGGCCGTGTGGTGGCCCCTGTGAACTTTCTCAGTAAAGGCACACGGCCGTGTGGATACGCAGAACTGATTAGGGATGAAATTTTTGTTCATATTTCTTTTTCCCTTTCACTTCTAACTCTATGTATGCTCTGAGGAACATATCTCTCTGCTACCCTAACGATTTCTTCACCATTTTCACTTATTTTGGAGGGTTTCAAGCCGCATTCTAAAATCTTTTTCGATTCATTTATCATCGGTAAAACACTTTTGCCTCTTGCACTTCGTTAATATGATTTTATGGGTTTAATCTAGCTGTTTGCACAAGTTTTACTTGTGAAACTACAAATTTGGGGCTTATTGAAATTTCGGAGTGATTAAGAGTGTTTTGTAAGATATTTTGACCTCACGGTCGTGTGTCCATAGCGCCCCGACGATCTACACGCCTGTCTGGAATTTCCACACGGCCGTGTGGATTCCTGCATAATAAATTTTCAATGATAATTTGATTTGCTTCTACGTTTTATGCAGGAATGGAACCGAGACAGAAGCTGGTGACTGGTAAGAGGCCCCTCGAGCCCTCGTTGGAACAATTGGCCTTCGCCATAAGCGAGCATCAGATAAGATACGAGAGGTTGGCGAAGCTCAAATTCGGGCAGTCCAGATACATCGATTTAAGCGATTTGAGGACAACTAAGTGGGGTGAGGATATGGTGAAAGAGATAGAAGAGCATATAGCAGTGGGAAGTTGGAAGAACTTACTGTCTATTAGAGACCCAGCTAACTGTTCACTTACCTTGGAAGTACTTGCATCTTTTGAGTTTGACAAATCGCGTCAAGAGTTAAAAAGGGCCGACACCATACAATTCAAGGCTTTTGGTCATGATTACAACATGTCATTGACACAGTTCTCCATTCACACGGGTTAATATAATGAAGCCTTTACTGAAACAGAGGAGTATGACAGCCGCCCGACTGATTATACCGGCAGTTTTGACACACCCCTTGCGTGTGTGTACTGCAAGTGCATGGGTTGTCGAAGTAATAATTACCCTGATGAGTGGGTGTCGAATCCACAGGGAACGGAAGTACTAGTAATAACTAATTCTCAGTTATCTAGTTCGAATCAATAATATGAAGCAATGGATGTAATGTGTAAAATAAGAAAATCGCAAGCAAGCAAGTAAAGGAAAAAGTAAATGAGATGTTTATCAATGAAGATGAGATACCCGGGCAATGCTCCCCCTAGGCTCTATCATGAAGTGGAAGACTAACTAAATGCTTCTAAACAGAGTTCTCTGAGTCAAGGCAATCTAAGAATAATCGGTCCCTGCCTCCAGGCCACCGATACTAGTCCCCTATAAGATCTCGGTAGAGAAATCACTCAATCTCAACACCTCACACCCCATATGACCGCAATGAACTTTAGGGATACCTAAGAGTGAAACCAATTCCTAAAATTAGATCTAACCCTACTTCTAGGTGAAAGATCCCTAACCTTGTACAAGGTCCCGGTGGATAAATCTATCAATCTCACTCCTCACACCTCATACGGTTGCATAAAACTTAGGGAAAATGGAGATAGGAATCACTCAATCGGAAAGGAAAGGGGACACTCCTCTATCTCAATACTCACCCTTTCAACCCTCTTTTAATCTTGTATGTTCTAATCCCCAATGGAGACCTTTCTCTCATTAAGGTAACTACTCAAGCATAAACAATCGATCACAATGATGAACATGTCAGGCAAGTAATGATTAAAAAAGGTTAAAACTCAAATTAACTAGGAATTAAAAGAAAGCATAAAGAAAGTCAATTCATGAATCTAAACCTACGGTTCACATGCCCAAGTATCTACTAGGGTTTAGCCCTCCATGGGGCTTATTATAAAGCAAAAGATAATGAAATAAAGATCAATGTAATCCATGAAAGTAAACCCCCTCGAATTCGTGATGATGGCCTTGATGAATCATTCAACGTCTCGAAGGAACCTTCTCCGAAGCTAGGTCACCAATGGCTCCCCAATGCTATCTCGTCGAAGGATCTAATGAAGTTGGTGAAGAACGACCCCCAATATCTCCAAAGACCCCGTCCTTGAAACCCTAGCTACTCTTGCCTTCCACCGTGCGCAAAAAGTCTCCAAAGAATTGGCAAAAAGGGCTATTTATAATTCTGAAACACGCCAGTCACGTGCCTCTACCCGACCACGTGAGATCCTACTCAGTCGTGTGGGCTGCAGAATTCCCACGCGGTTGCGTGGGACTTTCAAATGGTCGCGTGAACAGTAATTTCTGCTATAGTGCTATTATAGTACCATAAACAGTGTTTTGCTATAGTACTCTTCATAAAATGCGGTCCAACTCCCTTATCTTGAGGCCACATGGTCGGGCACTCGTCCATGTGGTGAGTTATAAGACTTTTCCTCCATCGAACTATCATTTGGAAGCTTTAGCTATCTTCACACAAGTAGGGACATGAAGGTGTGACTGCCTTTGTGCCCTTCCATCACACAAATCGGCTTGAATTCTTCTGGAAGTTGTCACACACCCTCATGTACATGATCCCCTCTTGTGCCTTGACACTTGTGTTGTACAAAAGCTACCAACAATAAGTCTTTATGACCCATCTTTGCTTCCTTTTTCCTCCTTCAACACTTTCACAACCTAATTGCATAAAGGAACACCAAACTACACTTTATGAGACATAATCCATGGTAAAATGATGCTCAATGCATGTAAAACAAGTAGATAAAACATGTCTACTCAAGCACTTATCAAACTCCCCCACACTTAAGCCTTTGCTTGTCCTCAAGCAAAATTAACATTAAACTCATGGAAAGAAAAGAAAAGTGCTTTGCCTTAGGTTCACCAAGAGCGTACAAGAATAAAATTCTAAAATCATGGAGAGAAACAAACACTAGATAAAACAATCAATACTCTAGCAAATAATCCAATCAAAAATGAAAGTACTAAAGTCCGAAAGCGTGTGTGTGTGAAAGCTCAACTCATGTCAACACTATATCCACTACTCAAAGTCCTTATTAGCAATGGGACTTATTTATAAACTAAAAGAATAGGTAGTAGCTTCACACATCCTCTAAGGTAGCCCTTTCCCGGGATGCATCTCGAGTGGCTTTCACACTTTCGAGGTGGTAGCTCTTTCTACTGAAGGTGGTAGCTTTCACGTATCCTATGAGATAGCTCTTTCTATCATTAGGGCATAACAAGTATCCGACTTATGAGAATAGCTTCATACAACATAGGTGGTAGCTCTTTCCACCCCCTATATACAAACAAACAAAACTAGAATTCTGAAATATTTTTTTATTTTTTTATTTTTTATTTTATTTTTTCGAATAAAACTAACACTAGAAAATCCCACAATAATGAACTAGAGTAAGTTTCCATAGGTTTAATCAGTGAGAGAAGTGCATTAAAGAGCAATCGGACAAAAATTTCAAGAAAATTGGATAAAAACTAGAGCATGATAAAACCTAATGTTTACAGCCTCCAAAAACTAAGAATTAAACTCTCAACCCTAAGGTGAACCTTCATGGGCAACATGAGCATGTTCATGAAAACACAAGGCCATGTATAAGGTGAACCCTCCCCCACACTTAAGATGTACATTGCCCTTAATGTACACATGTAAGCACAATAAAAATATAATCAATAAAAGCATGATGCAGGTGAAAATGCAATTAAAACAATACTCCTCTGAACTCCTTATTGATCGATCGGTGAAGCTAACTCGATGGTGTGTTATTGTTCAATGGGTTGTGAAGCTCATACGACAAAGTCACATGGTTGTGTTTATGATAAAAACATCATCATCATCACTCTCAAGGCCATCTGCATGGATACAAGGGGTTCAGTGAAGCTCAACAAAATATAAAAGATACACGAGTTCATAAAGATACAACACTGAAGCATAAACTCGCAACAAAAGCTAAGATATGAACATAACTCTCAGAAGGCAAAACCTTTCTGAGTAAACAAGTCCAAAAAACAAAATAGTGCAAGTAAAATGAAAACGAAAACTAAAAGATAGTCTCATGAGTGAAACGCCTCAAGCATCGGTGCCTGGTGTTGCTGGTGAATTTGACTCAATATCCTCGTCCAATGTCTGCGAATGCGGTCAAGGCGCTCCATGATCCGTGCCCGGTTCTTGAGGATGATGGCGACGGCAGCTTCGAGTCGAACCAGTCACTCGTGTACTTAATCGGAAGATGTGCCAGGATCAACCGATGAAATCGATGCTGCCGGAGTAACTGTGGGCTCTGCGGGAGGTGGTGCATCTAGAGCCCCAGCGAAATCGTCATTGTCGGACGACAACTCTACTAATGCATATCCATCTGATCCTGTATGTCGCACTACGCCCATCAGTCGGAGAGTGACTAGCCCCAAAGTTGACGCAGTACTAACTCTCTCCTCGCCTCTAACCGAACGCATAAGACGCATCTGGAACATAAGTTGAGTAACGTACGATCCCACGAGTAGTGCGCCAACGCGTAAATACTGACTCTGGTGCCGAAAGAAGTTTGCGAGGACATATCCAAGATGAAGGGGAACTCTCTAAGTCATGGAGTACAGGTAAAGTAGATCTGTACGGCTAAGTGCACCTATACAATCTCCCCGTCCAGTAATCAACCTGCTGAGTACAGCATGTGCATACCTATGTGCGTGACGTAAGAGAGAAGAGCCCTTCGGCTGACCAGGAACATACCAAGCACCTCCGCATAAATCATGGAAAACATGGCTCAGAGTGATGTCAGGAAGAAAATCAGTCAAAAGCTCCCGGTACTCCAATGTGTCCACATAATCCTGATCATATAATCCGAGTAATGTCACAGACTGCGTAAGTGACATCCCATGAAATTGACCGAAAGCCCTAAATTGAATAGCGTTCTCCACATCAAAACTCGCATCTGGTTGCTCACGGTCAAAAGAGAATTGATAAGTGCTTGAATATACATGTTTTACCGACTTGTTTTACATACATTGAGCATCATTTTACCATTGATTATGTCTCATAAAGTGTATTTTGGTGTTCTTTTATGCAATTAGGTTGTGGAAGTGTTAAAGGAGGAAAAGGAAGCAAAGATGGGTTATAAAGACGTATTGTTGGGAGCTTTTGTACAACACAAGTGTCAAGGCACAAGAGGGGATCATGCACATGAGGGTGTGTGCCAACTTCCTAAAGAATTCAAGATAATTTGTGTGATGGAAGGGCACAAAGGCAGTCACACCTTCATGTCCCAACTTGTGTGAAGATAGTTAAAGCTCTCAAAGGATGATTCGAAGAAGGAGAAGTCTTATAACTCACCACATGGGCGTGTGCCCGACCATGTGGCCTCAAGATGAGAGAGTTTGGATCATGGTTATGAAGAGTACTGTAGCAAAATACTGTTCATTTCACTGTAGCAATACTGTAGCGAAATTACTGTTCACACGACCGCGTCAAAATCCCACGCGACCGCGTGGGAATTCTGCAGCCCACGCGATCGCGTGGGATCTCACGCGGTCGCGTGAAGACACGTGACTGGCGCAATTCAGACTTATAAATAGGCCGTTTCGTCGATTCTTTTGATATCTTTGGTGTGCCTTTTGAGAGGGGAAGCGGCTAGGGTTTGAGGAGGAGGTCTTTGCCGAATTGGAGGGCCGTTCTTCACCAACTTTGATAGTTCTTTCCTCCGTCATAGCATCGAGGGAGTCATTGGCAACCTAGCTTCGGAGAAGGATCCTTCAAGACGTTGAGCGACCCATCAAGGCCATCATCACGAATTCAAGGGGGTTTATTTCCATTGGTTTACATTGCTTTTCATTGTGTTATGTTTTGCTTTGTAATAAGCCCCATGGAGGGCTAAACCCTAGTAGATACTTGGGCATGTGAACCCTAGGTTTCGATTCATGTATTGACTTTCTTTATGCTTTCTTTTAAATCCGAGTTTATTTGAGTTTCAATCTTGTTTTATCATTGCTTGCATGCCTTATTGATTCGTATGGTTGTTTGGTATGCTTGATTTGTTGCCTTGGTGAGAGAGAGGTCTCCATTAGGGTTAGAACATATGAGATTGAAGAGGGTTGAGAGGGTGAGTCATGAGATAGTGGAGTGTCCCCTTTCACTTCCGATTAAGTGTTTCCTATCTCCGTATTCCCTAAGATCTATGCAACCATATTTGGTGTGAGGTGTGAGATTGAGAGATTTCTCCGCCGGGACCTTGTAGGGGGTTAGGGATCTTCCGCCTAGAAGTAGGGTTAGATCTAATTTTAGGAATCGGTTTCACTTTTAGGTATCCCTAAAGCTTATTGCGGTCATATGGGGTGTGAGGTGTTGAGATTGAGCGATTTCTCCGCCGGGACCTTGTAGGGGACTAGTATCGGTGGCCTGGAAGCAGGGACTGATTATTCTTGGATTACCTCGACTCATAGAACTCGGTTTAGGAGCATTTAGTTAGTCTTGCACTTCATGATAGAACCTAGGGGGAGCATTGCCCGGGTATCTCATCTTCATTGATTGAGATCTCCCTTTATTTACCTTTTGCCTATTCATCTCTGGTATTAATTTCTATGCACACTAGATCACCACAAAATCACATTGGTCATTAGGCTAGATTGCAGAGAAGAAGTTAGTACTAGTAGCCCTGTTCCCTGTGGATTCGACTACCCTACTCACCAGGGTAATTATTACTTCGACAACCCGTGCACTTGCGGTACACACACGCAAAGAGGTGTGTCAAGAATGTCGAAAAAACCTCCAAGGTAATGCCTCATCGGACAGGCTCATAATAGAAAGAAGTCGGTCCCAACCCCCAACCTGTACTAATCCTCAAACTTCCTCTGTAAGGCCAACTGCGTCGAGTGTCTCAAAACAAATATGAAAGACAGCATCATATAGTGTGTTTCCTATCCATGTAGGCGTGTGTTTGCTTGGTAGAAAACCCACTCGACCACGTGAGTTAGCCACGCGGTCGCGTGGCTGCTGGATCAGCCCACTTGGCAGGCCATGTAGTTATGTGGCCTACTCGCACGCCCACGTGGGCGTGCGGCAGTGAGGTGGGTCTCAGCCAAGGGCCACACGACCGCGTGGCTGGTTGGTTTTAGCCAGCACCAGCCCACACGGTCGCATGGGCTGGTCCACGCAACCACGTGGACTGTTGGCTGGGCCACGCGGCTGCGTGGTTCGGCCATGCGCACGCGTGGGCGATCGTCCACGGCAAAAAGGCCATATGTGACCTCCAACGCCACATTCTATCTCAGATTTACAACATCTAAGTGATTTCTACAAAAAATATCCATGGAAAACAGAATTTAAGAACTAGAAACACATGGATTGAAAATGGAAAACTAGGGCAAGAATGGGAGGGGAGAAGCCTTACCGATGCAATTCAACTGATGAAACTTGATGCAAATGTCAGCAAAACACTCTTAAATCACGAATGAGTTGAACACAAATGGGTTTGAAGCTTGATGGAAAGGAAGTTTAGAGAGGAAGGGATGAAGAAATGAAGAGATGAAAACTAAAGATGATGAATAGTGACTCTTCAAGTCATTATATAAGCCACATGGTGGTGTGGAAATTCCACACCCCACGTGGGTACTGTACACGGCTGCGTGGGAATCTCACACGACCACGTGAGCTGCAGAACTTCTGCAGACAGTCCACGCGGCTCTCCAAACTTCAGAATTAACCCATTTCTTCAATAATTATCATGAATTTAAAACCCGAATCTTGCCCAACATATGAAAAACACTTACAATCACCAAATATTGTTAATGAAAACTCAACACCAAGTAAAATTTCATCAAAGCGCACCCTCATGAATTTATTACTGCAGAATTGAAAACTAAGACTAGAAAACATGTAAAAACTTGGGTTGCCTCCCAAGAAGCGCTTGTTTAATGTCACTAAGCTTGACGTACCTATTCTTACCTCATGGTGGCTCATGTAAATGGAAAATTCCCTTCTTTGCAACTTGCACGAATGAGGGACAGAATTTTTTCATGTTTAAGGATAATTGCTTAAATATGTTACCAATTAAGGAAGTATAACTCTCTTCTTCTGTGTGCTTGTCTCCAGCTGCACAAGAATGCTTCCTATGATGACACCTTGCTCTTTTGGCACGGCGGAAAATCTGTTAAAGCAACCCTCCTTCCGATTGATCCTTGAGAAGGCATGCTGCTTGATTATGAACTCAATAACCAGCCATTCTTCATATGGGTCAGGGTGCGCCATTTCCTGTAAATACACATTAGCGATCTCATCATTAACATCTAAAAAATAACATGAATCATCAAAGTCTAGAGAATGCTTCATTGCTTCGGCGAGGCGGTATGTAATCTTTTCTTCTCCAAACAGAAGTGTCATTTTAACTCCATCCATGTCAATGAGCGCCTTGGAGGTTCGTAGAAATGGTCTCCCCAAAATTAATGGACCTCCACATCTTCATCCACATGGAGTACCACGAAATCTGCAGGAAAAATATATTTGTCAACCTTTACGAAAACATCTTCAATTATACCTCTAGGATGACGAACTGAACGATCGGCTAATTGTAGAGTCATGCGGGTTAGCCTTGGCTCTCCCAATCCCAATTTCTGAAATAAAGTGTACGGCATGACGTTAATACTAGCCCCCGAATCGGTCAATGCTTTTTCTTCCCCTAAGCCTCCGATCACACATGGTATGATGAAACTTCCTAGATCTTTCATCTTGTTCGGCAAATTCTTTTAAAGCAATGCCGTGCAATTTCCTTCTAAGACCACAGCCACACTCTCTTCCATTTTCCTCTTATTGGTCAAGAGGTCCTTTAAGAATTTTGCATACCTAGGCATTTATGACAACGCCTCAACAAATGGTATTTTGATGTGTAGTTTCTTAAATAGATCCAGAAATTTTCTGTTTTGCTCATCAGTTTGATCTTTCTTCAAACGCGCCGGATAAGGAATTCTTGGAGTAAATGATGGGGATGGTATAGCTACCCCCTTCTCCTTGTCATGCACCTTACTCATCGGCTTCTCTTGAGGATTTTCAGCAGTCTTCCCAATGGGGGGTAACTCATGAGGAATCTCAGAATTATTTTCAGCAGTGAGCTTTTCTTGGATTTGTCTCGGTGTTACTTGGCAAGCTTCCTTGAGGTCTCTCCGCTAATAACTTCGCTATTTCTCCTACTTGATTCTCCAAATTATGTAATGTGGCGGTGTGATTTCGGAGTGTTGCCTCAATATTCTGAAATCTTATGTCGGTTGATTGAATGAACTTTGACAAAACCTTTTCTAATTCTGAAACTCTCTGAAATTGGAGATGGTTGCTAAAATCCTAGTGGGGCAGCAGGCCTTTGCTGATCTTGATTACTCCATGAGAGATTGGGATGGTGACAGGGGCCCGAAAGTGCACGGGTTGTCGAAGTAATAAAATACCCTTGTGAGTGGGTAGTTGTATCCACAGGGAATAGGGATTTTAGATATAAGTATTCACTATTTAGCTAACGTGATGTGTGAGAGGAAATCAGTCAGTGAGTGCGAGAATAATTGGTAAAAGCAAGAATTAAAAGAGAAGTGTGGAAGATGAGAGAGTGCAAGTAAGAGTAGAAGAATAGGACAAGCAATGAGAGAAGATGGATATCCGGACAAGCTACCCCTAGGAGTTATGCTTCTAGTGCAAGACAATTCTATTATACCTTCCTATTGATATTAATTGAGTCGAGGAGATCCTTAAACAGACGATCCCAAATCTAAGGTCAATCGTGACTAATCCCAACACTATGCCCCGGCATTAGGTTTCACTACGACCCTTGACTCTAGGTGAGTTTGTCTTCCTAAGCCTCACACTATGTGGAATTGCTTTAGGTTCTAGGGATTCCTAGTGATAAACCCGGTTCCTATATGTAGTTCAAACCCTTTGGGCCAGGTGAGAGAACCCTAGTCTAAATTAAGCCCCAATGCTAAGATTCGCTACAACCCTTCACTCTGTTGCTCACGCAACTAAGCCCCAAGGGAGTTTATTGACACGACCCCTTGCGTGTGTCCAGCAAGTGCACGGGCTTGTCGAAGTAATAAAATTAACCTGGTGAGTGGGTAGTCGAATCCACAGGGAATAAGGATTTAAAACACAAGAATTTGCTATTTAGTTGTGCGATATACGAGAAGTGATAATCGAATTGGTGAGAAGATTACGAAATCAATTATACTAAACGACAGGAATTTAAACAGAGAGATGGAAGACAAGATAGAAGCAAGTAGGAGTTATGAAAGAAAGACTAGCAATGGGTGAAATAGGGTATCCAGACAAGCTACCTCTAGGACTTATGTTTCTAGTACAAGACTATGCTATTATGCTTTCCTATTGACGTTTAATTGAGTCGAGGATATCCTTAAACTCATGGTCCCAAAACTTAAGGTCAACCGTGACTAACCCCATCATTATGTCCTGGCATTAGGATTCACTATGACCCTTGACTCTTGTTGACCTGTCAACTAAGCCCCAGGGGAGTCTATCTTCCTGACCCTAACACTATGTGGGATTGCTTTAAGCTCTAGGGATTCCTAGTGATAAAACCTATTCCTCTATGTAGTTCTAACCCTTTGGTCCAGGTGGAAGAACCCTAGTTTAGATGGAGCCCTAACACTCTATCTTGACCGCTAATTAACCAAGGAAACGGAGGTAGGAAGAAATCACACCGGAGGGGAAAGGGGTACATCACTACCTCACAACTCTCCCTCTCAACCCTCTTCAATCTTAAGGAGTCTAACCCTATAGGAGTTGTCACACCTCCAAAGGATAACCTAGATTGCTCTCAACCTTAGTGTCACGGCTAAGGGAAAAACAATAGCACAAGATAATTAAAATTTAAACTCAATTTATTTATCAATAATAGAAAAGCACAATAGCAATGTCATAGAAACATAAGAATCCTAGGGTTTTACAAGTCTGAATACACACGAGGGGTTTAGCTCCTCAGGGAGCTATACATGCTCATCAAAATATGAAAGAAAGTATAAATAAAAAGCATTGATGAAAACGCCCTCGCGTAAGATGTGGCCGTGGTCTTGTGCGGCTGCTGGAGGTCGGTGACGATGCCGATGACGCGCTCCAAACCTCTACGAAGTCCTCTCCGAAACCCTAGCCGCACTCCCAGAAGTTGGGGAGAAAGATGGGTTAAAAGATGATTTCAAAAGTCTCCAAATTGGGCTTTTATATTGCTGAGTGCGGCTTTAAATTTTGGACTTATCGGGACTTCACACGGCCGTGTGGAATTAACACACGGGCGTGTGAAGTTTCTGTCTGCTAAAAAATTGATTCAAATAGCCGTGTGTTAATTCCACGCGCCCATGTGAATTCTCTGGAATTCTGAAATTCGGCCGAAACACTCCCGAGTACGTCATTCTTCATCCAGGCCATTGAATTGTGCACACAATTAATGGTAGATCGTGCTGATCGCTTCAAGTCTCCTTCTTGGCGAAGTTCTCCTAAGCTACACAAGTTAGACTTGTTGTGAATTTGACTGCCTTTGTGCCCCTCCAAAGGAGATTGGCACACACTCACAAGTCTAATCTCGTGCTTTGTTCCTTGCTTGGTCCGAAAACCTCCCAACAACGGCGAACACGATCTAACTTCGTTCTTCTTCTCCAAATTAGCTCCACAAACCTACAATGCATAAGAGTACACAAATGTACACTATTTAGTAATAAAATCTGATAAAAGATATGTTCATTGTAACATAATAATGCTTTGCGTTACTATAACACAAGCACTTATCATTTATCTCCTAGCACTTCATTCTATCTTGACTGCTAATGAATCATGGAACACAAAGGTAGGGAAAATCACATCGGAGGGGAAAGGGGACGTTCCGCTACCTCACGACTCACCCTCTCAACCCTCTTCAATCCTAAGTAGTCAAACCCTATAGGAGTTTTCACACCTCCAAAGGATTACCTAAATTGTTCTCAACCCTAGTGTCACGGCTAAGGGAAAACAATAACAAAATAAATCAAGATTGAAACTCACTTTTATTCATCAATAATGGAAAAGTATAATAGCAATGTCAAAGAAATGTAATAGTCCTAGGGTTCACAAATCCGAATACCCACAAGGGGTTTAGCTCCTCATGGAGCTATACAAATCCATCAAAGTAATAATAAGAACACAAATTGAATGCATAGGTGAAAACCCCCTTGTGTGCGATGTGGCCGTGATCTTGTGCCGCTGTCGGACATTGATGTCGATGCCGATGATGAGCTTCAAACCTCCACGAAGTCCTCTCCAAACCCTCACTGTTCCTCTCCAGAAGTTAGGGCAAAGAAGAGCCAAAAAGATCCCCAAAATAGTCTCCAAAACGGGCTTTTATAATGTTGAGTCGCGGTTGAAATTTGAGTTTATCGGGATTTCACACGGCCGTGGGGAATTTCCACACACCCGTGTTTTTGCTACAGTACCTTGCTACAATGCTGCTACAGTACTTGCCGGAATGCTCCCGAATTCATCATCCTTCATCGATGCTGTTGAATTAGGCACACAATCAACGGTAGATCGTGCCGATTGCTTCAAATCTCCTAACTTGGTGAAGTTCTCTTTGTTAGCACGAGCTAGACTTATTGTGAATGTGACTGCCTTTGTGCCCCTCCAAAGGAGGTTGGCACACACTCACAAGTCTATACTCATGCCGTACTCCTTGCTTAGTCCGAGAATCATCCCAACAATGGCGAACACGATCTAACTTCGTTCCTTTCCTTCACTTTATCTTCACAATCCTACAATGCACAAAAGTAAACAAATGCACAATTTTTAGTGATAAAGTCTGATTAAATTAATGCTCATTGGAAGATAATAACGCTTCGGATTACTATAACACGAGCACTTATCAAATCCCCCCACACTTAAGCTTTTGCTTGTCCTCAAGCAAAATAGAACGTGAAAGTACTTGGGAAGAACAATTGAAAGTGCTCGGCCTTAGGTTTACCAAAAGTATGCAAAAGAAGTATTCTACAAGTAAGGGGAAATCAAAACATTGCATAAAGTTACCAATGCTATAGCTAAAAACATGAATAAAAAGGGTCAATCAACTCGAAAATGTGTACGTGTGTGTGAACTCACTCAAGATAACCCAATGAGTACTCCTCAAACTTTTGTAATCTAGGACTTATTTATATACAAAAAGCAAGAAATGAAGTAGTAGCTTCACACAACCTCGAAAGTAGCCCTTTCCTAGGCTGCCGCCAAAGGTGGCTTTCACTCTTTCGAGGAGGTAGCTCTTTCTACCGGGGTAGTAGCTTTCACGCATCCCATGAGATAGCTCTTTCTCTCATTAGGGCATAACTTGTATCCGACTTGTGAGAGTAGCTACATACTTCATAGGTGGTAGCTCTTTCCACCCCAAATGCATAAATAAAACAAAGCACATATTCACAAACTTATATATATATATATAGATATTTTTTTTTCTTTTTCTCATTTTCCATATTTTTTTATGCATTTTTCAAAGTAAAACTAAGAACGACGATAAACTTGTCCTTAAAAACTTCAAGATCGAGTTTCCAAAAGATTCCAAGAGTAAATTGTGCAATATAAGGTAATCGAGTCAAAATTCCCTAAAACTTCAAGTAAAAACTAGAGCATGATAGGATACAATGTCAAAAATTCTGCTAAACTCTAAGAATACAACTGTTGCAACTAAGGTGAACCGCCATTGGCTACATGAGCATAATCAATTGAACGCACAAGTATAAGGTCTGTGCAATGTGAACTCCCCCCCACACTTAAGATGTACATTGTCCTCAATGTACGCATGCAAGCACAATAAAAGTGAAGAATTATAAAATAATTAGTGTCGAAGTAGGCAATTGAAACATTACTCCCCTGAACTCCAAGTGTTGCGTTTGATGGAGCTAGGTGCATTGAGAGTTGAGTCTCAATGGGTTGTGGAGCACACAGGGTCCCATGACCGTGCCTATGACTATTACTTAGATTCCTTTTATCAAAGAAAATCTCTCAAACAGCTGGCTCTCTTATCATCAGTAATGTCTGCCAACTGCCCACAGACAATAGCTCCTCGACCTCATCTGCAATACTGTCGCCCCCCTTGATAAGTGCTTGTGTTATAGTACCGCGAAGTGTTATTATCTTACATTGAGCATATCTTTTATCAATTTTTATCACTAAATGGTGTGTATTTGTGTACTCTTGTGCATTGAAGGTTTGTGGAGCTAAATTGGAGAAGAAGAACAAAATTAGGTCGTGTGAACTGATGTTGGGAAGTTTTCAGACCAAGTAAGGAACAAGGCACGAGCTTGACTTGTGAGTGTGTACCAACCTCCTTTGGAGGGGCACAAAGCCAGTCACATTCACAACAAGTCTAACTCGTGTAGCTTAGAAGAACTTCACAAAGGAGACTTGAAGTAATCGGCACGACTTACCATTGTTTGTGTGCCCAATCAATGGCCTTAATGAAGAACAACGGATTCGGGAGCATTTCGCCAAGTTATCGCAGCAGCCTGTAGCTTGTACTGTAGCAAGCTACTGTTCAATTTCTGCCGAAAATCAGGGTTTCAGAGAATTCACACGGGCGTGTGGAAATTCTACACGGGCGTGTGAATCGATTTTTTAGCCAGACAGAAACTTCACACGGGCGTGTGGAAATTCCACACGGCCGTGTGAAGCCCCCGATAAGTCCGATTTTAAAGCCGTGATTCAACATTATAAAAGGGGATTTTGGAGACCTTTTGGGGAGATCTTTTGACCTATCTTTCTCCTCAACTTGGGGAGTGCGGCTAGGGTTTTGGAGAGGATTTCGTGGAGGTTTAGTGCGCGTCATCGGCATCGTCACCGACGTTCGACGGCCACACCATATACAAGGGGGTTTTCATCAATGTCTTTGATTTGTACTTTCTTTTCTATTTTGATGAACATGTATAGTTCCATGAGGAGCTAAACCCCTTGTGGGTATTCGGACTTGTAAACTCTAGGGTTTTTATGTTTCTTTGACATTGTTATTATGCTTTTCCATGATTGGTGAGTAAAAATTGAGTTTCAATCTTAATTTCATCTTGTTAATGTTTTCTCTTAGATGTGACACTAGGGTTGAGAACAATTTAGGTTACCCCTTAGAGGTGTGACAACTCTTTGAGGGTTAGACTACTTAAGATTGAAGAGGGTTGAGAAGGAGAGTTGTGAGGTAGCGATGTACCCCTTTCCCTTCCGATGTGGTTTCTCCCTACCTCCGTTTCCTTGATTTCACAGCGGTCAAAATAGAGTCAAGTGCTAGGCAGATAAATTTCCCTGGGGCTTAGTTACGCAAGTAACAGAGTGAAGGTTTGAAGTGAATCCTACGCACTGGGGCTTAATCTAGATTAGTGTTCTTCCACCTGGACCAAAGGGTTAGAACTACACATAGGAATAGGTTTTACCACTAGGAATCCCTAGAGCTTAAAGCAATCCCACGTAGTGTGAGGTTTAGGTAGATATACTCCCCTGGGGCTTAGTCGTGCGAGCGACAGAGTGAAGGGTTGACGTGAATCCTAATACCGGGACACAGTGTTGGGATTAGTCACGGTTGTCCTTAGGTTTAGGACCGTGAGTTTTAGGATATCCTCAACTCAATTAACATCAATAGGGAAGTATAATAGCATGGTCCTGCACTAGAAGCATAGATCCTAGAGGTAGCTTGTCCGGATACCCTATTTCATCCATTGCTAGTTCCTCTCTATTCTTTTTTACCTGCACTTCGTATCTTCCATCTTTCTATTTAAATTCTTGTCTTTCATTCTGTTTGATTCCATATTCACTCATTGATCCTATTATTACTTTTCCATACGCTAGCTTTATTAGTGAAATCTCATATTCTAAATCCCTATGCACTTGCGGGATACACGCAAGGGATCGTGTCACCCCTGCATCCTGGTACGCATTTGAATCGCTCACCCGCAAGTGCACGGGGTCGCCAAGTAATACCCCTCGTGCGAATACGAGGCGGTCGTATTCCCAAGGGCCCGAGAATCTATTCTTACTTCCTTATTACAATGTTGTTTAACCTAATCAATCACTTGGAAGAAGAACTAAAAATAACCTACTAAAGCAAAGAACATGAAAATGGCAAGTATAAATACGGAGGAAAGTATCAAGGTAAGGAAGTGGTCACGGATGAGGATTCCCTCGGGGGTTACTAAAGTGTTAAGGATGCCCTAACTAGCATGCACGTGGGTGGTTTGGACCGGAAGACCCTAAATTAGACCAACCCGATGGTCACGGTGTTGATCCCTAATCCGGTACGAGTATTAGAGTACGGAATTGCTTCCGCCTAAATCCTTGTACAATTGCAATGGGTTTAGTGGATTTCCCCAAGCTAGGGTTGAAACAAAATCAAGGACAACCCTAACAATTGGAGGGGTACAAATACCCGATGGTCACGGCGTATTCGTACATGTATTCCCTTCCAAGCTTGGTGAGCCTAATACTTAGGTAATGGTCATGCAACCTAGCATTGTCTAGGAATTGATATATAGAGTTCTCATACACATCAAGGCAATCAAGAACCACCAAACAAAGATCACAAACCAAGTCAAATGCAATAAACTAGAAGAAGCATCCAAAATACACAAGTTCACCCCCAAGGTTCACCTACATCAGGTGACCTTGGGGTTTAGTTACTCATGATCACAAACCAAGCAAGAAAATACATGAAAACAACCAAAAGCATAACAAGAACACTCCCTTAAGGGATCAAGGCCGAATGACGCTTCCAAGGACGCCTCCCAAGGAGTGGCTTCCTTTGTCAATCTTCCTCTCAAATGTGAATCAAAGGTGTGGACTCGTCGTGTCGTGCTTTCCCCGTCGTCCTCTCCTCAAGAATTGCCTCCAAAACCTGGCCTCAAGTTCCCAAAGAAGATGGTGAAGTCAAGCTCTCCCCAAGACCTAGGTTCTTCTCTAAAAATGCTCTCCAAAAGCCCTTAAAAACGAATTCCAGTGAGTTATGCGGCCTCCCATGCGGCCCCGCATGCGGGGAGAGAAAGTCTCCGAGAAATCCCGAAAGTCACGTAATGCTACAGTAGAACTGCTACAGTATCGTATGCGGCCTCAACAGCACCCACATGGTAACCCGCATGAATCTCCTGACCAAATTCTTCAAGTTTTCGTGCTACAGCGATTACTACAGTGATTGCTGCAGTACCCCCCGGGCTCAGCAACAATGTTTTCGATGCCGATTTCTTCTAAAATTCTGTCAACGAGCTCGAAGGGGTCTCATTGGTACCTGTAACACGAAAGAAACCAATTCAGACGAAAAACGGGCGTCAACTCATAGAAAAAAATACGCAATACATACGCCCGAATACATAGAAAATACGTATGTTTAGGCATTTATCACATCCCTCTAATGATGCTCAGATCTGGATATCGTGTCTGTCCAAATCAGAGTCGTGATAATCGCTCAAAATGAGCCTGATGCTCGGGTATACTAAACTCAGTCTGCTCTGGAGGGGGTGATGGCCCTCGAGGCCACTTACCGGCTTGCTTCTTTGATCTAGAAGCCATATCTGCAACATTGAAAAGAAAAATGATTAAAAACACGTAAGAAAACTCAATCTGCAGAAATTCACACTGTCGTGTGGAAATTCCACATGCCTGTGTGGAACTTCTGACGGACAGAGCCTCACGGCCGTGGGGCTAAAAACCAAAATTTACACTCAAATTCGTTCTAATTTTATTGTAAACACGTTCACATATATTTAAATCATTCAGATCCAAGAGAAATCATCTAAAATAACAAATCAAATGAAGAATTGATGAAGAAAAGAGGCTTGAAGTCCTTACTGTCGGAGTGAATGAAGAAAACCTCGAAATCGGCCGAAAAACTCGAAAAGAAAACTCAAAGGACGTCGGAGACGGTTGGGGAAGTGAAAGAGAAGGTCAGAGAGTGTTTTGGAGTGGAAAACAAAAGAGGCACGAGTGAAATCCAAAAGAAAACGCACGGCTTTTGAAGTTCTAGGAATTCACACGGCCGTGTGCCTCTGATTTAGGGTTCACAGGCGCTCACACACGCTCCTATTTGCACTCTGGTCACTCTCTGCACTACCCCACACGGCCGTGTGGCTTCACAGGGGAGTTTCCACAGGGGCTGGTACACACCCCTGTGGATTCACGGGGAACACCGAAGGTCTCTGGAAAACTTCATACGGCCGTGTGAAAATTCGACACCGCCGTGTGCCCAACCTGGCCAAGAACACAAGGCCGCCCACAGGGGCACCTCACACGCCCCTGTGTTCTCTCTGACTTACTCGAGAAACCCTAAGTATTTCACACGGCTGTGTGCCATGCACAAGCACTTCACGGGGGCAGCCACACGCCCTTGTGTATTCTCGGGAAGAAAGGGGGTCTCTGCAGAGTTTTCACACGGCCGTGTGGAAATTCCACATGGCCGTGTGCCTTAACACAGGGTTTCTCACAGGGGCACCGACACGCCCCTGTGGACTCTCTGGAATGAGAGCTTAAGTTCTGCAGGATCTCACACGGCCGTGTGGAAATTCCACACGACAGTGTGCCCCTTTTGAAGTTTTTCACAGGGGCTGGGTCACGCCCCTGTGTCCTCTCTGGTTAAGCTCTAATTGGTAACACACGCCCATGTGGAATTAAGACACGGCCGTGTAGTGTCTCTGGTTTACGTAGAAAAATTCACAGACTCACAGAAAAACTCATAAACATAAACACGATACTTGGAGCCTGTAAAAACTATTAAAACACAACCAGATACCATGGAAAACATGCTCAATCGACTCAAACTTCATCAACTATCGTTAGGCACACACAAAAAAAAAAAAAAAAAAATCAACCATCCACAGAAATATCATAGCACATGCATTGAAAATATTAGGACACCAAAACTAAGACTTTTATTCATGCTAAAACTGAACTCACTAGAAAAGCATGTAAAACCTTGGGTTGCCTCCCAAGAAGCGCTTGTTTAACGTCACTTAGCTTGACGTACCTGTATTACCTTATGAAGGTTCATGAATGGAGGTTGCCCTCGTCCCTACAACCTGAAAGCATGCATTACATAACCTTTGTAGAATAGAGGGGGAGTTGTCGAATTTGTTACCTCAAAAGGGTGAAACACCCTTACTCCGTAAATGCTCATCCATTTTTTTGTTGGGGTTCTTCTTGTGGCATCTTTTCGACCTCTTCATCCTCCGAAGCATCTTCTTCATACGCTCCGTTTCTAGCTTGAAGTTGTTCTTGACTAAACCAAGGGAAAGTACTTCTTTTTCAATCTCCACATCTTGGTCCGGCCACCCTTCATATGGATCCGAGTTTAACATTTCCTACACATAATCATCAATTAGTTCATCAGTGGTGTCAAGAAAATACAAAGTATCATCAAAGTTGAGAGAGTGTTTCATGGCTTCGGCGAGGCGGTATGTAAGCTTGTCTTTTCCCACTCGCAATGTGAGCTCCCCACCGTCCATGTCAATCAAGGCCTTAGAAGTGCACAAGAATGGCCTTCCCAGGATCAATGGAACTTCGACATCCTCATCGACATCTAACACCATGAAGTCAATAGGAAATATGTATTTGTCGACTTTCACCAACACGTCTTCCACAATTCCTCTTGGATGCCTCACCGATCGGTCCGCTAGTTGAAGTGTCATCCGAGTGGGTCTAGGCTTGCCCAAGCCTAGCTTTTGAAAGAACGTGTAGGGCATGACATTGATGCTTGCCCCCGAGTCGGCCAATGCCATTTCTTCACACAAGTTGCCAATGTTGCATGGTATTATGAAACTCATGGGATCTTTTCTCTTGCTTGGCATGTTCTTTTGCAATATAGCCAAGCAATTGGCATCAAGGATCACAGATGCGGTCTCCTCCAATTTCCTCTTGTTGGTAAAGAGGTCCTTCAAGAACTTCGCGTACTTGGGCAATTGGGCCAATGCTTCCGCGAATGGTATGTTGATGTGCAATTGCTTGAAAATTCCCAGAAATTTCTTGTATTGTTCATTCTCTTGGTCATTCTTCAATCGTGAAGGGTAAGGAATCCTTGCCTTGTAAGGTGGGGATGCCACCTTTTTTTCCTTTGGTGCTTCGTTCTCTACCTTCACAGCCTTGGGTGATTGTTTCGCCTTTCCGAGAGGGAGATTTCTCTCGACCTCTTTCCCACTCCTCAAGGTAATTGCCTTCACTTGCTCCTTTGGAATAGTCTCCGTATTGCTAGGAAAGCTCCCTTGAGGTCTTTTCGCTAATGTATTCACAATTTTCCCCACTTGATTTTCCAAATTGTGTAGGGAGGCGGTGTGATTGCGAAGAGTAGCCTCCACCGACTGAAGCCTAGCATCCGAAGAAGAAATGAACCTTGTGAGGGCTTTCTCTAGATCGGTCATCTTCCCTTCTAGTGCGATCACTCGGCTTTCTAGGTTCGGTGCTTGTTGATTTTGAAATCCCGGTAGTGTGTTGCTCTTTTGTTGCGACTGACCTTGATTGCTCCATAAGAAATTCAGGTGGTTCCTCCACCCCGGGTTGTAAGTGCCACTGTACGGGTTGCCTTGGCCTTGTCCTCTATACGCATTACCCACAAAATCAGCCTGTTCTACCGTACTAGTGCCCCCAATAGAAATC
The DNA here is from genome assembly GCA_020875875.1 of Dioscorea alata. NCBI lineage: Eukaryota > Viridiplantae > Streptophyta > Magnoliopsida > Dioscoreales > Dioscoreaceae > Dioscorea > Dioscorea alata. Next base: position 9,752,928 of record CM037013.1, on the reverse strand, counting down.
GGATAATCACTCGAAGCGTGACCTCCCCCCACAACCGTTACAAGTAGTAATGGCCGCAACTCTTGGTGAAGTTAGAACATCTAAATTCTTACTCAGTGATTCAACTTGTGCCGCCAAAGATGTAACTGCATCAACCTTGATAAACGTCTAAATGTTCCTATTTTACACGTATGTACGCACATGTATTTTGGTGTTTTATTAATGAATCGATGCCCTTTTCGGTCTAAATTGTTTTATTTCGTGTTTCAGGTACATTATATGCTTTGGTGACCCTAACAACACGATTTGAGAGGAAATCTGCACCGAAACAGTCATTTTAGGAAATCACAACTTTGCTGTTTCTTGTATCCCGTATTACAGGCTCCCTCACGGGCCGTATATTGACCGTGAGGTCACCCGTGAACTTGCCCGAATTCATCTTTTAAGGGACTTTGGCAGGGTTTTCAAGGGCATCAAGTGTCTTCTTCTTAGAGCTCTCACCACCACTCAAATACTGAGGAAGGAGAAGCATTTGGAGGGTGATCTAGGCAAGGATTTGGCGAGGAGAGCAAGGTTTTGGGAAGGATCTTCACCCTAGAGCTTGGATTTGGAAGGTTGAAGACAAGGAAAGCCACCCCTTTGTGTGCCGTCTTTGGAACTTCTCCGGCCTTCATCTCTTGAGGGAGTTCTTCTTATGCTTTTGGTGTTTGGTTTCATGTATTTTGTGTTATATTTCTTGATCATGAGGAACTAAACCCCAAGGTCACCGGATGTAGGTGAACTTTGGCGGTGAACTTGTGTATTTTGGATGGTTTGTTCTAATTCATTGTTTGTGCCATATTTGTGATCCATTGCTTGTTGTTTTAATTGCTTGATATGTATGAGAACTCTATGTATCAATTGATCTAGGAAATGCTAGGTTGCATGACCATTGCCCTAGTGTTAGACTCACCAACTTTGGAAGGGAAATACATATAAATACGCCGTGACCATCGGGTATTTGTACCCCTCCACTCCTAGGGTTAAGTACCGAGTTGTTGCTTTAACCCTAGTTTGAGAAAGCCATTGTACCCTTAGCAATCGTGTGGGGATTTGGGCGGTAGAAATATTATAGTGGTGTAAATACCGTATTCCAATACCCGTACCGGATTAGGGGTCAATTTCCGTGACCATCGGGTTGGCCTAGTCTAGGGTTTTCTCGGTCCATCATTGCCACATGCATGTTAGTTCAAGCCTTCAAACGCACTTTAATAGCCCCTAAGGGAATCCTCATCCGTGACCACTCCGAACCATTGAATTTCCCATATTTTGCCTTAGTCATCTTGCATTTATTTTATATTTGCTTGTTTGCTTTTCATCGATTTCTTTAACTCAAGCTGTATCGGTTAAACAACATTGCAAAAAGGAAGTAAGGGTAGATTCTCGGGCCCTTGGGAATACGACCCCCTCACGCGTGCGTGAGGGGTATTACTTGGCGACCCTGTGCACTTGCGGGTGATCCATCAAACCTCATGAATTCCGGCCACCTTCTTTCGGTCCCTTGTGTTCCATTGATAGCTATTCATAGCCATCTCTTCAATAAGGTGTCGGGCTTCACCGGGAGTCTTGCTTCCTAGAGTTCCTCCTGTGGCCACATCCAGAAGTTGCTTGCTACTTGGATTCAACCTGTTGTAGAAGGTATGAATGATCATCCACTCGGAGAATCCATGTTGCGGACACTTTCGAAGGAGCTCCTTGAACCTATCCCATGTCTCGAATAGAGACTCCAATTCCATTTGCATGAAGGACGAAATCTCATTCTGGAGCCTCGTCGATTTTCCCGGAGGGAAATACCTAGCCAAGAACGCCTCGGCCATCTCCTCCCACATAGTGATAGATGCTCTCGGTAATGAATGTAGCCAATGTCGTGCTTTTCTCTTCAATGAAAATGAGAAGGCTCTCAACCTAATCGCGTCATCCGTTACTCCATTGATCTTCAACATGTCGCATACTTTGAGAAAGTTCTCTATGTGGTTGTTAGGATCTTCATCGGCCAACCCATTAAATTGTGCGGACTGTTGCAACATTTGAATAAATGACGGCTTCAACTCAAAGTTATTTGCGGTAATTGGGGGCCTTACGATGCTCGATTGAGTCCCCATCACTGCGGGTCTAGCAAAATTGGACAATGTCTTTGTTCTTCATTCTATTCTGCCATTGCTTATGACCCTTCTGAATCAATATTGGCTTTATTGGACTGTTCTTCCACAGGTTCCTTCCCTCTTCGATGTGTTGTTCTACCAATCTCTGGATCTCTATCAACAAGAATTGAAGGATTCCGCGGGTCATAACCTGAAGCAAAAACAAAGAAAAAGAAAAATAAGAACAATGATAGACAAAGAAGCGTGAAATAGAAAACGAAGTGGAATAGCTAAAATAGCGAAAAACAAGTATTAGAAATACGCCTACTCCCCGGCAACGGCACCAAAAACTTTGACAGGGGCCCGAAAGTGCACGGGTTGTCGAAGTAATAAAATACCCTGGTGAGTGGGTACTCGTATCCACAGGGAATAGGGATTTTAGATATAAGTATTCACTATTTAGCTAACACGATGTGCGAGAGGAAATCAGTGAGTGAGTGCGAGAATAATTGGTAAAAGCAAGAATTAAAAGAGAAGTGTGGAAGATGAGAGAGTGCAAGTAAGAGTAGAAGAGTAGGACAAGCAATGAGAGAAGATGGATATCCGGACAAGCTACCCCTAGGACTTATGTTTCTAGTGCAAGACAATGCTATTATACCTTCCTATTGATATTAATTGAGTCGAGGAGATCCTTAAACACACGATCCCAAATCTAAGGTCAATCGTGACTAATCCTAACACTATGCCCCGGCATTAGGTTTCACTACGACCCTTGACTCACGTTGACCTGTCAACTAAGCCTTAGGGGAGTTTGTCTTCTTAAGCCTCACACTATGTGGAATTGCTTTAGGTTCTAGGGATTCCTAGTGATAAACCCAGTTCCTATATGTAGTTCAAACCCTTTGGTCCAGGTGAGAGAACCCTAGTCTAGATTAAGCCCCAATGCTAAGATTCGCTACAACTCTTCACTCTATTGCTCTCGCAACTAAGCCCCAGGAGAGTTTATCTCCTAGCACTTCACTCTATCTTGACCGCTAATGAATCATGGAACACGAAGGTAGGGAAAATCACATCGGAGGGGAAAGGGGACATTCCGCTACCTCACGACTCACCCTCTCAACCCTCTTCAATCCTAAGTAGTTTAACCCTATAGGAGTTGTCACACCTCCAAAGGATTACCTAAATTGTTCTCAACCCTAGTGTCATGGCTAAGGGAAAACAATAGCAAAATAAATCAAGATTGAAACTCACTTTTATTCATCAATAATGGAAAAGCATAATAGCAATGTCAAAGAAACATAATAGTCCTTCGGTTCACAAATCCGAATACCCATAAGGGGTTTAGCTCCTCATGGAGCTATACAAATCCATCAAAGTAATAATAAGAACACAAATTGAATGCATAGATGAAAACCCCCTTGTGTGCGATGTGGCTGTGGTCTTGTGCCGCCGTCGGACGTTGATGTCGACGCCGATAATGAGCTTCAAACCTCCACGAAGTCCTCTCCAAACCTCACCGTTGCTCTCCAGAAGTTAGGGCAAAGAAGAGACAAAAAGATCCCCAAAATAGTCTCCAAAACGGGCTTTTATAATGTTGAGTCGCTGCTGAAATTTTAGTTTATCGGGATTTGACACGGCCGTGGGGAATTTCCACATGCCCGTGTGAACTTTCTGGTTTTCTGAATTTTGTCTGAAAATGAATAGTAGCTTGCTACCGTGGTTTTTCTACAGTAACTGCTACAGTGCTGCAGTAATTGCCGGAATGCTCCCTAATTCGGCGTTCTTCATCGAGGCCGTTTAATTGGGCACACAATCAATGGTAGATCATGCCGATTGCTTCAAATCTCCTAACTTGGTGAAGTTCTCCTTGTTAGCACGAGCTAGACTTATTGTGAATGTGACTGCCTTTGTGGCCCTCCAAAGGAGGTTGGCACACACTCACAAGTCTATACTCATGCCGTGCTCCTTGCTTAGTCTGAGAATCTTCCCAACAATGGCGAACACGATCTAACTTCGTTCCTTTCCTTCACTTTATCTTCACAACCCTACAATGCACAAAAGTAAGAAAATGCACAATTTTTAGTGATAAAGTCTGATTAAATTAATGTTCATTGCAAGATAATAATGCTTCGCATTACTATAACACGAGCACTTATCAGGTGGTTTCTCCATCCTTGGTTGTAAGTGTTGCTAAAAGGATTACCTTGTCCTCTACCCGAATTCCCCACAAAATCAACTTGTTCAATTAGGGCTGAAGTAGTAATCGAGATAGGATAATCAATTGGCATATGTGAACCCCCACAACCATTGCAGCTAGTGACTGCGAAACCTCTCGAAGAAGTTAAAGTGTCCAATTTCTTGCTCATTACCTCAACTTGGGCTGCCAATGACCTAACTGCATTAATTTCGTGAATCCCGGCCACTTTCTTCTTCTCTCTTGCATTCCATTGCTAGCTATTGAGTGCCATCTCTTCGATTAGTTGTCGGGCTTCTTCCGGAGTCTTGTTTCCCAATGTTCCTCCCGCGGCGGCATCAAGTAACTGTTTGGTACCTGCGTTCAGCCCATTGTAGAATATGTGAATAATCATCCATTCGGGGAACCTGTGTTGATGACACTTCCGCAAGAGGTCCTTAAATCGCTCCCATGTCTCAAACAATGATTCTAACTCAATCTAAACATATAAAGAGATCTCATTCCGAAGATTTGCTAATCTCCCCAGTGGAAAGTATCTTGCAAGGAAAGCTTCTACCATTTCATTCCATGTTGTGATGGAAGCTCTTGGTAAAGAATGGAGCCACTGTTTGGCTTTTGCTTTTAGTAAGAATGGAAAAACTCTCAAGCGAATTGCATCATCCGAAACCCCATTAATTTTCAGCATGTCACACACTTCAAGGAAACTTTTAATATGACTATTTGGATCTTCATTTGCTAATCCATTAAACTGTGTGGACTGTTGAAGCATTTGAATGAAGCCCGGCTTCAACTCAAAATTCTGGGCTATGACTGGTGGCCTAACAATGCTCGATTGTGATCCACGAATCGTAGGATGAGCAAAATCTGAAAGTGTTCTCTGCTGCCCTGCTTGTTTTGATATGTTTTCAGACTCCTCAACTTCTATTTCTGCAGGAAAATTCTGTGCTACTGCAGGTTCCTTGCCCTTTCGACGCAATCTACGCTCAATTTCAGGATCTTCTTCAATGAATGTTGAAGGATTTCCTCGGGTCATAACCTGTAGAAATAATCAAGAAAATAAGTAATGAGAACGGTGAAAGAAAAAAATATGGAATAGAAAAGAAATAAAATGATGAATGGTTAAAGTAACCAAATCCTAGCGTTCCTAATATCCCGTTCCCCTGCAACAGTACCAAAAACTTGACACACCCCTTGCATGTGTGTCCCGCAAGTGCATGGGTTGTCAAAGTAATAATTACCCCGATGAGTGGGTAGTCAAATCCACAGGGAACAGAAGTACTAGTAATGACTAATTCTCAGTTATCTATTTCGAATCAATAATATGAAGCAATGGATGAAATGTGTAAAATAAGAAAATTGCAAGCAAGCAAGTAAAGGAAAAGGTAAAGGAGATGTCTATCAATGAAGATGAGATACCCGGGCAATGCTCCCCCTAGGCTCAATAATAAAGTGCAAGACTAACTAAATGCTTCTAAACCGGGTTCTATGAGTCAAGGCAATCCAAGAATAATCAGTCCCTGCCTCCAGGCCACCGATACTAGTCCCCTATAAGATCTCGGTAGAGAAATCGCTCAATCTCAACACCACACACTCCATGTGACCGCAATGAACTTTAGGGATACCTAAGAGTGAAACTGATTCCTAAAATTAGATTTAACTCTACTTCTAGGTGAAAGATCCCTAATCCCCTACAAGGTCCCGGTGGAGAAATCTATCAATCACACGCCCCACACCCCATACGGTTGCATAAAACTTAGGGAAAACGGAGATAGGATTCACTCAATCGGAAAGGAAAGGGGACACTCCTCTAACTCAAGACTCACCCTCTCAATCCTCTTTAACCTTGTATGTTCTAATCCCCAATGGAGACCTCTCTCTCATTAAGGTAACTACTCAAGCATAAACAATCAATCACAATGATGAACGTGTCATGCAAGCAATGATTAAATAAGGTTAAAACTCAAATTAACTCCGAATTAAAAGAAAGCATAAAGAAAGTCAATACATGAATCGAAACCTAGGGTTCACATGCCCAAGTATCTACTAGGGTTTAACCCTCTACGGGGCTTATTACAAAGCAAAAGATAATGAAATAAAGAGCAATATAATCTATGAGAGTAAACCCCCTCGAATTAGTGATGATGGCCTTGATGAATCATTCAATGTCTCGAAGGAACCTTCTCCGAAGCTAGGTCGCCAATGGCTCCCCGATGCTATCTCATCGAAGGATCTATCGAAGTTGGTGAAGAATAACCCCCAATATCTCCAAAGACCTCATCCTTGAAACCCTAGCCGCTCTTGCCTTCAATCGTGCGCAAAAAGTTCCCAAAGAATCGGTAAAAAGGGCTATTTATAATTATGAAATGCGCCAGTCATGTGCCTCCACGCGACCACATGAGATTCTACTCGGTCGCGTGGGTTGCAGAATTCCCACGTGGTTGCGTGGGACTTTCACGCGGTCGCGTGAACGGTAATTTCTGGAACAATATTTTGCTATAGTACTCTTCATAAAACGCGGTCCAAACTCCCTTATCTTGAGGCCACATGGTCGGGCACACGTCCATGTGGTGAGTTATAAGACTTTTCCTCCATCGAACCATCATTTGGAAGCTTTAGCTATCTTCACACAAGTAGGGACATGAAGGTGTGACTGCCTTTATGCCCTTCCATTACACAAATCGTCTTGAATTCTTCTGGAAGTTGGCACACACCCTCATGTACATGATCCCCTCTTGTGCCTTGACACTTGTGTTGTACAAAAGCTCCCAACAATAAGTCTTTATAACCCATCTTTGCTTCCTTTTTCCTCCTTAAACACTTTCACAACCTAACTGCATAAAGGAACACCAAAATACACTTTATGAGACATAATCCACGGTAAAATGATGCTCAATGCATGTAAAACAAGTAGATAAAACATGTCTACTCAAGCACTTATCAAGTTTGACCCCTCAAGCAACTTACAGAGTGTTATGTGGGCAAGGGCAATATGAGCCAGGGATATCAAAGGCCACTTGTCTATCACGACTAGCTTATAGATACATTCATGGCATACTGAGTGGATCAATGAACGGACGGGGTGATAGTACAGGAGTCCTAATTCGGCAGGAGCTCCTCTACCTCCACTCAATGGTATAGAGCGAGCCGCTCCATCTTAGTTATATTCCGGTAGAGTACATGCGCCATCAGCGCCAGTACCCTAGGCTTGGAGCGATTTTTTCAAGACCATACGTTACGAGGCTTATCAAGGGGATGGGCCTTCAAGAGGCAGTTAGAGGGATGGAGAAGACAGTCATACCTTCTCCTATTAGTTTGGAGATGTTGAGACAGATCGGAATGGCCCGGAAATATGATCAATGCTACATAATAAATAGGCCCCAATCAGAGACAACAGGAGGATCACAACCGACTTTGCAATTACTTCCAGCACCGCCCGAGACCGAGGCACCGCCCACAGCACCAGAGCCACCTCCAATGTGCATGTTTTCTCCCTCTCGAGGCTAGGACAAATTCGAGCGCCTCGAGAGTGATGTGGGTGTACTCCAGTCAGAGTTGGCCGATATCAGGGCTGCACATGCAGCTCAACATAGTGAGGTCATGGCTCGATTAGACCTTGTCCAGTAGCTACTCGAGTGAGCCATGACATCACTTTTCATGGTCCAACCCCGAGCTTCCACTCCACCAATATCATCTCCAGCTCCTCCATCAGCAACAGATCCACCAGCACCATCAAAGCCTACTATAGCAGCACTAGAGGCTCCCATACAAGACACCGACGCTGAGTTTATCTTTTGTATTTCTTTTATATTTTGGACTTGTAGTACTTAGAAAGGGTCTTCCTTCTGAGTTTATCTTTATGTTGCTTTATTTTGTCTCGAGTTGTATTTCATTTAAATATTTTTATATATTCGAGCTTTATTTTGGTTTTTCATTGAGCTATACTGGATCCCTTGTGTGTGTGTGCGCACAGATGGTCTTGGATGTAAGGAATTTGAGGAATAGTCATAGGCACAGTCATGGGACTATGTGTGCTTCACAACCCATTGAGATTCAATTCTCAATGAACCTAGCTCCATCAAACGCAACACTTGGAGTTCAGGGGAGTAATGTTTCAATTGCCTACTTCCACACTAGTTTTTTACAACTTTTTACTTTTATTGTAGACAATGTACATCTTAAGTGTGGAGGGAGTTCACTTTGCACACACTTTTACTTGTGCATTCAATTGCTAATGCTCATGTTGTCACGCCCCGACCCGTGGGCCCACGGGACGCGACAACCGCCGTGATAATCCCGAGGAGGGATGCTCCGCCACTCAACCCTCGGGATAGCGCAAGGCTGATCAACAACCTGGAATTCCACAATATTCTACCAAAAAACACAAGAGTGGAAGAAACAACAACAACGACGACGACAATGATGATATATAACAGTAAACAAGATCACAAGTGCATAGGAAAGCTATAACAACAATAACAAGTCTTAATACATCAGAGTTTTCAAAGTTAAGATAAATACAAAACATGCAAAAGGGTTTACTACAAACTAGTGGATCCACAAGATAAGACTACATGTTCATGACCAAAAAGAAACATACATGAAACAGAAAAGATACACAGAAGATGGAGCAGCAACAAATACCCAGCACAGTGCGCACCGCCTCACCTACTACCTACAACAGTCTAGGAGAAGAAAGAGGGGTGAGCAACTAGTGTTACTCAGTGAGGGGAGACTAGCACAACCTCACCAATAATACCAATAACAAAGATAACAATAAAACATCCAAAATAAGCATTTTACCAAAACCAAGATAAACATTTATTACCTAATTATATACAATAACAAACTTAACATAGCAAGATTAAAAGATAGGGTCAAGAAACCTTTCTTACTATAACAAGATTCCAACAACCTCAAATCCGGTAAAACACTGAACATCTGTTTAATAAAAAGAATAAGTCAAACATCAACCCAAACATGCCCTAGTATTAAATGTCCAGTCTAGGCTGGTCCTCATAGTAAATTCACCAACAAAACTAACAATACAAACAATTGCCACACGAAGCACAAAAGCTAACAAAAACACCAAACCAATAACAATACTTTTGCATTGCCGCGAGGAATCAATAGAAGCACAATCGAAACTCAAGTTTTTAAACACAAGGGGATAAGCAAATCCCAATACAAGGAATAACATGGAAGACCTCAAAAAATTCCAAAATAAGTTCCAAGCTTCAGAATTCTCGAAAGCCTAATAATTCAATAACAAATCCTAATTTTAACACAAACAAAGGTTTCGCAACCTCGATGAAGTGATAATTCAACACAACCCAATCATTTGCGAATCAATCATCGAATAAGACATTCAAGATCAACTCAATAATAACTATCATTCACCAAAATGCCATACAAGTATAAATCAATAAAACTCTACTTAAAAACATGATATGGTTATATATGAAAGTAGTATAAGTGTGTGTTCATGAAGTATATCTAGCTATTGGCATTCATCCAATAAGGCAATGCATAAATATCCCAGAATTGGTGATCCGCCTTCTTTGCAAGCTACTCCTGGGCTACTCCCTTGCCTCGAGTCAAAGTATCTTCTCCTTGCCAAAGCACCACAAACACAATGTTAGCACAAGCAACACAAGGAACCCCTAGGTTTCCCATACCAATAACCCTAACCGGCTCTAGGGTTTGCTCCACTAACCCTAGAGGCTACCAAAGAGATCCTAAGGGTTAAAGCCTCACTCTCAAACCCAAATAAACCAAGAAAACAAGGGGAGAGGGCCGGAGCTACAGTAGCTCCAAAACAAGAAAGAAGAACACTCAAGGGTTCTTAAGGTCAAAGGCAAGCAATCAAGCCAAAAGCTTCTCTCAAGATCCACAAACAATAAACAAGGATGAAAACAAGGATTAAACTCCCCTCAAGGTTCCCAACAAACCCTAGACTCATCATCCAAAGAAGAAGAAGAAACAAGAAGGAAAGAAGAGAAGAAGAGCTTACCTAGAACAACCAAGGGATTGGTTTGAAAAATCCACAAATCGACCAAAGATCTCCTCCAAAACCAGCCCTAAACTCTCAAGAATGGTAGAGGAAGAGAAGGGAAAGAAATGAGGAGTTTTGGTAGAAGAAATTAAGAGAAAACGGGTTAGATCGGGTTTATAATGTGGAAAACGAAGGGTTAGGCGGCCGGTGTGCGGCCCCGCACAGTGGCCGCACACCCTTCTTCCAAGGGTGTGCGGGCGCTGTGCGGCCCTGCACACAGGCCGCACAAGCCAAAAAAATGGCCTGTGCGGGCTGTGTATAGCCCGCACACCCCCTGTGCGGCCTGTACACGGACCGAACCCCTTCTAAAACCCTCAAAACTCGACCTAAAACCCTCGGCAAGCCTCACCAACTCAAAACAAAGAGGAACTCACCCAAACCCACAAGTAATTCAACAAGGAATGATCGAAAAACACCGATCTACACAAGAGGGAAAAATCTGAAATACTACACATGTAGCCTATGGCGGTTGACCTTAGTTACAACGGTTGTATTCTTAGAGTTTAGGAGAATTTTTAACATTGTATCCTATCATACTCTAGTTTTACTTGAATTTTTAGGGAATTTTTTGCTCGATTACCTTTTAATGCACTATTCACTCTTGAAATCTTTTCGAAACTCGAACTCGAAGCTTCAAGGACTAGTTTAGTACTACTTTAGTAAGTTTTGAAGTTCTATGTAACTAAAAAAAAAACTTGTGAGCTTGTGAATATTAGTTTAGCATTTATCGTTGCATTTGGGGGTGGAAAGAGCTACCTCCTATGAAGTATGTAGCTACTTTCATAAGAAGGATACAAGTTATGCCCTAATGGGAGAAAGAGCTATCTCATGGGAAGCGTGAAAGCTACTACCTCAGTAGAAAGAGCTACCTCCTCGAAAGTGTGAAAGCCACCTTTGGCGGCCGCCTAGGAAACGGCTACCTTAGAGGTTGAGTGAAGCTACTACTTCCTTACATTGTGTATATAAATAAGTCCTTGTATCAAGAGTTTGAGGAGTACTCGTTGGTTCTCATGAGTGAATTCGCACACAATAACACATTTTTGAGTTGTTATCCTTTTATATTCGAGTTTTTAGCTAGAGCAATGGTAACCTTATGCAATATTTTGATTTCCCCTTACTTGTAGAATGCTTCTTTTGCATACTTTTGGTGAACCTTAGGCCGAGCACTTTCAATTGTTCTTCCCAAGTAGTTTCACGTTCTATTTTGCTTGAGGACAAGCAAAAGCTTAAGTGTGGGGGGGATTTGATAAGTGCTCGTGTTATAGTAATGCGAAGTGTTATTATCTTGTAATGAGCATTGATTTAATCAGATTTTATCACTGAAAAGTGTGTATTTGCTTACTTTTGTGCATTGTAGGGTTGTGAAGTTTAATTGGAGAAAAGGAACGAAGTTAGATCGTGTTCGCCGTTGTTCGGGAGTTTTTGGACTAAACAAGGAACAAGGCATGAGCATAGGCTTGTGAGTGTGTGCCAACCTCGTGTGGATGGCCACAAAGGCAGTCACACTCGCAATAAGTCTAGCTCGTATTAACAAGGAGAACTTTGCCAATAAGAGATTTGAAGCAATCGGCACGATCTACCATTAATTGTGTGCCCAATTCAATGGCCTCCATGAACAACGACGAATTCGGGAGCGTTTCGGCGCAATTACTGTAGCAAGTAATGTGGCAAAATGCTGTAGTAAGTTACTATTCACTGTCTGCCGAAAATCAGCAAACCAGCAACTTCACACGGGCATGTGGAAATTCGACACGGCCATGTGAAATCCCGATTTCAATCGATTTACACCATGACTCAACATTATAAAAGCCCGTTGAACACGACCTAACTTTGTTCTTCTTTTCCAACTTGGCTCCACAAACCTACAATGCACAAGAATACACAAATGCACACTATTTAGTGATAAAATCTGATAAAAGGTATGCTCATTGTAAGATAATAACGCTTCGCGTTACTATAACACAAGCACTTATCAAATCCCCCCACACTTAAGCTTTTGCTTGTCCTCAAGCAAAAATAAAACATGAAAATACTTGGAAAGAACAATTGAAAGTGCTCGGCCTTAGGTTCACCAAAATTATGCAAAAGAAGTATTCTACAAGGGGAAATCAAAACATTGCATATGGTTATCGTTGCTCTAGCTAAAATTTTGAATCAAAAAGGAGAACAATTCGAAAACGTATAAGTGTGTGTGAATTCACTCAAAAGAACCAACGAGTACTCCTTAAACTCTTGTTATAAGGACTTATTTATATACACTAAGTAAGGAAGTAGTAGCTTCACTCAACCTCTAAGATAGCCCTTTCCTAGGTGGCCGCCAAAGGTGGCTTTCACACTTTCGAGGAGGTAGCTCTTTCTACCGGAGTGGTAGCTTTCACGCTTCCCATGAGATAACTCTTTCTCTCATTAGGGCATAACTTGTATCCGACTTATGAGAGTAGCTTCATACTTCATAGGAGGTAGCTCTTTCCACCCCAAATGAAAAGCTTAAACTAATATTCACAAGCTAGTAGTTTTTTTTTTTTGGCTACATAGAACTTCACAACTTACTAAAGTAATACTAAACTAGTCCTTAAAACTTCAAGATCGAGTTTCAAAAAGATTCCAAGAGTGAGTAGTGTAATAAAGTGTAATCGAGCAAAAATCCCTTAAAATTTAAGTGGAACTAGAACAAGATAGGATGTAATGTTAAAAATTCTCCTAAACACTAAGAATACGACCGTTGCAACTAAGGTGAACCGCCATAGGCTACATGAACATGAGCAATTGAACGCACAAGTAAAGGTGTGTGCAATGTGAATCCCCACCCCCCACCCCCCACACTTAAGATGTACATTGTCCCCAATGTACGCATGCAAGCACTATAAAAAGTAAAACAATGAAAAACAATTAGTGTGGATGTGGGCAATTGAAACATTACTCCCCTGAACTCCAAGTGTTGCGTTTAATGGAGCTAGGTTCATTGAGAGTTGTGTCTCAATGGGTTTGTGGAGCACACACGGTCCCATGACTGTGCCTATGACAATTCCTCAAATTCCTTAAATCCAAGACCATCTGCACACATACGCAAGGGTTCAGTATAGCTCAAGAAAAACAAAAATACAGCTCGAGTATATAAAGATATGAACATGAAATACAACTCGAGACAAAATAAAACAAAAAATAAAAGCAAAGCCAGAAGGAGAGTCCTTTCTGGGTATTATAAGTCCAACAGAACATAAAAATAAAAAGTGCAACAGAAGTGAAAATAAAATAAAATAAAACTACGACGCCTCAGCGTCGGTGTCCTACTGTGGATCCTCTGGTGCTGCTGCTGCTGCTGCTGCCGGTGCTGGTGGATCTAATGCTGATGGAGACGGAGGTGGAGTCGGTGAAGGGACCCGTCGAGGTCGCACCACAGATCGCTCGAACAACTGTATCACTGTGGCAAGCTGTGCCGATAACTGAACGAACTGTAATGCCTGAGTGGCCCTCAATTCGGCAAGCCCTGCTGCCTGTGTGGCCCTCATCTTCGCCAACTCCTGCTGCATGATACCCACAGAGCTCTCGAGGCGCTCAAATCTGTCCTGGCCTCAAGATGGAGAAAAGATGCGCACTAGAGGTGGCTCCGGTGCTGTGGGTGGTGCCTCAGCCTCTGCCCGTTCTGGGGGTGGCTCTAGCGCTGCCTGTGACCCCTCGTGTAGAAAGGCATCGGGTCAGTTCAGCACATACTGTTGGTAACATCTCCTGGCCATGCCCATCTGTCTCAACATTTCTAAGTTGATTGGTGAATATGTGACCGTCTTTTCTATCCCTCTGATTGCTGCCCGAAGACCCATTCCCTTCATAAGTCTTATGATGTATGGCCCTGAAAAAATCATTCCAAGCCTGGGGTACTGATTTTGATGACGCATGGATTCGGCTAGTATATATCCAAGATGGAGCGGCTCCTTCTGTACCATTGAATGTAAGTAAAGGAGCTCTTGCCGACTAAGGACCCCTGTACTATTGCCCCGGCCGTTTATTGACCTACTTAGAATGGCATGAATGTATCTATAAGCCTGGCTCATAGACAAGTAGCTTTTGATATGCCTGGCTCATAGTTCCCTTGTCCACACAATACTCTGTAAGCTCCTTGAGGAGTCAAACTGCCGGGATAGTCAGTTGGAAGGCTCTCGTACTCCTCTGTCTTTCTGAATGCCTCGTTGTATAACCCCATATAAATGGAAAATTGTGTCACTGACATATTGTACTCATGCCCAAATGCTTGAAACTGTATAGAATTGGCACTCGTCAACTTCGTACTTGTTTTGTCAAACTTGAATGATGAAAGCACCTCCAAAGTAAGCAGACGGTTCGCTGGATCTCAAATAGATAGTAAGCTCTCCCAACTTCCCACTGCAATAAGCTCTTTAATCTCATCTGCCATATCATTACCCCAATCAGCTGGTCTTAAACAGTCTACGTCCAAATACCGAGATTGTCCGATCTTGAGTTTCGCCAATCTTCTATATATTTCTCGATGTTCAGATGTGACGAAGTCGATTGGTTCTGGAGAGTGTTCTCATGCCCTTTTATTAGTTTCTTTCCTAGGTGCCATTCCTGAAAAGAATTGTAAAAGGAAGTCAATCATTTGGGTATAATAATTCACCCTGATAGGCTCCACACGGGCGTGTGGAAATTTTACACGCCCGTGTGGATTATCGGGCGGACATGCTGCAAGGTTGTAGAATCAAAACTCCATATTCACACAAAAATTCGCTTAAAAACCCTTGTAAACTCATTGGTAACCAGGTTAATTGATGACTTGACCGCAAGCGCACGGGTCGCCAAGTAATACCCCTCGCGCAAGCACGAGGGGGTCGTATTCCCTAGGACCAAGGAACTACTATTACTTCCCCTTCATCTATTTCCTAACCTAGCAATTTTGTGATAAAATCAAGATAAGAAGAATAACAAAGAGAAAACTATAAACAAGTGATCTAAGGCACACCAAACAAGCGCATTAAGGAAACAATGAGCAATAAATGAACGAGGCCGCGGGCGAGGATCCCCTCGGGACTACTAAAGCTAAAAGAATACTCGAATCACACAGGCAAATGTGGTTAGGCCAAGAGACATCCAAAGATAGGTCACCCCGATGGTCACGGTGATGACCCCTAATCTAGTATGGGTATTGGAATACGGAATTTCCACCGCTACGGTATTTCTACCGCCCAAATCCCCACACGATTGCTAAGGGCCTAGGGAAATCTCAAATTAGAGTCAAACACAATATCTAGGCTCAACCCTAATGGTTGGAGGGGTACAAAATACCCGATGGTCACGGCGTATTTGTACATGTATCCCTTCTAAGCTTGGTGAGTCTAACACTAGGGCAATGGTCATGCAACCTAGTATTACCTAAAAATTGATACACAGAGTTCTCATGCATACCAAGGCATTCAAATACACCAAACTTAAACCACAAACCACACAAATACCATACATATAAATCAAGTATCCAAACAAGCAAGTTCATCCCAAGGTTCACCGGATGCCCGGCGACCTTGGGAGTCTAGTTCATCATCAACAAAGGAGAATGCCTACAAAACAAGAAATACAAAGTAAAGCTCATAACAACTCCCCTAAGATGAAGACTAGAAGAAGATGGTGATGAGAACTTGAAGGATCCGCGCCAACAAGCTCCTAGATGCTCGCCCTTGAGTGTGTGATCTTCTTCTCCCTTCGATTTGCTCCTCAAAAATGCCTTCTCCCGCAGCCTTGAAGTCCAAGAAGATGATGGAGGAGAATGGTGGCCAAAAGATAACAAGAAGAATGCCCAAAAGGCCTTTAAAACCTAATTTCGGGATGCTATGCGGCCACCCATGCGGCCCCGCATGCAGGGAGAGAAAGTTTCCGAGAAATCCATAAAATCGCGTAAGTTGCTATAGTGCCGCTACAGTAATTTGCTACAGTGGAATTGCTACAGTGGTATGCGGCCTCTGCGGTGCCCGCATGGTAGCCCGCATGATCTTCCGGACTTAGCCGTTTTGCCAAAGGGTTCGTGCTACAGTGCTGCTACAGTATACCGCTACAGTACCGGAGCTCAAAAATGGTCTTTTTCCTGCCGATTTCTTCTAAAATCATATTGTCGAGCTCCCCACGGTATCTTCTGTGCCTGTAACACGAAATAAACCAATTCAGACCGAAAACGGGCATCCACACATACAAAAATACTCTATAAATATGCAAACATACATAAATAATACGTACAGTTAGGCGTTTATCATTAATCATGTAAAAAAAACCGAAATACTTATCATTAACGATCTAAATCCGGATTGATAAAGAAGAAGGGTTTGTCGTTCTCACCGATGGTGTAGATGGGGAAAAATTCGGGATCGGTCAGAAAACTCGAAAAGAAACCCGAATGAATGTAGGATACGGTTGGCAAAATGAAAGAGGAGGTCGGAGAGTGCTTTGGAGTGAAAACGAAAGAGATACAAGTGAATTCCAAAAGAAAACCTTCGGCTTTTTGAAGTTCTGGGAATTCACACGGCCGTGTGAACATGTTACACGGCCGTGTGCCTCTGAAATTAGGGTTCACAGGGGCCAACACACGCACCTGTGTGCACTCTGGTTACTCTCTGAACTACCTCACACGGCCGTGTGAGAGATCCACACGGCCGTGTACCTTCACAGGAGACTCCACAAGGACTGGTACACGCCCCTGTGGATTCTCGGGAAAACTCATAAGGTCTCAGAAAATATTCACACGGCTGTGTGTTAATTCCACATAGCCGTGTGCCATTCATAAGCCCTCCCACAGGGGTAGCCACACGCCCCTGTGGTTTCTCGGGAAAAAGATAGGGTTCTGTAGAGTTTTCACACGGCCGTGTGTTAATTCCACACGGCCTTGTGCCGTAACACAAGGTTTCTCACAGGGGCACCCACATGCCCCTGTGGATTCTCTGGAATGAGAGATTTAGTTCTGCAAAACTTCACACGGCCGTGTGTTAATTCCACACGGCCGTGTGCCCCTTCTGAAGTTTTTCCAGGGGCAAGGTCACGCCCCTGTGTCTTCTCTGGTTGAGCCCTATTTGGTACCACACGGCCGTTTATTAATTCCACACGGCCGTGTGTTTTCTCTGGTTACTTAGAAAAAATTCATAGACTTTACAGAAAAATTCAGAAACATAACTATGATCCTTAGAGCCTGTAAAAACCATCAAAACACGACCAAAAACCATGGAAAACATGCTCAACTAGCTAAAACTTCATCAATTATCATTTAAGCACACGAAAACATCAACAATCCACAAAAATTTTGCAGCTCAAGCATTAAAAATTTAGGACACCAATACTAAGACTTTTATTCATGCTAAAAACTAACTAGATCCTAAAAAAGAATATAAAACCTTAGGTTGCCTCCCAAGAAGCACTTGTTTAACGTCACTTAGCTTGACGTACCTGTTTTACCTTATGGAGGTTGAAGAAAGAATATCTCTTTATCATCATTACAAACCTCGCCGCCAAAGTATGGTTTCAGCCGGTGTTCGTTTACTTTGAACGTGCCCTTCTCCGGATGCGTAATCTCAATTGCACCATGGAGTGATACTTGAGTGACTGTGTATGGGCCAAACCATCTAGTCTTTAGTTTTCCGGGGAACAGTCGCAACTGGGAATTGAATAGTAGAACTTGATCACCGACTTTGAACTCTTTACGTAATTTGATATGCTTGTCATGCCACTTTCGAATCTTCTCCTTGTAAATTCTAGCATTCTCATATGCTTTTAACCTCCATTCATCGAGCTTATTAAGATGAAGCAGTCTTTGTTCACCCGCTCTTCTCAAATCGAAGTTCATTGCTTTGATTGCCCAATATGCTTTATGTTCAAGTTCCACGGGTAAATGACATGACTTCCCGTAAACTAGATTATACGGAGTAGTTCCTATGGGCGTCTTGTATGCTGTGCGATGGGCCAAGAGTGTGTCGTTGAACCATTCCGACCAGTCCCGCTTCCCTTGTTCCACAGACTTCATCAAAATCCGCTTGAGTTCTCTATTAGTGACTTCTACTTGACCACTAGTCTGGGGATTTTATGGAGTGGCAAGGCGGTGACGTACCCCGTATCGTTTCAATACCTTTTCTAATTGGGCATTGCAAAAGTGGGTCCCTCGATCACTAATGATGATTCGCGGAGTTCCAAACCGAGTGAACAACCTTTTTAAGAATTTCACCACAGTTCTAGCATCATTACTGGGCAATGCTTGTGCTTCGACACATTTGGAGACATAATCAACTGCCACTAATATGTATTGGTTCCCGTTAGACCTTTGAAACGGCCCCATGAAATCAATGCCCTAAACATCGAATACCTCACAAAATTGCATAGGATTCTGAGGCATCTCATCCCGCCGAGACAAATTCCCTGACCTCTGACAATTATGGCATCGAAGAACAAACTGGTGTGCATCGTGAAAGAGGGTTGGCCAATAAAACCCTACTGCCAAAACTTTTTCCGCGGTTCTACTTGATGCATAATGGCCCCAACTGGTCCTGAATGACAATGAGCAAGGATATCCCATCCTTCCTCCCTAGAAACGTATCTCCGAACAATATGATCTGCACAGATGCGGAAAAGGAATGGGTCATCCCACATATAGTTCTTTAAATCGCTAAAGAACTTTTTCTTTTGTTGGAATGTGAGGCCTGGCTTGAGGACTTTTCCTGACAAGTAATTAGCAAAATCTGCAAACCACGGCATATCACCTGATGATGTTAATTCCTGAATTGAATGTAAGTGTTCTTTCGGGAAGAAGTCATTTATCTCCTTACTTGATGGTTCTTGCCCAATGCTTCCTTCTAACCGCGACAAATGATCCGCCACTAGGTTTTCAGTTCCCTTTTTAACCTTTATCTCCATGTCAAACTCCTGTAAGAGTAATATCCACCAGATCAATCTTGGTTTTGCATCGACTTTTGATAAATGCCTAAACATACGTATTTTCCATGTATTCGGGCGTATGTATTGCGTATTTTTATATGAGTTGACGCCCGTTTTTGGTCTGAATTGGTTTCTTTCGTGTTACAGGTACTAATGAGACCCCTTCAAGCTCGTTGACAGAATTTGAGAAGAAATCGTCATCGAAAACACTGTTTCTGAGCGGGGGGGGGGGGGGGGGGGGGTGGGTACTGTAGCAATCATTGTAGCAAAACTACTGTAGCACAGAGACTTGAAGATCGGCTGGGTCAGGAGGTTAATGCGGGCGCATCGCAGGCCGCATGAGACTGTAGCAGGGCTACTGTAGCATATCTACTGCAACAATTGCACTGTAGCGGAACTGTAGCAACTTACGCGACTTTCGGGATTTCTCGGAAACT
This sequence comes from Dioscorea alata, assembly GCA_020875875.1. Classification (NCBI taxonomy): domain Eukaryota; kingdom Viridiplantae; phylum Streptophyta; class Magnoliopsida; order Dioscoreales; family Dioscoreaceae; genus Dioscorea; species Dioscorea alata. The sequence continues at coordinate 9,733,236 of CM037013.1, read as the reverse complement.
TTCTCTCCCCGCATGCGGGGCCGCATGGGAGGCCGCATAGCATCCCGAAATTAGGTTTTAAAGGCTTTTTGGGCATTCATCTTAGGGGTCTTTGGCCACCTCTTCTCCTCCATCATCATCTAGGACATCAAGGCTGCGGGAGAAGGCATTTTTGAGGAGCAAATCAAAGGGAGAAGGAGATCATACTCGAGGGAGAGCATCTAGGAGCTTGCCAGCGCGGATCCGACGAGTTCTCATCACCACCTTCTAGTCTTCATTCGAGGGGAGTTGTTATGAGCTTCATCTTGTATTTCTTGTTTTGTATACATCCTCCTTTGTTGATGATGAACTAGACTCCCAAGGTCGCCGGGCATCCGGTGAACCTTGGGATGAACTTGCTTGTATTGATGTTTTGATTGCATTTATGGCATTTGTGTGGTTTGTGTCTAAGCCTTGTGATCTTTAATGTGTTGATTTGCATGAGAACTCTGTATTTCAACTTCTAGGTTGTACTTGGTAGCGTGACCATCGCCCTTGTACTAGACACACTAGGCTTAGAAGGGATACATGTATGTATACACCGTGACCATCGAGTATTTCATATCCCTCCAACCATTAGGGCTAGACCTAGGTTGTGTTCGGCCCTAATTTGAGGTTTCCCTATTCTTAATGCAATCGTGTGAGGATTTGGGCGGAAGTGATTCCGTATTCCAATACTCATACCGGATTAGGGGTTTTCACCGTGACCATCGGGTTAATCTATCTTAGGATATCTCTTGGCTCAAAACCACCGTTGCCTGTGTCATTCAAGCATCTTTCTGGCTTTAGTAGTCCCGAGGGGATCCTCGCTCGGGGACCTCGAACTTTCATTGCTACTTGTTTCCTTAATGTGCTATTGTGGTGTGCCTTAGTCCAAGTGTTTATAGCTTTTCTTTTGTTTGTTTTCTTTATCTTGTTTTAAATCTATATCTGGTAGACTAGACAGTGTCATCTAGAGGGGAGTAATAGCAGCTCGTGGGACCCCAGGGAATACGATCCTCTCGCGCGTGCGTGAGGGGTATTACTTGGCGACCCGTGCGCTTGCGGATCGATTCAACTAAGTTTTTGGCGCCGTTGCCGGGGAACTTCCAAGGATGCTAGGAAAACCTTTAGTTCACTGATTTAGTCATTTTTATTTCCTTTTGTAAATTTTGGTCTTTGTATGTGTCCTTTACCATTTTGTGCATATTTATTTATTTTACTTCTTTCTTGTTTTCTTTGATAGCTTATTAGTTTTAATTTTGTTTGCTTATACAGGGCCATGGACCACAAAGAAAGACTATTGGCCACAAGAAACTATGCATTTGAGAAAGCAATGGAAGAATATTCTGCCATGAGAGAAAACCAGTGCAATCCACACCCTAATGACTACTACCCATATTGGCAAGGGCACCAAAATTTTTCTACACAACATTATACTCAACATTGGGAGCACCCTTACCAAGGATTGCCACAAGAACCCTCCTTTCAAGAACCATGGCTTTACCACCCTCCAGTCGTTCAAAGAAGGCCACTTAATGAATGGGGTTTCAATACACAAGATGTGTTTGAAAGATTTATGATGAATTATGATGCTGAACGTGAAGCTCTGAATTCCACAAATTCTAGTGCCCATCTATCTCTTCCAAGCATGGAAAACAAGATAGGAGTGTCTTCCAATATATCGACGGAGTTGCCACGCACTAGAGAAGACCTACCACAGATTGACACTAGTTTGGAAGAGAACATAGGTGAAATTGAGGTGGAAATTGTTGTTGAGGTGTGGAAGATTGAAGAAGCGGTTGAGGTATCATCTATGCCTTGTGAGCAAATGATAGACGTTCCAATTAAAGGTGTAGTTCAAGAAGAGAAAGAGGAGGATGACACCATGGCAATGGAAGAATGTGAGGAAGTGGAAGAAGCTCCATCGACAACATGTGAAGACGCTACTTGCCTCAACATTGATCAATCAACATGCCCATCAATAATTTTCAAGTGCCGAGAGAAAATTCCGGGAATTGTATTTGAAGATGTGGGGGAGAGGCTAAGGTCATCCTTGAACCCACCAATGCCGGGCTTGGACAATTCCCAACCAAAAATTTTTCCGTGGCGGCCCAAGCAAATTTTGTGGGCAATGGTTGACTATTCAAGAGGGGTTGGGAGAAGAAATGTGGAAAGGATGTTAAAGCCACGAATCAATCCACCTATCCAAAGATTGACAAGTTCTCAACCCAACTTGTTCCCTTGGAAACCCAAACAACACTTGTGGGTAGTTCAAGGGCATCTCAAAGGAATTCTTGTCGGGAACAAAGAAGAAGCTGGGAGGAGGTTCAAGCCATCTAAGGATCCGCCCAAGTTTAAATTGCACAACTCCCGGCCCAAGCTTTTTCCATGGAGGCCGAAAGGTAGCTCATGTATTGCCTCCAAATTTGCATCATCCCGAAAGGTATGTTTCATATTTCTTGGTAGTTCTTATGCAACCTCTTGCTGGGATGAACACACCGTTTTCAAGCCTCCTTAGGTAAGAAAAAGGTACATCGAGCTAATGACGTTAAACAAGTGCTTCTTGGGAGGCAACCCAAGCATTAAAATTCATTGCATGTGTGTTTGGTTGCTTAAGTGTTCTTTGTTTTCAAGTGTGTGATTGTGGATTAGTTAGTTGTTTTTCATAATTTATTTACTTGTGTTCATTCATGATACTTGTGAGTTCTTTGTGTTATCATTCATCTTCATGCATTCAATATCATGTTTTGGGTGTTGTGGGCGAATTCGGCTTTGTTTTCATGTGATTTTTGAGTGCTAGGTTGAGTTCGATGGTTAATTTGAGAGTTTTTGAGCCAGTCATGTGTGTTGGAGAATTCCTGGCACTTGTGTGGCCTGCTATGCGGCCGCACAAGGGGCCGCATGATTTTTCCCGAGAGCGTTGCGGCCTGCTATGTGGCCGCATAGCAGGCCACATGTTTTTTCCCGAGCCCCATGCGGGGTACCATGCGGCCGCACAAGACCCCGCATGACTCACGGGCAGCATTTTAAAGATGGTACCCCTTCACCGTTTTCTTCATATCTCTCTCATTTCTCATCCGTTTTCCCTCATTCTTTCACCGTTTTTCTCCATATTTCTTCCTCTACACGAATCTCCTACTTCCAAGGACTTAATTTGCATGATTTTTTGGGAGGTTTTCCATCATCCTCACCGACTTTCCTTGGTACCTTTCTCTAAGCCCTAGTTTTGAGCATGATTGGTTCTTCTTCCTTTCTCCTATTTTTCATGTTGAATGGATGATAATGTTGTGGGAGATTGGTTGTTTGTTGTTTTTGTGGGTTTTTGGAGTAATTTGAAAGCTTTGTAAAAATGTTTTGCTCCATGTACAAGAGAAGCTCTTGCAAAATTTTTTTTGGGAATTACTGTAGCACTTCTTGAACTCATTCATATCTATCATGAGAAACCATTTCTTCTCTTGTATTTGTCCTGATTTTGTCGCATCCTTGTAAACTCTTATCCCCCACAAAACTTGCATTAAAGAAAATTGGACTTCATGTTTTTTATTGCACATAGGACTTGCTTGGATCATTTCTTGTTTAGTTGTTCTTGTGATGTTAGTTGTTTGTTTATTTGTGTGTTTTATTTTCATTGTGTGTGATGGATGCCTTGGGTTGATGTTCTTGTCTACCTTTCAGGGTGGCATGGGGGCATCAAGCACTTTCTTTCTCCATTTTATACAAGAGTCTTTGGTGGTCACCCCGATCTCATGGACTTCAAAACTAATGTTTTGAGACTCGGGGAAGTTCACGAAACCCTCCTACTATGTTTTTATTGTCTATATTGTTGCATTTCATTGCTTAGGCACATTGAGGGCAATGTGCAACTTTAAGTGGGGGGTGGACTTAGATTTTTGTGAACTTTGAAAATTTTTAGCAATTGCATGCTTAATCACCTATGATAGCTATGATTTTATTGTTAAGGACTTCCTAGCTTGAAGGAATGATAGGAGTGAGTTGTATTCTTATACTGTGCTTGAATGATGCCCTGTTTTATTTTTAGTACTTTTTCATGCTATATCATGATTGCTCCTACCTTGTACACTCTAACCAACCCATTATGATGATTTTGACATTAGGCGGTTAAATTCTTTCTTCTATAGTCTGTTAAGAGCTTTTGAGTTCCTTCGTTGTTTTCTGTAGCCTTAAGTGAAATTTTGTGCCATGTTTCCAAGGGCCATGAGATACAGCGTGTACAGTGAAAAAAAAAAGGTGGAGTACAACACAGTATTCCTCTGCTAGCACAGCATGAATGCGTTTATGTAGACTGTAATTGAGTAGGTTGGGTGGCTCTTGTGCCTGATCAGCATGTGCATCCTTCTGAAAGATTTGTTGTGCAGTCTATGTTTGTCGGACTCAGAAAAAAAAAAAATTATACTTGTGAAAAAAGAAATAAGTATCTCTACTACGTCCCTTGGAACTTGTTGCAAAATCACTTAAGCGCTAGAGTTTTATTTAGGAACTCAAAAGACTTTTAACTGAGTATTGAAGATGTCTTTAACTGTCTCATGCCACTCTTACCATATGTGGGGTGAATGGGCCCCTGGGGTAATCCAGGGTGTGGAGGTTAAGGTTGGGAGCCAGCACACACTCACGGAAGCACTTTGGATAAAACAGGGCTACTATTACTCGATCACTCACTGTAAAGCTCACTTTCTAGATTTCTTTTCACATGTGCTAGTGGAGTACTTTACAGTTGAGCTTGAGGTCGTATGTTTAGTCATTTGTCATCGTGCCCCTGTTCTTCATGTGTGTTTGATTGGGGACAAACAAATGCTTAGGTGTGGGATGTTTGATAAATGCCTAAACATACGTATTTTCCATGTATTCGGGCGTATGTATTCCGTATTTTTATATGAGTTGATGCCCGTTTTTGGTCTCAATTGGTTTCTTTCGTGTTACAGGTACCAATGAGACCCCTTCGAGCTCGTTGACAGAATTTGAGAAGAAATCGGCATCGAAAACACTATTTCTGAGCGGTGGCACTGCAGCAATCACTGTAGCAAAACCACTGTAGCACAGAGACTTGAACATCGGCTGGGTCAGGAGGTGCATGCGGGCTACCATGCGGGCGCATCGCAGGCCGCATGAGACTGTAGCAGGGCTACTGTAGCATATCTACTGCAACAATTGCACTGTAGCGGAACTGTAGCAACTTACGCGACTTTCGGGATTTCTCGGAAACTTTCTCTCCCCGCATGCGGGGCCGCATGGGAGGCCGCATAGCATCCCGAAATTAGGTTTTAAAGGCTTTTTGGGCATTCATCTTAGGGGTCTTTGGCCACCTCTTCTCCTCCATCATCATCTAGGACATCAAGGCTGCGGGAGAAGGCATTTTTGAGGAGCAAATCAAAGGGAGAAGGAGATCATACTCGAGGGAGAGCATCTAGGAGCTTGCCAGCGCGGATCCGACGAGTTCTCATCACCACCTTCTAGTCTTCATTCGAGGGGAGTTGTTATGAGCTTCATCTTGTATTTCTTGTTTTGTATACATCCTCCTTTGTTGATGATGAACTAGACTCCCAAGGTCGCCGGGCATCCGGTGAACCTTGGGATGAACTTGCTTGTATTGATGTTTTGATTGCATTTATGGCATTTGTGTGGTTTGTGTCTAAGCCTTGTGATCTTTGATGTGTTGATTTGCATGAGAACTCTGTATTTCAACTTCTAGGTTGTACTTGGTAGCGTAACCATCGCCCTTGTACTAGACACACTAGGCTTAGAAGGGATACATGTATGTATACACCGTGACCATCGAGTATTTCATATCCCTCCAACCATTAGGGCTAGACCTAGGTTGTGTTCGGCCCTAATTTGAGGTTTCCCTATTCTTAATGCAATCGTGTGAGGATTTGGGCGGAAGTGATTCCGTATTCCAATACTCATACCGGATTAGGGGTTTTCACCGTGACCATCGGGTTAATCTATCTTAGGATATCTCTTGGCTCAAAACCACCGTTGCCTGTGTCATTCAAGCATCTTTCTGGCTTTAGTAGTCCCAAGGGGATCCTCGCTCGGGGACCTCGAACTTTCATTGCTACTTGTTTCCTTAATGTGCTATTGTGGTGTGCCTTAGTCCAAGTGTTTATAGCTTTTCTTTTGTTTGTTTTCTTTATCTTGTTTTAAATCTATATCTGGTAGACTAGACAGTGTCATCTAGAGGGGAGTAATAGCAGCTCTTGGGACCCCCGGGAATACGACCCCCTCGCGCGTGCGTGAGGGGTATTACTTGTCGACCCGTGCGCTTGCGGATCGATTCAACCAACTTTGTTCATGAGGTAACAGAGAGCTGAATGATCTGTAAACACAATGACCTTCGACAAGATAAGATATGGCTTGAACTTATCGAGAGCAAACACTACTGCTAATAATTCTTTCTCTGTAGTAGTATAATTCTCCTATGCATCTGTGAGAGTCTTGCTCACATAATAGATGGGTTGGAATTGCTTGCCCTTCCTTTGTCCCAGAACTGCTCCTACAGCGTAATCACTAGCATCGCACATGAGCTCGAAAGGTTCATTCCAGTCAGGGGTAATCAAGATTGGAGCTTGAACTAGTTTTTCTTTTAGCACATTAAAAGCTATTGTACAATCTTCCCCAAAATCAAACGGAGCATCTTTTTCGAGAAGTTTAGTCAACGGTTGAGTGATCTTCGAGAAATCCTTGATGAACCGTCTATAGAAAACTGCATGTCCCAGAAAACTCCGAATTCCCTTGACATTCATTGGTGGAGGAAGTTTCTCTATGACTTCGATTTTTGCCTTGTCCATCTCCATACCCAAATGGGAAATCTTGTGTCCGAGAACAATGCCTTCTCGAACCATGAAATGACATTTCTCCCAGTTTAGCATAAGATTTGTCTCCTTACATCTTATCAGCACTCTTTCCAAATTTCTCAAACACATGTCGAAGGAATCACCAAACACAAAGAAATCATCCATAAATACTTCCATTATGTCTTCGACAAGATCATCGAAAATAGCAGTCATATATCTTTGGAATATAGCAGGTGCGTTGCATAACCCGAACGGCATTCGTCTATATGCAAAAGTCCCGTAGGGACTAGTGAAAGTTGTCTTCTCTTGGTCTTCCGGAGCAATAGGGATCTGAAAGTACCCTGACATCCCATCTAGAAAGCAGTAAAATTGATGCCCTGCCAATCGCTCTAACATTTTATCAATGAAAGGTAAAGCGAAGTGGTCTTTACGGGTTGCGTCATTCAGTCTTCTGTAATCAATACAAACTCTCCACCCTGTGATCGTTCTAGTTGGGATGAGTTCATTCTTTTCATTCTTGATCACTGTCATCCCACCTTTTTTCGGGACCACTTGTGTTGGGCTTACCCAAGCACTATCGGAAATGGGGTAAATGATCCCTGCATCCAATAATTTGACCACCTCCGCCTTTACGACTTCCTTCATATTCGGGTTTAGTCTTCTTTGAGGTTGGATCACTGATTTGAAATTGTCTTCCATTAAAATCTTGTGCGTACAGAATGATCACGAGCAACTTCAACACATTCACCAATTTGTCTTTTTGCTCCAAAGAGAGATTCGATGCTATGATCACGACCAACTTCATCTCTTCTCCCAGAAATGCATATTCCAAGTGTTCTGGAAGTGTTTTCAATTCCAAATAAGGTGGCTCATCGATGGATGGTCGAAGTCGGTCTCCAATTAATCTGCCAATCTCTTCAAATTTTGTAGTTTGTTGTTCATTACGGTACCCTGAAACCTTCTCCAAATCACACTCCTTGGGTTGGTCCTGGTGTTCCATTCTAATCCCCAATTCACAAACTTCCTCTATCAGGTCTATAACACCCATTGAAAAGGCCTATTGTTGGTGCTCAAAATAACCTGATTCAAACTGTACAAGAACTTTCTCAAGGGTTTCTTCTGTTTCACCATTTGAAAAAGCTAGAGCTGATTTATCAAATTCGTCCAACACACTACCCAATTCATAATTCATGTTCTGCTCCTTGCAAAACTGATCAATACTATCCACTATTTCTGTACAAGGTTGTCTCACTGATTGCCCACACTCGATATAATTTGGAAATGGTTGTACGATAAACAACTACATTTTCTGCTCCACTTCCTCAACTAGTCCCACGAGTGTATCAAAAGCTTCGCTTGCGTTAAACATTCCCTCGGTAAACTGAAATTAAAGAGAAAAGAATTGGTGAGAATAGTGGTATATAAAGAAAGTGTGGAATAGATAACGAAGTGAATAACTAAAGTAGCAAAAACAAGTATAAAAAATACGCCTATTCCCCGGCAACGGCGCCATAAACTTGACACGACCCCTTGCGTGTATCCCGCAAGTGCACGGGCTTGTCGAAGTAATAAAATTACCCTGGTGAGTGGGTAGTCGAATCCACAGGGAATAGGGATTTAAAATATGAGAATTTGCTATTCAGTCGTGCGATGTACGAAAAATAATGATCGGAGTGATGAATGAATTTATGGAATCAATTAGAATAACAGATAAGAAAGTAAATAGATAGATGGAAGACGAGAGAAAAGCAAGTAGAAATTAAAAGAGAAGACTAGCAATGGATGAAATAGGGTATCCGGACAAGTGATAAGTGCTTGTGTTATAGTAATACGAAGTATTATTATCTTACATTGACCATTACTTTTCTCAGATTTAATCAATAATTAGTGTGTATTTGTGTTCTTTTGTTCATTGAAGGGTTATGGAGAAGATTTAGAGAAAAAGAAGCAAGAATAGGTTATGTTCGCCATTGTTGAGAAGTTCTCGGACCAAGCAAGGAACAAGGCACGAGTCTAGACTTGTGGGTGTGTGCCAACCTCCATTGGAGGGGCACAAGGGCAGTCATACTCACAAAAGTCTATAACTCGTGTAGCATTGGAGAACTTCGCCAATGAAGAGAAATGAAGTAATCGACATAATCTACCGTTGATTGTGTGCCCAATTCAACGGCCTCGATGAAGAACGATGGATTCGGGAGTATTTCGGAGGAGTACTGTAGCAGGCAATGCAGCAACTGTAGAGAAATACTGTAGCAGTTACTGTTCACATTCTACTGAAATTCAGAAATCCAGAGAGTTCACACGGGCGTGTGGAAATTCCACACGGCCGTGTGAATTAATTTTCCAGCAAACCAGAGACGTCACACGGGCGTGTGGAATTAACCATGGCCGTGTACTGTAGCAGAAATACTGTAGCAAAAACACTGTTCACAGGTGCAGAGAAATCACGATTCCAGAATTTCCACACGGGTGTGTGAAATTTCTGGATTTTTAAAGAAGTCCGATTTCAGCCCGATTTCAGCCTATAAATAGCCCGTTTTCAGATCTTTTGGGGACCCTTCTCTTCAATCACTTGGATATCTTTTGGGGGGCTTTCGGCTAGGGTTTGGAGAGGTTCTTGGAGGTCTTTGGAGGCGATTAAACGGCATCGACATCGACATCCTTTGGAAGAAAGCTATTGGGGAAGCTCTCATCGGCATTGATTTGGCGAGGTGTGCCCTAGGCTTGACAAGGGATTCGTTGGAGAAGACACGCGACTACACAAGACCATCGATACGATCTACAAGGGGGTTTTCTTTATGGTTTTCATGCATATTTTCTTAAATTCTTTATTGATTTTGTATTGCTCCATGGAGAGCTAAACCCTAGTGGGTATTCAGACTTGTAAACCCTAGGATGATATTGTTTCTATGACTTTTATTATGCTTTCTTAATTTGATGTTCTTTTATTGAGTTTCAATCTTGATTTTATCTTGTTATTGTTTTCCCTTAGATGTGACACTAGGGTTGAGAGCAATCTAGGCTTTCCTTTGGAGGTGTGACAACTCCTATAGGATTAGACTACTCAAGATTAAAGAGGGTTGAGAGGGAGAGTTGTGAGGTAGCAATGTACCCCTTTCCCCTTCGATGTGATTTCTCCCTACCTCCGATTCCTTGATTTAATAGCGGTCGAAATAGAGTGAAGCAATAGGTAGATAAACTCCCCTAGGGCTTAGTTACGCAAGTAATAGAGTGGAGGGTTGTAGTGAATCCTATTTGCTGGGGCTCGATCTAGACTAGGGTTCTTCCACCTGGACCAAAGGGTTAGAACTACTACACATAGGAACAGGTTTTATCACTAGGAATCCCTAGAGCTTAAAGCAACTCCACGTAGTGTTAGGCTTAGGTAGATATACTCCCCTGGGGCTTAGTTGAGCAATCAACAGAGTGAAGGGTTGAAGTGAATCCTAATGCCGGGGCATAGTGTTGGGGTTAGTCACGGTTGACCTTAGGTTTGGGACCGTGTGTTTAAGGATATCCTCGACTCAATTAGACATCAATTAGAGGGTATAATACTAGTCTTGCACTAGAAGCATTAGTCTTAGGGGGAGCTTTGTCCGGGTACCCCATCTTTATATCGATTACCTCTCCTACCCTCATTATTATTCTTGCACTCTTTTATTTTCTTTTATATATATATATATATATATATACTTCTTTCATCATCGACTTCTTTCATAGCTAAATAGCGATAACACTCGTTTCTGAACACTATTCCCTGTGGATTCGACTACCTTCTCACCAAGGTAAATTTATTACTTCGACAAGGCCGTGCACTTGCGGTACGCACGCAAAAGGTCGTGTCAGGGCTTCACACGGCCGTGTGGAATTTCCACACGCCCGTGTGAAGCTTCTGTCTCGGCTGAAAAATTAATTTTACACGGCCGTGTGGAATTTCCACACGCCCGTGTGTCTTCACTGGATGGCTGAAATCGCAAAACACACGGCCGTGTGGAATTTCCACACGCCCGTGTGACTTCTCTGTCTGGCTGGAAAATGGCTCACACGGCCGTGTGGACTTTCCACACGCCCGTGTGACTTCTCTGGAACACTAATCTTCAGCTGGACAGGCTTGGTAACTTGCCGAAACGCCTCCCGGGTCCATTGTTCTTCATCGAGACCATTACTTGGGCACACAAGCAACGGTAGGTCGCGCCGATTGCTTCAAGTCTTCTTCTTTCGCGAGATTCTCCTAAGTAACACGGATTGGACTTGTTGTGAATGTGACTGCCTTTGTGCCCCTCCAAAAGAGGTTGGCACACATCCACAAGTCCAAATACGTGCTTCGTTCCTTGCTTGGTCCGAGAACATCCCAACATTGGCGAACGCGACCTAATTTCATTCTTCTTCTCCAAATAGGCTCCACAATACCTTCAATGCACAAGAGAACACAAATGCACACATTTAGTGATAAAACCTGATAAAAGGTATGCTTAATGTAAGATAATAGCGCTTCGCGATACTATTGACACAAGCACTTATCAGTTATCCTTTGAGGGTGTGACAACCTCTATAGGGTTAGAGTCCTTAAGATTGAAGAGAGTTGAGAGGGAGAGTTGTGAGGTAGCGACGTACCCCTTTCCCTTCCGTTGTGATTTCTCCCTACCTCCGATTCCTTGATTCATTAGAGGTCGAAATAGAGTGAAGTGCTAGGTAGACAAACTCCCCCTAGAGCTTAAAGCAACTCCACGTAGTGTTAGGCTTAGGTAGATATACTCCCCTGGGGCTTAGTTGAGCAATCAACAGAGTGAAGGGTTGACGTGAATCCTAATGCTGGGACATAGTGTTGGGGTTAGTCACGGTTGACCTTAGGTTTGGGACCGTGTGTTTAAGGATATCCTCGACTCAATAGGCATCAATTGTAGAGCATAATACAAGTTTTGCACTAGAAGCATTAGTCCTAGGGGGAGCTTTGTCCGGGTACCCCATCGTTATATCGATTACCTCTCCTACCCTCATTATTCTTCTTGCACTCTTTTATTTTCTTTTATATCTATACATACATACTTTTCTCGTCATCGATTCCCATCATAGCTAAATAGCGATAACACTTGTTTCTGAACACTATTCCCTGTGGATACGACTACCCACTCACCAGGGTATTTTATTACTTCGACAAGGCCGTGCACTTGCGGTACACACGCAAAAGGTCGTGTCAACAAGCTACCTCTAGGACTTATGCTTCTAGTGCAAGACTATGCTATTATACTTTCCTATTGATGTTAATTTAGTCGAGGATATCCTTAAACTCACGGTCCCAAAACTTAAGGTCAACCGTGACTAACCCCAACATTATGTCCCGGTATTAGGATTCACTACGACCCTTGACTCTCGTTGACCTGTCAACTAAGCCCCAGGGGAGTCTATCTTCCTAACCCTAACACTACGTGGGATTGGTTTAAGCTCTAAGGATTCCTAGTGATAAAACCTGTTCCTCTATATAGTTCTAACCCTTTGGTCTAGGTGGAAGAACCCTAGTCTAAATTGAGCCCTAAAACTCTATCTCGACCACTAATTAACCAAGGAAATGGAGGCAGGGTGAAATCACACCGGAAGGGAAAATGGTACATTGCTACCTCACAACTCTCCCTCTCAACCCTCTTCAATCTTAAGTAGTCTAATCCTATAGCAGTTGTCACACCTCCAAAGGATAACCTAGATTGTTCTCAACCCTAGTGTTACGGCTAAGGAAGAATAATAGCAAAAGATAATTAAAACTGAAACTCGAATTTATTCATCAATAATGGAAAAGCATAATGACAATGTCATAGAAACATAATGATCCTAGGGTTTTACAAGTCCGAATACCCATGAGGGGTTTAGCTCCTCATGGAGCTATACATGTTCATCAAAGTGTAAAATAAAGCACAAACTAAAAACATCAATGATAAGTGCTTGTGTTATAGTAACGTGAAGCGTTATTATCTTACAATGAACATACTTTTTATTAGATTTTATCACTAAATAGTGTGCATTTGTGTATTCTTGTGCATTGTAGGTTTGTGGAGCCAAGTTGGAAAAAGAAGAACGAAGTTAGGTCGTGTTCGCCATTGTTGGGAGGTTTTCGGACCAAGCAAGGAACAAGGCACGAGCTTAGACTTGTGAGTGTGTGCCAACCTCCTTTGGAGGGGCACAAAGGCAGTCACATTCACAACAAGTCTAACTCGTGTAGCTTAGGAGAACTTCACCAAGAAGGAGACATGAAGCAATCGGCACGATCTACCATTGATTGTGTGTCCAATTCAACGGCCTTGATGAAGAACAACGTATTCGGGAGAGTTTTCGGCGAGTTATTGCAGCAGCACCGAAGCTTGTACTGTCGCAATTCACTGTAGCAGGTTACTGTGCATTTCTGCCGAAGATAAGGATTTCCAGAGAGTTTACACGGGCGTGTGGAATTAACACACGGCCGTGTGAATTATTTTCCAGCAAGCCAGAGACTTCACACGGGCGTGTGGAAATTCCACACGGCCGTGTGAAGTAATTTTTTCAAGAAGACAGAAACTTCACACGGGCGTGTGGAAATTCCACACGGCCGTGTGAAGTCCCGATAAGTCCGAATTTAAAGCCGCACTCAGCCTATTTAAAGCCGGATTTGGAGACAATTTGGGGGGATCTTTTGACCTATCTTTGTCCCGAACTTCTGGAGAGGGCGGCTAGGGTTTTGGAGAGGATTTCGTAGAAGTTTAGCGCGCGTCATCGGCATCGTTATCGACGCTCGACGGCCGCACAAGACCACGTCCACACCATACGCAAGGGGGTTTTCATTGATGTCCTTATTTTGTGCTTTCTTTTATTCATTGATGAACATGTATAGCTCCATGAGGATCTAAACCTCTTAAGGGTATTCGGACTTGTAAACTCTAGGGTTATTATGTTTCTTTGACATTGTCATTATGCTTTTCCATTATTGATGAATAAAATTGAGTTTCAATCTTAATTTCATCTTGTTAATGTTTTCTCTTAAATGTGACACTAGGATTGAGAACAATTTAGGTTTCCTTTTGGAGGTTTGACAACTCCTTAGGGTTTGACTACTTAAGATTGAAGAGGGTTGAGAGAGAGAGTTGTGAGGTAGCGATGTACCCCCTTTCCCCTCCGACGTGGTTTCTCCCTACCTCCGTTTCCTTGATTTCATAGCGGTTGAAATAGAGTGAAGTGCTAGGCAGATAAACTCCCCTGGGGCTTAGTTACGCAAGTAACAGAGTGAAGGGTTGAAGTGAATCCTATGCATTGGGGCTTAATCTAGACTAGGGTTCTTCCACCTGGACCAAAGGGTTAGAACTACACATAGAAACAGGTTTTACCACTAGGAATCCCTAGAGCTTAAAGCAATCCCACGTAGTGTGAGGTTTAGGTAGATATACTCCCCTGGGGCTTAGTCGTGCAAGCGATAGAGTGAAGGGTGACGTGAATCCTAATACCGGGGCATAGTGCTGGGGTTAGTCACGGTTGTCCTTAGGTTTGGGATCGTGAGTCTTAGGATATCCTCGACTCAATTAAACATCATTAGGAAAGTATAATAGCATAGTCCTGCACTAGAATCATAGACCCTAGAGGTAGCTTGTCCAAATGCCCTATTTCATTCATTACTAGTCCTCTCTATTCTCTTTTACTTGCACTCTCTCATCTTCCATCTTTTTATTTAATTTCTTGTCTTTCATTCTGTTTAATTCTATATTCACTCATTAATCCTACTATTGCTTTTTCCGTACTCCGCATAGCTTAATTAGTGAAATCTCGTATTCTAATTCCCTATTCCCTGTGGATTCGACTACCCACTCACCAGGGTAAATTTATCACTTTGACAAACCCGTGCACTTGCAGGACACACGCAAGGGGTCGTGTCAATGATCTTGTGGAGTTGCGTGTCTTCTCCAATGAATCCCTCATCAAGCATAGGGCACACCTCACTGACTCGATGCCGACGAAAGCTCCCCCAATAACTATCTTCGAAAGGATGTCGATGCCGATGCCGTATAATCGCCTCCAAAGACATCTAAGAACCTCTCAAAACCCTAGCCAAAAGCTCCACAAAAGATAGGTAAGAGATATTAGGGGGGTCCCAAAACAGATCTGAAAACGGACTATTTATAGGCTAAAATCGGGGTTCCACACGCCCCTATGTATTTTCCACACCGCCCTGTAGAATTTCCACACGGCCGTGTGGAATTTCCACCCGGCTGTGTGAATTCTCTGTTTTGCTGATTTTCGGCAGACTGTAAACAGTAACTTGGTACAGTGTTTTCGCTACATCAATCAGCTACAATCAATGGTAGATTACGTCGATTACTTCATTTCTCATTGGCGAAGTTCTATAATGCTACACGAGTTAGACTTTTGTGAATGTGATTGCCCTTGTGCCCCTCCAATGGAAGTTGGCACACGCCCACAAGTATAGATTCGTGCCTTGTTCCTTGCTTGGTCCGTGAACTCCTCAACAATGGCGAACATAACCTATTCTTGCTTCTTTTCTCCTTAATTCGTCTCCACAACCCTACATGCACAGAAGAACACAAATACACACATTTTAGTGATAAAATCTAATAAAAGTAATGCTCAATGTAAGACAATAACACTTCGCATTATTATAACACGAGCACTTATCAGGCGCCCGCCAAAGGTAGCTTTCACACTTTCGAGGAGGTAGCTCTTTCTACTGGGGTAGTAGCTTTCATGCTTCCCATGAGATAGCTCTTTCTCTCATTCCGGCATAACTTGTATCCGACTTATGAGAGTAGCTACATACTCTATATGAGGTAGCTCTTTCCACAGCAAATGCGCAATTAAAACTAAACAAATATTCACAAGCTCACTAGTTTTTTTTTTCAAAACAGAACTAAGAACTCATTAAAACGATGATAAACTAGTCCTTAAACATCAAGCTTGAGTTTCCAAAAGATTCCAGGAGTAAGTAGTGCAGTATGAGATAATCGAGCAAAAATTACTTAAAATTCATCTAAAAACTAGAGCATGATGGGATACAATGTTAAAAATTCTCCTAGACTCTAAGAATACAACCGTTGCAACTAAGGTGAACCGCCACGGGCTACACAAGCATAAACAATTGAACGCACAAGTATAAGGTGTGTGCAATGTGAACTCTGCCCACACTTAAGATGTACATTGTCCCCAATATACGCATGCAAGCTCAATAAAAAAATGTAGCAATCAAACAAAAATATGTGCGAGTTCGCAATTGAAACAATATTCCCCTGAACTCCTTGTGTTGCGTTTGATGGAGCTATGTTCATTGAAAGTTGAGTCTCAACGGGTTGTGGAGCACACATGGTCACAAGACTGTGTCCATGACTATCCCTCAATTCCCAAAGATCCAAGACCATCTGCACGTATACACAAGGGGGTTCAGTGAAGCTAAAAAAAAATAAAATGAATGAAACATAAAGTTTAAAACGCCTCAAGCGTCGGTGTCATCTACTACTGGTGCCGATGCTGCTGCTGCTATTGATGGTGATCCTGGTGTTGAAAAGGAAAAGAAAAGATTAATGAAGAAAAGGAGAAAAGATTCTCACCGACAAAATGGAAGTAAAAAAAACATCGAATATGGTAGGAAAACAACTTAAAACTCCTTGAACAGACGAAAAGAGGGTTGGGAAGATGGGAAGAAACATCCATTGAGTGTAGAGGCATCTAAAATTCAAAAGGCACAAATAGATTTTAAAAAGAAGTCACGGCCTATTGTGTTCTACATATCCACACAGCAGTGTGGAAATTCCACACAGCCGTGCGCCTCCACTGGAATCGTTCACAGGGGCAATGACACGCCCTTGTGTTTCCTCTGTTTTCTTTCTAGAACATCCACATGACCGTGTGCCCACCCTGGCCAACACAAGGCCGGCCACAGGGGCTTCCACATGCCCTTATGGCCTCTCTGGATCTCAAGAAAATTATCCAAGTGTTCCACACGGCCATGTGCCATACACACACTCACCGACAGGGGCACCCGCAAGTCCCCTGTGATGCTTTAAATGAAATTCTTGTTCTACAGAACATCCACACGGCCATGTGCTATACACATGGGCATTGATAGGGGCACTCACACGGCCCTTGTGACTCTCGGGATGGATAGTTATAGCTTTGCAGATATCCATAAGGCCATGTGGAAATTCCACACGACTGTGCGCCTTCACAAGGTCGTTCACAGGGGCAGTCACACGCCCGTGTGTCTTCTCGGGATAAGCTCTGAAAGGTGACACACGCCCGTGTGGAAATTCCACACGGTCGTGTTTCTTCTCTGGATTACTTAGAAAAAGTTTACAGGCTCTGTAGAAAATTTTAGAAACTTAAATACAATGTTCAGAGCCTGCATATACGACCCAAAACATCGACAATCACAATTAGGCACACTAAAACACCAATAATCCATGAGAAAATCACAGCACATGCATAATAAAATGAAAACACCGACATTAGGTAATTATTCATGCTAAAACTAAACTAAAGGCTAGAAAAGCAATAAAAACTTGGGTTGCCTCCCAAGAAGTGCTTGTTTAATGTCACTAAGTTTGACGTACCTGACAGGCGGCCCGAAAGTGCACAGGTTTGTCGAAGTAATAAAAGTTACACCGATGAGAGGGTAGTCGAATCCACAGGGAATAGGAGTTAGAATACGAGATTTCACTATTAAAACTATGCGAAGCACGGAAAAGTGATCAATTGATTCGATGAGTGAATTGTAGAAATAATTATACTAAAAGACGAGAAATTAAATAGAAATATGGAAGATGAGAAAGTGCAAGTAAAAGAGAATAGAGAGGATTTAACAATGAATGAAGCGGGGTATCCGGACAAGCTACCTCTAGGATCTATGCTTCTAATGGAAGACTATGCTATTATACTCTCCTATTGATGCTAATTGAGTCGAGGAAATCCTCAGACTCACGGTCCCAAACCTAAGGACAACCATGACTAACCCCTCATTATGCCCCGGTATAAGGATTCACATCGACCTTTCACTCTATCGCTCGCACAATTAAGCCCCAGGGAGTACATCTACCTAAACCTCACACTACGTGGAATTGCATTAAGTTCTAGGGACTCCTAGTGATAAAACATGTTCCTATGTATAGTTCTAACCCTTTGCTCCAGGAGGAAGAACCCTAGTCTCGATTAAGCACCAATGCGTAGGATTCACTTCAACCCTTCACTCTATTACTCGTATAACTAAGCCCCAGGGGAGTATATCTACCTAGCACTTCACTCTATCTCGACCGCTAATAAATCAAGGAAACGGAGGTAGGGAGAAATCACACAAGAGGGGAAAGGGTACATCGCTACCTCACAACTCTCCCTCTCAACCCTCTTCAATCTTAAAGAGTCTAATCCTATAGGAGTTGTCACACCTCCCAAGGAAAACATAGATTGTTCTCAACCCTAGTGTCACATCTAAGGGAAAACAATAGCAAGATAAAATCAAGATTGAAACTCAATTCTTATTCATCAATAATGGAAAAGCATAATAACAATGTCAAAGAAACAAAATAACCCCAGAGTTTACAAGTCCGAATACCCACAAGGGGTTTAGCTCCTCATGGAGCTATACATGTTCATCAAAGTATATAAGAAAGCAGAAAATAAAGACATCGATGAAAACCCCCTTGCATATGGTGTGGCCGTGGTCTTGTGCGGTCGCCGGATGTCGGTGACGATGCCGAAGACACGCTCTAAACCTCCATGAAGTCCTCTCCAAAACCCTAGCTGCACTCCAGAAGTTGGAGAGAAAGATAGGTCAAAAGATTCTTTAAAAAGTCTCAAAATTGGGCTTTTATAATGTTGAGTCGCGGCTTTAAAATTGCTGAAATCGGGATTTCACACGGCTGTGTGGCATTTCCACATGCCCGTGTGAAATTTCTGGAATGCTGAATTTTGGCCGACAGTGAACAGTAACTTGCTACAATAATTTACTACGGTGCTGCTACAGTAACTGTGCCGAAAAGCTGCCGAATTCGTTGTTCTTCATCAAGGCTGTTGAATTGGGCACACAATCAACGGTAGATCATGCCGATTGCTTCGAGTCTCCTAATTGGTGAAGTCTTCATTGTTAGCATGAGCTAGACTTATTGTGAATGTGACTGCCTTTGTGCCCCTCCAAAGGAGGTTGGCACACACTCACAAGTCTATGCTCATGCCTCGTTCCTTGCTTAGTCCAAAAATCTTCCCAACAATGGCAAACACGATCTAACTTCGTTCCTTTCCTTCATTTTATCTTCACAACCTTACAATGCACAAAAGTAAACAATTGCACACTTTTTAGTGATGAATTCTAATTAAATCAATGCTCATTGCAATACAATAACACTTCGCATTACTATAACACAAGCACTTATCAGTACCTCTTTCTTACCTTATGGAGGCTTGAACAGAGTGTGTTCCTCCTGATAAGAAATTGCATAGCTACTTCCTTTAAACAAAAAATCTATTTGCCGGGGTGGAATCTTTGTTGGAGAGTTAAATAATCTTACCTTTGGCCTCCAAGGAAACAATTTGGGTTGGGAATTGTTCAAGATTAGCATAGGTGGATCATTGGATGGTGTAAATATCCTCCCCACATCTTGTCCCAAACCCTAATATCTCTTTCTTGCATTCTATGAGTTTATCAATACCAAAAAATGGTGCGTGCTCCATTACCTTAGGATTTGTTTCTCCTTGTGTATTTTCAGCTTGAAAGGAACATGACATTGGCAAATCCCCTTGAAAATTTCCTTGCTCACGAGCACAGTCTTCATTCAAGCAATCCTAATTCTCCAAATGATGTTCTTTTTTTTTCCTCTTCAATTTCTATAGCAACGTACTCGGTCTGCCGCATTTCTTCATTAATGTTCACTACCACATCATCTCTACAAGGATCCTTGCATTGCTTGCTCAGATACTTCATGTTCCTTGGAGAGTGTGTCAAGTATCCATCCTAACTGATGCTCAAGGTTGTTATAGGAAGCTTCTTGACATTTTCGTTTGGCTTCTATACTTTGTCAAGAAGAATCTGATGCTTCCATAAAGTTAGCTAGCACTTTTTGCCACTGAGGTACATCCTCTTCAAGTATCTTATCCTTTTGAAGCTTGCTCTTGAGGTGCTTCCCAATGTTGTTCATCATTATTCCATAAGAAATTAAGGTAGCTCCTTTCATTTGGATTATATGTCCTGTAGCATGGACTGCTTTCTTATTGTGAAGCAATAATTCTATCAACCTTTTTACAGAGAGCTTCAACTTGAAAATATAGCTCAATAGCTGGATCAATTGTCATTTAAGCTCATTGCAAGAAAAAGAAAGACAAAACAAAAGAAAACAAATAAGAATGGTGGAAGAAAAAGAACGGGTGAAATAGAATGAATGATGAATAGCTAAAATAGCAAAGTACAAATGTCTCTAAAACGCCTATTCCCCGGCAACAGTGCCAACAACTTGACACACCCCTTGCGTGTACCCCGCAAGTACACGGGTTATCGAAGTAAGTGGGTAGTCGTATCCACAGGGAATAGTGTTCAGAAACAAGTGTTATCACTATTTAGCTATGAAGGGAATTGATGGTGAGAGAAATTAATAAGTATAGATATAAAAGAAAGTAAAATAATACGGGAAGAGCAATAGAGAAGGAAAGGTAATCGACATAAAGATGGGGTACCCGGACAAAGCTCCCCTAGGACTAATGCTTCTAGTGCAAGACTAGTATTATACCCTCCAATTGATGTCTAATGAGTCTTGGAAATCCTTAAGCACATGGTCCCAAACCTAAGGTCAACCGTGACTAGTTCCAACATTATGTCCCAGAATTAGGTTTCACTACAACCCTTAACTCTCGTTGACCTATTAACTAAGCCTAGGGGAGTCCGTCATCCTAAGCCTCACACTACGTGGAATTGTTTGGGGTTCTAGGGATTCCAAGTGAAAGACCCTGTCCCTAAGTATAGTTCTAATCCTTTGGTCCAGGTGAATAGTCTCAGTTAATCCCCAGCACTAGTTTCACTACAACCCTTCATTTTGTCAGGGGAGTCCATCTCCTAGCACTTCACTCTACTTCGACCGCAAAGAACTCTTGGAACACGGAGGTAGGGAAAATCACACTAAAGAGGAAAGGGGACGTTTCGCTATCTCTCAACTCACCCTCTCGACCCTCTCCAAACTTGGGTAGCCTAATCCTATAGAAGTTGTCACACCTTTAAAGAATAACCTAGATGATTTTCAACCCTAGTGTCATGGCTAAGGGAAAATCAATACAATTAACATGCAAGATTAGAACTCAATTAAAAGCATCAATTAATAAAGCATAATAAAAGTCATAGAAACAATATCATCCTAGGGTTTACAAGTCCGAATAACCACTATGGTTTAGCACTCCATGGAGCAATATAAAGTCAATGAAGAGTTTAAGAACATATGCATAAAAACCATAAAGAAAACCCCCTTGTAAATAGTATCGATGGTCTTGTTGAGCAGCACGTTTTCCACAACGAATCCCTTGTCAAGCCTAGGTCACACCTCGCGGAATCGATGCCGATGAAAGCTCCCACAATAGCTATCTTCCAAAGGATGTCGATGCCGACACCATAGAATCGCCTCCAAAGATCTCCAAGAACCTCTCTAAACCCTAGCCGAAAGCCACCCAAAAGATAGGCAAGAGATAGTAGGGGGTTCCCAAATAGATCTAAAAACTGGCTATTTATAGCCTGAAATCGGGGTTTCACATGCCCCTGTGGAATTTCCACACGGCCAAAATACTCCTGAATTCATTGTTCTTCATCAAGGCCGTTGAATTGGGTACACAATCAATGGTAGATCATGTCGATTACTTCATTTTCTCTTCATTGGCCAAAGTCTCCAATATTACATGAATTAGACTTTGTGCATGTGACTGCACTTGTGCCCCTCCAATGGAGGTTGGCATACACCCACAAGTCTAGACTCGTGCCTTGTTCCTTGCTTGGTCCGAGAACTCTCTCAATGATCACGTTCATGACCTATTTTTGGTTCTTTTCTCATAATTGGCTCCACAATCGTACAATGTACAAAAGCACACGAATACACACTAATTAATGAAAAATCTGATAAAAGTAATGCTCAATGTAAGATAATAACACTTCACGTTACAATAACATGAGCACTTATCATGATGCAACCTGTGGATTAGGTGGTGGTGATGCTGCTAGTGATGGCGATGCTGATGGTGCTCGTGGTCGCATTATGAACAGTGATGTCATGGCCAGCTCGAGTAGCTGATGTAGATTGTGAAACTGGGCTATAACCTCAGTGTGGTGTGCAACCTATATAGCTCTAACTTCAGCCACCTTTGTCTCTAGGACCACCACAGTGCTCTCGAGGCGCTCTAACCTGTCCTGGCTTTGAGAAGGAGAGAACTGACAGGGGCCCGAAAATGCACGGGTTGTCGCAGTAATAATAGTACCCCGGTGAGAGGGTAGTCGAATCCATAGGGAATAAGGATTTAAGACAGAAGAATTTACTATTTTGAAAAAACAAGAAATAAAAGAGAAATATTGAAGGTAGGAGAGTGCAAGTAAGAGTAATAAGAGAAAGACAATCAATGAGTAAAGTAGGGTAAGCGGATAAGGTATCCCTAGGATTTATGCTTCTATTGCAAGACAATGCTATTATACTCTCCTATTGATGATTAATGAGTTGAGGATATCCTTAAACACACGGTGCCCCTTGACTAACTGATAAGTGCTCGTGTTATAGTAATGCGAAATGTTATTATCTTGCAATGAGCATTGATTTAATCAGATTTCATCACTTAAAAGTGTGCAATTGTTTACTTTTGTGCATTGTAGGGTTGTGAAGGTAAAATGAAGGAAAGGAACGAAGTTAGATCGTGTTTGCCATTGTTGGGAAGATTTTCAGACTAAGCAAGGAATGAGGCATGAGCATAGACTTGTGAGTGTGTGCCAACCTCCTTTGGAGGGGCACAAGGGCAGTTACATTCACAATAAGTCTAGCTCATGCTAACAATGAAGACTTCACCAATTAGGAGACTCGAAGCAATCGGCATGATCTACCGTTGATTGTGCGGCCAACGCAATGGCCTTGATGAAGAACGATGAATTCGGAAGCATTTCGGCACATAAATGTAGCAGTACTGTAGCAATTTGATGTAGCAAAAACATTGTAGCAGGTTACTGTTTACTGTCAGCCGAAATTCAGCATTCCAGAAATTTCACACGGTCGTGTGGAAATTCCATACGGCCGTGTGAAATCCCGATTTCAGCAATTTTAAAGCCGCGACTCAACATTATAAAAGCCCGATTTGGAGACGTTTTAAAGAATCTTTTGACATATCTTTCTCTCCAACTTCTGGAGTGCGGCTAGGGTTTTGGAGAGGACTTCGTGGAGGTTTAGAGCGCGTCTTTAGCATCGTCACCGACGTCCGGCGACCGCACAAGACGACGGCCACACCATACGCAAGGGGGTTTTCATCGATGTCTTTATTTTGTGCTTTCTTATAAACTTTGATGAACATCTATAGCTCCATGAGGAGCTAAACCCCTTGTGGGTATTCGGGCTTGTAAACTCTAGGGTTATTATGTTTCTTTGACATTGTTATTATGCTTTCCCATTATTAATTAATAAGAATTTAGTTTCAATCTTGATTTTATCTTGCTATTGTTTTCCCTTAAATGTGACACTAGAGTTGAGAACAATCTAGGTTTTCCTTGGGAGGTGTGACAACTCCTATAGGATTAGACTCTTTAAGATTGAAGAGGGTTGAGAGGGAGAGTTGGTAGGTTGCGATGTACCCCTTTCCCCTCCTGTGTGATTTCTCCCTACCTCCGTTTCCTTGATTTTTTAGCGGTCGAGATAGAGTGAACTGCTAGGTAGATATACTCCCCTGGGACTTAGTTACGCGAGTAACAGAGTGAAGGGTTGAAGTAAATCCTACGCATTGGGGCTTAATCAAGACTAGAGTTCTTCCTCCTGGACCAAAAGGTTAGAACTACACATAGGAACAGGTTTTATCACTAGGAGTCCCTAGAACTTAATGCAATTCCACGTAGTGTGAGTTTTAGGTAGATGTACTCCCCTGGGGCTTAATCGTGCGAGCGATAGAGTGAAGGGTCGATGTGAATCCTAATACCGGGGCATAATGTTGGGCTTAGTCACGGTTGTCCTTAGGTTTGGGACCGTGAGTCTGAGGATTTCCTCGACTCAATTGGCATCAATAGGAGAGTATAATAGCATAGTCTTGCACTAGAAGCATAGATCCTAGAGGTAGCTTGTCCGGATACTCCGCTTCATTCATTGTTAAATCCTTTCTATTCTCTTTTACTTGCACTTTCTCATCTTCCATCTTTCTATTTAATTTCTCGTCTTTTAGTATAATTGTTTCCATAATTCACTCATCGAATCAATTGATCACTTTTCCGTACTTTGCATAGTTTTAATGGTGAAATCTCGTATTCTAACTCCCTATTCCCTGTGGATTCGACTACCCTCTCACCGGGGTAACTTTTATTACTTCGACAAACCCATGCACTTTTGGGCCTCCTGTCAAAGTTTTTGGCGCCGTTGCCGGGGAATAGACGTTTTAGATATTTGTTTTTCACTATTTTAGCTATTCACTTCACTTTCTATTCCACACATTCTTTATCTATCATTGTTCTTACTTTTCTTTCCTTTGCTTTGGGTTTTGTTTCAGAAGAAAGGGGATGTTTGATGTAACTTAAATTTTTGATACACTTACAGCAATGGTGAAGGTTGTGGAGCAGAAAATGCAATTGTTCACAATACATTAGGTTGTAAATAGCATTGAGTATGGGCAATCGTTGAACATTCCCTCTATGGAAAAAGAGACAGTTGTCGATCATTCTTGCATAGGACAGGTCATGGAGTGTGAGTTGGGCAATATGTTAGATGAATTTGAGAGATCGGCTGTAGCTTCTTTGAATGAGGATTCAAAAGAAAATCTAGAAAGAGCTCTTGCTCAGTTTGAATCAGCCTATCTTGAACAAAGGCAAGAGGTCTTTTCAGTGGGAATCATAGACTTCACTAAGGAAGCATGTGAGATAGAAGCTACGATGGAAACCCAAGAACACCTTAACAGCCAGATTTTGCAGAATATTGCAGAAAGTGTTGAGGAACAAGGATCATTTCAGTTTGAAGAAATTGACCGATTGAAGGAAAGCCATCTGCGGCCGTCTATTGAAGAACCACCTGAATTGGAATTAAAGAAATTGCCAACACATCCGAGAGCGTTTCGGCACAATTACTGTTCACAGTAGAAAAATATTGTAGCAAAACACTGTTCACAAGACCACGGCCACACAATACGCAAGGGGGTTTTCATCTATGTCTTTACTTTGTGTTTTATTTCATACATTGATGAACATGTATAGCTCCATGAGGAGCTAAACCCCTTGTGGGTATTCGGACTTGTAAATTCTAGGGTTATCATGTTTCTTTGACATTGTTATTATGCTTTTCCATTATTGATGAATAAGAATTGAGTTTCAATCTTGATTTTATTTTGCTATTGTTTTCCTTTAGATGTGACACTAGGGTTGAGAGCAATCTAGGTTTTCCTTTGGAGGTGTGACAACTCCTATAGGATTAGACTATTCAAGATTGAAGAGGGTTAAGAGGGAGAGTTGTGAGGTAGCGATGTACCCCTTTCCCTTCCGGTGTGATTTCTCCCTACCTCCGTTTCCTTGATTTATTAGCGGTCAAGATAGAGTGAAGTGCTAGGTAGATAAACTCCCCTGGGGCTTAGTTACGCGAGTAACAGAGTGAAGGGTTGAAGTGAATCCTATGCACTGGGGCTTAATCTAGACTAGGGTTCTTCCTCCTTGACCAAAGGGTTAGAACTACACATAGGAATAGGTTTAATCACTAGGAATCCCTAGAACTTAATGCAATCCCACGTAGTGTGAGGTTTAGGTAAATGTACTCCCCTGGGACTTAATCATGCGAGTGATAGAGTGAAGGGCTGTTGTGAATCCTAATACCGGGGCATAATGTTGGGGTTAGTCATGGTTGACCTTAGGTTTGGGACCGTGAGTCTTAGGATTTCCTCGACTCAATTAGCATCAATAGGAAGGTATAATAGCATAGTCTTGCACTAGAAGCATAGATC
Organism: Dioscorea alata; assembly: GCA_020875875.1. Taxonomy (NCBI): domain Eukaryota; kingdom Viridiplantae; phylum Streptophyta; class Magnoliopsida; order Dioscoreales; family Dioscoreaceae; genus Dioscorea; species Dioscorea alata. Next base: position 9,707,287 of record CM037013.1, on the reverse strand, counting down.
CTAGAGGTAACTTGTCCGGATACCCCACTTCATTCATTGTTAAATCCTCCTTAATCTCTTTTTCTTGCACTCTCTAATCTTTCATCCCTCTCTATTTAATTTCCTGTCTTTTAGTATAGTTCTTCTCACAATTCACACATGAATCGATTATTACTTTTCCGTACTTCGCATAGTTTTAATAGTAAAATTTCATACTCTAACTCCCTATTCCCTGTGGATTCGACTACCCTCTCACCGGGGTAACTTTTATTACTTCGACAAACCCGTGCACTTTCGGGGAGCCTGTCAAAGTTTTTGGCGCCGTTGCCGGGGAATAGGCGTTTTAAATATTTGTTTTTCACTATTTTAGCTATTTACTTCACTTTCTATTCCATATTTTCTTTATCTATCATTGTTCTTACTTTTATTTCTTTTGTTTTTGGTCTCAGCTTGAGAAGAAAGGGGATGTTTGATGTAACTGAAATTTTTGACACACTTACAGTAATGGTGGAGGTTGTGGAACAGAAAATTCAATTGTTCCCAGTACATGTGGTTGTAAATAGCATTGAATACGGGCAATCATTTAACAGTACCTCCGTGGAAAGAGAAACAATTGTCGATCATCCTTGCATAGGACAGGCCATGGAGTGTGAGTTGGGTAATGTGTTAGATGAATTCGAGAGATCGGCTTTGGCTTCTTTGAGTGAGGATTCAGAAGAGAATTTAGAAAGAGTCCTTGCTCAGTTTGAATCAGGTTATATCGAACAAAGTTAAGAGGTCTTTTCAGTGGGAATTATAGACTTAACTAAGGAAGCATGTGAGATAGAGGTTACGAAGGGAACCCAAGAACATCTCAACAGCCGGGTTTTACAGAACATTGCAGAAAGTATTGAGGAACAAGGAACGATTCAGTTTGAAGAAATTGATCGATTGAAGGAAAGCCGTCTGCAGCCATCTATTGAAGAACCACCTAATTTGGAATTAAAGACATTACCAACACATTTGGAGTATGCATATCTAGCAGAAGAAATGAAACTCCCCGTTATCATAGCTTCTTCTTTCTCCCCGGATCAGAAGGGAAGGTTGGTTGAAATGTTGAAGAAGCACAAATCTGCCATTGCTTGGAAAATTTCAGATTTGAAGGGAATAAATCCTTCGTTTTGTACACATAAAATCCTAATGGAGGACAATTTCAAGTCGGTAATTCAACCTCAAAGAAGACTAAATCCAAATATGAAGGAGGTTGTTAAGGCAGAAGTGGTGAAACTGTTGGATGCAGGGATTATCTATCCTATCTCTGACAGCACTTGGGTGAGCCCAACGCAAGTGGTTCCAAAGAAAGGAGGAATGACAATGATCAAGAATGAACGAAATGAACTCATTCCAACGAGAACAGTCACCGGATGGAGGGTGTGCATTGATTACAGAAGGTTGAATGACGCAACTCGAAAGGATCATTTTCCACTGCCTTTTATTGATCAAATGTTGGAGCGGCTGGCCGGACATCAATATTACTGCTTCCTAGATGGGATGTCAGGTTATTTTCAGATCCCTATAGCCCCAGAAGATCAAGAGAAGACAACTTTCACTTATCCCTACGGGACGTTTGCATATAGAAGGATGCCGTTCGGACTGTGTAACGCGCCCGCAACATTCCAACGGTGCATGACTGCCATTTTTGATGACTTTCTGGAAGATATAATGGAGGTATTCATGGATGACTTTTCAGTGTTCGGTGACTCCTTTGATCTATGCTTGAAAAATTTGGAAAGAGTACTAACGAGGTGTGAAGAAACAAACCTTGTACTTAATTGGGAGAAGTGTCATTTCATGGTTCAGTAAGGTATTGTTCTAGGGCACAAGATCTCCCGGCAAGATATGGAGGTAGACAAAGCCAAGATCGAAGTTATAGACAAGCTCCCTCCACCAGCAAACGTAAAGGGGATTCGGAGTTTCTTGGGTCATGCAGGATTCTATAGACGGTTCATCAAGGACTTTTCGAAAATCACACAACCATTGACCAAACTCCTCAAAAAAGATGCTCCGTTTGATTTTGGTGAGGAATGTACGACGGCCTTCAATGTGCTTAAAAAGAAACTGGTGCAAGCCCCAATTCTAGTCACACCTGATTGGAACGAGCCATTCGAGCTCATGTGCGATGCAAATGATTACGCTATTGGAGCAGTTTTGGGGCAAAGAAGGGGTAAACATTTCCAACCTATCTATTATGCAAGTAAGACTCTCACAGGGGCTCAAGAGAACTACACCACCACGGAGAAGGAGTTGTTAGCAGTGGTATTCGCCCTCAATAAATTTAGCCCGTAACTAATTCCTATCGAGAGTCACTATTTTTACAGACCATTCAGCTCTTCGTTACCTCATGAGCAAAGCAGACGTGAAGCCAAGGTTGATCAGATGGATACTGCTACTGCAAGAGTTTGACATGGAGATAAAGGACAAGAAAGGGACTAAAAACGTGGTGGCAGATCAGTTGTCTCGGTTAGAGGGAAATATTGGACAAGAGCCATCAAGTAAGGAAATCAACGATTCTTTCCCGGAGGAACACCTATACTCAATTGAGAATTCAGAATTATCATCAGAGGAGGTCCCATGGTTTGCAGACTTTGCCAATTACTTGTCAGGGAAGGTGCTCAAACAAGGGCTGACATTCCAATAGAAAAAGAAATTCTTTAGTGATCTGAAGCATTATTTCTGGAATGATCCATTCTTTTTTCGTATTTGTGCAGACCATGTGGTTCGGAGATCCGTCTCAAGGAAGGAAGGATGGGATATCCTTGCTCACTATCATTCTGGACCGGTTGGAGGCCATTACGCATCAAGTAGAACTGCAGAGAAGGTCTTGGCTACAGGGTTTTATTGGCCGACTCTATTCCAGGATGCGCACCAATTTGTCCTTCGATGTGATAGCTGCCAGAGGTTAGGAAATTTGTCACGACGAGATGAAATGCCTCAGAACCCTATGCAATTTTGTGAGGTATTTGATGTTTGGGGCATTGATTTCATGGGGCCATTTCCGAAGTCCAATGGGAACCAATACATACTTGTGGTAGTCGATTATGTCTCAAAATGGGTCGAAGCTCAAGCACTGCCGACTAATGATGTTAGGACAGTGGTAAAATTCTTAAAGAGGCTGTTTGCTCGGTTTGGGACCCCAAGGGTTATCATCAGTGATCGAGGAACACATTTTTGCAACTTCCAATTGGAGAAAGTGCTAAAAAGATACAGAGTACACCATCGCCTTGCGACCCCGTACCATCCACAAACTAGTGGACAAGTTAAGGTGACCAATAGAGAACTCAAGAGGATTCTGACGAAATCTGTAGAGCAAGGAAAGAGAGATTGGTCTGAACGGTTAGATGATACACTCTGGCTTATCGAATAGCATGCAAGACTCCGATAGGAACTACTCCATACAGTTTGGTTTATGGAAAGTCATTTCATTTGCCAGTGGAGCTCGAACATAAGGCATATTGGGCAATAAAGGCGATGAACTTTGATTTGAGTAAGACCGGTGGGCAAAGATTGCTCCATCTCAATGAGCTTGATGAGTGGAGGTTGAAAGCATATGAGAATGCTTGAATCTATAAAGAAAGGATCAGAAGGTGGCACGATAAACACATTAAGTCACCTAAAGAATTCAAAGTGGGCGACAAGGTATTATTGTTCAACTCACGGTTGCGGCTCTTCCCCGGGAAATTAAAATCGAGATGGTTTGGTCCTTACACGGTTACGCATGTATCACCCAATGGGGCAGTTGAAATCACTCATCCGCAGAAGTGTACGTTTAAGGTGAATGGGCATCGGTTGAAGCCTTATTTTGGTGGTGAAGTGTGCGACGACAACAAGGAGGTATTATTTCTCAAGCCACCGTAAAGTAAGATCAGGTACTTCAAGCTAAGTGACGTTAAACAAGCTCTTCTTGGGAGGCAACCCAAGGTTTTACAGTTTTCCTAGGATATAGTTTAGTTAGGATGAATAAAAGTCTTAGTGTTGATGTCTTGAAGTTTCAATGCATGTGCTGCAAATTCGATCGTGGATTATTGATATTTTCGTGTGCCTTAATGATAATTGATGAAGTTTGAGTCGATTGAGTGTGTTTTCTATGGTCTCTGGTCGTGTTTTTATGATTTGTACAGGCTCTAAGTGTTTTAAAAGAGTTTCTGAAATTTTTTGGAAGAGTCTGTGAATTTTTCTAAGTGAACCAGAGAAAACACACGGCCGTGTGGAATTAACACACGGCCGTGTGTTACCAAATCAGAGCTCAACCAGTCAGGGCATAGGGGCGTGACCTTGCACCTGTGAAAAACTTCAGAAGGGGCACACGGCCGTGTGGAATTAATACACGGCCGTGTGAAATCTCGCAGAACTTCAACTCTTTTCCAGAGAGTCCACAGGGGTGTGTGGGTGCCCTTGTGAGTGCCACTGTGCTAAGGCACACGGCCCTGTGGAAATTCCACACGGCCGTGTGAAACTCTGCAGAGAAACCCCTTCTTCCCGAGAATACACAGGGGCGTGTGAGTGCCCCTGTGGATGAGCTTGTGAAAGGCACACGGCCGTGTGGATTATTCACACGGCGGTGTGAAACACTTGGTATTTCTCGGGCAAGCCAGAGAGGTCACAAGGGCGTGTCATGTGCCCCTGTGGCCAGCCTTGTTCTTGGCCAGGTTGGGCACACGGCCGTGTAGAATTAACACACGGCCGTGTGGAATTTTTTAGAGACTTGCTGTGTTTTCCCGTGAATCCACAAGGCCGTGTATCGGCCCCTGTGGATCTTCCTCTGTAGGGACACTGCCGTGTGGAATTTCCACACGGCCGTGTGGGGTAGCCCAGAGAGTGAACAAAATGCACACAAGGGCGTGTGTCGGCCCCTATGAACCCTAATTCAGAGGCACACGGCCGTGTGGCATTATCACACGGCCGTGTGAATTCCCAGAACTTCAAAAGCCGCGCGATTTCTTTTTGTTTTTCACTCGTGCCTCTTGACATTTTCATTCTAAACTCTTCTCCTACCCTCTCTACTACTTCCCCGACTGTCTCTGAGCTTTTTGGAGGATTTTATTGGAGTTTTCCGGCCGATTTCTCAATTGTATTCGTCCACACCATCGGTAAGAACTCCAACTCCTTTTTCTTCGTCAATCCTTGATTTAATTCATTCTTTTTGTTTGTTTCACTTGTTTTGAATGAGTTATACTTATGTGAACATGTTTAGATTAGAATTAGAATGAATTGAAGTGTAAATTTTGGATTTTTAGCACACGGCCGTGATGTTCTGTCCGCCAGAAGCTTCACACAGCCGTGTGGAATTAACACACGGCCGTGTGGAATTCTGCAGAGTGAGTTTTTGAACTGATCTTTGAAAATTTTCGTTTGCAACTTTGCAGATATGGCTTCTAGGTCTAAGAAGTCGGCTGGGAAGCGGCAGCGTGAGCCTATCCCACCTCCCGAAGAGGTATATTTTCCATCACCTGAGCATCGAAAACGGTTCAAGCGATTATCAGACCTCCGCTTTGGACAGAACCGTTTCCCCGATTTGAGCATTCTATGTGACATTAAGGGGGAGAGCAGAGATGGTAGGTGAGGTCGAGAAGCTCCTCTCAGTGGGGAACTGGAGTAGACTCCTTTCCATTCGAGAGCCAGCGATCAGATCACTTACGCTGGAGGTGCTCTCCTCATTCGAGTTTGACCGGGGGTACGACAGTTTCACCGATGTTGATACCATTCAGTTCCAGGCCCTCGGTCGACACTTCGCTTTGACCATGACCGAGTTTTTAGTACGGATGGGACTGTATGATCAGGCACACACCGAGACAGAGGAGTACGCATTGCTACCCACAGACTACCCGGGTACTTTGACCCCGCAGCGTGCGTACAGTAGGTTATGTGGCCAGGGACAGTACGAGGCAGGAGTGTCCAAGGCCACATATTTGACCAGGGCCTCGTACAGGTACCTCCATGCTATTCTTAGCCGATCAGTGAGCGGCAGGGGAGACAGTACGGGGGTTCTGAGCCGTCAGGAGCTCCTATACCTATATTCGATGGTAGACTGAGAGCCACTCCACCTGGGGCATATTGTAGCAGAGTACATCCATCATCAGGGCTAGTACCCCAGGGTGGGAGTGATCTTCTCAGGCCCGTATATCACGCGACTGATTATGGGGTTAGGACTTCGAGACGGAGTACGTGGCGCTGAGAGGACTTCTACACCGGCTCCGTTAGGCATGGAGACCCTGAGGATGATGGGGATGGTCCGCAGATCAGGACCAGGAGTTTACACTTTGATCATTCCTCGTACAGATCAGGCCGAGGGGTCACAGGCAGCATTAGAGCAACCCCCAGCGAACACAGAGACCGAGGTACCACCCACCGCGCCAGAGCCACCTCCGGTGCGCATGTTCTCACCCTCTCGGGGTCAGGACAGGTTGGAGCGCCTCGAGAGCGCAGTGAGGGTGCTACAGACAGAGGTGGCTGAGGTCAGGGCCACACAGGTAGCGTAGCACACAGAGGTCATGGCTCGATTACACAGCATACAACAGTTACTCGAGCGAGCCAAGACTTCAACATTCATGGTCCGACCCCGAGCTTCCACTCCTCCACTACCAGCATCATCACCACCAGTAGCAGTAGATCCACCGTCACCGACAGAGCCTTCAACAGCACCAGAGGCTTCTATTCAGGACACTGACGCTGAGGCGTCTTAGATTTTATTTTTATTTGATTTTCATTCTTGTATTTTCTATTTTATTTTGTACTAGTATTACTCAGAAAGGACTGTCCTTCTGAGTTTGTCTTTTATTTAGCTTTTCTTTTATCTCGAGTCGTATTTCATTTTCATATTTTATATACTCGAGTTTTTATTGAGCTATACTGAACCCTTGTGTATGTGTGCGCAGATGGTCTTGGATGAAGGAATCTAAGGAATAGTCATAAACACGGTCATGGGACCGTGTGTGCTTCACAACCCATTGAGACTCAACTCTCAATGCACCTAGCTCCATCAAATGTAGCACTTGGAGTTCAGGGGAGTAATGTTTCAATTGCCTACTTCCACACTAATTATTTTACAATTCTTAATTTTTAATTGTGCTTGCATGCGTACATTGGGGATAATGTACACCTTAAGTGCGGGGGGGAGTTCACATTGCACACACCTTTACTTGTGCGTTCAATTGCTTATGCTCATGTAGCCTATGGCGGTTCACCTTAGTTGCAACGGTTGTATTCTCATAGTTTAGGAGAATTTTTAACATTGTGTCCTATCATGCTCTAGTTTCTACTTGAATTTTAAGAATTTTTTGCTCGATATTCTCATATTGCACAACTTACTCTTGGAATCTTTTGGAAACTTAATCTTGAAGTTTTTAAGGACAAGTTTATCGTCGTTCTTAGTTTTAATTTGGAAAATGCATAAAAAAATGAAAAAAAATATGGAAAAGAGAAAAGAAAAAAAGTATATGAGTTTGTAAATATTAGCTTTGATCTAATTATGCATTTGGGGTGGAAAGAGCTACCGCCTATGAAGTATGTAGCTACTCTCATAAGTCGGATACAAGTTATGCCCTAATGAGAGAAAGAGCTATCTCATGGGATGCGTGAAAGCTACTACCCCGGCAGAAGGAGCTACCTCCTCGAAAGTGTGAAAGCCACCTTTGGCGGCCGCCTAGGAGAGGGCTACCTTCAAGGATGTGTGAAGCTACTACTTCCTCCCCTATTTTTGTTTTTGTATATAAATAAGTCCTTCCTAACCAAAGTTTGAGGAGTACTCGTTGGTTCTCTCGAGTGAGATTGCACACACTAACACATTTTCGAGTTTTCATCCTTTTTGATTCGAGTTTTTAGCTAGAACAATTATAACCTTATGCAATGTTTTGATTTCCCCTTACTTGTAGAATGCTTCTTTTGCATACTTTTGGTGAACCTAAGGCCGAGCACTTTCAATTGTTCTTCCCAAGTACTTTCACGTTCTATTTTTGCTTGAGGACAAGCAAAAGCTTAAGTGTGGGGGGATTTGATAAGTGCTCGTGTTATAGTAATGCGAAGTGTTATTATCTTGCAATGAGCATTAATTTAATCAGATTTTATCACTAAAAAGTGTGCAATTGTTTACTTTTGTGCATTGTAGGGTTGTGAAGATAAAATGAAGGAAATGAACGAAGTTAGGTCGTGTTTGGCATTATTGGGAAGATTTTCGGACCAAGCAAGGAGCAAGGCGTGAGCATAGACTTGTGAGTGTGTGCCAACCTCCTTTGGAGGGGCACAAAGGCAGTCACATTCACAATAAGTCTAACTCATGCCAACAATGAGCACTTCACCAATTAGGCGATTCGAAGCAATCGACACGATCTACCGTTGATTGTGTGCCTAATTCAACGGCCTCGTTTAAGAACGACGAATCCGGGAGCGTTTCGGCACAATTACTGTTCACAGTCTATGCTGTTCACAGTAGCAAGTTACTGTTCACAGTCGGCCTAAAAACAGAATTCCAGAAACTTCACACGGGCATGTGGAAATTCCACACGGCCGTGTGAAATCCCATTTTCAGCAAATTTAAAGCCGCGACTCCACATTATAAAAGCCCGATTTGGAGACTTTTTGAGATATCTTTTGACCTATTCTTCTCCCCAACTTCGGGGAGTGCGGCTAGGGTTTTGGAGAGGACTTCGTGGAGGTTTAGAGCGCGTCATCGGCATCGTCACCGACGTTCGGCGGCCGCACAAGACCACAGCCACACAATACGCAAGGGGGTTTTCATCTATGTCTTTACATTGTGTTTTATTTCATACATTGATGAACATGTATAGCTCCATGAGGAGCTAAACCCCTTGTCGGTATTCGGACTTGTAAATTCTAGGGTTATCATGTTTCTTTGACATTGTTATTATGCTTTTCCATTATTGATGAATAAGAATTGAGTTTCAATCTTGATTTTATTTTGCTATTGTTTTCCCTTGGATGTGACACTAGGGTTGAGAGCAATCTAGGTTTTCCTTTGGAGGTGTGACAACTCCTATTGGATTAGACTATTCAAGATTGAAGAGGGTTGAGAGGGAGAGTTGTGAGGTAGCGATGTACCCCTTTCCCTTTCGGTGTGATTTCTCCCTACCTCCGTTTCCTTGACTTATTAGCGGTCAAGATAGAGTGAAGTGCTAGGTAGATAAACTCCCTTGGGGCTTAGTTACGCGAGTAACAAAGTGAAGGGTTGAAGTGAATCCTATGCACTGGTGCTTAATCTAGACTAGGGTTCTTCCTACTGGACCAAAGGGTTAGAACTACACATAGGAACAGGTTTAATCACTAGGAATCCCTAGAACTTAATGCAATCCCACGTAGTATGAGGTTTAGGTAGATGTACTCCCTTGGGACTTAATCGTGCGAGCGATAGAGTGAAGGGTTGTTGTGAATCCTAATACCGGGGCATAATGTTGGGGTTAGTCATGGTTGACCTTAGGTTTGGGACCGTGAGTCTTAGGATTTCCTCGACTCAATTAGCATCAATAGGAAGGTATAATAGCATAGTCTTGCACTAGAAGCATAGATCCTAGAGGTAACTTGTCCGGATACCCCACTTCATTCATTGTTAAATCCTCCTTAATCTCTTTTTCTTGCACTCTCTAATCTTTCATCCCTCTCTATTTAATTTCCTGTCTTTTAGTATAGTTGTTCTCACAATTCACACACGAATCGATTATTACTTTTCCGTACTTCGCATAGTTTTAATAGTGAAATTTCATACTCTAACTCCCTATTCCCTGTGGATTCGACTACCCTCTCACCGGGGTAACTTTTATTACTTCGACAAACCTGTGCACTTTTGGGGAGCCTGTCAGTACGGCGGCCTTCAATGTGCTAAAAAAGAAACTGGTGCAAGCCCCAATTCTAGTCACACCTGATTGGAACGAGCCATTCGAGCTCATGTGCGATGCAAGTGATTATGCTATTGGAGCAGTTTTAGGGCAAAGAAAGGGTAAACAGTTCCAACCTATATATTATGCGAGTAAGACTCTCACAGGGGCTCAAGAGAACTACACCACCATGGAGAAGGAGTTACTAGCAGTGGTATTCGCCCTCGATAAATTTAGACCGTATCTCATTCTGTCGAGAGTCATTGTATTTACAGACCATTCAGCTCTTCGTTACCTCATGAGCAAAGCAGACGCGAAGCCAAGGTTGATCAGGTGGATACTGCTACTACAAGAGTTTGATATGGAGATAAAGGACAAGAAAGGGACTGAAAATGTGGGGGCGGATCACTTATCTCGGTTAGAGGGAAGTATTGGGCAAGAGCAATCAAGTAAGGAAATCAACGATTCTTTCCCAGAGGAACACTTATACTCAGGTGATGTCCCATGTTTTGCAGACTTTGCCAATTACTTATCAGGAAAGGTGCTCAAACAAGGACTCACATTCCAACAAAAGAAGAAATTCTTTAGCGATCTGAAGCATTATTTTTGGGATTATCCATTCCTCTTCCATATTTGTGCAGACCATGTAGTTCGGAGATGCGTCTCAAGGAAGGAAGGATGGGATATCCTTGCTCATTATCATTCTGGACCGGTTGGAGGCCATTACGCATCAAGTAGAACTGTAGAGAAGGTTTTGGCTTCAGGGTTTTATTGGCCGACTCTGTTCCAGGATGCAAACCAATTTGTCCTTCGATGTGATAGTTGCCAGAGGTCAGGAAATTTGTCGCGGCGAGATGAGATGCCTCAGAACCCTATGCAATTCTGTGAGGTATTTGATGTTTGGGGCATTGATTTCATGGGGCCGTTTCCGAAATCTAATGGGAGCCAATAGATATTGGTGGTAGTCGATTATGTCTCCAAATGGGTCGAGGCTCAGGTACTGCCGACTAATGATGCTAGGACGGAGGTGAAATTCTTGAAGAGGTTGTTTACTCGGTTTGGGACACCGAGAGTTATCATTAGTAATCGAGGAACACATTTTTGCAACCTCCAGTTGGAGAAAGTGCTGAAAAGATACGGAGTACACCATCGCCTTGCGACCCCGTACCATCCACAAACTAGCGGACAAGTCGAGGTGACCAATAGAGAGCTCAAGAGGATTCTGACTAAATTTATGGAGCAAGAAAAGAGAGATTGGTCTGAACGGTTGGATGATACACTTTGGGCTCATCGAACAGCATACAAGACTCCGATAGGAACTACACCATACAATTTGGTGTATCTGAAGTCATGTCATTTTCCGGTAGAGCTCGAACACAAGGCATTTGGGCAATCAAGGCGATGAACTTTGATTTGAGAAAGACCGGTGAGCATAGATTGCTCAATCTTAATGAGCTTGATGAGTGGAGGTTAAAAGCATATGAGAATGCTAGAATCTATAAAGAAAGGATCAGACGGTGGCACGACAAACACATTAAGTCACCTAAAGAATTCAAAGTGGCCAATAAGGTACTATTGTTCAACTCAAGGTTACGACTCTTCCCCGGGAAATTAAAATCGAGATGGTTTGGCCCGTACAAGGTTACGCATGTATCACCCCATGGGGCAGTTGAAATCACTCATCCGGATAAGGCCACGTTTACAATGAATGGGTATCGGTTGAAGCCTTATTTTGGTGGTGAAGTTTGCGATGACAACAAGGAGGTATTATTTCTCAAACCACCATAAGGTAAGATCAGGTACGTCAAGCTAAGTGACATTAAACAAGCGCTTCTTGGGAGGCAACCCAAAGTTTTACAGTTTTTCTAGGACTTAATTTAGTTTTAGGTTGAATAAAAGTCTTAGTTTTGGTGTCCTGAAGTTTTAATGCATGTGTTGCGATTTTTAGTGTGGATTGTTGATGTTTTCATGTGCCTTAATGTTAATTGACGAAGTTTAAGTCGGTTGAGTGGTTTTCGATGGTCTCTGGTCGTATTTTTATGATTTGTACAGGCTCTAAGTGGTTTAAAAGAGTTTCTGAATTTTTGGAAGAGTCTGTAAATTTTTCGGAGTAAACCAGAAAAAACACACGGCCGTGTGGAAATTCCACACGGGCGTGTGTTACCAAATCAGAGCTCAACCAGTGAGGATACATGGGCGTGTGTATGCCCCTATGAACAACCTCAGAAGGGGCACACGGCCGTGTGAAATTTCCACACGGCCGTGTGACATCTCACAGAACTTCAACTCTTTTTCCAGAGAGTCCACAGGGGCGTGTGGGTGCCCCTATGAGTGCCACTGTGCTAAGGCACACGGCCGTGTGGAAATTACACACGGCAGTGTGAAATTCTGTAGAGAAAACCCTTCTTCCCGAGAATACACAGGGGCATGCGTGTGCCCCTATGAGAGAACTTGTGAAAGGCACACGGCCGTGTGGATTATTCACACGGCCGCGTGGAATACTTAGCATTTCTCGGGCGAGTCAGAGAAGCCACAGGGGTGTGTGGGTGCCCCAGTGGCCGGCCTTGTGTTCTTGGCCAGGTTTGGCACACGGCCGTGTGGAATTTCCACACGGCCGTGTGAAATTTTTCAGAGACTTTCAAAGTTTTCCCGTGAATCCACAAGGCCCTGTCGGTGCCCCTGTGGATCCCCCTGTAAAGGCACACGGCCGTGTGGGATATTCACACGGCCGTGTGGGGTAGTTCAGAGAGCAACCAGAGTGCACACAGGGGTGCGTGTTGGCCCCTGTGGATTATATTTTCAGAGGCACACGGTCATGTGGTATATCCACACGGCCGTGTGGATCCCCAGTGCTTCAAAAGCCATGCGTCTCTTTGTGGATTTTACTCGTGCCTCAATTGTTTTACACTCTAAAAAAAACTCTCCGACCCTCTTTATCACTTTCCCGATCTTCTCTGAGGTTTTATTTGGAGTTTTCCGGCCGATTTAAGGTTTTCTTCATCAACATCACCGGTAAGAACTTCAAACCCTTGTTCTTCATCAATATTAATTCACTGCGTTTTTGTTTGTGATTTCGCTTGATTTGCATGATTGAATGACATGCGAATACATTCACGGGGTTCACACAAATGCCTTTGTGAAGTTGAAATGCTAACTCCATAACCGTGGAGTGTGTTCGCCTGACAATCCACACGGCCGTGTGGGGTCCTGAAAAATGGAATTTAACGATGGGTTACTTGATTTTATTTCAGGAATGGCATCCAGGACAAAGCAAGCAACTAGTAAGAGGCCCTTTGAACTATCTAGCGAACAGATTGCCTTCAGCAAGCCCGAACACCGAGCGAGACATAATAGACTGGAGAAACTCAAGTTTGGGCAATCTCGATTCATAGACTTGAGTTATTTGAGAACAGCCGAGTGGGGAGATGAAATGGCAGATGAGATTGAGGAACTTTTAGCGGTCGGAAGTTGGAAGCGTTTGTTGACTATTAAACAACCGGCGAACCGCTCACTTTCTTTGGAAGTACTAGCGTCTTTTGAGTTCAACAAATCACACAAAGACTTGACAAATACTGACACTATACAATTCAAGGCCTTTGGTCATGATTATTGCATGTCAGTGACACAGTTTTCTATTCGAATGGGTTTATATAATCAAGCATATACAGAGTTAGAGGAGTATGAGAACCTTCCGATTGATTAATCTGGCAGTTTGACCCCTCAAGGAGCTTAGAGAGTGTTATGTGGACAAGGGCAATATGAGCTAGGGGTATCGAAAGCCACTTGTTTGTCACGACGAGCCTACAGATACATTCACTCCATTTTGAGTAGATCAGTGAACGGCCGGGGCGACAGCACGGGAGTCTTAAGTCGGTAGGAGCTTCTTTACCTACATTCAATGGTTCGTAGCGAGCCGCTCCATCTTGGATATATCCTGGCAAATTACATGCGACATCAGGGCCAGTACATGAGGCTTGGAGCTATTTTTTCAGGGTCATATGTTACAAGACTCATTAAAGGGATGGGCTTTCGGGAAGTAATAAAAGGAATAGAAAGGAAAGTTATACCTTCCCCGATTAGCTTGGAGATGTTGAGGCAGATGGGCATGGCCAAGAAATATGATCAGTGCTATATTTTGAACAGACACCCACAAAGGACAATGGAGGATAGTGAGGTCGAAGGCTCACGACCAGCAGTACATCTACTTTTGCCACCACCCACAGCACCGGAGCCACCTTCGGTGCGCATTTTCTCTCCCTCCCGAGGCCAGGATAGGTTGGAGCGCCTCGAGAGCGCAGTGGGGGTGCTACAGATCGAGGTGGCCGAGGTGAGGGCCACACAGGCTGCACACCACTTAGAGATGATGACGCGGCTCGATACCATACAGAGACTACTCCAGCAGGCCGTGTCATCACATTTCGTAGTCCAGCCCCAGGCCCCCACTCCTCCACCACCATCCCCCCTAGCACCAGCAGCAGCAGCAGCAGATCCACAGACGTATTCAGAGCCTCCAGCATCACTAGAGGCCTCCACTGAGGACACCGACACTGAGGCATCTTAGTTTTAGCTTTTATTTGTTTTTGATTTTCATTCTTGTACTTTTTATTCTATTTTGCACTTGTAGTACTCAGAAAGGATTCTCCTTCTGAGTTTATCTTTTAGTTTGCTTTTCTTGTTATCTCGAGTTGTATTCATTGCTGCATATTTTATATACTCGAGTTTTTATTGAGCTATACTGAACCCTTGTGTATGTGTGCGCAGATGGTCTTGGATGAAAGGAATCTAAGGAATAGTCATAGACACGGCCGTGGGACCGTGTGTGCTTCACAACCCATTGAGACTCAACTCTCAATGTACCTAGCTCCATCAAACGCAATACTTGGAGTTCAGGGGAGTAATGTTTCAATTGCATACTTCCACACTAATTGTTTTACAATTCTTAACTTTTACTATGCTTGCATGCGTACATTAGGGACAATGTACATCTTAAGTGTGGGGGGGGGGGGGGGGGGGGGGGGGGGGGGCGGGGGAGTTCACATTGCACACACCTTTACTTGTGCGTTCAATTGCTTATGCTCATGTAGCCTATGGCGGTTCACCTTAGTTGCAACGGTTGTATTCTTATAATTTAGGAGAATTTTTAACATTGTATCTTATCATGCTCTAGTTTCTACTTGAAATTTTAGTGAATTTTTGCTCGATTATCTTATATTGCACAACTTTTGGAATCTTTTGGAAACTCAATCTTGAAGTTTTTAAGGACAAGTTTATCATTATTCTTAGTTTCATTTTGGAAAATGCATATATTAAAAAAAATAATATATATATATATATATATGGAAAAGAGAAAAAGAAAAAAATATATATATGAGTTTGTGAATAGTTGCTTTGTTTTATATATGCATTTGGGGTGGAAAGAGCTACCACTTATGAAGTATGTATCTACTCTCATAAGTCGGATACAAGTTATGCCCTAATGAGAGAAAGAGCTATCTCATGGGATGCGTGAAAGCTACTACACCGGTAGAAAGAGCTACCTCCTCGAAAGTGTGAAAGCCACCTTTGGCAGCCGCCTAGGAAAGGGCTACCTTCAAGGATGTGTGAAGCTACTACTTCCTTCTCTCTTTAGTTTTGTTTTTGTATATAAATAAGTCCTTTCTAACAAAAGTTTGAGGAGTACTCGTTGGTTCTCTTGAGTGAAATCGCACACACTAACACATTTTCGAGTTTTTATCCTTTTTGATTCAAGTTTTTAGCAAGTGCAATGATAACCTTATGCATTGTTTGGATTTTCCCTTACTTGTAGAATGCTTCTTTTGCATATTTTTGGTGAACCTAAGGACGAGCACTTTCAATTGCTTT
Source organism: Dioscorea alata (assembly GCA_020875875.1). Taxonomy (NCBI): domain Eukaryota; kingdom Viridiplantae; phylum Streptophyta; class Magnoliopsida; order Dioscoreales; family Dioscoreaceae; genus Dioscorea; species Dioscorea alata. The sequence continues at coordinate 9,691,586 of CM037013.1, read as the reverse complement.
TCCCAAGTGCTTTCACATTTTATTTTTGCTTGAGGACAAGCAAAAGCTTAAGTGTGGGGTGATTTGATAAGTGCTCGTGTTATAGTAATGCGAAGTGTTACTATCTTACAATGAGCATTGATTTAATAAGATTTCATCACTAAAAAGTGTGCAATTATTTACTTTTGTGCATTGTAGGGTTGTGAATATAAAATGAAGGAAAGAAACGAAGTTAGTTCGTGTTTGCCATTGTTGGGAAGATTTTTGGACTAAGCAAGGAACGAGGCATGAGCATAGACTTGTGAGTGTGTGCCAATCTCCTTTGGAGGGGCACAAAGGCAGTCACATTCACAATAAGTCTAGCTCATGCTAACAATGAAGACTTCACCAATTAGGAGACTCGAAGCAATCGGCACGATCTACCGTTGATTGTGTGCCCAATTCAACGACCTCGAGGAAGAACGACAAATTCGGGAGCGTTTCGGCACAGGCTGTAGCAATTTACTGTAGCAAACACTGTAGCAAGGTACTGTTTACTGTCGGCCGAAATTCAGCATTCCAGAAATTTCACACGGGTGTGTGGAAATTCCACACGGCCGTGTGAAATCCCGATTTCAGCAATTTTAAAGCCGCGACTCAACATTATAAAATCCCGATTTGGAGACTTTTTAAAGAATCTTTTGAACTATCTTTTTCTCCAACTTCTGTAGTGCGACTAGCGTTTTGGAGAGGACTTCGTGGAGCTTTAAAGCCCGTCTTCGGCATCGTCACCGACGTCCGGTGACCGCACAAGACTACGGCCACACCATACGCATGGGGGTTTTCATCGATGTCTTTATTTTGTGCTTTCTTATACACTTTGATGAACATGTATAGCTCCATGAGGAGCTAAACCACTTGTGGGTATTCGGACTTGTAAACTCTAGGGTTATTATGTTTCTTTGACATTGTTATTATGCTTTTCCATTATTGATGAATAAGAATTGAGTTTCAATCTTGATTTTATCTTGCTATTGTTTTCCCTTAGATGTGACACTAGGGTTGAGAACAATTTAGGTTTTCCTTGGGAGGTGTGACAACTCCTATAGGATTAGACTCTTTAAGATTGAAGAGGGTTGAGAGGGAGAGTTGTGAGGTAGCGATGTACCCCTTTCCCCTCCGGTGTGATTTCTTCCTACCTCCGTTTCCTTGATTTATTAGCGGTCGAGATAGAGTGAAGTGCTAGGTAGATATACTCCCCTGGGGCTTAGTTACGCGAGTAACAGAGGGAAGGGTTGAAGTGAATCCTACGCGAGTAATAGTTTGGTGAGTTCCACAGAATGGCCTTTGCGGCCTGTACACGGCCTGAACCCCTTTAAAACCCTCAAAACTCAACCTAAAACCCTCGGCAAGCCTCACCAACTCAAAACAAAGTGGAACTCACCCAAAACTACAAATAATTAAACAAGGAACGATCGAAAAACACCGATCTACACAAGAGGGTAAAACCCAAAATACTACAGATGGACTCTCCTAGGGCTTAGTTGACAGGACAACAAGAGTCAAGGGTTATAGTGAAACCTAATGCCAGGGCATAGTGTTGGGGTTAGTGACAGGCGGCCCGAAAGTGCAGGGGTTTCTCGAAGTAATAAAAGTTACCCGGGTGAAAGGGTAGTCGAATCCACCAGGAATAGGGAGTTAGAATACGATATTTCACTATTAAAACTATGCCAAGTACGGAAAAGTGATCAATTGATTCGATGAGTGAATTATGGAAACAATTATACTAAAAGACGAGAAATTAAATAAAAAGATGGAAGATGAGAAAGTGCAAGTAAAAGAGAATAGAGAGGATTTAACAATGAATGAAGCGGGGTTATTCGGACAAGCTACCTCTAGGATCTATGCTTCTAGTGCAAGACTATGCTATTATACTCTCCTATTGAAGCCAATTGAGTCGAGGAAATCCTCAGACTCACGGTCCCAAACCTAAGGACAACCATGACTAACCCCAACATTATGCCTCGGTATTAGGATTCACATCGACCCTTCACTCTATCGCTCGCACGATTAAGCCCCAGGGGAGTACATCTACCTAAACCTCACACTACGTGGAATTGCATTAAGTTCTAGGGACTCCTAGTGATAAAACATGTTCCTATGTGTAGTTCTAACCCTTTGGTCCAGGAGGAAGAACCCTAGTCTCGATTAAGCCCCAGTGCGTAGGATTCACTTCAACCCTTAACTCTGTTACTCGCGTAACTAAGCCCCAGGGGAGTATATCTACCTAGCACTTCACTCTATCGTGACCGCTAATAAATCAAGGAAATAGAGGTAGGGAGAAATCACACCGGAGGGGAAAGGGGTACATCGCTACCTCACAACTCTCCCTATCAACCCTCTTCAATCTTAAAGAGTCTAATCCTATAGAAGTTGTCACACCTTCCAAGGAAACCCTAGATTGTTCTCAACCCTAGTGTCACATCTAAGGGAAAACAATAGCAAGATAAAATCAAGATTGAACCTCAATTCTTATTCATCAATAATGGAAAAGCATAATAACAATGTCAAAAAAACATAATAACCCTAGAGTTTACAAGTCCGAATACCCACAAGGGGTTTAGCTCCTCATGGAGCTATGCATGTTCATCAAAGTATATAAGAAAGCAGAAAATAAAGACATCGATGAAAACCCCCTTGCGTATGGTGTGGCCGTGGTCTTGTGCGGTCGCCGGACGTCGGTGACGATGCCGAAGACGCGCTCTAAACCTCCACGAAGTCCTCTCCAAAACCCTAGCCGCACTCCAGAACTTGGAGAGAAAGATAGGTCAAAAGATTCTTTAAAAAGTCTCCAAATCCGGCTTTTATAATGTTGAGTCGCGGCTTTAAAATTGCTGAAATCGGGATTTCACATGGCCCTGTGGAATTTCCACATGCCTGTGTGAAATTTCTGGAATGCTGAATTTCGGCCGATAGTGAATAGTAACTTACTGCAGTGTTTTCTTACAGTAATTTCACTGTAGCGGCACTGTAGCAACTTACGCGATTTTCAGGATTTCTCCGGAATTTTCTCTCCCCGCATGCGGGGCCGCATGGGAGGCCGCATAGGTCGCTGGAATTGTTTTTAAGGGCTTTTTTGTCACATTTTGGAGGGGGATTCTTTTGGGGAGACTTTTGGGCCGCCGCCCCACCCATTTTGGCGGCGATTTCCGGCGATCTACGGCACGAAGCTTCACCAAGAGGGAGACAACGTCGAAGGAGGAGTTTGGAGGGAAGATCCAAGACATTGAGGCATATTTTTAGGGTTTTCATCCATCAAGGGATTCCAAGGCTAGAGGGAGTGGTTCTTGCTTCATTTCTTGTTTTGTTATTCCTTGTAGTTGTATGAGTTTTCCTCTTTCATGAGGAACTAACTTATTTGTGATTTGGGCATGATGAACCTTAGGGTTGGTTGCTTGTAATTTGGATGAACATCTTTATTGATGCATTGTTTGATGTTGTATTTCTTTTATGGAATCTTGTAGTTTGTGGTTCAAGCCTTGTGTACTTTGATGTGTTGATTTGCATGAGAACTCTGTATTTCAACTTCTAGGTTGTACTTGGTTGCGTGACCATCGCCCTTGTACTAGACACACTAGGCTTGGAAGGGATACATGTACGAGTACGCCGTGACCATCGGGTATTTGTACCCCTCCAACCATTAGGGTTGAACCTAGATACTGTGTTTGACTCTAATTTGAGATTTCCCTAGGCGTAAGGCAATCGTGCGAGGATTTGGGCGGAAGTAATTCCGTATTCCAATACTCGTACCGGATTAGGGGTTATCACCGTGACCATCGGGGTGACCTAATTTAGGAATCTCTTGGCCCAACTACCATCATAACATTTCATCCTAAATTCAGGACTTAATGACAACCCTAGGGGGATTCGTTGTCCAAATCACGCCTTCGCATGTTTGATTCTCCCTTGTTTGCTAAATGTGTGTAGTAGTAGCCTGGATTTCATTATAATTATTTCTTTCTCCATTTTGTAAGTATTGCATGACAATCGAGTTGTTAGGCTAGGAAATAGATAAAGGGGGAGTAATAGTAATTCCTTGGCCCTTGGGAATACGACCCCCTCGCGCGTGCGTGAGGGGTATTACTTGGCGACCCGTGCGCTTGCGGTAATCGTATCAAGTTTTTGGCGCCGTTGCCGGGGACTCACAAGGAATACTAGGAAAACCTGTAGTCTATTGCTCTAGCCACTTTGTTTTTTCTTGTTGTACATACTGTTTTGTTATCTATTTTGTTTGTTTAGTTTTTCTTTGTTTCACTTTGTGTTTTCTTTCTTTTTTGTGCGAGGTACACTATTCTTGACAAATGCAAGCTCAAAATTGCCCTCCAAGTCCTAACCATGGAGCATCGCAAGAAAGGAGATATACTACTGAGGAGGTCTTGGCACGATTCATGATCACCACGGAGGCAAAGTTTGAAAGGATAGAAAAAAGGTTCTATGAATTTGGCACAATTCTAAGGAATGTCCAAGCCTCTATTCATTCCCTTGAGAGCCAGGTTGGACATCTTGCTAGGGCCCAATCCGAACAACACTCGGTCCTTGATGCCAAATATGAAGCTAGATTTGAGGTCGTTCATGCCACACTTTCGGCTATGCAAGCATCTCTCCACAAGCTAGAGAGCCGGGTTGAACAACAAATTCGTGAATCAGTAATGGAAGGCCCAACTACAACCTATATTGAAAAGGAAGAGAACTTTGGTATTTTGGAGGTTGAGGGAGTCAAAAGAGCACCATTGATAACACTTGAGCACGCCATTTGCATAAAAGCTAACAAGAAAACCAAGCACAAGAAAGAAGTATTTGGGACAAAAGAAATTGTGGGAAGGAGGTTCAAGCCATCCAATGACCCACCTATGCCGAGGTTAGACACGTCCCAACCAAAACTATTTCCTTGGAGGCCCAAACGATTCTTGTGGGTGATTAAAGGAAGACTGACAATGGTTGAAGAAGGAGATGTGGGTAGGAGGTTTACACCCCCCAAGGACCCACCCATGCCGAGTTTGAAATTTCTTCAACCTTCTTTATTCTCTTGGAGGCCAAAACAAGCTTTGTGGATGCTCCAAGGAAATCCAGCCGGGACTAAAGTAGAGGCGAGGAGGAGGTTCAAGCCGTCCAAGGATCCGCCAAAGTTTAGATTGTGCAATGCCCGGCCAAAGCTTTTTCCGTGGAGGCCAAAAGGTAACTCATGCATTGCCTCCAAATTTGCATCATCCCGGAAGGTATGTTTCATATTTCTTGGTAGTTCTTATGCAACCTCTTGCCGGGATGAACACACCGTTTTCAAGCCTCCTTAGGTAAGAAAAAGGTACGTCGAGCTAATGACGTTAAACAAGCGCTTCTTGGGAGGCAACCCAAGCATAAAAATTCATTGCATGTGTGTTTTTCGTATTTTGGTGTGTTTGGTTACTTTAGTGTTCTTTGTTTTTAAGTTTGTGATTGTGGTTAGTTAGTTGTTTTTCATAATTTTTTTTACTTGTGTTTGTTCATTGTTCTTGCGAGTTCTTTGTGTTATCATTCATCTTCATGCATCAAACATCATGTTTTGGGTGTTGTGGGTGATTTCGGCATTGTTTTTATGCGATTTTGGGGTGTTTGGTACCCATATTTGCATGGAGAGAGTTGTGCGGCCTGCTATGCGGCCGCATAGCAGGCCGCATGTTTTTTCCCGAGCCTTGTGCGGCCTGTCATGCGGCCGCACAAGGAACCGCATGAATTTTCCCGAGCCTGATGCGGGGTACCATGCGGCCGCACAAGGGGCCGCATGGACACTCGGGCTGAATGATAAGTTATGTACCCCTTCACCATTTTCCACATATCTCTCTCATTTCTCATCCGTTTTCCCTCATTCTTTCACCATTTTTCTCCATTTTTCATCCTCTACACGGATCTCCTACTTCCAAGGACTTAATTTGCATGATTTATTGGGAGTTTTGTCATCATCTTCACCGACTTTCCAAGGTACCCCTTTCTAAACCCTAGTTGTTGAGCATGAATGTATCTTCTTCCTTTCTCCTATTTTTCAAGTTGAATGGATGCAAATGTTGTGGGAGATTGGTTGTTTGTTGTTTTTGTGGGTTTTTGGAGAAATTTGAAAGCTTTGTAAAAATTTTTATGCTCCATGTCCAAGGGAAGCTCTTGCAAATTTTTTTTAGGAGTTACTGTAGCATTTCCTGAATTCTTTCACACTCCATCATGAGATGCCCTTGATTTTCTTGTATGTTGGAATGATCTTGTATCATCTATGTCACCCCTTGGCAACACTTGCAATAAGAGAGAATTGACCATCATGATATTGATTGCACATGGTCTTGCTTGGATGATGTTTTGTTCCTTTGTTTTTCTTGTGTTAGTGTTTGTGTTTGTGTTTGTGTTTGTTCTTGGTTCCTTTTTGTGTTTTCTTTTTGTGTGTGAGATTGGACGCCTTGAGATGATGTTTCTTTCTACCTTGCAGGGTGGAATAGGGGCATCAAGCACACTTTCTTCCTCCATTTTGTACAAGAACCGTTGGTGGTCATCCCGATCTCATGGATTTCAAGACTCATGCTTTTAGACTCGGGGAAGTTCACGAAACTCTCCTACTATGTTTTTTATTGTCTATCTTGTTGCATTTTATTGCTTAGGCACATTGAGGGCAATGTGCATCTTTAAGTGGGGGGTGGAGTTGGATTTTCGTGAACTTTTAAAATTTTTTGCAATTGCATGCTTGAATTACCTATGATAGCTATGATTTTATTGTTAAGGACTTCCTAGCTTGGTAGAATGATAGTTGTGAGCTGTACTTTACCTGTGCTTGAATGTAGTTCTGTTTCATCTTTAGTGCACCATTATACTTGTTCACGATCACTTCTACCTTGTAGACTCCAACCAACCCATCATAATGATTTTGGCATTAGATTGTTAAATTCTATTTTCAATACTCTTTTAAGAGCTTTTGTGTTCCTTCATGGTTTTCTTTAGCCTAAAGTGAACTATTGTTGTGGGTTTAACCAGGGGATTTGAGAGTTAGTCTGTACATATATGTATGTAAAAAAAAAAAAAAAAAAAAAAAAAAAAAAAAAAAAAAAAAAAAAGGGAGTCTATGACAGTATTCCTCTGCTAGTGTAGCACGAATGCGTCTATGTAGACTGTAATCAAGTAGGATGGGTGGCTCTTGTGCCTGGCCAGCATGTGCATCCGTCTGAAAGATTTTTGTGCAGTTTACGTTAGTCGGACTCAAAAAAAAAAAAAAAAAAAAAAAAAAAAAAAAAAGTATGTTTGTACATATGTGAGAGTAATAAAATGTCTTGATCCCCTGGTGCTCACTGCGTCGTCACTTAAGTGCTAGAGTCATGTTTAGGAACCGAAGGACTCTTAACTGGGTATTGAGGGTGCCTTTAACACTTTAATGCTGTCTTCATTGTGCGTGGGGTGAATGGTCATCCTGGGATAATCCAGGGTGTCTGTCAAGGTGGGAGTTTGCACACACTCACGGGGGCACTTGAGGAGTAACAGAACTAATATTACTTGACTATTTACTGAACAGCTCACTTCTTGATTTTTGTCCATTTGTGCTTGCGGAGTTCTTTACTATTGAGCTTGAGGTCGTACATTTAGTCGTTTATCTTCTTGCCCCTGTTCTTCATGTTTGTTTGCTTGGGGACAAGCAAACGCTTAGGTGTGGGGATGTTTGATAAACGTCTAAATGTACGTATTTTATACGTATACTTGCGCATGCTTTTCCATATTTTGTTGATGAATCGATGCCCGTTTTCGGTCTAAATTGGTTTATTTCGTGTTACAGGTACAAATGTTGCCGTGGGAAGCTCGACAACATGATTTAAGGAGAAATTGGCAAGGAAAATACTATTTTCGAGCCCCTGGTACTGTAGTGGACTGTAGCAACCACTGTAGCACGAACACTTGAAGAAACGGCTTGGTCAGGAAATTCATGCGGGCTACCATGCGGGTACTGCAGAGGCCGCATGCTGTACTGTAGCAGTTCTACTGTAGCATATCTACTGTAGCAATTTCACTGTAGCGGCACTGTAGCAACTTACGCGATTTTCAGGATTTCTCCGGAATTTTCTCTCCCCGCATGCGGGGCCGCATGGGAGGCCGCATAGGTCGCTGGAATTGTTTTTAAGGGCTTTTTTGTCACATTTTGGAGGGGGATTCTTTTGGGGAGACTTTTGGGCCGCCGCCCCACCCATTTTGGCGGCGATTTCCGGCGATCTACGGCACGAAGCTTCACCAAGAGGGAGACAACGTCGAAGGAGGAGTTTGGAGGGAAGATCCAAGACATTGAGGCATATTTTTAGGGTTTTCATCCATCAAGGGATTCCAAGGCTAGAGGGAGTGGTTCTTGCTTCATTTCTTGTTTTGTTATTCCTTGTAGTTGTATGAGTTTTCCTCTTTCATGAGGAACTAACTTATTTGTGATTTGGGCATGATGAACCTTAGGGTTGGTTGCTTGTAATTTGGATGAACATCTTTATTGATGCATTGTTTGATGTTGTATTTCTTTTATGGAATCTTGTAGTTTGTGGTTCAAGCCTTGTGTACTTTGATGTGTTGATTTGCATGAGAACTCTGTATTTCAACTTCTAGGTTGTACTTGGTTGCGTGACCATCGCCCTTGTACTAGACACACTAGGCTTGGAAGGGATACATGTACGAGTACGCCGTGACCATCGGGTATTTGTACCCCTCCAACCATTAGGGTTGAACCTAGATACTGTGTTTGACTCTAATTTGAGATTTCCCTAGGCGTAAGGCAATCGTGCGAGGATTTGGGCGGAAGTAATTCCGTATTCCAATACTCGTACCGGATTAGGGGTTATCACCGTGACCATCGGGGTGACCTAATTTAGGAATCTCTTGGCCCAACTACCATCATAACATTTCATCCTAAATTCAGGACTTAATGACAACCCTAGGGGGATTCGTTGTCCAAATCACGCCTTCGCATGTTTGATTCTCCCTTGTTTGCTAAATGTGTGTAGTAGTAGCCTGGATTTCATTATAATTATTTCTTTCTCCATTTTGTAAGTATTGCATGACAATCGAGTTGTTAGGCTAGGAAATAGATAAAGGGGGAGTAATAGTAATTCCTTGGCCCTTGGGAATACGACCCCCTCGCGCGTGCGTGAGGGGTATTACTTGGCGACCCGTGCGCTTGCGGTAATCGTATCAGGTTGAATGGTCAATGTTGAGGCAAGTAGCTTCTTCAATTGTGATTGATGGACTTGCTTCTACTTCCTCACATTTTTCTATGGCCAAGTTTCCTTCAATCCCCCTGTCTTCTTCCATAGCATCTACGAGTGGGACTTCTATAGCTTGCTCATTATGCCTTTTGTCATCATTCATTAATATGAGAAGATCTACCACTTGTTTCTCAATTCTGTGAATAGATGCTTGGACAATTGTCACGCTTGCTTCCAACGCTTCCAAACGAGAGTCTGTGACTTGCATGTATTTGGCTAAGACATCTTCAGTGGTGAACGTCCTTCTCGTGGGTGGTTGTGGCGGTTTTTGTAGCAATCCATGGTGAGAGGGCTTCAATTGACGTGTGTAATAATGTGTCAAATTATCTATGTGCCTCTGCAAATATGGATCATACACATGTTCGAATTGATTGCTACAGCTTGCTTGCAAGGCCTGGTACTCATTGATTTGCCATTCTTGAAGATGAAAATTTTCACCACCTGAGGCTCCTTGAAAACCTATTACCCTGTGCACGAAACAAAATAAAAAAAAATTAAGGTATAAAAGAAAACAAGAATATTTACAAAAGAAAAGATAAATGACTAGAGTAGCGAGCTAGAAGTTTTCCTAGCATTCTTGGATATCCCCGGCACGGGTCGTCAAGTAATAACCTCTCGCGTGAGTACGAGAGGGTCGTATTCCCAAGGGCCAAAAGATCTGCTATTACTTCCTCCTAGGTTTCATTATCTAGTCTACCAAATCAATAGTTTGTTGTATAAAAACAGAAATACGAAAATAAATAAAAGAAAAGCTATAAACAAAATGGACTAATGCACACCATACAAGCAATCTAAAAAGCAAGTAGCAATGTGAACTAGAGGCCTCGGGCTAGGATCCCCTAAGGAGAAGAACAAGTTGCGATGAATATAGGAATTAAGGCTCAAGGTTGGCAAGAGTTGGTCCGCTAGACTCGGATGTCGACTACCCCGGAACCTCCGTAGTGTAGCCCTAATCTAGTACAGGTTCCTCTATCTAGAAGATATCCTTATGATGTCATTTAGAATAGGGAGTCTTGGTTAGGGTTATTCTAATGCGCACTTTTGGCTAAAACAACCCTAACCACGTGGGGAGCTACCGGCACGCGGAACTTCCGGTATACCGGCACATTGAATCCCCCTTCAATCATTGTGCGACCTAATACATGCAAGCATCCCGCCATAAATATACAATTCATGAATCAAAACCTACGGAATCCATCCATTGTAGGTTGAACATCAAAACAATATATTGAAACAAACAAACATGCCAACAATCAATTAAACTAACAATGATCATCCATCCATACAAACATGTTCATCTCCCAAGGTTCACCGGATGCCCGGAGACCTTGGGAGGCTAGTTCCACATCACAAAGAGAAAAAACAAAATATAATCAATGACAAAGCTCATAAAACTCACTCGGATGTAGGCTAGAAGGCGGTGACGAAGGCTCGCTGGATCCACGCTGTCGAGCTCTGTGATGACAACCTTGAGTGCTTCCTTCTTCTCTCCTTGAGTTTTGCTCTTCAAATTGCCTCTCCAATGCGGTGATGATGATGGAAAATGATGGAAATGATGGTGGAGGATCGTGGGGATGACTGTGGAGAAGGATGGAGAGGATGATGGCCAAAGACACCTCCAAACAAGCCTTAGAAACCCTTAAATAACCAAACATGACAAGATCTGGCCGTGTGTGCGGGCTGTGTGCGGGCTGCACACAGCCCGCACACCCTTCTGTCTGCCCTGTGTGGGTGGTGTACGGGGCCGCACAGTGCCCGCACACTGCTACAGTACCGATTGCTACATTATTCCTACAATAATGGTGCTACAGTACAGCCCCAAAAAATCCACTCTCTTATTGGCTGAAACATGAGGATGCGTGTGAGCTTCAATAAATTCTTCGATTCATGCTGAAACAAAGGCTCAATCACGCGGTAGATGATCTTCCGATATCCTCAACAACAATAACAAATAAACGCGTAAAGGGCATCGGAGTCATACAATAATGCATGAAAGCGTATAAAATGTACATAATAAAAGTGATGTATTATTATTATTCTTGTTATTGGCGTTTTCTGGTGAGGTTGTGCTAGTCTCCCCTCACTAAGTAACGCTAGATGCTCAGCCCTCTTTCTTCTCCTAGATCTTAAATCCTTATTCCCTGTGCATATGACTACCCACTCACGAGGGTATTTTATTACTTTGACAACCTGTGCACTTTCAGGCCCCTGTCAAAGGTTTTGGCGCCGTTACCTGGGAATAGGCGTAATGAGCGTCGCGCGACAAGCTAAAAGGCTAGCACGTGACTACCCGGCCGCTAGTGCACGGGTCGGCAAGTAATAACCTCTCGTGCGAGCACAAGAGGGTCGTATTCCCAAGGGCCCCGAGATCTACTATTACTTCCTTTTGGGGTTCACTGTCTAGTCGATTGAAACAGAGTTTTTACAATTATGTATGCTAAGAACGATGAAGCAAATAAGAAAATAAAAGTGGAACAAAGCTCTATCCGGACAATGATTGAGGTGAAGAATCCAAGAGTTTAGGAAGGCCTCGGGCAAGGATTCCCCCGGGAGGAGAATAGATACGGATGACAATGACAATCGAGAAAGTACAGTTTACTTGGTTTTGGTCCGCTAGACTCGGATATCGACTACCCCGAAACCTCCGTAGTATAGCCCTAATCCAGTACGAGTTCCTCTATCCAAAAGATACCCCTACGATGTCATTGAGAGCAAGGAGTCTTGATTAGGGTTAATCTAATGCACACTTTCGGCTAAATTAACCCTAAACGCGCGGAAGGCTACTAATACCTGGAACCTCCGGTGTACTAGTACAATGAGTCCCTCTTTAACCATCACAAGACCTAATACATACTAGCATCCCGCCAAACAAGTATCATTCATAATCAATTCTACGAAAACCATCCATTATAGAATCACCAAGATAGTGATGAATTGAAACCAAACAAACAAGGCAACACATTCATTCAACAAGAAAAAGAGTCATCCATAAAAAGTCTCCTCCCAAGGTTCACCGGGAGCCCGGTGGCCTTGGGAGTTTAGTTCAGCATTACAAAATAGAGGAGTTCACAATACATAAGGTTCATCAAACAAACAACAAGAAAACTCCCCTCGAAATGTTGACTAATGGTTGATGATGTAGCTCGTCGGATCCGCGCCGCCGAGCTCTTTGATGCTTGCCAACATTCTCCCCTTCTTCTCTCCTTCAATCCTAGCTGAAAATCCCTCCAAAGATGAAGAAATCGGAGTGTGGGAGTATGGAGGCTGGAAGAGAGCAAAGTCCCCAAAAGAATACCCTCACAAAAGCCCTCATTCTTTCCTAAATAATACGATGGTGTGCTGTCACTGTACGGGCCGCACAGTGGCCGTACAAGCCTCTGCCCATGATGCGTGGCCAGTGTGCGGGCCGCACATTTGGCCGCACAGGCTTCTACCTGTGGTGTGCGGCCAGTGGGCGGGCCGCACACTAGCCGCACAGGCTTCTGCCTGTGGTGTTCGGGCAGTGCGCAGACCGCACACTGGCCGCACACAGCTCAGTGGGAGTTGTGTCTCCGCGCGGCATGTGACGTCCGGGGCACGCACAGTCTTCATTTCTTCTTCAGTTCTTCCCAGAATAACTCAAATATAGCTTATCCTCGCAAAAACGGCCATGAAACCCTGAAACAAAAAATAAATGCATCAAACGCACCAAATGTCATCAAAACCCTAATACAAGTTGCATGAAAGTATACAAACTTTTCAACTAAAACATAATGTATTTAGGCACTTATCAAGGCGTATTTCAGATATTTGTTTGTCACTATTTTAGCTATTTCACTTCGTTTTCTATTTCACACTTCTTTTATCTATCGCCGTTCTTATTTCATTTCTTTTTCTTGTTTTCGGCTCCAGTTTATGACCTGTGGGAACCTTTTGATTCTTTTTAAAGGAGACTCGGACATTGGTAGAAGAACTCATCGTAAGGGAAAAGAACCTGTACAAGAATCTTTAAGTCAAGCCGAAATTGATGCAGAAGGGTCAGAAGCAATGGCAGAACAGAATGAAGAGTAGAGGACATTGTCTGATTTTGCTATACCCGTGGTGATGGGGACTCAATCGAGCATTCTGAGGCCCCCAATTACCATAATGAATTTTGAGTTTAAGCCGTCGTTGATTCAGATGTTGCAACAGTCCACACAATTCAATGGGTTGGCTGATGAAGATCCCAACAACCACATAGAGAACTTCCTTGAAGTGTGCGACATGTTGAAGATTAATGGAGTAACGGACGACGTGATTCGTTTGAGAGCCTTTGATAAGTGCTTGTGTTATAGTAACGCGAAGCATTATTATCTTACAATGAACTTATCTTTTATCAGATTTTATCAGTAAATAGTGTGCATTTGTGTATTCTTATGCATTGTAGGTTTCTGGAGCCAATTTGGAGAAGAAGAACGAAGTTAGATCGTGTTCACCGTTGTTGGGAGGTTTTCGGACCAAGCAAGGAATAAGGCACTAGATTAGACTGGTGAGTGTGTGCCAACCTCCTTTGGAGGGGTACAAAGGCAGTCAGATTCACAACAAGTCTAACTTATGTAGCTTAGGAGAACTTCGCCAAGAACGAGACTTGAAGCAATCGGCATGATCTACCATTGATTGTGTTCCTAATTCAATAGCCTCGATGAAGAATGACGGACTCGGGAGCGTTTCGGCTTGTACTGTAGCAAACACTGTAGCAAGCTACTGTTCACTTTCGGCCGAATTTCAGAATTCCATTGAATTCGCATGGGCGCGTGGAATTAACACATGGCCGTGTGAATCAATTTTTCAGCAGACAGAAACTTCACACGCCCATGTGTTAATTCCACACGGCCATGTGAAGTCCCGATAAGTCCAAAATTTAAAGCCGCACTCAGCATTATAAAAGCCCGATTTGAAGACTTTTGACATATCTTTTGAACTATCTTTCTCCCCAACTTCTGGAGAGTGCGGCTAGGGTTTCAGAGAGGACTTTGTGGAGGATCGAAGCGCATCATCGGCATCGACATCGACGTTCGACGGCCACACAAGACCACGGCCATACCATACGAAAGGGGGTTTTCATCAATGCTTTTGTTTTGTTCTTTCTTTCATATTTTGATGAACATGTATAGCCCCATGAGGAGCTAAACCCCTCGTGGGTATTCGGACTTGTAAACCCTAGGATTATTATATTTCTATGACATTGTTATTATGTTTTTCCATTATTGATGAATAAATTCGAGTTTCAATTTTAATTATTGACACACCCCTTGCGTGTGTACCCCGCAAGTGCACGGGTTGTCTAACACGAGCACTTATCAATTATCTTGTGCTATTGTTTTCTCTTAGGCGTGACACTAAGGATTGAGAACAATCTAGGTTATCCTTTGGAGGTGTGACAACTCCTATAGGGTTAGACTACTTAAGATTGAAGAAGGTTGAGAGGGATAGTTGTGAGGTAGCGATGTATCCCCTTTACCTTCCGATGTGATTTCTGCCTACCTCCATTTCCTTGATTTATTAGCGGTCGAAATAGAGTGAAGTTCTAGGTAGATAAATGGTTACTCACCCGCAAGTGCACGTGGTCGCCAAGTAATACCCCTCGCGTAAGCACGAGGGGGTCGTATTCCCAAGGGCCCGAGAAGCTATTTTTACTTCCTTATGACAATGTTGTTCAACCTAGTCAATCACTTGAAAGAAGAACTACAAATAATCTACTAAAGCAAAGAGCATGCAAATAGTAAATATAAATCTGGAGGGAAAGATCAAGGCGAGGGAATGGTCACGGATGAGGATTCCCTCGGGGGTTACTAAAGTGCTAAGGATGCCCTAACTAGCATGCATGTGGGTGGTTTGGACCGGGAACCCCTCAATTAGACCAACCCGATGGTCACGGTGTTGGTCCCTAATCCGGTACGAGTATTGGAATACGGAATTGCTTCCGCCCTAAATCCTCGTACGATCGCAATGGGTTTAGTGGATTTCCCCAAGCTAGGGTTAAGGCACAATCAAGGACAATCCTAACAATTGGAGGGGTACAAATACCCGATGGTCATGGCGTATTCGTACGTGTATTCCCTTCCAAGCTTGGTGAGCCTAATACTAGGATAATGGTCATGCAACCTAGTATTGTCTAGGAATTGATACATAGAGTTCTCGTACATACCAAGGCATTCAAAAGTCACCAAACAAGGATCACAAACCACACCAAATACATAAAACTAGAACAAGCATCCAAAATACACAAGTTCACCCCCAAGGTTCACCTACATCCGGTGACCTTGGGGTTTAGTTGCTCATGATCAACAAATAGGTAAGAAAATTCATGAAAACAACCAAATGCATAATAAGAACACTCCCTCAAAGGATCAAGGCCGAATGACGCTTCCAAGGACGCCACCCAAGGAGTGGCTCTCCGCGTCGTCCTCTCCTCAAGAATTGCCTCCAAAACCTGGCCTCAAGCTCCCAAGGAAAGTGGTGAAGTCAAGCTCTCCCAAGACCTAGGTTCTTCACTCCCAAAATGCTCCAAAAACCCTTAATAACAAATTCCAGCAAGTTATGCGGCCTCCCATGCGGCCCCGCATACGGGAAGAGAAAGTTTTCGAGAAATCCCGAAAGTCGCTTAAGTTGCTACAGTGCCGCTACAGTGCCGTGCTACAGTAAACTACTATAGTACCGTATGCGGCCTGCAATGCGCCCGCATGGTAGCCCGCATGAACCTCCTTTCCAAGCCTATCTTCAAGTCTTCATGCTACAGTGTTGCTATAGTGCCCCCCGGGCTCCAAAACAGTGTTTTTGATGCCGATTCTTCTCCAATTCTGTCATCGAGCTCGCCGAGGCCTCATTGGTACCTGTAACACGAAAGAAACCAATTCAGACCAAAAACGGGCGTCAATTCATATAAAAATACGCAATGTATACACCCGGATACATAAGAAATATGTATGTTTAGGCGTTTATCAAACATCCCCACACTTAAGCATTTGCTTGTCCCCAAGCAAACACACATGAAGAACAGGGTACGATGATAAACGACTAAACATACGACCTCAAGCTCAACTGTAAAGTACTCCACTAGCATGGGAAGAAAGAAATCTAGAAAGTGAGTTGTACAGTGAGTGATCGAGTAATGGTAACCCTGTTTTATCAAAAGTGTTTCCGTGAGTGTGTGCTGGCTCCCAACCCTAACCTCCACACCCTGGATTACCCCAGGGGTCCATTCACCCCACATATGGTGAGAGTGACATTAGACAGTTAAATAAATCTTCAATATTCAGTCAAAAGTCTTTTGGGTTCCTAAATAAAACTCTAGCACTTAAGTGACCGTGCAACAAGTTCCAGGGGATGCAATAGAGATACTTATTTCCTTTTTCACAAATAAACATTTTTTTTTCGACTGTACAAACTGTATCTCAAGTCCCTTGGTAACCTATCACAATAGTTTACTTAAGGCTACAGAAAACAACGAAGGAACTCAAAAGCTCTTAAAAGAATATTGAAGAAAGAATTTAACAGTCTAATACCAAAATCATCATAATGGGTTGGTTGCAGTGTATAAGGTGGAAGTAATCATGAAAGAGCATGAAAAAGCACTAAAGATAAAACAGGGCATCATTCAAGCACAGTATAAGAATACAATTCACTTCTATCATTCTTTCAAGCTAGGAAGTGCTAACACTAAAATCATAGCTATCGTTGATACTCATGCATGCAAGACAAGTAAAGTACCCCATCCCCACACCTAAAGTTGTACATTGCCCTCAATGTACGTAGATCAGTAGAGTAAGGTGCGAGACATGCCATAAAAATAAAGGGGTGAGGTAAAGAAACTTCCCCAATTGGTCGATGAGATGAACTCCAAATGTGCATGAATCGGGGAAAGTTGTGGGGTGCAAGGGGCGTGAAGCTTCTACAATGATCAGTCCTGAAAGTAAAAAGAAAACTTATCACACCCCAAGAAATAAATAGAGAGCGGGATAAGTAAGCACGAATCAAAAACGGGAATGTACAGTTTAGGAGGATCAGGACCCTTGCTAACTGAAAAGTACAACAATACAAACAAACAAGTCTAGAAATAAAAAACAGTACAAACAACAGAAAACTAAAAGTGGTGCTGTGAGTCTAGAGATTTGGAGGGAGTGATGGTGCAAAGCACGTGGTAGCCGTGGAGGAGGTGCCGACAGATGATGAAGAGCTGCGCATAAATGATAGGATCTCGACCATGTTACTCTCGATGCGGCTCTGTGATGTGGCTAAGTCCTTCACTGATGTCACCAGCGCCTTCTGAGATGTCCCAAGGGTCTATAACTGCTGACGGACCTTGATGTGGAACTCCGTAAAACTGTCCTCAAGTGATGGTCTACTCCCGCTAGGTGCTGCATCGGGTACAGAGGGAGACTCCGAATCAGAATCGGACCCTATCTCAGAATCTCGAGAGGTATCGGAATCATGGATGCTCTTGCCTCCACTACGCGGGAGGCGATAAGTGCCTCCCGACCTCTCAACTATCCCAATATGAAGTAGGATCGAGAGACTAAGCGGTGCGATGGTGCTTACAACGCTCATGCCTCGGGTGAGCTCAATCAATGCTAGGCCCCTGATAATGCGCGTAATATACGGTCCGGCAAATATAGCTCCAAGGCGAGTAGAAGTCCCCTGATGTGCAATAAGTCCGGCAAAAAGATGGCCCATGTGGATGAGGTACCGCTCAAGGATACTGTGCATCATAAGCAAGTCGGTACGAGTAACCACCCCAGTAGAATCAGCGCGACCGTTCACACTTCTGGATAGCAAGGCCTACATGTATCTGTGAACGGGGTTCGCCATCATAGAAGCCTTCTTCGATGATGTGGGAGCAATTGACCTCCAAAAAGAACCAGGGGAGACCAAGCGTGGGAAATCACGAGGCAAATCCGCGAAGTCAGAAGTTTGGGTGTCCTCATCAGTGTAGAGCCCAAGATAAACACCCAACTGGTCTTGACTGATCCTATGCCTCTTGCCAAAAGCTCTAAAAGATATAGTACTTGTTTGGCGCGCAAATTGACCGTAACCGGTAACCTCAATTGTGCTCAACACTTCCAAGGTTAACTCTCGATAGGTAGGCTCATCAATCTCAAATACCTTATCCCACCGGTCATGAGAGATGGAGTCCTCAATGGTACTGTCGAGGCCCAAAGCCCTCAAGGCCTCCCAATCGATAATTCTTACGGTGCCAAACCTCCTTTTCGACAAGAACGCGAATCTTGTCTTGTGGGCTTCGCTCTTGAAGGTAGGCTCGCAAACGGGTGGTGGAGAGCTTCTCCTAACTTGCTTGGAGGCCATGTGTTTGGTCGGCATCCCTACAAGACAAGAGAACCATCATCAAGCCAAGAATTTATGAGAAAATTGCTTAATGAAGAACAAAGGCTGATTTTTGGCGAGTGCTACAGTAATTTCGGGAAAATTTTGGTAGAGTTTCTTCTTGTAAAAGTGATAATCTAAATGTACAAAGCTTTGAATTCAAGAGAAACAATTACAAGAAGCATTCACCATGATAACCACAAAGTTTTCCCATCATTTCAACCGTTAAAAACCCTAGAATGAGTGAGAAATGAGTATACCTTGAACTAGGGCACTAATAAGAAGATGAAGTGAAAATCGGCTTAAAGCTTGATAAAACTTTGAAAATCCCCAAAAATTCGTTTGCTAGATGAGGAGAGTGTTTTGATGCAAAAAGAATGAAGGAAAACGGTGGAGAGATGAAGGAGAAAAGAGAAGAAGAATGATGAAAATTGAGTGAATAGTGAGGAAGTGGGGTGAAGAGAGGAGAAAATGGGGGGTCGGGTGCCTATGCGGCCCCTTGTGCAGCCGCATGACACCCTGCACCCCTCTCGGTTAAGCCATGCGGCCTGGTATGCGGGCACATAGCAGGCTGCAGCCCTCTCGGTTTGGGCAGGCGACCCCTTGTGCGGCCGCATGACAGGCCGCACAAGGCTCTGGAGGGTGATGCGGCCTGCTATGCGGGCACATAGCAGGCCGCATGGGTGCCTGGAAACTCCCCTGCTTAAGAATTGCTCAAAAAACTATCAAACCGAACATCGTACTCAACCTAGCACTCAAAAAGCACACAAAAGTAAAGCCGAAAACACTTATAGGCATTGAAAACTTGGCAAACGAAGCACCGACACTCAAGGAAAAATACAAAATTCATGAAACCAACGATGCAACATGATGAAATAAATTATGGAAAATGACTAAACAACCACCACAAACATAAAAATCAACAACACTCAAACTCACAAGCACCGCAAAAATGCGAAAAACACACAAACACAACAACAACAACTAAGAAGAAAAATAAATGCAATGAATTGAAAGACTTGGGTTGCCTCCCAAGGAGCGCTTTTTTAATGTCTTTAGCTCGACATGTTTTACCTCAAATCATGGTGGGAGAAAGGGGTGAGAGATACCTCCAATTTTTGATGAAGCATTGTTACCCGGAAAGTAATGTTTCAACCGGTGACCATTGACCATTGACCTTCAACGTCCCATGTTGTGGATGAGAAATCTCAACGGCGCCGTGAGGAAATACTTGAGTGACCGTATATGGTCCATGCCATCGTGACTTTAATTTCCCCGGGAAAAACCTCAACCGTGCATTGAAAAGAAGTACATGATCCCCACTTTGGAAGCACTTGGGTTGCTTAATATGTCGGTCGTGGTACTCCTTCATTTTCTCTTTATAACGGACGGAAGTTTCGTACGCCAAAGCTCGCCATTCCTCTAGCTCATTCAGTTGTAATTTTCTTTTGTGACCATAAAGGTAGGGGTCAAAATTGAGTTGCTTTATCGCCCAATATGCTCTATGTTCTAATTCCACTAGCAAATGACATGCCTTTCCATAAACCAGTTGGTAGGGCGTCGATCCAGTGGGGGTCTTGAATGCAGTTTTGTATGCCCAAAGTGCATCCTCGAGCTGGTTTGCCCAATCTTTTCGGTGGTGGTTAACAGTCTTTTCCAGGATCCGCTTCAACTCTCTGTTCGATACTTCAACTTGACCACTTGTTTGAGGGTGGTAGGCTGTCGATATTCTGTGAGATACCCCGTATCTTTTAATTGCTTTTTCAAACTGGGAGTTGCAGAAATGAGTCCCCCGGTCACTTATGATTGCCTTTGGAGTTCCAAACCGAGAGAACAATTTTTTTAGAAATTTCATAACTACACTTGCATCATAAGACGAGCAGGCCTAGGCCTCCACCCACTTGGAAACATAGTCCACTGCAACAAGAATATACTTATTACCTTAGGAACTAGGAAATGGACCCATGAAATCTATTCCCCACACATCAAATACTTTGCAAGCTTGGTTCCAGGTTTGAGGCATTTCATCCCTTTTTGATAAGTTGCCCACTCTTTAGCACCTATCACAATGCTATACCAATGACTGCGCATCTTGGAACATGGTGGGCCAGTAGAACCCTGCATCAAGTGCCTTCTTAGCTGTCCTGGTCCCGCTGTAGTGGCCCTTAGTAGGTCCTGAATGACAATGCACTAGGATGTCATTTCCCTCATCCTTTGAGACACACCTTCTCACAATCTGATCAGAGCAAGTCCTGAACAGGTATGGATCCTCCCATGTATAGTGCTTCAGGTCGACGAAGAATTTTTTTCTTTGTTGAGATGAGAGCCACTTCGGGAAGGTTCTTGCCGCCAAATAGTTCACAAAGTCAGCGAACCACGGAGCCTCATCATTCTCAATCACTCGTATGCTACAAAGTTGCTCTCCAGGGAAGGTGTCATTTATTTCTCCTTTTTGCAAGACACCCTCATATGGATTCTCAAGGCACAAAAGGTGGTCGGCTGCTAAGTTTTCTGCCGCCTTTTTATCTCTTATCTCTAAATCAAATTCTTGTAACAGTAGAACCCATCGGATTAGACGAGGCTTGGCATCAGGCTTATTCAACAGGTACTTCAATGCCGAATGATCAGTATATACCACCACCTTGGATAACACCAAATATGACCGGAATTTATCAAATGCAAAAACTACTGCAAGCATTTCCTTTTCAGTGGTGGTGTAGTTTTCCTGGGCATCATTCAAAGTTTTGCTTGCATAACAGACTGGATGGAAATGGTTGTCTCGTCGTTGCCCAAGTACAGCCCCTACTGCAAAGTCATTTGCATAACACATTAGCTCAAACGGCAGGCTCCAGTCTGGGGAGATCATAATTGGTGCTTTCACAAGCTTCTTCTTCAGGGTGAGGAAGGCATTCATGCAATCATCATTGAATTCAAAAGGGGCACCCTTCTCGAGCAGTTTTGTAAGCGGTCGAGTAATTGATGAAAAGTCCTTCACAAACCTTCGATAAAATCCCGCGTGCCCCAAAAAGCTTCTGATTGCTTTAACTGAAGTGGGAGGAGCGAGTTTTTCAATGGTTGCGACTTTTGCCCTGTCCACCTCGATCCCCTTTTGTGATATTTTATGCCCGAGCACTATGCCTTCCTTGACCATAAAGTGACATTTCTCCCAATTGAGCACCTGATAAGTGCTTGTGTTATAGTACCACGAAGCGTTATTATCTTACATTGAGCATATCTTTTATCAGTTTTTATCACTAAATTGCGTGCATTTGTGTATTCTTGTGCATTAAAGGTTTGTGGAGCTAAATTGGGTGAAGAACACATCATAAAGGAAAGGAACCTGTGCAAGAAGCTTCAAGTCAAGCAGATATTGAGATAGAAGGGTCAGACATAATGGCAGAACAGAATGAACAACAACGGACATTGTCCGATTTTGCTAAACCCGCAGTCATGGGGACCCAATTGACCATTGTGAGGCCCCCAATCACGGTAATGAATTTTGAGTTGAAGCCGTCGTTCATATAGATGATGCAACAGTCCGCACAATTCGATGGGCTGGCCGATGAAGATCCCAACAGTCATATAGAGAATTTCCTTGAAGTGTGTGACATGTTGAAGATTAATGGAGTAACGGACGACGCAATTCATTTGAGAGCCTTCCCATTTTCATTGAAGGGAAAAGCAAGACATTGGCTTCATTCATTACCGAGAGCATCCATCACTACGTGGGAGGAGATGGCCGAGGCATTCTTGGCTAGATACTTCCCGCCGGGGAAATATGCAAGGCTTCGGAATGAAATATCATCCTTCGTGCAAATGGAATTGGAGTCTCTATTTGAGACATGGGATAGGTTCAAGGAGCTCCTTCGCAAGTGCCCGCAACATGGATTTCCCGAGTGGATGATTATTCAAACCTTCTACAACGGGTTAAATCCGAGTACCAAGCAACTCTTAGATGCGGCGGCCGGAGGGACTCTAGGAAGCAAGACTTCCGGTGAAGCCCGGCACCTTGTAGAGGAGATGGCTATGAATAGCTATCAATGGAATTCAAGGGACAGAAAGAAGATTGCCAGAATTCAAGAAGTTGACGCGGTTACATCATTGGCGGAACAAGTAGAGTCACTAAGTAGGAAGCTTGATGCTTTAGCTTCACCAAGAGTGATTGTCCGATTGCTATTGGAGGTACTAGTGCGTTGGAGCAGGCTGATTTTGTTGGTAATGCTTATAGAGGACAAGGCCAAGGTAACCCGTACAGTGGAACATACAATCCGAGGTGGAAGAACCACCCAAATTTCTCTTGGAGGAATCAAGGGCAGTCACAACAGAAAAATAATGCACCACCGGGATTTCAAGGCCAACAAGCTCCGAACTTAGAGAGCCGAGTGATAGGGTTAGAAGGGAAGATGACCGATCTCGAGAGAGCCCTTACACGGTTTGTTTCTTCATCAGATGCTAGATTTCAGTCTGTGGAGGCTACTCTTCGCAATCACAACGCTTCCCTGCACAATTTGGAAAATCAAGTAGTGCAAATTGCGAAGACGTTGGCGGAAAGACCTCAAGGTAGCTTGCCTAGTAATACGGAGACCAATCCAAGGGAGTAACTAAAGGCGATCACCTTGAGGAGTGGGAAAGAGGTTGAGAGAAATCTCCCTCTAGAGAAGACAAAAGAAGCACCCGAAGTGGAAGAAGTAGGGGGAGAAGCACCAAAAGAGAAAGAGGTTGCACCACCACCATACAAACCAAGGATCCCCTACCCTTTGAGGTTGAAGAATGACCAAGACAATGAGTAATACAAGAAATTCCGGGGCATCTTCAAACAATTGCACATCAACATCCCATTCGCGGAAGCATTAGCACAAATGCCCAAGTACGCGAAGTTTCTAAAGGACCTCTAAACCAATAAGAGGAAGTTGGAGGAGAGTGCAGCTGTAATTCTCGATGCTAATTGCTCGGCCGTCTTACAAAAGAACATGCCGAGTAAGAGGAAAGATCCCAGGAGTTTCATCAAACCTTGCAACATCGGCAATTTAGGTGAAGAGTGAAGGTCCGCTGCGCAACACACTAATGAAGCGAGCACGCGACTCCCCGGCCGCAAGTGCACGGGTCGTCAAGTAATAACCTCTCACGCGAGCGCGAGAGGGTCGTATTCCCAAGGGCCCCAAGATCTGCTATTACTTGCTCCTAGGTATCACTATCTAGTCTACCAAGATAAGAGTTGTAATATGAAACACAAATGCAAAAATAAATAAAAGAGAAACTATAAACAAAATGGACTAAGGCACACCATACAAGCAATCTAAAGAGCAAGTAGCAATGAGAACTAGAGGCCTCGGGCTAGGATCCCCTAAGGAGAAGAACAAGTTAGGATGAATATAGGAATTAAGGCTTAAGGTTGGCAAGAGTTGGTCCACTAGACTCGGATGTCGACTACCCCGGAACCTCCTTAGTGTAGCCCTAATCCAGTACAGGTTCCTCTATCCAGAAGATACCCCCATGATGTCATTGGGAATAGGGAGTCTTGCCTGGGGTAATTCTAATGCGCGCTCTCGGCTAGAATCACCCTAAGTCTCGCCGGGAGCTACCGGTACCCGGAACCTCCGATGTACCGATACATTGAATCCCCCTTCAAACATTGTGCGACCTAATACATGCAAGCATCCCGCTATACAAGCATCATTCAAGAATCAAAACCTACGGAATCCATCCATTGTAGGTTGAACATGAAAACAATAGATTGAAACCAACAAACATGCCAACAATCAATTAACTAACAATTATAATCCATCCATACAAACATGTTCTTCTCCCAAGGTTCACCGGATGCCCGGAGACCTTGGGAGGCTAGTTCCACATCACAAAGAGAGCAAACAACATATAATCAATGACAAAGCACATAGAAATCTCCCTTGGACGTGGGCTAGAAGGTGGTGACGAAAACTCCCCGGATCCGCGCCGTCGAGCTCCTTGATGAATTCCTTGAATGCAACCTTCTTCTTCCCTTGAGTTTTGCTCTTCAAATCACTTTTCCAATCCCTTGATGATGATGGAGAATGATGGAGATGATGGTGAGAATGGAGGAGGTGCTGGTGGAGAAGGGTGGAGAGAATGGTGGCCAAAGACCAGCTTCAAAAATCCCTAACTTCTCTTATAAAAGCTTCAAAAGACCAATTCTGCCCGTGTGTGCGCGGACTGGTGTGCGCACACCAGGCCGCACGCTCTTCTCTCTCCCTTGTGCGGGCCGCACACCAGGCCGCACAGTGCCCGCACACTGCTACAGTACCTGCGCTACAGTATGGTGCTACAGTAAACGGTGCCTAAAAATCCACTCTTTTCTTGCCCGAAACTTGTCAAATATGGTTCATCCTTGCGCAATTGGTCCTCGAAACCCTGAAACAAAAATAAAACATCAAATGCGCAAAATGTCATCGAAAACTACCACAAGTTGCATGAAAGTAAATAAACATCATAGCTAAATAAACACCAACGGCGCCAAAAACTTGATGGTCCGCCGCGCGACACACTAATGATGCGAGCACGCGACTCCCCGGCCGCAAGTGCACGGGTCGTCAAGTAATAACCTCTCACGCGAGCGCGAGAGGGTCGTATTCCCAAGGGCCCCAAGATCTGCTATTACTTTCTCCTAGGTATCACTATCTAGTCTACCAAGACAAGAGTTGTAATATGAAACACAAATGCAAAAATAAATAAAAGAGAAACTATAAACAAAATGGACTAAGGCACACCATACAAGCAATCTAAAGAGCAAGTCACAATGAGAACTAGAGGCCTCGGGCTAGGATCCCCTAAGGAGAAGAACAAGTTAGGATGAATATAGGAATTAAGGCTACAGTAGACGCCGCCTAAAAATCCACTCTTTTCTTGCCCGAAACTTGTCAAATATGGTTCATCCTTGCGCAATTGGTCCTTGAAACCCTGAAACAAAAATAAAACATCAAATGCGCAAAATGTCATAAAAAACTAACACAAGTTGCATGAAAGTAAATAAACATCATAGCTAAAGCATATGTATTTAGGCACTTATCAAAGAGATGGCAATGGCTGATTCCAGGGCAAGTATCAACGTCATGCCCTTCACATTCTTCCAAAAGCTAGGTTTGGGCGAGCCTAGACCGACTCAGATGACACTTCAACTCGCGGATCGATCGGTGAGGCATCCGAGGGGTATTGTGGAAGATGTGTTGGTGAAGGTAGACAAGTACATCTTCCCGGTGGACTTTGTTGTGCTTGATGTGGACAAGGATGTCGAGGTGCCGCTGATTCTTGGGAGACCGTTCTTGCGCACTTCCAAGGCTTTGATAGACATGGACGGTGGAGAGCTCACACTCAGAGTCGGAGATGACAAGCTCACATATCGCCTCGCCGAAGCCATGAGACATTCTCTTGACTTTGATGACACTCTCTATTATCTTGATATTACTGATGATTGCATTGATGAATATGTGCAGGAAATATTAAACCCAGATCCATACGAAGGGTGGCCGGACCAAGACATGGAGATACAAGAAGAGGAAGTACTTGCACTTGGTCCAGTCAAGATAGACATCAAGATGGAGAAGGAGCGTATGAAGAAGACGCTTCGGAGGATGAAGAGGTCGAAAAGACGCCACAAGAAGAACCCCAACAAGAAAGGGGATGAGCATTCATGGAGTAAGGGTGTTACACCCTCTTGTGGTAACAAATTCGACAACTCTCCCTCTACTCTACAAAGACTATGTAATGCATTTTTTCAGGTTGTAGGGAAGAGGGCAACCTTCATTCATGAACACCCGTAAGGTAAGATCAGGTACGTCAAGCTTAGTGACGTTAAACAAGCTCTACTTGGGAGGCAACCCAAGGCTTTACAGTTTTTCTAGGAGTTTGTTTCGTTTTAGTCTTAATAAAAGTCTTAGTTTTGGTGTCCTAATTTTCATATGCTTATGCTATGATTTCCATTGTTGATTATTAACGTTTTCGTGTGCCTTAATGTTAATTGATGAAGTTTAAGTCGGTTGAGTGTGTTTTCTATGTTCTCTGGCCATGTTTTCATGAATTGTACAGGCTCTAAGTGTTTTAAAAGAGTTTCTGAATTTTTTCTGAGAGTCTGTAAATTTTTCTAAGTAAACCAAAGAAAACACACGGCCGTGTGAAATTAACACACGGCCGTGTGTTACCAATTAGAGCTCAACCAGTAAGGGCACAGGGGCGTGTCTTTGCCCCTGTGAACAACCTCAAAAGGGGCACACGGCCGTGGAAATTCGCAGAACTTAAACTCTTTTCCAGAGAGTCCACAGCGCCGTGTGAATGCCCCTGTGAGTGCCATTGTGGGAAAAACCCCTTCTTCCCGAGAATACACAGGGGCGTGTGGGTGCCCCTGTGGGGAAGCTTGTGAAAGGCACACGGCCGTGTGGATTATTCACATGACCGTGTGAAATACTTAGGGTTTCTCGGGCAAGTCAGAGAGACCACAGGGGCGTGTGTTGGCCCCTCTGGCCGGCCTTGCCACACGGCCGTGTGAAAAGTTTCAGAGACCTTCTGTGTTTTCCCGTGAATCCACAGGGCCATGTACCAGCCCCTGTGGATACCCCGGTGAAGGCACACGGCCGTGTGGATGTTTCACACGGGCGTGCGGGGTGGTTCAGAGAGTGACCAGAGTGCACACAGGGACACGTGCTAGCCCCTGTGAACCCTAAATGTATAGGTACACGGCCGTGTGGTATTAACACACGGCCGTGTGAATTGCCAGAACTTCAAAAGCCGCGCGTTTTCGTTTGAAATTCACTCGCATCTTTTGATTTTTCCACTCTAAACTACTCTCCAACCCTCTCCGTCGAATTCCCGATCATCTCTGAGTTTTCTGGGGGTTGATTTGGAGTTTTTCCAGCCGATTTGTATAATTTCTTCATCCACACCGTCGGTAAGAACTCCAAGCCCTAGAACTTTATCAATTCTTGATTTAATTCATTTTTCTTGATTATTTCGCTTGTATGGAATGATTAAAATATATGCGAACATGCTTAGAAGAAATCTAGAACGAATTAGAGTGTAAATCAAAATTTTTAGCTTCCACGGCCGTGAGGCTCTGTCCGCCCGATGATCCACACGGGCGTGTGGAATTAACACACGGCCGTGTGGATTTCTGTAGATTGAGTTTTTGCACTGATTTTTAAAAATTTTCTTTTGTAATTCTGCAGGTATGGCTTCTAGGTCAAAGAAATCGGCTGGTAAGCGTCCTCGCAAGCCTACACCCCCTCCAGAGGAGACTGATTTTAGCATACCTGAGCACCAGACTAGGTCGGAGCGGTTATCTACACTGCGGTTTGGCCAGTCACGATACCCAGACGTGAGCATTATTAGAGGGATTCAGGGGGGTGACAGCATTGCCGACGAGGTTGAGGAGCCACTCTCGGTGGGTAGTTGGAAGAGATTACTGAGGATCAAAGATCCAGCCATTCGAGGAGTGACACTTGAGTTCTTGGCCTTGTTCGAGTTCGACAGATCATACAGAGACTTCTCTATTCATGACGCGATTCAGTTCAGGTTATTAGGACAGCATTTTAGACTCACCATGACCCAGTTTTCGATCCATATGGGATTATATGATGAGGCCTATACACAGACAGAGGAGTATGAGGGTCTTCCTACCGACTACCCGGGCATTCTTACTCCGCAGAGGGCCTACAGGGATTTGTGCGGAGAGGGCCGGTATGAGCCAGGAGTCTCGAAGGCCACGTGCTTATCCCGCCCGGCCTACAGATACGTGTATGCCATTCTGAGTAGATCAGTGAGTGGCCGGGGTGATAGCACTGGAGTTCTCAGCCGGCAGGAGCTTCTCTATCTATACTCTATAGCTCAGAGGGTACCACTCCACCTAGGGCACATCCTAGTAGAGTATTTGCGCCATCAGGGCCAGTACCCTAGGGTGGGAGTGATCTTCGCAGGACCCTACATTTTGAGACTTCTGATTGGGACGAGTCTCAGAGACGGAGTGTGAGGGACAGAGAAGACTAGTGGACCAGCTCCTCTGGGTACAGATACACTGAGGATGATGGGGTTGATCCGCAGAGTAGGATCCGGATATATACATGGATCATTCCCAGACAGATCAGGCCGAGGGGTCACACGCAGCGTTAGAGCCACCCCCGACAGATACAGAGACACAGGCACCACCCACCGCGCCGGAGCCACCTCCGGTGCGCATGTTCTCGCCCTCTCAGGGCCAGGACAGGTTGGAGCGCCTCGAGAGCGCAGTGGGCGTGCTACAGGCAGAGCAGGGCGAGATTAGGGCCGCACAGGTTGCACAGCAAGCAGAGACTATGGCACGGTTTGACATCATACAGAGACTTCTAGAGCAGGCCGTGTCAGTACCATCTGTGGCCCAACCCAGAGACCCCACTCCTTCACCGCCATCTCCTTCAGCATCAGTAGATCCACCTACATCTCTAGAGCCTCTAACAGCACTAGAGGCCACTATCCAGGACACTGACGCCGAGGCGTCTTAGTTTTAGTTTTTATTCCTTTTGATTTTCATTTTTGTACTTTTTATTTTATGTTGGACTTGTAGTACTCAGAAAGAATTATCCTTCTGAGTTTATCTTTTATTTTGCTTTTCTTTTATCTCGAGTTGTATTCATTGCTTCATATTTTATATACTCGAGTTTTATTGAGCTATACTGAACCCTTGTGTATGTGTGCGCAGATGGTCTTGGATATAAGGATTTTGAGGAACAATCATTGGCACGGTAATAGGACCGTGTGTGCTTCACAAACCATTGAGACTCAACTCTCAATGACCTAGCTCCATCAAACGCAACACTTGGAGTTCAAGGGAGTAATGTTTCAATTGCCCACTCCCACACTATTTGTTGTTATTTGCTACTTATAATTGTGCTTGCATGCGTACATTGGGGACAATGTACATCTTAAGTATAGGGGGGAGTTCACATTGCACACACACTTACTTGTGTGTTCAATTGCTCATGCTCATGTAGCCTAGGCGGTTCACCTTAGTTGCAACATTTGTATTCTTACAGTTTAGGAGAATTTTTAACATTGTATCCTATCATTCTCTAGTTTCTACTTGAATTTTTAGGGAATTTTTGCTCGATTATCTTATATTGCACAACTTACTCCTGGAATCTTTTGGAAACTCAATCTTGAAGTTTTTAAGGACAAGTTTATCGTTCTTAGTTTTACTATGGAAAATGCATATATATATATATATATATATATATAATATGAGTTTTTGAATAGTTGCTTTGTTTTATGTATGCATTTGGGGTGGAAAGAGCTACCACCTATGAAGTATGTAGCTACTCTCATAAGTCGGATACAAGTTATGCCCTAATGAGAGAAAGAGCTATCTCATGGGATGCGTGAAAGCTACTACCCCGGTAGTAAGAGCTACCTCCTCGAAAGTGTGAAAGCCACCTTTGACGGCCGCCTACGAAAGGGCTACCTTCAAGGATGTGTGAAGCTACTACTTCCTTCTCTCTTTAGTTTTGTTTTTGTATATAAATAAGTCCTTTCTAACAAAAGTTTGAGGAGTACTCGTTGTTTCTTGATATGTGCTTGTGTTATAGTGACGCGAAGCGTTATTATCTTACTATTAGCATCTCTTTTATCAGATTTTATCACTAAATAGTGTGCATTTGTGTATTCTTGTACGTTGTAGGTTTGTGGAGCCAAGTTGTAAAAAGAAGAACAAAGTTAGGTCGTGTTCACCGTTGTTGGGAGGTTTTCGGACCAAGCAAGGAACAAGGCACGAACTTGGACTTGTGAGTGTGTGCCAACCTCCTTTGGAGTGGCACAAAGACAGTCACATTCACAACAAATCTAACTCGTGTAGCCTACGAGAACTTCACCAAGAAGGAGATTTGAAGCAATCGGCATGATCTACCATTGATTGTGTGCCCAATTCAATGGCCTCGATGAAGAACAACATATTCGGGAGCGTTTCGGCATGTTACTGTGCATTTTCTGCTGAAGATCAAGTTTCCAGAGAATTCACACGGGTGTGTGGAATTAACACACGGCCGTGTGAATCATTTTCCAGCAAGCCAGAAACTTCACACGGGCGTGTGGAAATTCCACACGACCGTGTGAAGTAATTTTTCAGGAAGACAAAAACTTCACACGGGCGTGTGGAAATTCCACACGGCCGTGTGAAGCCCCGATAAGTTCGAATTGAAAGCCGCACTCAGCCTATTTAAAGCCCGATTGGGAGACTTTTTGAGAATCTTTTGACCTAGCTTTCTCTCCAACTTTGAGAGGGTGCGGCTAGGGTTTTGGAGAGGACTTTGTGGAGGATTGGAGCACACTAACGGCATCGTCATCGACGTCCAACGGCAGCATAACACCACGGCCACATCACACGCGAGGGAGTTTTCATTAATGTTCTTATGTTGCAATTTATTTTACACTTTGATGAACATGTATAGCTCCATGAGGAGCTAAACCCCTCGTGGGTATTCGGACTTGTAAAACCCTAGGATCATTATGTTTCTAGGACATTATTATTATGCTTTTCCAATATTGATGAATAAATTCGAGTTTCAGTTTTAATTATCTTTTGCTATTGTTCTTCCTTAGCCGTGACACTAGTGTTGAGAACAATCTAGGTTATCTTTTGGAGGTGTGACAACTCCTATAGGATTAGACTATTTAAGACTGAAGAGGGTTGAGAGGGAGAGTTGTGAGGTAGCAATGTACCCCTTTCCTTTCCGGTGTGATTTCTCCCTACCTTCGTTTCCTTGGTTAATTAGCAGTCAAGATAGAGTTTTACGGCTCAATCTAGACTAGGGTTCTTCCACCTGGACCAAAGGGTTATAACTACATAGAGGAACAGGTTTTATCACTAGGAATCCCTAGAGCTTAAAGCAATCCCACGTAGTGTTAGGGTTAGGAAGATAAACTCCAATGGGACTTAGTTGACAGGTCAACAAGAGTCAAGGGTCGTAGTGAATCCTAATACCGGGACATAATGTTGGGGTTAATCATGGTTGACCTTAAGTTTTGGGACCGTGAGTTTAAGGATATCCTCGACTCAATTAACATCAATAAGAAAGTATAATAGCATCGTCTTGCACTAGAAGCATAAGTCCTAGAGGTAGCTTGTCCGGATACTCTATCTCACCCATTGCTAGTCTTTCTTTTTTAAC
Organism: Dioscorea alata; assembly: GCA_020875875.1. NCBI lineage: Eukaryota > Viridiplantae > Streptophyta > Magnoliopsida > Dioscoreales > Dioscoreaceae > Dioscorea > Dioscorea alata. The sequence continues at coordinate 9,659,833 of CM037013.1, read as the reverse complement.
TTCTACTTGCTTTTCTCTTATCTTTCATCTCTCTATTTACTTTCTTGTTGTTTATTTTAATTGTTTCCATAAATTCACTCATCACTCCAATTATTTCTTTTCGTACACCGCATAACTAAATAGTAAATTCTTGTGTTCTAAATCCCTATTCCCTGTCGATTCGACTACCCACTCACCAGGGTAATTTTATTACTTCGACAAGGCCGTGCACTTGCGGTACACACGCAAAAGGTTGTGTCAAGATTTTGGCGCTGTTGCCGCGGAATAGGCGTATTTTTAATACTAGTTTTTGCTACTTTAGTTATTCACTTCGTTGTCTATTTCACACTTTCTTTATCTATCACCGTTCTTATTTTTTCTTTTCTTTGTGTTGGTTTCAGGTTATGACCCGCGGGAATCCTTTGATTCTTGTTGAAGGAGACCCGGACATTGGTAGAAGAACGCACCGTAAAGGGAAAGAGCCTGTGGAAGAACAATCCAAGCAAGCCAGCATAGATTCAGAAGGGTTGGAAGCTATGGCAGAACAGAACGAACAACAAAGGACGTTAGCCGATTTTGCTAGACCCGCGGTAATGGGAACCCAATCGAGCATTTTGAGGCCCCCAATTACCGCAAATAACTTTGAGTTGAAGCCGTCGTTCATTCAAATTTTGCAACAGTCCGCACAGTTTAATGGGTTGGCCGACGAAGATCCCAACAACCATCTTGAGAACTTTCTTGAAGTGTGCGACATGTTGAAGATCAATGGAGTAACAGACGACGCAATCAGATTGAGAGCCTTTCCATTTTCGTTGAAGGGAAAAGCGAGACATTGGTTACATTCATTACCGAGAGCATCTATTCCTACATAGGAGGAGATGGCCGAGGCATTCTTGGCTAGATACTTTCCCCCGGGAAAATCAGCGAGGCTCCGGAATGAAATTTCATTCTTCATGCAAGTGGAATTGGAGTCTCTATTCGAGACATGGGATAGGTTCAAGGAGCTCCTCCGAAAGTGCCCACAACATGGATTCCCCGAGTGGATAATCATCCATAACTTCTACAACGGGTTGAATCCAAGCACCAAGCAACTTTTAGATGCGGCGGCAGGAGGGACTCTAAGAAGTAAGACTCCCGATGAAGCCCGGCACCTTATTGAAGAGATGGTAATGAATAGCTATCAATGGAACACAAGGGACAGAAAGAGGGTAGCCGGAATTCATGAGGTTGATGCAGTTACATCTTTGGCGGCACAAGTAGAATCATTGAGTAAGAAGTTGGATGTTCTAACTTCACCAAGAGTTGCGGCCATCACTACTTGTAACGGTTGTGGGGGAGGTCACACTTCAAGTGATTGTCCGATTACTATTGGAGGTGCTAGTACGGTGGAGCAGGCTGATTTTGTGGGAAATAACTATAGAGGACAAGGCCAAGGCAACCCGTATAGTGGTACTTATAATTCAGGATGGAGAAACCATCCAAATTTCTCATGGAGCAACCAAGGACAGTCACAACAAAAGAACAATACACCACCAGGATTTCAAGGTCAACAAGCACCGAATTTAGAAAGCCGAGTGACCGGGCTAGAGGGAAAGATGACCGATCTTGAGAAAGCCCTTACAAGGTTTATTTCTTCGTCGGATGCTAGGTTTCAATCGGCGGAAGCTACACTTCGCAATCACACCGCCTCCCTATACAACTTGGAAAATCAAGTGGGGCAGATTGCGAAAACATTGGCGGAAAGACCTCAAGGTAGTTTGCTTAGTAATACGGAGACCAATCCGAGGGAGCAATTGAAGGCAATTACCTTGAGGAGTGGAAAAGAGGTCGAGAGAAATCTCCCTCTAGAAAAGACATAAGAGACACCCGAGGTAGTGAAGGTAGAGGAAGGAGTGATAAAGGAAAAGGAAGTGGCATCCCCACCCTACAAGCCAAGGATCCCCTATCCTTCACGATTAAAGAATGACCAAGAGAACGAACAGTACAAGAAATTTCTGGGGATTTTCAAACAGTTGCACATCAACATCCCATTCGCGGAAACATTGGCCCAAATGTCTAAGTACGCGAAGTTCTTGAAGGACCTTTTGACCAACAAGAGGAAATTAGAGGAGAGTGCGTCCGTGATTCTTGATGCCAATTGCTCGGCGGTAATGCAAAAGAACATGCCGAGCAAAAGAAAAGATCCTGGGAGTTTCATAATACCATGTAACATTGGCGACTTGGGTGAAGAGATGGCACTAGCTGACTCAGGGGAAAGTATCAATGTCATGCCCTACACGTTCTTCCAAAAGCTAGGCTTGGGCGAGCCTAGACCCATGCGGATGACACTTCAACTCGCGAACCGATCAGTGAGGCATCCGAGGGGAATTGTGGAGGACGTCCTAGTAAAAGTTGATAAATACATATTTCCTGTTGACTTCGTGGTGTTGGATGTCGATGAGGATGTCGAGGTTCCTTTGATCCTTGGAAGGCCGTTCTTGCGCACTTCTAAGGCTTTGATTGACATGGATGGCGGGGACCTCACATTTCGAGTGGGAGAAGACAAGCTTACATACCGCCTCGCGGAAGCCATGAGACGCTCTCTTGACTTTGATGATACTTTATATTTTCTTGACACTACTGATGAACTAATTAATGATTATGTGCAGGAAATATTGAACCCGGATCCGTATGAAGATTGGCCGGACCAAGACGTGGATAACAAGGAAGAAGTGCTTTCACTTGGTCTAACCGATAAGGAAGTCAAGCCGGACCCGGGAGAAATGAAAAAGATGAGGAGAAGAATGAAGAGAGCAAGGAGGCGCCACACGAAAAAACCCAAGAACAACGGGGATGAGCAAGAACGGAATAAGGGTGGTTCACCCTTGTGTGGTAACAGAATTACTAACTCCCCTTCTATTCTACAAAGGTTATGTAATCCATGTTTTCAGGTTGTAGGAAAGAGGTCAACCTTCATTCATGAACCTCCGTAAGGTAAGCAAGGTACGTCTAGCTAAGTGACATTAAACAAGCGCTTCTTGGGAGGCAACCCAAGGTTTACATATTTTTCTAGGATCTAGTTTAGTTTTAGGTTGAATAAAAGTCTTAGTTTTGGTGTCCTGAAGTTATAATGCATGTGTTGCGATTTTTAGTGTGGATTGTTGACTTTCGTGTGCCTTACTGTTAATTGACGAAGTTTAAGTTGGTTGAGTGTGTTTTCAATGGTCTCTGGTCATGTTTCTATGATTTATACAGGCTCTAAGTGGTTTAAAAGAGTTTCTGAATTTTTTGTAAGAGTCTGTGAATTTTTCTAAGTAAACCAGAGAAAACACACGGTCGTGTGTTACCAACTAGAACTCAACCAGTGAGGGCACAGGGGCGTGTCTATACCCCTGTGAACAACCTCAGAAGGGGCACACGGCCGTGTGAAAATTCATAGAACTTAAACTCTGTTCCAGAGAGTCCACAGGGTCGTGTGAGTGCCCCTGTGAGTGTGACTGTGCAAGGCACACGGCCGTGTGGAATTAACACACGGCCGTGTGAATACTCTGTAGAAACCCCTCTTCCTCCCGAGAATTCACAGGGGCATGTGGCTGCCCCTGTGATAGAGCTTGTGAACAGCACACGGCCGTGTGGAGTATTCACACGGCCGTGTGGTATACTTCAAAATTCCCGGGATGATCCAGTGAAGACACAGGGGCGTGTGAGGTGCCCCTGTGGCTGCCCTTGTGTTCTTGGCCAGGTTGGGCACACGGCCGTGTGGAATTAACACACGGCCATGTGAAAATTTTCAGAGACCTTCTGTATTTTCCCGTGAATCCATAGGGCCGTGTGAGAGCCCCTGTGGATCTCCTGTGAAGGCACACGGCCGTGTGTATTGTTCACACGGCCTTGTGGGGTAGTCAGAGAGTGAACAGAATGCACACAGGAGCGTGTGTTAGCCCCTGTGAACCCTAATTTCAGAGGCACACGGCCTTGTGGAATTAACACACGGCCGTGTGAATTCCCAGAACTTCAAAAGCCGCGCGATTTCTTTTACTTTTCACTCGTGCCTCTTGATATTTCCATACCAAACTCTTCTCCTACCCACTCTACTACTTCTCCGACTTTCTCTGGGCCTTTTGAAGGATTTTATTGGAATTTTTCGGCCGATTTCCTTGGTTTTTCACTTCACACCGTCGGTAAGTCTCCCTTCCTCTTTTCTTCATCAATTCTTAAATTGATTCGTTCTTTGGATGATTTCGCTTGTTTTAAATGTTTATTATGTATGCGAACATGCTTAGGGATGAATTAGAACAAACTAGAATGTAAATTTTTGATTTCTAGACCCACGGCCGTGAGGCTCTGTCTGCCAGAAGCTCCACACGGGCGTGTGGAAATTCCACACGGCCGTGTGGATTTCTGCAGAGTGTGTTTCTTAACTGTTTATTGATCGTTTTCTTCTTCAATCTTGCAGATATGACTTCTAGGTTTAGGAAATTAGGAGGGAAGCGACACCGTGAGTCCACCCCACCTCCCGAGGAGACAGATTTCTCGATACCAGAGCATAGGGAGCAGTTCAAGCGATTATCACAGCTCCGTTTTGGCCAGTCACGATACCTTGACCTGAGCATTATCAGAGAGATTCAGGGGGGTGACAGCATTGCCGATGAGGTTGAGGAGCTCCTCTTGGTGGGTAGTTGGAAGAGATTACTGAGGATCAGAGATCCAACCATTCGAGGAGTGACACTTGAGTTCTTGGCCTCGTTCGAGTTCGACAGATCATACAGAGACTTCTCTACTCCTGACGCGATTCAGTTCAGGATATTAGGACAGCATTTTAGCCTCAACATGACCCAGTTTTCGATCCACATGGGGTTATATGATGAGGCCTATACACAGACAGAGGAGTATGAGGGTCTTCCTACCGACTACCCGGGCATTCTTACTCCGCAGAGGGCCTATAGGGATTTGTGCGGAGAGGGCCGGTATGAGCCGGTAGTCTCGAAGGCCACGTGCTTATCCAGCCCGGCCTACAGATACATACATGCTATTCTGAGTAGATCAGTGAGTGGCCGGGGTGATAGCACTGGAGTTCTGAGCCGGCAGGAGCTTCACTATCTATACTCTATGGCTCAGAGGGTACCACTCCACCTAGGGCACATCCTAGCAGAGTATTTGTGCCATCAGGGTCAATACCCTAGGGTGGGAGTGATCTTCGTAGGACCCTACATTTTGAGACTTCTGATTCGGACGAGTCTCAGAGACGGAGTGCGAGGGGCAGAGAAGACTAGTGTACCAGCTTCTCTGGGCACCGATACACTGAGGATGATGGGGTTGATCCGCAGAGCAGGATCGGGGACATATACATGGATCATTCCCAAGACAGATCAGGCCGAGGGGTCCCAGACAGCGTTGGAACCACCACCAGAGCAGACAGAGACAGAGGCACCACCCACATTGCCGGAGCCACCTCGAGTGCGTATTTTCTCCCCTTCTCGAGGCCAGGACAAGTTTGAGTGCCTCTAGAGTACTGTGGGTGTTATGTAGACAGAGCTAGCCGAGATGAGAGCTGCACAGGCAGTAGAGTTTGTAGAGTTGAGGACCACTCAGGCAGCACAGTTCGCTCAGTTATCGGCACAGCTTGCCACGGTTATACAGATGTTCGAGCGATTTGTGGTACGACCTCGACGGGTCCCTTCACCGACTCCACCTCCGTCTCCATCACCATCAGATCCACCAGCACCAGTAGCAGCAGCAGCACCAGCACCAGCACCAGAGGACCCATAGCAGGACACCGACGCTGAGGCGTCATAGTTTTATTTTAGTTTATTTCACTTCTATTGCACTTTATATTTTTCTGTTGGACTTGTAGTACCCAGAAAGGACTCTCCTTCTGGGTTTATTTTTAGTTTCGTTTATTTTATTCTGTCTCGAGTTGTATTTCATCTTCATATTTTTTATATACTCGAGTTTTATTTTTGTTTTTCTTGAGCTATACTGAACCCTTGCGTATGTGTGCAAATGGTCTTAGATGGAAGGAATTTGAGGAATAGTCATAAGCACGGTCATGGGACCGTGTATGCTCCACAAAAACATTGAGACTCAACTCTCGATGAACCTAGCTCCATCAAATGTAACACTTGGAGTTCAGGGGAATAATGTTTCAATTGTCTACTTCCACACTAATTGTTGTTCATTGCTTTATTTTTATTGTGCTTGCATGCGTACATTGGGGACAATGTACATTTTAAGTGTGTGTGTGTGTGGGGGGGGGGGGGGGGGGGGGGGGGGGGGAGGTTTCACATTGCACACACCTTTACTTGCACGTTCAATTGCTCATGCTCAAGTAGCCTACGACGGCTCACCTTAGTTGCAATGTTTGTATTCTTAGAGCCTAGGAGAATTTTTAAACATTGTATCCTATCATGCTCTAGCTTTTACTTGAATTTTTAGGGAATTTTTGCTCGATTACACCTTATTGCACAACTTACTCTTGGAATCTTTTGGAAACTCAATCTTGAAGTTTTTAAGGACAAGTTTATCGTTGTTCTTAGTTTTACAATGGAAAATGCATATACAAGGAAAGAAAAATATTAATATATATATATATGAGTTTGTAAATAGTTGCTTTGTTTTATGTATGCATTTGGGGTGGAAAGAGCTACCACCTATGAAGTATGTAGCTACTCTCATAAGTCGGATACAAGTAATGCCCTAATAAGAGGAAGAGCTATCTCATGGGATGCGTGAAAGCTACTACCCCGGTAGAAAGAGCTACCTCCTCGAAAGTGTGAAAGCCACCTTTGGCGGCCGCCTAGGAAAGGGCTACCTTCAAGGATGTGTGAAGTTACTACTTCCTTCTCTCTTTAGTTTTTGTTTTTGTATATAAATAAGTCCTTTCGAACAAAAGTTTGAGGAGTACTAGTTGGTTCTCTTGAGTGAATTCGCACACACTTACACGTCTTCGAGTTGTTATCCTTTTTTATTCATGTTTTTAGCTAGAGTAATGATAACCTTATGCAATGTTTTGATTTCCCCTTACTTGTAGAATGCTTCCTTTGCATATTTTTGGTGAACCTAAGGCTGAGCACTTTAAATTGTTCTTCCCAAGTATTTTCACATTTTATTTTTGCTTGAGGACAAGCAAAAGCTTAAGTGTGGGGGGATTTGATAAGTGCTTGTGTTATAGTGACGCGAAGCGTTATTATCTTACTATTAGCATCTCTTTTATCAGATTTTATCACTAAATAGTGTGCATTTGTGTATTCTTGTACGTTGTAGGTTTGTGGAGCCAAGTTGTAAAAAGAAGAACAAAGTTAGGTCGTGTTCACCGTTGTTGGGAGGTTTTCGGACCAAGCAAGGAAGAAGGCACAAAGGTAGTCACATTCACAACAAGTCTAACTCGTGTAGCCTAGGAGAACTTCACCAAGAAGTAGATTTGAAGCAATCGGCACGATCTACCATTGATTGTGTGCCCAATTCAATGGCCTCGATGAAGAACAACATATTCGGGAGCGTTTCGGCAAGTTACTGTGCATTTTCTGCTGAAGATCAAGTTTCCAGAGAATTCACACGGGCGTGTGGAATTAACACATGGCCGTGTGAATCATTTTCCAGCAAGCCAGAAACTTCACACGGGCGTGTGGAAATTCCACACGACCGTGTGAAGTAATTTTTCAGGAAGACAAAAACTTCACACAGGCGTGTGGAAATTTCACACGGCCGTGTGAAGCCCCGATAAGTTCAAATTGAAAGCTGCACTCAGCCTATTTAAAGCCCGATTGGGAGATTTTTTGAGAATCTTTTGACCTAGCTTTCTCTCCAACTTTGAGAGGGTGCGGCTAGGGTTTTGGAGAGGACTTTGTGGAGGATTGGAGCACGCCAACGGCATCGTCATTAACGTCCGACGGCAGCATAACACCACGGCCACATCACACGCGAGGGAGTTTTCATTGATGTTCTTATGTTGCAATTTATTTTACACTTTGATGAACATGTATAGCTCCATGAGGATCTAAACCCCTCGTGGGTATTCGGACTTGTAAAACCCTAGGATCATTATGTTTCTATGACATTGTTATTATGCTTTTCCAATATTGATGAATAAATTCGAGTTTCAGTTTTAATTATCTTTTGCTATTGTTCTTCCTTAGCCGTGACACTAGGGTTGAGAACAATCTAGGTTATCTTTTGGAGGTGTGACAACTCCTATAGGATTAGACTATTTAAGACTGAAGAGGGTTGAGAGGGAGAGTTGTGAGGTAGCAATGTACCCCTTTCCTTTCCGGTGTGATTTCTCCCTACCTTCGTTTCCTTGGTTAATTAGCGGTCAAGATAGAGTTTTAGGGCTCAATCTAGACTAGGGTTCTTCCACCTGGACCAAAGGGTTAGAACTACATAGAGGAACAGGTTTTATCACTAGGAATCCCTAGAGCGTAAAGCAATCCCACATAGTGTTAGGGTTAGGAAGATAAACTCCCCTGGGACTTAGTTGACAGGTCAACAAGAGTCAAGGGTCATAGTGAATCCTAATACCGGGACATAATGTTGGGGTTAATCATGGTTGACCTTAAGTTTTGGGACCGTGAGTTTAAGGATATCCTCGACTCAATTAACATCAATAAGAAAGTATAATAGCATCGTCTTGCACTAGAAGCATAAGTCCTAGAGGTAGCTTGTCCGGATACCCTATCTCACCAATTTCTAGTCTTTCTCTTTTAACTTCTACTTGCTTTTCTCTTATCTTTCATCTCTCTATTTACTTACTTGTCGTTTATTTTAATTGTTTCCATAAATTCACTCATTACTCCAATTATTTCTTTTCGTACACCGCATAACTAAATAGTAAATTCTTATGTTCTAAATCCCTATTCCCTGTGGATTCGACTACCCACTCACTAGGGTAATTTTATTACTTCGACAAGGCCGTGCACTTGCGGTACAAACGAAAAAGGTCGTGTCAGTTCTCTTGTGTGAAATCGCACACACTAACACATTTTCGAGTTTTTATCCTTTTTGATTCGAGTTTTTAGCTAGAGCAATGATAACCTTATGCAATGTTTTGATTTTCCCTTACTTGTAGAATGCTTCTTTTGCATACTTTTGGTGAACCTAAGGCCGAGCACTTTCAATTGTTCTTCCTAAGTACTTTCACGTTCTATTTTGCTTGAGGACGAGCAAAAGCTTAAGTGTGGGGGGATTTGATAAGTGCTTGTGTTATAGTACCACGAAGCATTATTATCTTACATTGAGCATATCTTTTATCAGTTTTTATCACTAAATGGCGTGCATTTGTGTATTCTTGTGCATTGAAGGTTTGTGGAGCTAAATTGGAGAAGAAGAACGAAATTAGGTCGTGTTCACCGATGTTGGGAAGTTTTCGGACCAAGCACTGAACAAGGCACGAGCTTGGATTTGTCAGTGTGTGCCAACCTCCTTTGGAGGGGCACAAAGGCAGTCACATTCACAACAAGTCTAACTTGTGTGGCTTAGGAAAACTTCACCAAGAAGGAGACTTGAAGCAATCGGTACGATCTACCATTGATTGTGTGCCTAATTCAATGGCCTCGATGAAGAACGATGGATTCGGGAGCGTTTCGGGCGAGTACTGTAGCAGCAATGTAGTTTTGTAATGTAGCAAAATACTGTAGCAAGTACTGTTCAACTTGGGGAGTGCGCATAGGGTTTCGGAGAGGATTTCGTGGAGGTTTAGCGTGCGTCATCGGCATCGTCATCGAAAACACTGTGTTGAGCCCGGTGGGGGGGGACTGTAGCAGTTGCTGTAGCACGAAAACTTGGAGGACTTGGTCAGGAGATCCATGCGGGCGCTGTTGAGGCCGCATACGGTACTGTAGCAGTTTTGCTGTAGTAGTTTACTGTAGCATTTCACTGTAGCATTTACGCGACTATCGGGATTTTTTCGGAGACTTTCTCTCCCCGCATGCGGGGCCGCATGGGGGGCCGCATAACTCGCAGGATCTTGTTTTTAAGGGTTTTTAGTCCACATTTGAGGGGAGAGAGCCTAGGTCTTGGGAGAGCTTGACTTCACCATCTTCCTTGGGAGCTTGAGGCCGGGCTTTGGAGGCGATTGTTGAGGAGAGGACGACGGGGAGAGCACGACACGACGAGTCCACACCTTCGATTCACATTTGAGAGGAAGATTGACAAGGGAAGCCACTCCTTGGGTGGCGTCCTTGGAAGCGTCATTCGGCTTTGATCCTTTGAGGGAGTGTTCTTGTTATGCTTTTGGTTGTTTTCATGTATTTTCCTACTTGTTTTGTGATCATGAGTAACTAAACCCCAAGGTCACCGGATGTAGGTGAACCTTGGGGGTGAACTTGTGTATTTTGGATGCTTGTTCTAGTCTTATGCATTTGGTGTGGTTTGTGATTCTTGTTTGGTGATTCTTGAATGCCTTGGTATGTATGAGAACTCTATGTATCAATTCCTAGACAATACTAGGTTGCATGACCATTGCCCTAGTATTAGGCTCACCAAGCTTGGAAGGGAATACATGTACGAATACACCGTGACCATCGGGTATTTGTGCACCTCTAATTGTTAGGGTTGTCCTCGATTGTGTTTCAACCCTAGCTTGGGGAAATCCACTAAAACCATTGCAATCGTACAAGGATTTCGGTGGAAGCAATTCCGTATTCCAATACTCGTACCGGATTAAGGACCAACACCGTGACCATCGGGTTGGTCTAATTTAGGGTTTCCCGGTCCAAACCACCCACGTGCATGCTAGTTAGGGCATCCTTGTCACTTTAGTAACCCCCGAGGGAATCCTCATCCGTGACCACTTCCTTACCTTGATATTTTCCTCCGTATTTATACTTGTCATTTGCATGTTCTTTGCTTTAGTAGGTTATTTCTAGGTCTTCTTCCAAGTGATTGATTAGGTTAAACAACATTGTGATAAGGAAGTAAGAATAGATTCTCGGGCCCTTGGGAATACGACCCCCTCGTGTTCGCATGAGGGGTATTACTTGGCGACCCCGTGCACTTGCGGGTGAGCGACTCAAACGCATACCAAGTTTTTGGCGCCGTTGCCGGGACCCACGAGGAATATTCTGAAAACTTAAAGCGTGTTGATTTGACCATTTTCATTTTTGTTTGTTTTTACCATTCTTGTTTATATTTCATCATTCCATCTTTTACTTGTTTTGACTTTAGCTATTTTGCGAGGTACCCCTCTTATGACACGGGCGGTTCAAGTGACTCTAGTTGAGCCCGACAACGAGATCGAACGCACTCTACATCAACGTTTGAGAGAGGTTACCTAGAGTTCGAGGCAACAGGAGGTTCGGGTCGAGTCTAGTGAACCATCAGTTATGGCCGAACCAAGGAGAACTTTATCCAATTTTGAGAGACTACAGTTCACCGGGGAAGAATTCAGTGTGCAAGCTCCCACAGTCCCGGCGAATAACTTTGAGATCAAGGTGAGCACCATCGGGATGATACAAAATTCGTTTCAGTTTGATGGGCTAGCCAATGAGGACCCGCATGCCCATCTGTCCCGCTTCTTGCAGATTTGCTCCACTTTCAAAATCAATTCGGTGTCAAACGATGCTATCAGACTACGATTGTTTCCATTCAGTTTGAGGGGAGCAGCATACAGATGGCTCACTTCCTTAGCTCCCGGGTCCATTACCACCTGGAAGGAAATGGTCGAGAAATTCTTGGCACGGTATTTCCCACCGAGCAAGGCTGCAAGACTGAGACAGGAGATCTCCTCTTTTAGGCAGGGGGATTCGGAAACCCTTTCCGAGGCACACGAGCGGTTCAAAGATTTGTTACGTAGGTGCCCTCATCATGGCTTCCCTGCTTGGATGTGAGTGCAGATGTTCTGTAATGGTTTGAATTATGCGCCAGACAACTCATTGACGCCGCGGCGGGTGGTTCCTTGAGTGACAAGCTCCCTGAGGAAGCTGAGAAACTGATTGAGAACATGGCAAGCAATGAGTGCCACTGGAGCACTCGGCAGAAAGGACCAAGGGTTGCTGGCCTGTTCGAGGTGAATGAGACCACCGCATTGACGGCAAAGGTTGAGGCCTTATCGAAGAATGTCACCGATAACAACGCCGCTGTCAGTGCTTTGACACAGAAATTTGAACAATTCATGTTGGGGTCTAGTTCTACCCCTAAGGCAGTGTTGTCTTGTGAGACTTGTGGTGCAGGACATGCAACTTCACAGTATCCAATTTTTATTGCTCCCCCTGCACCCGTGGAATCGGTGGACTATGTTGATGGAGGACCTCGGGGACCGGGGAATCAATACGGTAATAGCTACAACTCGGGATGGAGGAATCCCCCGAACATGTCGTGGAACCAAGGCCAATTCCAACAGAGATCACCACCACCCCAGGGACCCCAACTTCAGCCCCAGCAGGTCCAAGACAAGAAATACTCGACTGAAGATGTTTTAGCACGATTCATGATTACTACGGAGGCAAAATTCCAGAATGTAGACAAGAGATTTGATGAATTTGGTACTATATTGAGAAACGTCCAAGCCTCCATTCAGTCTCTTGACACCCAGGTGGGATAGCTTGCTAGGGCATAGTCAGATCGCCCCTCGGGTAGCCTACCGAGCAACACTGAATGCAACCCGAGAGAACACTTAAAGGCGGTGACACTAAGGAGTGGGAAGCAGTTGGAGGTAAGGACTAGGGATGGTCCAAGTATCTCCAACTATAGGGTAGCCGACTGGGAAGACCCTAAGTCAAGTAATGATGAAATTGATGAGATGGAGGGGAAGCACAATGGAAATGTTCCAAGTTCTTTGACTAAGAAGGAGCCTGAGTATAAACCTGTGGTACCATATCCTTTAAGACTCAAACAAGATAAAGAAGACGCTAAATTCTTAAACATCTTTAAGCAACTTCACATAAACATTCCTTTGGTTGAGGCCCTTTCACAAATGCCGAAATACGCTAAATTCATGAAGGACCTCCTCACCAATATGAGGAAGCTTGAGGACTTGGAGATGGTGACTCTATCGGGAAATTGGTCGGCCGTAATTCAAAAGAAACTACACAAGAAACTTAATGATCCGGGTAGCTTCATCATCCCTTGTGTGATTGGGGATGGAGTGCAAGAAAGCGCCTTGGCCGACTCGGGAGCTAGCATTAAGGTCATGCCGTACAACTTGTTCTTGAGATTTGGGTTAGACAACTTGAGACCCACACGGATGACTTTGCAACTTGCGGATCGTTCAGTACGAAGACCCCGGGGAATTGTTGAAGACGTCCTTGTTCAAGTTGATAAGCTTATCATCCCGGTTGACTTTGTAATTCTAGATGTGGATGATGATGTGGAGGTCCCATTGATCCTCGAGCGTCCATTTCTTAATACCGCCGGAGCACTAATCGATGTTAAAGGAGGAAAGATGACTTTGAGGGTTGGGGATGAACAAGTGGTCTTCACCCTCCCCGAAGCAATGAAGCGTACACTTGATCATGATGATACTTTGTACTTCACGGATACTACTGATGTGATTATCTCTGATTGTGTGCAGGAAGTCCTCGCTTTGAACCCTTTGGAGGAGTACTTTGAAGACCTCGGAGATGATGTAGTGGATGATGAGATCCCCCCTCCACCAATGCAACAACTAGCACAAGTAGAGGTTAAATCTTCACCACATTCCAATGAGAAGAGAACCTTGAAGAAGTTGTGGAGGAAGAAAAAAGAGAAGCAAAAGCAGGGGGTGAATGTTTCTACAATGTCACCCGAGGTGGTTGACCATTTGTTCTTTGATGACCACGGGAAATTCAAGATCTTTTCGTGTCTCTTATTAAACTTTCCGGTAACAATGCGTCATCAAAAAATGGAGGTATTTCTCACCCCTTTGTCCCACCATGAATTGAGGTAAGCCATGTCGAGCTAAAGACATTAAAAAAGCGCTTCTTGGGAGGCAACCCAAGTCTTTAAATTCATTGCATTTATTTTTCTTCTTAGTTGTTGTTGTTGTGTTTGTGTGTTTTTCGTATTTTTTTGTGGTGCTTGTGAGTTTGAGTGTTGCTGATTTCTTTGATTGTGGTGGTTGTTTAGTCATTTTCCTTAATTTATTTTACCATGTTGCACCCGTGGTTTCATGATCATTGTATTTTTCCTTGAATGTTGGTGCTTCAATTTCCATGTTTTCAATGATTTTTGAGTATTTTCGGCTTTGTTTTCATGTAATTTTTAAGTGCTAGGTTGAGTTCGATGGTTAATTTGAGAGTTTTTTGAGCTGGAAAATTCCAGAACCTTGTGTGGCCTGCCATGCGGCCGCACAAGGGGCTGCACATTTTTTCCCGAGAGCGGTGCGGCCTGCTATGCGGCCGCATAACAGGCCGCAGGAAATTTCCCGAGCCTGGTGCGGCCTGCTATGTGACCGCATAGCAGGCAGCATGTTTTTTCCCGAGCCTGATGCGGGGTACCATGCGGCCGCACAAGGGGCCGCATGGTCACCCGACCTCTACTTCATTCCACTCCCTCACTATTCACTCCATTTTCATCAAACTTCATCTCTTTTCTCCTTCATCTCTCCACCATTTTTCTTCATTCTTTTTGCATCCAAACACTCTCTCCATCCTAGCAAGCAAATTTTTGGAAGATTTTCAAGGTTTTATCAAGCTTTAAGCCGATTTTCACTTCATCTCCTCATTGGTGCCCTAGTTCAAGGTTTGTTTTCTTACCACTCATTCTATGGATTTTGATGGTTGCAATGTTAGGAAATCATGGTGTTTTTCATGGTGAATGCTTCTTGTAATTATTTCTCTTGAATTTCAAACTTTGTACATTTAGATCATCACTTTTACAAGAAGAAACTCTACCAAAATTTCCCCGAAATTACTGTAGCACTAGCCAAAAAATCAGCCTTTGTCTTCATTAAGCAATTTTCTCATAATTTTTTTGGCTTGATGATGTTTCTCTTGTCTTGTAGGGATGCCGATCAAACACGTGGCCACCAAGCGAGTTAGGAGAAGCTCTCCACCACCCGTTTGCGAGCCTACCTTCAAGAGCGAGGCCCACAAGACAAGGTTTGCGTTCTTGTCGAAAAGGAGGTTTGGCACGGTGCGAGTTATCGATTGGGAGGCCTTGAGGACTTTGGGCCTCGACAGTACCGTCCGGGACTCCATCTCTCATGGCGGGTGGGATAAGGTATTTGAAATTGACGAGCCCACCTACCGAGAGTTAACTTTGGAAGTATTGAGCACATTTTAGGTTACCGGTCCCGGTCACATTGCGCGCCAAACAAGTACAATCTCTTTTCAGGCTTTCGGCAAGAGGCATTGGTTTGATCACGACCAGTTGGGTATTTATCTTGGGCTATACACTGTGGACACCCAAACTTCTGACTTCGCGAATTTGCCTCATGATTTCCCACGCTCGGTGTCCCCTAGTTCTCTTTGGAGGTCAATTGCTCGCTCATCATCATCGAAGAAGGCTTCTATGATGGCAGACCCCGTTCACAGGTACATGCAGGCCTTGCTATCCAGAAGTGTGAACGGTCGCGCTGATTTTACTAGGGTGGTCTCTCGTACTGATCTGCTTATGATGTACAGTATTCTTCAGCAGTACCCCATCCACCTGGGCCATCTTTTTGCCGGACTTATTGAGCATCAGGGGACTTCTACTCGCCTTGGAGATATATTTGCCGGGCCGTATATTACACGCATTATCAGGGGCCTAGGATTGATTAAGCTCACGCAGGGCATGAGTGTTGTGAGCACCGTCGCGCCACTTAGTCTGTCGATCATGCTTCATATTGGGATAGTTGAGAGGTCGGGAGACACTTACCACCTCCCGCGCAGCGGTGACACCTCTCGAGATTCTGAGACAGGATCCGAGTCTGATTCAGAGTCTGCCCCTGTTCCCGACGCAGCACCTAGCGGGAGTCGACCATCACTTGAGGATAGTTTCGCGGAGTTCCGCATCGAGGTCCGTCAGCAGTTGCAGACCTTTGGAGCATCTCAGGAGGCACTGGCAGCATCAGTGAGAGATTTAGCCACATCACAGGGCCGCATCGAGAGCAGCATAGCCGAGATCTTATCATACATGCGCGGCGCTTCATCATCTGTCGGCACCTTCTCCACAGCTACCACGTGCTTTGCACCATCACTCCCCCCAGATCTCTAGACTCACAGCACCACTTTTAGTTTTCTGTTGTTTGTACTGGTTTTTATTTTTTATTTTTTTAGACTTATTTGTTTGTATTGTTGTACTTTTAAGTTAGCAAGGGTCCTGACCCTCCTAAACTGTACTTCCCCGTTTTTGATTCGTGCTTTCTTTTCCCGCTCTCTATTTATTCCTTTGCGCGTGATTCTCTTCCTTTCTATGTTCAGGACTGATCACTGTAGAAGCTCCACGCCCCTTGCGCCCCTCAACTTTCCCCTGTTCATGCGTATTTGGAGTTCATCTCATCGACCATTTGGGGAAGTTTCTTTACCTCATTCCTTTATTTTTCTGGCATGTCTCACACCTTATTCTGCTGATCCATGTACATTGAGGGCAATGTACAACTTTAGGTGTGGGTATGGGGTACTTTACTTGTTTTGCATGCATGAATACCGATGATAGCTATGGTTTTTGTGTTTAGCACTTCCTAGCTTGAAAGAATGATAGAAGTGAGTTGTATTCTTATACCGTGCTTGAATGATGCCCTGTTTTATTTTTAGTGCTTTTTCATGCTCTATCATGATTGCTTCTACCTTGTACACTCTAACCTACCCATTATGATTAGCTTGGCATTAGACCGTTAAATTCTTTCTTCAATAGTCTGTTAAGAGCTTTTGAGTTCCTTCGTTGTTTTTTGTAGCCTTAAGTGAACTATTGTGCCATGCTACCAAGGGACTTGAGATACAGTGTGTACAGTCTAAAAAAAAATGTGGAGTCTATGACAGTATTCCTCTGCTAGTACAGCATGAATGCGTCTATGTAGATTGTAATTGAGTAGGTTGGGTGGCTCTTGTGCCTAATCAGCATGTGCATCCTTCTGAAAGATTTGTCGTGCAGTCTATGTTAGTCGGACTCAGAAAAAAAAAAAAAAAGTTCTGGTATCTCTACTTCGTCCCCTGGGACTTGTTGCATGGTCACTTAAGGGCTAGAGTTTTGTTTAGGAACCCAAAGGACTCTTAATCGAGTATTGAAGATGTATTTAACTAGTCTCATGCCACTTTCACCATATATGGGGCGAATGTGTCCCTGGGGTAATCCAGGGTGTGGAGGTTAAGGTTGGGAGCCAACACACACTCACGAAAGCACTTTAGATAAGACAGGGCTACCATTACTTGATCACTCACTATACAGCTCACTTTCTAGATTTCTTTTCACCTATGCTAGAGGAGTACTTTACAGTTGAGCTTGAGGTCGTATGTTTAGTCATTTATCATTGTTCCCCTGTTCTTCATGTGTGTTTGTGATAAGTGCTCGTGTTATAGTAATGCGAAGTGTTATTATCTTGCAATGAGCATTGATTTAATCAGATTTTATCACTAAAAAGTGTGCATTTGTTTACTTTTGTGCATTGTAGGGTTGTGGAGCCAATTTGGAGAAGAATGAAGCAAGAATAGGTTATGTTCGCCATTGTTGACGAGTTCTTGGACCAAGCAAGGAACAAGGCACGAGTCTAGACTTGTGGGTGTGTGCCAACCTCCATTGGAGAGGCACAAGGGCAGTCACACTCACAAAAGTCTATAACTCGTGTAGCATTGGAGAACTTCGCCAATGAAGAGAAATGAAGTAATCGACATAATCTACCGTTGATTGTGTGCCCAATTCAACGGCCTCGATGAAGAACGATCGATCCGGGAGTATTTCGGAGAACTACTGTAGCAGGCACTGTAGCAAAATACTGCAGATAAATACTGTAGCAGCTACTGTTCACATTCTGCCGAAATTCAGAATTCCAGAGAGTTCACACGGGCGTGTGGAAATTCCACACTGCCGTGTGAATTAATTTTCCAGCAAGCTAGAGAGTTCACACGGGCGTGTGGAAATTCCACACGGTCGTGTACTTTAGCAGGAACACTGTAGCAGAAACACTGTAGCAGAAACACTGTTCACAGGTGCTGAGAAATCACGATTCCAGAATTTCCACACGGCCGTGTGGAATTAACACACGGGCGTGTGGAATTTCTGGATTTTCACAGAAGTCCGATTTCAGCCCGAATTCAGCCCGAATTCAGCCCGAATTCAGCCTATAAATAGCCCGTTTCCATATCTATTTGAGGAACCTCCCCTTCTATCACTGGGATATCTTTTGGGGGGCTTTCGGCTAGGGTTTGGAGAGGTTCTTGGAGGTCTTTGGAGGCGATTAAACGGCATCGACATCGACATCCTTTGGAAGAAAGCTATTGGGGAAGCTCTCATCGGCATTGATTTGTCGAGGTGTGCCTTAGGCTTGACAAGGGATTCGTTGGAGAAGACACGCGACTACACAAGACCATCTATACAATCTACAAGGGGGTTTTCTTTATGGTTTTCATGCATATGTTCTTAAACTATTTATTGACTTTGTATTGCTCCATGGAGAGCTAAACCCTAGTGGGTATTCGGACTTGTAAACCCTAGGATGATATTGTTTCTATGACTTTTATTATGCTTTCTTAATTTAATGTTCTATTATTGAGTTCCAATCTTGCATGCCGATTGTATGAGATTTTCCGTTAGCCGTGACACTAGGGTTGAGAATCTATTAGGTTATCCTTTGAGGGTGTGACAACCTCTATAGGATTAGACTACACAAGGTTGGAGAGGATTGAGAGGGAGAGTTGCGAGGTAGCGATGTACCCCTTTCCCCTCCGGTGTGGTTTCTCCCTACCTCCGTTTCCTTGATTCATTAGCGGTCGAGATAGAGTGAAGTGCTAGGTAGGTAAACTCCCCTGGGGCTTAGTTACGCGAGTAACAGAGTGAAGGGTTGAAGTGAATCCTACGCACTAGGGCTTAATCTAGACTAGGGTTCTTCCACCTAGACCAAAGGGTTAGAACTACACATAGGAACAGGTTTTACTACTAGGAGTCCCTAGAACTTAATGCAATCCCACGTAGTGTGAGGCTTAGGTAGATATACTCCTCTAGGGCTTAGTTGACAGGTCAACGAGAGTCAAGAGTCATAGTGAATCCTAATGCCGGGGCATAGTGTTGGGGTTAGTCACGGTTGACCTTAGATTTGGGACCGTGTGTTTAAGGATATCCTCGACTCAATTAGACATCAATTAGAGGGTATAATACTAGTCTTGCACTAGAAGCATTAGTCTTAGGGGGAGCTTTGTCCGGGTACCCCATCTTTATATCGATTACCTCTCCTACCCTCATTATTCTTCTTGCACTCTTTTATTTTCTTTTACATTTATATATATATATATATATATACTTCTTTCATCATCGACTTCTTTCATAGCTAAATAGCGATAACACTTGTTTCTGAACACTATTCCCTGTGGATACGACTACCCACTCACAAGGGTATTTTTATTACTTCGACAAGGCCGTGCACTTGCGGTACGCACGCAAAAGGTCGTGTCAGTTTGCTTGGGGACAAGCAAATGCTTAGGTGTGGGGATGTTTGATAAATGCCTAAACATACATATTTTCTATGTATTCGGGCGTACATATTGCGTATTTTTCTATGAGTCGACGCCCGTTTTTGGTTTGAATTGGTTCCTTTCGTGTTACAGGTACCAATGGTACCCCTTTGAGCTCGTTGACAGAATTTTAGAAGAAATCGGCATCGAAAACACTGTGTTGAGCCCGGGGGGCACTGTAGCGATTACTGTAGCAGTCGCTGTAGCACGAAACCTTGGAGGACTTGGTCAGGAGATCCATGCGGGGTCCCATGCGGGCGCTGTTGGGGCCACATACGGTACTGTAGCAGTTTACTGTAGTAGTTTCACTGTAGCATTTACGCGACTTTCGGGATTTTTTCGGAGACTTTCTCTCCCCGCATGCGGGGCCGCATGGGGGGCCGCATAACTCGCAGGATCTTGTTTTTAAGGGTTTTTAGTCCACATTTGAGGGGAGAGAGCCTAGGTCTTGGGAGAGCTTGACTTCACCATCTTCCTTGGGAGCTTGAGGCCGGGCTTTGGAGGCGATTCTTGAGGAGAGGACAACAGGGAGAGCACGACACGACGAGTCCACACCTTCGATTCACATTTGAGAGGAAGATTGACAAGGGAAGCCACTCCTTGGGTAGCGTCCTTGGAAGCGTCATTCGGTCTTGATCCTTTGAGAGAGTGTTCTTGCTATGCTTTTGGTTGTTTTCATGTATTTTCCTACTTGTTTTGTGATCATGATTAACTAAACCCCAAGGTCACCGGATGTAGGTGAACCTTGGGGGTGAACTTGTGTATTTTGGGTGCTTGTTCTAGTCTTATGCATTTGGTGTGGTTTGTGATTCTTGTTTGGTGATTCTTGAATGCCTTGGTATGTATGAGAACTCTATGTATCAATTCCTAGACAATACTAGGTTGCATGACCATTGCCCTAGTATTAGGCTCACCAAGCTTGGAAGGAAATACATGTACGAATACACCGTGACCATCGGGTATTTGTGCCCCTCCAATTGTTAGGGTTGTCCTCGATTGTGTATCAACCCTAGCTTGGGGAAATCCACTAAAACCATTGCAATCGTACAAGGATTTGGGCGGAAGCAATTCCGTATTCCAATACACATACCGGATTAGGGACCAACACCGTGACCATCGGGTTGGTCTAATTTAGGGTTTCCCGGTCCAAACCACCCACGTGCATGCTAGTTAGGGCATCCTTGTCACTTTAGTAACCCCTGAGGGAATCCTCATCCGTGACCACTTCCTTGCCTTGATACTTACCTCCGTATTTATACTTGTCATTTGCATGTTCTTTGCTTTAGTAGGTTATTTCTAGGTCTTCTTCCAAGTGACACAATCAAGGACAACCCTAACAATTGGATAGGTACAAATACCCGATGGTCACGGCGTATTCGTACGTGTATTCCCTTCCAAGCTTGGTGAGCCAAATACTAGAGCAATGGTCATGCAACCTAGTATTGTCTAGCAATTGATACATAGAGTTCTCATACATACCAAGGCATTCAAAAATCACCAAACAAGGATCACAAACCACACAAAATACATAAAACTAGAACAAGCATCCAAAATACACAAGTTCACCCCCAAGGTTCACCTACATCCGGTGACCTTGGGGTTTAGTTGCTCATGATCACAAAATAGGCAAGAAAATTCATGAAAACAACCAAATGCATAATATGAACACTCCCTCAAAAGATCAAGGCCGAATGACGCTTCCAAGGACGCCACCCAACGAGTGGCTTCCTTTGTCAATCTTCCTCTCAAATGCAAATCAAAGGCGTGGACTCGTCGTGTCGTGCTCTCCCCGTCGTCCTCTCCTCAAGAATTGCCTCCAAAACCTGGCCTCAAGCTCCCAAAGAAAGTGGTGAAGTCAAGCTCTCCCAAGACCTAGGTTCTCCCCTCTCAAAATACTCCAAAAACCCATAAAAACGAATTCCAATGAGTTATGCGGCCTCCCATACGGCCCCGCATGCGGGGAGAGAAAGTTTTCGAGAAATCCCGAAAGTCGCGTAAGTTGCTATAGTGCCGCTACAGTACCGTGCTGCAGTAACTCTGCTACAATAAAACTGCTACAGTACCATATGCGGCCTGCAATGCGCCCGCATGAACCTCCTTTCGAAGCCTATCTTCAAGTCTTCGTGCTACAGTGGTTGCTGTAGTGTCCCCCGGGCTCCGAAACAGTGTTTTTGATGCCGATTCTTCTCCAATTATGTCATCGAGCTCGCCGGGGCCTCATTGGTACCTGTAACACGAAAGAAACCAATTCAGACCAAAAATGAGCATCAATTCATATAAAAATATGCAATGTATACGCCTGGATACATAAGAAATACATATGTTTAGGCGTTTATCAATAAACTCCCATGGGGCTTAGTTGTGCAAGTGACAGAGTGAAGGGTTGACGTGAATCCTATGCATTGGGGCTTAATTTAGACTAGGGTTCTTTCACCTAGACCAAAGGGTTAGAACTATTGATAAGTGCTTGAATATACATGTTTTACCGACTTGTTTTACATACATTGAGCATCATTTTACCATTTATTATGTCTCATAAAGTGTATTTTGGTGTTCTTTTATGCAATTAGGTTGTGGAAGTGTTAAAGGAGGAAAAGGAAGCAAAGATGGGTTATAAAGACGTATTGTTGGGAGCTTTTGTACAACACAAGTGTCAAGGCACAAGAGGGGATCATGCACATGAGGGTGTGTGCCAACTTCCTTAAGAATTCAAGATGATTTGTGTGATGGAAGGGCACAAAGGCAGTCACACCTTCATGTCCCAACTTGTGTGAAGATAGTTAAAGCTCTCAAATGATGATTCGAAGAAGAAGAAATCTTATAACTCACCATATGGACGTGTGCCCGACCATGTGGCCTCAATATGAGAGAGTTTGGATCATGTTTATGAAGAGTACTGTAGCAAAACACTGTTGATTTCACTGTAGCCCTTCTCGCCGATTCTTTTATAACTTTTTTTGCACGTTTGAAGGCAAGAGCGGCTAGGGTTTCTAGGACGAGGTCTTTGGCGATATTGGGAGTTGTTCTTCACCAACTTCGATAGATCTTTCGACGAGATAGCATCGGGGAGCCATTGGTGACCTAGCTTCGGAGAAGGTTCCTTCGAGACGTTGAACAATTCATCAAGGCTATCATCACGAATTTGAGGGGGTTTATTTTCATGGATTACATTGCTTTTTACTTCATTATCTTTTGCTTTGTAATAAGTCCCATGGAGGGCTAAACCCTAGTAGATACTTGGGCATGTGAACCTTAGGTTTCGATTCATGTATTGACTTTCTTTATGCTTTCTTTTAATTCCAAGTTTATTTGAGTTTTAATCTTGTTTAATCATTGCTTGCATGCCTTATTAATTCGTATGGTTGCTTGGTATGCTTGATTTGTTTCCTTGGTGAGAGAGAGATCTCCATTAGGGATTAGAACGTACAAGATTAAAGAGGGTTGAGAGGGTGAGTCTTGAGATAGAGGAGTGTCCCCTTTCCCTTCCGATTGAGTGTTTCCTATCTCCGTATTCCCTAAGTTTTATGCAACCATATGGGGTGTGAGGTGTGAGATTGATAGATTTCTCCGCCGGGACTTTTGTAAGGGGTTAGGGATCTTTCGCCTAGAAGTAGGGTTAGATCTAATTTTAGGAATCGGTTTCACTCTTAGGTATCCCTAAAACTCATTGCGGTCATATAGGGTGTGAGGTGTTGAGATTGAGTGAATTCTCTGCTGGGACCTTGTAGGGGACTAGTATCGGTGGCCTGGAAGCAGGGATCGATTGTTCTTGGATTACCTCGACTCATAGAACTTGGTTTAGAAGCATTTAGTTAGTTTTGCACTTCATGATAGAACCTAGGGGGATCATTGCCCGAGTATCTCATCTTCATTGATTGAGATCTCCTTTATCTTTTCCTTTTATTTGTTTTCTTTCTTGTGATTTTCTTATTTTACATATTACATTCAATTGCTCCATATTATTGTTTCGACTAGATAACTAAGAATCAGTCATTACTAGTACTTCCGTTCCCTGTGGATTCGACTACCCACTCACCGGGGTAATTATTACTTCGACAACCGGTGCACTTGCGGTACACACACGCAAAAGGGTGTGTCAACTATACATAGGAACAGGTTTTATTACTAGGAATCCCTAAAGCTTAAAGCAATCCCACGTAGTGTTAGGCTTAGGTAGAAATACTCCCCTGGGGCTTAGTTGCGTGAGCGACAGAGTGAAGGGTTGACGTGGATCCTAATGCCGGGACATAGTGTTGGGGTTAGTCACGGTTGACCTTAGGTTTGGGACCGTGTGTTTAAGGATATCCTCGACTCAATTAACATCAATAGGAAAGTATAATAGCATAGTCTTGCACTAGAAGCATAAGTCCTAGAGGTAACTTGTCCAAATACACTATTTCATTCATTGCTGGTCTTTCTCCTTCTACCTTTACTTGCACTCTCTTGTCTCCCATTTCTCTATTTACTTTCTTGTCTTTTATTTTAATTGATTCCATAATTCTCTCATCAAACTGATTATCACTTTTCTTACACCGCATAACTAAATAGCGAATTCTTGTGTTCCAAATCCCTATTCCCTGTGGATTCGACTACCCACTCACCAGGGTAATTTTATTACTTCGACAAGCCCGTGCACTTGCGGGACACACGCAAGGGGTCGTGTCAGCCTTCCCATTTTCATTGAAGGGAAAAGCAAGACATTGGCTTTCATTCATTACCGAGAGCATCAATCACTACATGGGAAAAGATGGCCGAGGCATTCTTGGCTAGGTATTTCCCCCAGGGAAAATCAGCAACGCTCCGGAATGAGACTTCATCCTTCATGCAAATGGAATTGGAGTCTCTATTCGAGATATGGGATAGGTTCAAGGAGCTCCTTCGAAAATGCCCGCAACATGGATTCCCCGAGTGGATGATCATTCATACCTTCTATAATGGGTTGAATCTGAGTACCAAGAAACTCCTAGATGTGGTGGCAGGAGGAACTCTAGGAAGCAAGACTCCCGGTGAAGCCCGGCACCTTATAGAATAGATGGCTATAAATAGCTATCAATGGAACACAAGGTATCGAAAGAAGGTGGCCGGAATTCACGAGATCGATGCAGTTACAGTGTTGGCGGCACAAGTGGGATCATTGAGTAAGAAGCTAGATGCACTAGCTTCACTAAGAGTTATGGCCATCACTACTTGTAACGGTTGTAGGGAGGTCACGATTCAAGCGATTGTCCTATTGCTATCGGAGGCACTAGTGCGGTGGAGTAGGTCGACTTTGTTGGTAATGCTTATAGAGGACAAGGCCAAGGCAACCCTTACAGTGGTACTTGTAATCCGGGGTGGAAGAACCACCCAAATTTCTCGTAGAGCAATCAAGGGCAGTCGCAACAAAAGAACAATGCACCACCGAGATTTCAAAGTCAACAAGCTCCGAACCTAGAAAGCCGAGTGACTGGGCTAGAGGGAAAGATGACCGATCTTGAGAGAGCCTTCACGAGGTTTGTTTCTTCATCGGATGCTAGGTTTCAGGTGGTGGAAGCTACTCTTCGCAATCACACTGCCTCCCTACATAATTTGGAAAATCATGTCGGGTAAATTGCGAAGACATTGGTGGAAAGACCTCAAGGGAGTTTGCCTAGTAATACGGAGACCAATCCAAGGGAGCAAGTGAAGGCGATTTCCTTGAGAAGTGGGAAAGAGGTCGAGAGAAATCTCCCTCTAGAGAAAACAAAAGAAGCACCCGAAGTTGAAGAGATAAGGGGAGAAGCATCAAAGGAGAAAGAGGTGGCACCACCACCCTGCAAGCCGAGGATCCCCTACCCTTCGAGGTTGAAGAATGACCAAGACAATGAGCAATACAAGAAATTTCTGAGTATTTTCAAAGAGTTGCACATCGACATACTGTTCGTGGAGGCATTGGCCCAAATGCCTAACTATGCGAAGTTCTTAAAAGACCTCTTAACCAACAAGAGGAAGTTGGAGGAGAGTGCAACTGTAGTTCTTGATGCTAATTGCTCGGCCGTTTTACAAAAAAACATACCAAGTAAGAGAAAGGATCCCGTGAGTTTTATCATACCTTGCAACATGGGCAACTTCGGTGAAGAGATGGCATTAGCCGATTCGGGGGCAAGCATCAATGTCATGCCCTATACATTCTTCCAAAAGCTAGGCTTGGGCGAGCCTAGACCTACTCGGATGACACTTCAACTTGTGGACCGATCGGTGAGGCATCCGAAAGGGATTGTGTAAGACGTGTTGGTGAAGGTGGACAAATACATCTTTCTTGTGGACTTTGTAGTACTTGATGTCGATGAGAATGTCGAAGTGCCGCTGATTCTTGGGAGACTGTTCTTGCGTACTTCCAAGGCTTTGATAGACATGGACGGCGGAGAACTCACGTTGAGGGTTGGAGACGACAAGCTCACCTATCGTCTCACCGAAGCCATGAGACATTCTCTTGATTTTGATGACACTTTGTACTTTCTTGATGCTACTGATGAATGTGTTAATGAATACGTGCAGGAATTGATGAACCCGGATCCATATTTGGGGTGGCCGGACCAAGATGTGGAAATCGAAGAAGAAGTGCTATCACTTGGTCTAGTCGAGAAGGAAGTCAAGCCGGAACCGGGACTCATGAAGAAGATGAGAAGAAAGATGAAGAGAGCGAAGAGGCGCCACACGAAAAAGACCTAAGGACATTGGGGATGAGCAAGCAAGGAGTACGGGTGTTTCACCCTTATGTGGTAACAAAATCTCTAACTCTCCCTCTACCCGACAAAAATTATGTTTTGCATGCTTTCAGGTTCTAGGGAAGAGGGCAACCTTCATTCATGAACCTCCATAAGGTAAGGCAGGTACGTCAAGCTAAGTGACGTTAAACAAGCGCTTCTTGGGAGGCAACCCAAGGTTTTACAGTTTTTCTAGGACTTAGTTTAGTGTTAGCATGAATAAAAGTCTTAGTTTTGGTGTCCAGAATTTTTGATGTTTTCGTGTGCCTAAATGATTATTGACAAAGTTTGAGTCTGTTGAGCATGTTTTCCATGGTATTTGGTCTTTTTTTGATGGTTTTCACAGTCTCTAAGTATCGTATTTGTGTTTCTGAATCTTTCTGGGAGTCTGTGAATTTTTCTAAGTAAACCAGTGAAAACACACAGACGTGACCTAGCCCCTGTGAAAAACCTCAGAAAGGGCACACGACCGTGTGGAAATTCCACACGGCCGTGTGAAATCCTGTAGAACTTGAACTCTCTTTCCCGCCAGTCAACAGGGGCGGGTGGCTGCCCCTATGGGAGAGCTTGTGTTAAGGCACACTGCCGTGTGAAAACTCAGTAGAGATGCCTTTGCTTCCCGAGAATACACAAGGGCGTGTGTCGGCCCCTGTGAAGTGCTGGTGCATGGCACACGGCCGTGTGGATATTTCACACGGCCGTGTGATATACTGACACACCCCTTGCGTGTGTGTACCGCAAGTGCATGGTTTGTCGAAATAATAATTACCCTGGTGAGTGGGTAGTCGAATCCACAGGGAACGGAAGTACTAGTAATGACTAATTCTCAGTTATCTAGTCGAATCAATAATATGAAGCAATGTATGTAATGCGTAAAATAAGAAAATAACAGGCAAGCAAGTAAAAGAAAAGGTAAAGGAGATCTCTATCAATGAAGATGAGATACCCGGGCAATGCTCCCCCTAGGCTCTATCATGAAGTGCAAGACTAACTAAATGCTTCTAAACCGAGTTCTATGAGTCGAGGCAATCCAAGAATAATCGGTCCCTGCCTCTAGGCCACCGATACTAGTCCCCTACAAGGTCCCGGCAGAGAAATCGCTCAATCTCAACACCTCACACCCCATATGACCGCAATGAACTTTAGGGATACCTAGGAGTGAAACTGATTCCTAAAATTAGATCTAACCCTACTTCTAGGTGAAAGATCCCTAACGCCCTATAAAGGTCCCGTCCGAGAAATCTATCAATCTCACTCCTCACACCCCATATCGTTGCATAAAACTTAGGGAATACGGAGATAGGAAACACTCAATCGGAAGGGAAAGGGGACACTCCTCTATCTCAAGACTCACCCTGTCAAACCTCTTTAACCTTGTATGTTCTAATACCTAATGGAGACCTCTCTCTCACCAAGGCAACAAATCAAGCATACCAAACAACCATACGAATCAATAAGGCATGCAAGCAATGATTAAACAAGATTAAAACTCAAATTAACTCGGAATTAAAAGAAAGCATAAAGAAAGTTAATACATGAATCGAAACCTACGTTTCACATGCCCAAGTATCTACTAGGGTTTAGCCCTCCATGAGTCTTATTACAAAGCAAAAGATAATGAAATAAAGAGCAATGTAATCCATGAAAGTAAACCCCCTCGAATTCGTGATGATGGCCTAGATGAATCATTCAACGTCTCAAAGGATCTATTGATGCTATCTCATTGAAGGATCTATCGAAGTTGGTGAAGAACGACCCCCAATATCGCCAAAGAACTCGTCCTTGAAACCCTAGCCGCTCTTGCCTTCAAACGTGCGCAAAAAGTCCTCTAAAAATCGGCAACACGGGGTATTTATAACTTTGGAAACACGCCAGTCACATGTATTCACGCGACCACGTGAGATACCACGTGGTCGCGTGGGCTGCAGAATTCCCACGCGGTCGTGTGAATAGTGATTTCTACTACAGTATTGCTATAGTAAAAAAATGGGCAGCGTTTTGCTACAGTACTCTTCATAAACCACGATCCAAACTCTCTTATCTTAAGGCCACATGGTTGGGCACACGTCCATGTGGTGAGTTATAAGACTTCTCCTCCATCGAACCACCATTTGTAAGCTTTAGCTATCTTCACACACGAAGGGACATGAAGGTATGACTGCTTTGTGCCCTTCCACCACACAATTCGGCTTGAATTCTTCTGGAAGTTAGCACACACCCTCATGTGCATGATCCCCTCTTGTGCCTTGACACTTGTGTTATACAAAAGCTCCCAACAATAGGTCTTTATAACCCATCTTTGCTTCCCTTTTCTCCTTCAATACTTTCACAACCTACACTACAAGAAAAAAAACCCTTTGGCCACGAAATTATTTGCCACGAAACCTAGTTTCGTCTCTAAAGGATATTTTAGCCACGAAAATTACTTCGTCTCTAACATGGTCGTGGCTAATCGAGATGCATCTCATCTGTGCGACCCCTTAAATCCTTAACGACGAATTATTTTATGGATGCTGCATCCTCATTTCGTGGCAAACTGTTTTAGGGCCAAAATTGTGGCGCCAAAATTTGCATACTAAAATTTAACCAAAATTATTTGGTTTTGCTAAAATTTACAAACTAAAATTTAAATTTCACACACACACACAAATATATATATATATATAATATTTTAAATCCTAAAAAATATTAATATAATTTAAAAAAATTAAGAGATAAAATTTAATAAATATATTTCATAATTTTTGAAAAATATTTGAAGTGTTTTACAAAATATCATGTACGTAAAAAAAATCCTAACACTTCATTATAAATAATTTTTTTTGGAAAATAAATTTTGTTAATACTTTAAAAATTTAAATAACTAATTTTTTAATTCATAAAAACCTTTTTTTTTTTAAAATCATGTAAGTAAACAATACTTTATTATAAATAATTTTTTTTGGAATTTAAATTTTTTAAATATTTTAAATCTTTAAACAATTATTAATTCATAAAAAATAATATATATTAAAAGCCATCTCCATTGTGTGTATTATAATTTTTTTAAAATATATTAAAAACAACACAAATTAAAAAAAAAAACCCTCTCTCTCCATTCACTCACTCACACTCACCCTCATAGACACCATCTCTCTCTCTCTCACCCCTCACACCTACCCTCACAGACGCCTCTCTCTCTCCCGCACGATCTTCGCCGCACCGCCGCACCGACGATCGCCTCCACTAATTACTCGTGCTATAGTATAGTCAGGTGATGGGATTCATGAGTTCTTGATCTATCCTTCTGATGTCTTTAGATGTTTCGTTCTTACCAGAAGGAGATCATCGATAAGATCCTCAGTGGGAGGGACTGCCTCGTCATCATGGCCATCGGAAGCGGTAAATCTCTATGGTATGTGGAATCCTTTCCTATGTTTCATCCTACAGAATGGGTTTTTACGTTTTTCTATCAGTTCAATCCTTATTGCTTTGAACTTTCAATTCAACGATCTTTCTTTAGGTTCTTGAATGTGTTTAATGTTCAATTTTTTTCACATTAACTGATGATGAATTTGATTGTATTTTTTTGTCTTTCTTATCTCATTTATTAAAGAATACCTGTCTTCTTTAAATGTGAACACATGCTTACATGTTTGGAACATGTAATGTAAGTATGAATGCTTCGCTAAATTGGTTGATTAAAGCTGCAACTTATCCTTTTTATGTGGAAATCAGATAATATTTTTATTTATTTGATTGTGATTTCTTTAGAAGTGCAGTTTTTTAATGTGAAAATCAGATAAAATTTTTATGTATTTGATTATGATTTCTTTAGAAGTGTGGTATAAGAATTTAATGATTTTAGATGCTAGCTCTGTTTATATCTTGTTATGTCTCAGATGTTGAGTAACAATGTATTGCAGTTATCAGATCCCTCCACTTGTTGCCGGAAAGACTGCTGTTATTATAAGCCCACTTTTGTCCTTGATGCAAGATCAGGTGTTTGAAACTTATTTTGCTGTTAATTTTGTGATTTGATGAATTGGACAAAGCTTACCATATTCACATAGGTTATGAGCCTAAAACAACGGGGAGCCCAAGCTGAATTTCTTAGAAGCACCCAAACCAAACAGACAACATACTCTGAAGCTAAGAATGGTAGCCTAGATGTTCTGTACATGACTCCTGAGAAAGCCTGCTCACTTTCTCCAAGGTGAAAGGTTTTTCTTCTTATTTTGTGTTCGGTTTTTGATATAAGAAAAATAAAACCAAAATCCTAATATTTAAAATGAGAGTCATATTTTTCATTCCATCTTCAGCGACATTTATAAAAAGGGGGTATCTGTATAATTGCTGATGCTTTCTTTTCAAAGATTTAGCTTTTTGATTTTGCAGCTTCTGGAAGAACTTGCTGAATGCTGGGATTTCTTTGCTGGCATTGGATGAAGCACATTGCATATCAAAGTGGGGGCATGATTTCAGGTTGTTAGATTCTTCTCATTTTGATGTTGATAGCACATTGTTCCAAGACTTTCTTATTAATCTACTATGAACTTTTTGCTTTGCATATTTTGTAGGCCATTGGCTGGTAAAGTAACATTGAAACTTGATTTATGCATGGAACATAAATGTGTAAAATGCCCCTAATTTTAATTGGAACCACCAACTGGAGCTTCTTGTTACATAAAGAATTTTCAATGAGAATATTTTATGACTCTTTCTTAAATTTTAGAGCAAATGTTCCTTAACGAGATATGTTAATGCAGGTATCATATCAATATATTTGTTTTTCTGTGTTGGTTCTTTTGAGAGTCATTCAATTTATTAATTTTTTTAAACCTTGATAAGCAACCATTTCTTATAATTGCTAGTTTTGTTTCTCAAATCTTTTCTGGAAGCAAATTATTTTGTTGAGCTCCTATCATTTTCAATTGAAATTTGTCATCATGTCCTCGTGCAAGCTTTTCATTTCCTGGAATTGCATTTGGTGCAGATGCAATGACTTATAGAACTGACACGACCTTTTACGTGCGTACCGCAAGTGCACGGCCTTGTCGAAGTAATAAAATACCCTGGTGAGTGGGTAGTCGTATCCACAGGGAATAGTGTTCAGAAACAAGTGTTATCGCTATTTAGCTATGATGGGAATCGATGACGAGAAAAGTATGTATGTATAGATATAAAAGAAAATATAAGAGTGCAAGAAGAATAATGAGGGTAGGAGAGGTAATCGATATAACGATGGGGTACCCGGACAAAGCTCCCCCTAGGACTAATGCTTCTAGTGCAAAACTTGTATTATGCTCTACAATTGATTCCTATTGGATCGAGGATATCCTTAAACACACGGTCCCAAACCTAAGGTCAACCGCGACTAACCCCAACACTATGTCCCGGCATTAGGATTCACGTCAACCCTTCACTCTGTTGATTGCTCAACTAAGCCCCAGGGGAGTATATCTACCTAAGCCTAACACTACGTGGAGTTGCTTTAAGCTCTAGGGATTCCTAGTGATAAAACCTGTTCCTATGTGTAGTAGTTCTAACACTTTGGTCCAGGAGGAAGAACCATTGTCTAAATTAAGCCCCAGTGCGTAGGATTCACGTCACCCCAAAACCTTGGGAGAGTTTGTCTACCTAGCACTTCACTCTATTTCGACCTCTAATGAATCAAGGAATCGGAGGTAGGGAGAAATCACAACGGAAGGGAAAGGGGTACGTCGCTACCTCACAACTCTCCCTCTCAACCCTCTTCAATCTTAAGGAGTCTAACCCTATAGAGGTTGTCACACCCTTAAAGGATAACTTAATAGATTCTCAACCCTAGTGTCACATCTAAGGGAAAACAATAACAAGATAAAATCAAGATTGAAACTCAATAAAAGAACATCAAATTAAGAAAGCATAATAAAAGTCATAGAAACAATATCATCCTAGGGTTTACAAGTCCGAATACCCACTAGGGTTTAGCTCTCCATGGAGCAATAAAAAATCAATAAAGAATTTAAGAAAATATGCATGAAAACCATAAAGAAAAGCCCCTTGTAGATCGTATCGATGGTCTTGTGTAGTCGCGTGTCTTCTCCAACGAATCCCTTGTCAAGCCTAGGGCACACCTCGCCAAATCAATGCCGATGAGAGCTTCCCCAATAGCTTTCTTCCAAAGGATGTCGATGTCGATGCCGTTTAATCGCCTCCAAAGACCTCCAAGAACCTCTCCAAACCCTAGCCGAAAGCCCCCCAAAAGATATCCCAGTGATAGAAGGGGAGGTCCCCTAAAAGATCTGAAAACGGGCTATTTATAGGCTGAAATCGGGCTGAATTCGGGCTGAAATCGGACTTCTGTGAAAATCCAGAAATTTCACACGCCCGTGTGTTAATTCCACACGGCCGTGTGGAAATTCTGGAATCGTGATTTCTCGGCACCTGTGAACAGTGTTTTGCTACAGTATTTCTGCTACAGTACGCGGCCATGTGTTAATTCCACACGCCCGTGTGACGTCTCTGGTTTGCTGGAAAATTAATTCACACGGCCGTGTGGAATTTCCACACGCCCGTGTGAACTCTCTGGAATTCTGAATTTCGGCAGAATGTGAACAGTAACTGCTACAGTATTTCTCTACAGTTGTTGTTGTTGCAGTGCCTGCTACAGTACTTCTCCGAAATACTCCCGAATCCATCGTTCTTCATCGAGGCCGTTGAATTGGGCACACAATCAACGGTAGATTATGTCGATTACTTCATTTCTCTTCATTGGCGAAGTTCTCCAATGCTACACGAGTTATAGACTTTTGTGAGTGTGACTGCCCTTGTGCCCCTCCAATGGAGGTTGGCACACACCCACAAGTCTAGACTCGTGCCTTGTTCCTTGCTTGGTCCGAGAACTTCTCAACAATGGCGAACATAACCTATTCTTGCTTCTTTTTCTCTAAATCTTCTCCATAACCCTTCAATGAACAAAAGAACACAAATACACACTAATTAGTGATTAAATCTGAGAAAAGTAATGCTCAATGTAAGATAATAATACTTCGTATTACTATAACACAAGCACTTATCAAGAACCCATGCTGATTGAACACATTTTTACTTAGAAAATCTTCTAAAGCTAATTCAAGTTACAAGCTCTGACATATTGCTATTTTTTGTCTGTCATAGTGTACTTTCATTGGTTGGAATAACATTACAATATGGCTTGAGAAGAATCAAATATCACTTTTGAAGTGTGAAACAAGTCTATAGCATGTTACTTGCCATATGCAGCACATGAGCATTGGCCAGATAGTTCTATTGAAGATGTACTTTGAGTTTGCAAGTTTGCATTCTCTAAAAGATACATACCTTGCAGTTAATGTAAATTTCTAATGGCCTTATAAGACAATTACCATGGTTATATTATGATTTTAATAGTCTTGTTTTCCATTATATTTACACAGGAAGGAGTACAAGCTTCATCTTTTGCGCAGTGTCCTTTCAGATGTCCCCTTCGTTGCTTTAACTGCCACAGCTACTGAGACGTATGCACCACTTTCTTAGCTTCATCATTTGTGGAGTTTTTAGACAGTAGTTCTTATTTGACAAGTGATAGTTAATAGCTAAACAAATCACAATGACAGGCGTGTGAAAATGAGGTCTTTCTGCTTGACTTTGTGGAATATTTTCCCTCTCAGTGACTGTTTATCTGATATTGTACATCTCTCAAAGTATATCCCTTGCGCATCTTTGTGTTAAAAGGTATAAGGAGTTGATATATTATCTCAGAATTTGGATTCTAACTTCTGTAAGATTACCCATTTTTGTTTGTGAAATTGGGGATTCCCTTCCTAACTGTTGTGTCAGATATAAGTTCATGAACCTAGTTGTGTTAAAATTTTTTGTTTTCCAAGCTCTGACTGGGATCATTGCTTTGAATAATCTGCAACTTCACTAAATCCAAGTGTACAATGCAATGTGGCTTACTGCTAACAAAGAATAGAATCTATGACAAACTATCATGACTTTTATTTTGTTTTTGTGATTTGGATCTCTTTTTATGTGATTTTCTCTGAAGTGAGCTCTAGTAACTTCCTTTTTGAGATTCATCTCGTAGGGTCCAGGAAGACATTGTGTGCTCCTTGAAGATGAACGACCCATACATATCTATTGGCTCATTTGATCGCCCAAATCTTTTCTATGGTGTCAAATGCTTGAGTCGATCTATGTCTTTTGTAGATGAGCTTGTTGCAGAGGTCTCAAAATATAGTTCTTCCACTGGTTCAACTATCATATATTGCACAACAATCAAAGACACTGAGCAGGTCAATTTTTTCCCTAAATTTCAAGCTTTACATGATTTTTATCCCTCTTCCATTTTTTGGATCAACAAGGAGTTTATTAGATGTGCAGTTAATTTTCCTCCTGATGATGATGATGATGATGATGATGATGATGATGATAGTGATGATGGTGATGGTGATAATGTTGATGGTGATGATTTTTATGAGGATGATATATATAGGGCAGTTTGATATTGGAGTATCAAGACTTAACATATTATGAGGACTTGATGATAGATAGGTACATCTTAGATATTGGAATATCAAGACTAACATATTTTGTTATGTAAGTATTTGGGAATAGTTATATATTTTGAAATGTTATTTTGTAAAACTGGTGTATTTTATAAGTTTTAATATAATTTTTTTTATGAAATTAAATTGATGGTAGAAACACACTGCTAGAATTGAAATGAAATTATATATGCAAACAAAAAATAATTTTGAAAAAATAGTTCTTTTTATTTAGTGACAACATATTTTGTCACAAAAGCACCTCTTTTCCGTCATAGAAATTTGGCGCGAAAGTTTTTGCAACGAAATTTTTAGTGATATCTTTAGTGACGAAGCTTGTTCGTCGCCGAAAGTTTTTGCAACGAAATTTGGCGCGAAAAAATTGGCGCGAAATTGTTTGAGCGTGAAGCCATGAAAGTGTCAGCGACGAACTTAGCGATGAATGATGGTTGTCGCCCCTTCAAAATGTCGGCGACGAAGTCAATTTTTGTTGCGGTATGTAGGTTAGCGACGAGCCTATTGCGACAAACTGTGGCGACGCAAATTGTCGTCGCAAATTGGTTTTGGCAACAAAAAAGGAACTTTCGGAGACAAAATTGGTTCGTGCCAAAAGGTTTTTTTTTTTGTAGTGCTTATTGCACAAAAGAACACCAAAATACACTTCATGAGACATAATCCATGGTAAAATGATGCTTAATGCATGTAAAACATGTGGATAAAACATGTCTAGTTAAACACTTATCAAACTCCGCCACACTTAAGCCTTTGCTTGTCCTCAAGAAAAATTAACCATAAACTCATGAAAAGTAAAGAAAAGTGCTTGGCCTTAGGTTCACTGAGAGGGTACAAGAATAAAATTCTAAAATCATGGAGAAAAATAAACACTAGATAAAACAATCAATACTCTAGCAAATAATCCAATAAAAAAAAATGAAAGAACTAAAGTCCAAAAGCGTGTGTGTGTGAAAGCCCAACTCATGTCAACACTATATTCACTACTCAAAGTTCTTATTAGCAATGGAACTTATTTATGAGCAAAAAGAATAGGTAGTAGCTTCACACATCCTCTAAGGTAGCCCTTTCCTGAGATGCATCCTGAGTGGCTTTCACACTTTCGAGGTGGTAGCTCTTTCTACCGAAGGTGGTAGCTTTCACGCATCCTATGAGATAGCTCTTTCTCTCATTAGGGCATAAACAAGTATCCGACTTATGAGAGTAGCTTCATACAACATAGGTGGTAACTCTTTCCATCCCCTATATACAAACAAACAAAACCAAATTTCTGAATTTTTTTTTTCAAAAAACTCAAATTAAAACTATCACTAGAAAATCCCACAATAATGTATTAGAGTAAGTTTCCATAGGTTTAATGAGTGAGAAAAGTGCATTAAAGAGCAATCGGACAAAAATTTCAAGGAAATTGGATAAAAACTAGAGCATGATAAAACCTAATGTTTGCTGCCTCCAAAAATTAAGAATTAAACTCTCAACCCTAAGGTGAACCTTCATGGGCAACATGAGCATGATCATTAAAACACAAGTAAAGGCCATGTATAAGGTGAACCCTCCCCCACACTTAAGATGTACATTGTCCTCAATGTACACATGTAAGCACAATAAAAATATAAGAAATAAAAGCATGATGTGGGTGGAAATGCAATTAAAACAACACTCCCCTGGGTTATTGATTGATCGGTGAAGCTAACTCGAGGGCGTGTTATTGTTCCACGGGTTGTGAAGCTCACATGACCAAGTCACATGATCATGTGTATGACAAAAAAACATTATCATCACTCGCAAGGCCATCTGCACGGATTCAAGGGGTTCAGTGAAGCTAAACAAAATATGAAAATACACAAGTTCATAAAGATACAACACTGAAGCATAAACTCGCAAAAAAAGCAAAGATATGAAGATAACTCTCAGAAGGCAAAACCTTTCTGAGTAAACAAGTCCACAAAATAAGATAATGCAAGTAAAATGAAAAATGAAAACTAAAAGATAGTCCCATGAGTGAAAATGCCTCAAGCATCGGCGCCTAGTGCTGCTGGTGTTGCTGGTGAATCTGACTCAGTATCAACGTCCAGAGTCTACTGAATTTGGTCAAGGCACTCCATGATCCGCGCCTGGTTCTTGAGGATAGTGGCGATGGCAGCTTCGAGTCGAGCCAGTCACTTGTGTACTCGATCGGAAGATGTGCCAGGATCGGCCGATGAAGTCGGTGCTGCTAGAGTAACTGTGGGCTCTGCGGGAGGTGGTGCGTCTGGAGCCCCTGCGGACTTGTCATCATCGGATGACATCTCTACCAATGCATATCCACCTGATCCTGTACGCCGCACTACTCCCATTAGTTGGAGAGTGACTAGCTCTAGCGGTGACGGACTACTAACTCTCTCCTCGCCTCTAACCGAACGCATGAGACGCATCTGGAACATGAGTCGAGTAACATACGGTCCCACAAATAGCACGCCAATGCGTAAATACTGACTCTGATGTCGAAAGAAGTTTGCGACGACATATCCAAGATGTATGGGAACTCGCTGAGTCATGGAATACAGGTAAAGTAGATTTGCACGGCTAAGTGCACCTGTACCATCTCCCCGTCCAGTAATCGACCTGCTGAGCACAGTATGTACATATCTATGCGCATGACGTAAGAGAGAGGAACACTTTGACTGGCCCGGAACATACCGAGCACCTCCGCATAAATCATGGAAAACCTAGCTCGGAGTGATGTCAGGAGGGAAATCAGTCAAAAGCTCCCAGTATTCTAATGTGTCCACATAATCCTGATCATATAATCTGAGTAATGTCGTAAACTGTGTTAGTGACATCTCGTGAAACTGACCGAAAGCCCTAAATCGAATGACGTTCTCCACATTAAAACTCGCATCTGGTCACTCACGGTCAAAGGAGAACGTCGACAAAACCTCCAAGGTAATATCTTGTCGGACAGGCTCATGAATGGATAGGAGTCGGTCCCAATCCCCAACCTGTATCAATCCTCGAACCTCCTCTGTAAGGCCAACTACGTCGAGTGTCTCAAAACAAATGTAGCATGATTGCCCAATCTTAAGTCTCTGAAGACGCTCGAAACTCTGCCTATGTGTAGGATTGGTAAACTCAACCTCAGGTGATGGTGTCGCCTCCCTATCTTGACGAGGGTGTTTACGTGCTACTTTCTTTGTCCTAGGTGCCATACCTGCAAGAAAACATCAAATAAATTAGTTCAGCATGATTTCTATGAGTGCAGTAGAGAACCTGCGTGCAAAAGTGGGAAAACAACAGCACTGAGTGTGTCACCATCCCACATGGGCGGGTGAAATGCTCACAGGCCCATGTGAGCGCGTGCTTGTGCGGCAGAGAACCATCCACGTGGTCGCGTGGTTGCTGGGTTGGCACACTCAGCAGGCCATGCGGTCGCGTGGTCGCAGACAGAAGCTCGGAGTCTCAGCCAAGAGCCACGCGACCGCGTGACCCCAGCCACGCGGTCGCGTGGCTGGCTGGTTGTGCCCAGCGCCATCCTACGCGGTCGTGTGGGCTTGTCCACACGACCACGTGGACTGTTGGCCGGCCCACGCGGCCGCGTGGTTAGGCCACACGCGCGCGTGGCCGATTGTCCATGGTAAAAAAGACCGTGGGCAACCTCGAACGCCACATTCTACCTTGGTTCTTGACAATGCCCCGAAAGTGCACTGGTTTGTCGAAATAATAAAATTTACCCCGGTGAGTGGGTAGTCGAATCCACAAGGAATAGGTAGTTATAATACGAGATTTCACTATTTAAGCTCTGTGGAGTTTGGAAAGATAAGAATAGAATCGATGAGTGAATATGGAAGCAAATATAATAAAAGACAAGAAACTGAATAGAAAGATGGAAGATAAGAAAGTGCAAGTAAAAGAGAATAGAGAAAAACTTGCAATGGATGAAATAGGGTATCCGGACAAGCTACCTCTAGGATCTATGCTTCTAGTGCAAGACGATGCTATTATACTTTCCTATTGATGTCAATTAAGTCGAGGAAATCCTTAGATACACGGTCCCAAACCTAAGGACAATCGTAACTAACCCCAACATTATGCCCCGGTATTAGGATTCACATCAACCCTTAACTCTGTTACTTGCGAAACTAAGCCCCAGAGGAGTATATCTACCTAAACCTCACACTACGTGGGATTGCTTTAAGTTCTAGGGACTCCTAGTGGTAAAACATGTTCCTATGTGTAGTTCTAACCCTTTGGTCCAGGTGGAAAAACCCTAGTCTAGATTAAGCCCCAGTGCGTAGGATTTACTTCAACCATTCACTCTGTTACTTGCGTAACTAAGCCCCAGGGGAGTTTATCTACCTAGCACTTCACTCTATCTCGATCGCTAAGAAATCAAGGAAACGGAGGTAGGGAGAAACCACATCAGAGGGGAAAGGGGACGCTTCGCTACCTCACAACTCACCCTCTCAACCCTCTTCAATCTTAAATAGTCTAATCCTATAGGAGTTGTCACACCTCTAAAGGACAACCTAGATTTTTCTCAACCCTAGTGTCACATCTAAAGGAAAACATTAACAAGATGAAATTAAGATCGAAACTCAATTTTTATTAATCAATAATGGAAAAACATAATGACAATGTCAAAGAAACATAATAACCATAGAGTTTACAAGTCCGAAAACCCACAAAGGGATTTAGCTTCTCATGGAGCTATACATGTTCATCAAAATATGAAAGAATGCACAAGGTAAAGGTATCGTATGGTGTGGCCGTGGTCTTGTGCGACCGCCGGACGTCGGTGATGATGCCGATGACGCACTCTAAACCTCCACGAAGTCCTCTTCGAAACCCTAACCGCACTATCCAGAAGTTGGGGAGAAAGATAGGTCCAAAAGATATGTTAAAAATCTCCAAATCGCTCTTTATATTGTTGAGTGCGGCTTTAAAAATCGGACTTATCGGGACTTCACAAGGCCGTGTGGAATTTCCACACGGTCGTGTGAAGTTTCTGGCTTGCTGGAAAATTAATTCACACGGCCGTGTGGAATTTCTACACGCCCGTGTGAATTCTCTGGAATTCTAAATTTCGGCCGAAGATGAACAGTAGCTTGCTACAGTATTTTCGCTGCATCACTTGCTACAGTACTACTACAGTATTTTCCCAAACCGCTCCCAAATTCGTTGTTCTTCATTGAGGCCGTTGAATTGGGCACACAATCAATGGTAGATCGTGACGATTGCTTCAAATCTCCTAATTGGTGAAGTTCTTCTTGCTAGCATGAGTTGGACTTATTGTGAATGTCACTGTCTTTGTGCCCCTCCGGAGGAGGTTGGCACACACTCACAAGTCTCTACTCATGCCGTGCTCCTTACTTAGTCAAAGAATCTTCCCAACAATGGCGAACACGATCTAACTTCATTGCTTTCCTTCACTTTATCTTCACAACCCTACAATGCAAAAAAGTAAACAAATGCACACTTTTTAGTGATAAAATCTAATTAAATTAATGCTCATTGCAAAATAATAACGATTCGCATTACTATAACACAAGCACTTATCAAATCCCCCCACACTTAAGCTTTTGCTTGTCCCCAAGCAAAATAGAACGTGAAAGTACTTGGGAAGAAGAATTGAAAGTGCTCGGCCTTAGGTTCGCCCAAAGTATGCAAAAGAGGCATTCTATAAGTAAGGGGAAATCAAAACATCGCATAAGGTTACCAATGCTCTAGCTAAAAACTCGAATCAAAAAGGATAAAAACTCAAAAATGTTCTAGTGTGTGCGATTTCACTCAAGACAACCAACGAGTACTCCTCAAACTTTTGTTAGGAAGGACTTATTCATATACAAAAACAAAAATAAAAAGGAAAGGAAGTAGTAGCTTCACACGTCCTTGAAGGTAGCCCTTTCCTAGGCGGCCGCCAAAGGTGACTTTCACACTTTCGAGGAGGTAGCTCTTTCTACTGGGGTAGTAGCTTTCACGAATCCCATGAGATAGCTCTTTCTCTCATTAGGTCATAACTTGTATCCGACTTATGAGAGTAGCTACATACTTCATAGGTGGTAGCTCTTTCCACCCCAAATGCATATAACAAAGCAAATATTCACAACTCATATTTTTTTTCTTTTTCTCTTTTCCATATATATATATATATATATATATATATATATATATATATATATATATAATTTTTTTATATGCATTTTTCAAAGTAAAACTAAGAACGATGATAAACTTGTCCTTAAAAACTTCAAGATTGAGTTTCCAAAAGATTTCAAGAGTAAGTTGTGCAATATAAGATAATCAAGCAAAAATTCCCTAAAATTCAAGTAAAATCTAGAGCATGATAGGATACAATGTTAAAAATTCTCCTAAACTCTAAGAATACAACCGTTGCAACTAAGGTGAACCGCCATAGGCTACATGAGCATAAGCAATTGAACGCACAAGTAAAGGTGTGTGCCATGTGAACTCCCCCCCACACTTAAGATGTACATTGTCTCTAATGTACACATGCAAGAACAATACAAAAAAAATTGTAAAACAATTAGTGTGGAAGTAGGCAATTGAAACATTACTCCCCTGAACTCCAAGTGTTGCGTTTGATGGAGCTAGGTGCATTGAGAGTTGAGTCCCAATGGGTTGTGAAGCACACACGGTCTCATGACCGTGCCTATGACTATTCCTTAGATTCCTTTCATCCAAGACCATCTTCGCACACACACACACAAGGGTTCAGTATAGCTCAATAAAAACTCGAGTATATAAAAAGATAAAGCAATGAATACAACTCGAGATAAAAGAGAAAACAAAATAAGGGATAAACTCAGAAGAAAGATCCTTTCTGAGTGCTACAAGTCCAAAATAGAATGAAAAGTACAAAATACGAAATCAAAAGCAAGTAAAATCTAAAACTACGGCGCCTCAGCGTCGGTGTCCTGTACAATAGCCTCTAGTGCTGCTGGAGCTGGTGCTGGTGGATCTGCTGCTGCGGGAGCTGGAAAAGGTGGTGGTGGAGTAGGGGCCCGAGGCTGGACCACAAATGGTGATGACACGACCTGCTCAAGTAAAAGCCGAATGGTATCAAGCCGTGCCATCGTCTCAGTTTGCTGTGCTGTCTGTGTGGCCCTGACCCCGGCCAACTCTGTCTGAAGGACACTCACGACACTCTCAAGGCGCTCCAGTCTATCATGGCCTCGAGAGGGCTAGAACATGCGCACCGGAGATGGCTCCGGTGCTGTGGGTGGTGCCTGTGACTCTGTCTCCGTCCGAGGTAGCAGAAGTAGATGCAATGTTGGTTGCGATCCCCCGGCCTCGCCGTCCTCCATTGGCCTTTGTGGGTGCCTGTTAAAAATATAGCGCTGATAATATTTCCTGGCCATGCCCATCTGTCTCAACATCTCCAAGCTAATTGGGGAAGGTATAACTGTCTTCTCCATTCCTATGATTGCTTCCCGAAGGCCCATCCCCTTAATGAGTCTTGTAACATATTACCCTGAAAAAATAGCTCCAAGCCTCGGGTACTGGCCCTGATGTCGTATGTAATCTGCCAAAATATACCCAAGATGGAGCGGCTCGCTCCGAACCATTGAATGGAGGTAAAGGAGCTCTTACCGACTTAAGACTCCCGTACTATCGCCCCGGCCATTCACTGATCGACTCAAAATGGCGTGAATGTATCTATAAGCTAGTCGTGACATACAAGTGGCTTTCGATACCCCTGGCTCATATTGCCCTTGCCCGCATAACACTCTATAAGCTCCTTGTGGAGTCAAACTACCAGGATAATCAGTTGGAAGGTTCTCATACTCCTCTGACTCTGTATAGGCTTGATCATACAAACCCATGTGAATAGAAAACTGCGTCACTAACATGCTGTAATCGTGCCCAAAAGCCCTGAATTGTATAGTGTTGGCACTTGTCAAGTGTTTGTGTGATTTGTCGAACTCAAAGGACGCTAGTACTTCCAAAGAAAGTGAGCGGTTGGCCGGTTCTTTAATAGACAACAAACTCTTCCAACTGCCAACTGCTAAAAGTTCCTCAATTTCATCTGCCATGTCGTCCCCCCACGCAGCTGTTCTTAAACAAATCAAATCTATGTATCGAGATTGTCCAAACTTGAGTTTCTCTAATCTATCATGTCTCTTTCGGTGTTTGGTCTTGGCGAAAGTAATCTGCTCGTTAGATGACTCGAAGGGCCTCTTGCTAGCTGCTTGCTTTGTCCTGGGTGCCATTCCTGAAATAAAATCAATTAATCTACCGTTAAATTTCATTCTACGAGATTTCACACGGCCGTGTGGATTGTCAGGCGGATAATACCGCATGGTTATGGAATTAGCATTTCATCTTTACAAAAGTAGTTATTCCCCAAAACTCCATGAATGCATTCGTATGCCATTTAATCATGCAAATCAAGCGAAATTACCAACAAAAACGGAGTGAATTAATATTGACGAAGAACAAGGGTTTGAAGTTTTTTACCGGTGATGTTGATGAAGAAAACCTTAAAACTGGCCAGAAAACTCCAAAGAAAACCTCAGAGAAGATCAGGGAAGTGATGGAGAGGGTCGGAGAGTGTTTGAGAGTGGAAAACGAATGAGGCACGAGTGAAACCCACAAAGAAACGCATAGCTTTTGAAGTTCTGGGAATCCACACGGCCGTGTGAAAATCGCACACGGCCGTGTACCTCTAAAGTTAAAGTTCACAGGGGCTCACACACACCCCTGTGTACACTCTCTTCGTTCTCCAGACTACCCCACACCGTCGTGTGAGACTTCCCACATTGCCGTGTGACTTCACAGGGGATTCCACAGGGGCTGGTACACAGCCCTGTGGATTTACGGGAAAACACTGAAGGTCTCTAAAGAATATCACACGGCCGTGTGAAAATTCCACACGGCCGTGTGCCCAACCTGACCAAGAACACAAGGCCGGCCATAAGGGCACCTCACACGCCCCTGTGGTCTTTCTGACTTACTCGAGAAACCCTTAAATATTTCAAACGGCCGTGTGAAATATCTACACGGCCGTGTGCCTTCACAAGCTCTTCCACAGGGGCACACACACGCCCCTGTGTATTCTCAGGATGAAGGGTTGTCTCTGCAGAGTTTCACATGGCCGTGTGGAATTTCCACACGGCCGTGTGCCTTAACACAGTGGCACTAATAGGGGCACCCACACGCCCCTGTGTACTCTCTGGAAAAGAGTTTAAGTTCTGGGAGATTTCACACGGCCGTGTGCCCCTTCTGAGGTTGTTCACAGGGGCATGGACATGCCCCTGTGCCCTCACTGGTTGAGCCCTAATTGGTAACACACGCCCGTGTGGAAATTCCACACGACCGTGTGTTTTCTCTGGTTTACTTTAAAAAATTCACAGACTTACAGAAAAATTCAGAAACATAAATACGATGCTTGGAGCCTGTGAAAACTATCAAAACACAACCAGATACCATAGAAAACATGCTCAACCAGCTTAAAACTTCGTCAATTATCATTTAGGCACACGAAAACATCATTAATCCACAAGAAAAACACAGCATAAGCACATGAAATTCAGGACACCAAACCTAAGACTTTTATTCAACCTAAAACTAAAATAAGTCCTAAAAAAACTGTAAAAGCTTGGGTTGCCTACCAAGAAGCGCTTGTTTAACATCACTTAGCTTGACGTACCTGATCTTATCTTACAGTGGTTTGAGAAATAATACCTCCTTGTTATCATCACAAACTTCAGCACCAAAATACGGCTTCAACCGATGCCCATTCACTGTAAACGTACCTTTCTCCGGATGAGTGATTTCAACTGCCCCATGGGTTGATACATGCGTAACCGTATAAGGGCCAAACCATCTCGATTTTAATTTCCCGGGGAAGAGCCGTAATGTCGAATTGAACAATAGTACTTTATCGCCCACTTTAAATTCTTTAGGTGACTTAATGTGTTTGTCTTGCCACCTTCTGATCCTTTCTTTATAGATTCTGGCATTCTCATACGCTTTCAACCTCCACTCATCAAGCTCATTAAGATGGAGAAATCTTTGCTCACCGGTCTTTCTCAAATCAAAGTTCATCACCTTGATTGCCCAATACGCCTTATGTTCGAGCTCCACCG
The DNA here is from genome assembly GCA_020875875.1 of Dioscorea alata. NCBI lineage: Eukaryota > Viridiplantae > Streptophyta > Magnoliopsida > Dioscoreales > Dioscoreaceae > Dioscorea > Dioscorea alata. The sequence goes on along the minus strand of CM037013.1, from coordinate 9,614,963 downwards.
GCAAGTGACATGACTTCCCATAAACCAAATTGTACGGTGTAGTTCCTATCGGAGTCTTGTATGCTGTTCGATGAGCCCAAAGTGTATCATCTAACCATTCAGACCAATCTCGCTTTCCTTGCTCTACAGATTTCGTCAAAATCCTCTTGAGCTCTCTATTGGTCACCTCGACTTGTCCACTAGTTTGTGGATGGTACGGAGTAGCAAGGCGATGGTGTACTCCATATCTTTTCAGTACTTTTTGCAATTGGAAGTTGCAAAAATGTGTTCCTCGATCACTAATGATAACTCATGGAGGTCCAAACCGAGCAAACAACCTCTTCAAGAATTTTACCACCATCCTAGCATCATTAGTCGGCAGTGCTTGAGCTTCGACCCATTTGGAGACATAATTGACTGCCACCAATATGTATTGGTTCCCATTGGACTTTGGAAATGGCCCCATGAAATCAATGCCCCAAACATCAAATACGTCACAGAATTGCATTGGGTTCTTAGGCATCTCGTCTTGCCGTGACAAATTTCCTGTCCTTTGGCAACTATCACATCGAAGAACAAATTGGTGCGCATCCTGGAATAGAGTCAGCCAATAAAACCCTGCAGCCAAAACCTTCTCTGTAGTTCTACTTGATGCGTAATGGCCTCCTACCGGTCTGGAATGACAATGAGCAAGGATATCCCATCCTTCCTTCCTGGAGACGCATCTCCGAACCATATGGTCTGCACAAATGTGGAAAAGGAACGGATCATCCCAAAAGTAATGCTTCAGATCACTAAAGAATTTCTTCTTCTGTTGGAATGTAAGGCCTTGTTTGAGCACCTTCCCTGATAAGTAATTGGCAAAATCTGCAAACCATGGAACATCACCTGATGCTTCTGAATTCTCAATTAAGTATAAGTGTTCCTCCGGGAAAGAATCATTGATTTCCCTACTTGATGGCTCTTGCCCAATACTTCCCTCTAACCGAGATAAGTGGTCTGCCACCACATTTTCAGTCCCTTTCTTGTCATTTATTTCCATATCAAACTCTTGCAGTAACAGTATCCATCTTATCAACCTTGGCTTCGCATCGGCTTTATTCATGAGGTAACGAAAAGCTTAATAGTCAGTAAAAACAATAACCCTCGACAGGATGAGATACGGCCTGAATTTATCGAGGGCGAATACCACTGCTAGTAACTCCTTCTCTGTGGTGGTGTAGTTCTCTTGAGCCCCTGTCAGAGTTTTACTCGCATAATAAATAGGTTGGAACTGTTTACCCGTTCTTTGCCCCAAAACTGCTCCAATAGCATAATCACTTGCATCGCACATGAGCTCGAATGGCTCGTTCCACTCATGTGTGACTAAAATTGGAGCTTACACCAGTTTCTTTTTTAGCACATTGAATGCCACTGTAGATTCTTCACCAAAATCAAACGAAGCATCTTTTTTGAGGAGTTTGGTCAATGGTTGTGTGATTTTTGAAAAATCATTGATGAACCGTCTATAGAATCCTGCATAACGCAAGAAACTACGAATCCCCTTAACATTTGCTAGTGGAGGAAGCTTGTCTATAACTTCGATTTTGGCTTTGTCTACCTCCATACCTTTCCGGGAGATCTTGTGCCCTAAAACAGTATCTTCCTGAACCATGAAATGACACTTCTCCCAATTAAGTACAAGGTTTGTTTCTTCACACCTCATTAATACTCTCTCCAAATTCTTCAAGCATAGATCGAAGGAATCACCGAATACTGAAAAGTCATCCATGAACACCTCCATTATATCTTCCAAAAGATCATAAAAAATAGCAGTCATGCACAGTTGGAATGTTGCGGGTGCATTTCACAGTCCTAATGGCATTCGTTTATATGCAAATGTTCCATAGGAATAAGTGAAAGTTGTCTTCTCTTGATCTTCTGGTGCTATAGGGATATGAAAATACCCTGACATCCCATCTAGGAAGCAGTAAAACTGATGTCTGGCCAGCCGTTCTAACATCTGATCAATAAAAGGTAGTGGAAAATGATCCTTTCAGGTCGCGTTGTTCAACCTTCTGTAATCAGTGCACACCCTCCATCCTGTGACTATTCTCGTTGGAATGAGCTCATTCTTTTTATTCTTGATTACCGTCATCCCTCCTTTCTTTGGAACCACTTGCGTTGGGCTTACCCAAGCTCTATCAGAGATAGGATAGATGATCCCTGCATCCAAAAGTTTGACCACTTCTACCTTGACAACCTCCTTCATGTTTGGATTTAGTCTCCTCTAAGGTTGGATCACCGACTTAAAATTATCCTCCATTAGGATTTTATGTATACAAAATGAAGGATTTATTCCCTTCAAATCCGAAATTTTCCAAGCGAGGGCATATTTGTGCTTCTTCAACATTTTCATCAACTTTTCCTTCTGATCCAGGGAGAGATCGGAGGCTATGATCACGGGGAGTTTCATTTCTTCTGCTAGATATGAATACTCCAAATGTGTTGGCAATGTCTTTAATTGCAAGTCAGGTGGTTCTTCAATAGATGGCTGCAAACGACTTTCCTTCAATCGATCAATTTCTTCAAACCGAAATGATTTTTGTTCCTTAATACTTTCTGCGTTGTTCTACAAAACCCGACCGTTAAGATGATCGTGGGGTCTCATTGTAGCTTCCATGTCACATGCTTCCTCGGTTAAGTCTATGATTCCCACTAAAAAGACCTCTTGCTTTTGTTCTCGATAGAATAATTCAAACTGAGCAAGGACCCTCTCTAGATTTTCTTCTGAATCCTCACTTAAAGAAGCCAGGGCTGCTCTCTCAAATTCATCTAACACATTGCCCAATTCACAGCCCATAATCTGTCTTGTGCAAGAATGATCAACAATTATCTCTTTTTCTATGGAAGGAATGTTTAATGGTTGCACATACTCAATGCGATTTACAACCGACTGTACTGTGAACAAATGCATTTTTTGTTCCATATCCTTCACTATTCCTGTAAGTGAATCAAAGATTTCAATTGTATCAAACATTCCCTCTCTTCTAAAACTGAAAGCAGAACAAAGAAAACAAATAAGAGTGATACAGGATAACGGAAATGTGAAATAGAAAAATAAGAACAATGATAGATAAAGAAAGTGTGAAATAGAAAGTGAAGTGAATAACTAAAATAGTGAAAAACAAATATCTCAAACGCCTACTCCCCGGCAACGATGCCAAAAATTATGACAACGCCCCGAAAGTGCACGGGTTTGTCGAAGTAATAAAATTTACCCCGGTGAGTGGGTAGTCGAATCCACAGAGAATAGGGAGTTAAAATATGAGATTTCACTATTTAAGCTATTGATAAGTGCTCGTGTTATAGTAATGCGAAGTGTTATTATCTTGCAATGAGCATTAATTTAATCAGATTTTATCACTAAAAAGTGTGCAATTGTTTACCCGTGCACTTTCGGGGATCCTGTCAGCTATGTAGAGTATGGAAAGATAAGAATAGAATCGATGAGTGAATATGGAAGCAAATATAATAAAAGACAAGAAATTGAATAGAAAGATGGAAGATAAGAAAGTGCAAGTAAAAGAGAATAGAGAGAAAGTGGCAATGGATGAAATAGGATATCCGAACATGCTATCTCTAGGATCTATGCTTCTAGTGCAAGACGATGCTATTATACTTTCCTATTGATGTCAATTAAGTCGAGGAAATCCTTAGATACACAGTCCCAAACCTAAGGACAACCATAACTAACCCCAACATTATGCCCCGGTATTAGGATTCACGTCAACCCTTAACTCTGTTACTTGCGTAACAAAGCCCCAGGGGAGTATATCTACCTAAACCTTACACTACATGGGATTGCTTTATGTTCTAGGGACTCCTAGTGGTAAAACCTGTTCCTATGTGTAGTTCTAACCCTTTGGTCCAGGTGGAAGAACCCTAGTCTAGATTAAGCCCAGTGCGTAGAATTCACTTGAACCCTTCACTCTGTTACTTGCTTAACTAAGCCCCAGGGGAGTTTATCTACCTAGCACTTCACTCTATCTCGACCGCTATGAAATCAAGGAAACGGAGGTAGGGAGAAACCACATTGGAGGGGACAACCTAGATTCTAGATTGTTCTCAACCCTAGTGTCACGTCTAAAGGAGTTGTCACACCTCTCAATCCTCTTCAATCTTAAATAGTCTAATCCTATAGGAGTTGTCACACCTCCAAAGGACAACCTAGATTGTTCTCAACCCTAGTGTCACGTCTAAAGAAAAACATTAACAAGATGAAATTAAGATTGAAACTCAATTTTTATTCATTAATAATGGAAAAGCATAATAACAATGTCAAAGAAACATAATAACCCTAGAGTTTACAAGTCCGAATACCCACAAGGGGTTTAGCTCCTCATGGAGCTATACATGTTCATCAAAGTATGAAAGAAAGCACAAGGTAAAGACATCAATGAAAACCCTTTTGGTATGGTGTGGCCGTGGTCTTGTGCGGCCGCCGGACGTCGGTGACGATGCCGATGACGCACTCTAAACCTCCACGAAGTCGTCTCCGAAACCCTAGCCGCACTCTCCAGAAGTTGGGGAGAAAGATAGGTCAAAAAGATATGTTAAAAATCTCCAAATCGCTTTTTATATTGTTGAGTGCAGCTTTAAAAATCAGACTTATCGGGACTTCACACGGCCGTGTGAAATTTCCACACGGGCATGTGAAGTTTCTGGCTTGCTGGAAAATTAATTCACATGGCCGTGTGGAGTTTTCACTCGCCCCTGTGAATTCTCTGGAATTCTGAATTTCGGCTGAAGATAAACAGTAGCTTGCTACAGTACTTGTGACACGACCCCTTGCGTGTATCCCGCAAGTGCACGGGTTTGTCAAAGTAATAAAATTTACCCTGGTAAGAGGGTAGTCGAATCCACAGGGAATAGGGACTTAGAGTATGAGATTTCACTAATAAAGCTATGCGGTCTATGGAAAAGCAATATCTGGATCAATGAGTGAATGTAGAAGCAAACAGAATGAAAGACAAGAAATTTAATAGAAAGATGGAAGATGAGAGAGTGCAAGTAAAAGAGAATAGAGAGGAACTAGCAATGGATGAAATAGGATATCCGGACAAGCTACCTCTACGATCTATGCTTCTAGTGCAAGACTATGCTATTATACTTTCCTATTGATGTTAATTGAGTCGAGGAAATCCTTAGACTCACGGTCCCAAACCTAAGGACAACCGTGACTAACCACATCATTACGCCCCGGTATTAGGATTCACGTCACCCTTCACTCTGTCGCTTGCACGACTAAGCCCCAGGGGAGTATATCTACCTAAACCTCACACTATGTGGGATTGCTTTAAGTTCTAGGGATTCCTAGTGGTAAACCATGTTCCTATGTGTAGTTCTAACCCTTTGGTCCAGGTGGAAGAACCCTAGTCTAGATTAAGCCCCAGAGCGTAGGATTCACTTCAACCCTTCACTCTGTTACTTGCTTAACTAAGCCCCAGGGGAGTTTATCTGCCTAGCACTTCACTCTATTTTGACCGCTATGAAATCAAGGAAACGGAGGTAGGGAGAAACCACGTCGGAAAGGAAAGGGGTACATCGCTACCTTAGAACTCTCCCTCTCAACCCTCTTCAATCTTAAGTAGTCTAACCCTCAAAGAGTTGTCACACCTCTAAGGGGTAACCTAAATTGTTCTCAACCCTAGTGTCACATCTAAGGGAAAACGTTAACAAGATGAAATTAAGATTAAAACTCAATTTTTATTCATCAATCATGGAAAAGCATAATAACAATGTCAAAGAAACATAAAAACCCTAGAGTTTACAAGTCCGAATACCCACAAGGGGTTTAGCTCCTCATGGAGCTATACATGTTCATCAAAATAGAAAAGAAAGTATAAATCAAAGACATTGATGAAAACCCCCTTGTATATGGTGTGGCCGTGGTCTTGTGCGGCCGTCGAACGTCGGTAACGATGCCGATGACACGTGCTAAACCTCCACGAAATCATCTCCAAAACCCTAGCCGCACTCCCCAAGTTGAGGAGAAAGATAGGTCCAAAGATATCCCAAAAGGTCTCGGAAATCCCCTTTTATAATGTTAAATCGCGGCTTTAAAATCGGACTTATCGGGGGCTTCAAATGGCCGTGTGGAATTTCCACACGCCTGTGTGAAGTTTCTGTCTGGCTGAAAAATCGATTCACACGGCTGTGTGGAATTTCCACACGCCCGTGTGAATTCTCTGAAACCCGGATTTTCGGCAGAAATTGAACAGTAGCTTGCTACAGTGTTTTGCTACAGTACCAAAGCTACATTACTGCTACAGTACCTTGCCGAAATGCTCCCGAATCCGTTGTTCTTCATTGAGGCCATTGGTTGGGCAAACAAACAATGGTAAGTCGTGCCGATTACTTCAAGTCTCCTTCTTTGTGAAGTTCTTCTAAGCTACATGAGTTAGACTTATTGTGAATGTGACTGCCTTTGTTCCCCTCCAAAGGAGGTTGGCACACACTCACAAGTCAAGCTCGTGCCTTGTTCCTTACTTGGTCCGAAAACTTCCCAATATCGGCGAACACGACCTAATTTCGTTCTTCTTCTCCAATTTAGCTCCACAAACCTTCAATGCACAAGAGTACACAAATACACACCATTTAGTGATAAAAACTGATAAAAGATATGCTCAATGTAAGATAATAACGCTTCGCGGTACTATAACACAAGCACTTATCAACTTGCTACGGTGCTTCTACAATGTTTGTCCCAAAACGCTCCCGAATTCGTTGTTCTTCATTGAGGCCGTTAAATTGGGCACACAATCAACTGTAGATCGTGCCGATTGCTTCAAATCTCCTAATTGGTGAAGTTCTTCTTGCTAGCATGAGTTAGACTTATTGTGAATGTGACTGCCTTTGTGCCGCTCCGGAGGAGGTTGGCACACACTCACAAGTCTCTACTGATGTCGTGCTCCCTGCTTAGTCAAAGAATCTTCCCAACAATGGCGAACACGATCTAACTTCGTTCCTTTCCTTCACTTTATCTTCACAATCCTATAATGCACAAAAGTAAACAAATGCACATTTTTTAGTGATAAAACCTGATTAAATTAATGCTCATTGTAAGATAATAACGCTTCGCATTACTATAACACAAGCACTTATCAATTCTACAAAATCTAAGTGATTTCCACATAAAAATAGCCATGGAAAATAAAATTTAAGAACTAGAAACACCATGGATATGGAAATTGGAAACTAGGGCAAGAATGGGAGGGGAGAAGCTTTACCGATGCGAATCAATATTTGAAACTCGATGCAAATGCCGGAAAAACCCTTTTGAATCCCCAAAGAGTCGAAGAAAAATAGATTGGAGACCTTATGGATGAGAAATTTGGAGAGGAGAAAATGAGGAAATGAAGGGCTCAAGGTAAAGGATGATGAATAATGATCCTTTAAGTCACTATATAAGCCACATAGGGGTGTGGAAATTCCACACCCCCACGTGGGTACTGTACATAGTCGGGTGAGAATCTCACGCGACCACGTGAGCTGTAGAATTTCTACAGACAGTCCACGCGGCTCTCCACATTTCAAAATTAGCCCATTTCTTCAAAAATTATCATTAATTAAAACCCGAATCATGCCCAACATGTGAAAAACACTTATAATCACCAAAAATTGTTCATGAAAACTCAGCACCAAGAAAAATTTCATCAAAACGCACACTTATTAATTTATTACTGCAGCGTTAAAAACTTGGGTTGCCTCCGAAAAAGCGCTTGTTTAACGTCACTAAGCTTGACGTACTTGTTCTTACCTCATCGTGGCTCATGTAAATGGAAAATTTCCTTCTTTGCAACCAGCATGCATAAGGGACATAATTGTTTCATGTTTAAGAAAAATTGTTCAAATATGTTACGAAATGAGGAAGTATGACTCTTTTCTTCTGTGTGCTTGTCTCCAACTGCACATGAATGCTTCCTATGACGACGCCTTGCTCTTTTCACATGACGGAAACTCTGTTTAAGCACCCCTCCTTCCGATTGGTCCTTGAAAAGGCATGATGCTTGATCATGAAGTCTCTCCTCCTCAATAACCGGCCATTTTTCATATGTGTCCGGGTGTGCAATTTCCTGCAAATACTCATTAGCAATCTCATCATTAACATCTAAAAAATAACATGAGTCATCAAAGTCTAGAGAATGCTTCATTGCTTTGGTGAGGCGGTATGTAATCTTTTGTTTTCCAACCCGAAGTGTCATCTCGCCTCCATCCATGTCGATGAGCGCCATGGAGGTTCATAGAAATGGTCTTCCCAAAATTAATGGAACCTCCACGTCTTCATCCACGTCAAGCACCACGAAATCTGCAGGAAAAATATATTTGTCAACCTTTACGAAAACATCTTCAATTATACCTCTAGGATAACAAACTGAACGATCGACTAATTGTAGAGTCATGCGGGTTGGCCTTGGCTCTCCCAATCCCAATTTCTGAAACAAAATGTACGGCATGACGTTAATACTAGCCCCCAAATCGGCCAATGCTTTTTCTTCCCCCAAACCTCCGATCACACATAGTATGATGAAACTTCCCAGATCTTTCATCTTGTTCGGTAAATTCTTTTGAAGCAATGTCGAACAATTTCCCTCTAAGACCACAACCACACTTTCTTCCATTTTCTTCTTGTTGGTCAAGAGAACCTTCAAGAATTTTGCATACCTAGGCATTTGCGACAATGCCTCAACAAAAGGTATATTGATGTGTAGTTGCTTAAATAGATCTAGAAATTTTCTGTTTTGCTCATCAGTTTGATCTTTCTTCAACCGCGTCGGATAAGGGATTCTTGGAGTAAATGATGGGGATGGTATAGCTGCCCCCTTTTCCTTGTCATACACCTTACTCATCGGCTTCTCTTGAGGATTTTCAGCTGTCTCCACATTGTCTTGCCTTACCCCGTCTTCCAAAACACTTGTGCAATCTTCAATCCCCACCTCTATTTGTTCCCCACTCATAGGACTGATGGCCCTTTGGTGCTCAATTGGGTTACTCAAAGAAGGCTCGGAATTTGCAATAACAAGTTAACCGACTTGGTTCTCGAGAGATTGAATAGAAGCTTGGACAATTCTCAGTACGTTGCACAATTCATCAAACTTTTTGTCTATACTCTGAAACCTTATTTTTGTGTGGATCATAAATCTGGCCAAGACATCTTTAGTAGTGTACTTTCTCTCATGTTGTGGTTGGGGCTGAAATTGGGGAACTTGGGGTTGTGGTAGATTCAATTGTTGTGGATTTCCTTGGCTTACTTTCATGGCAAGAAAATTTTCCATCTTCGTCTGAAGAGCATAGATATTTTGAAAGCTCTTGGTCATCTGATCCTCAAGTGCAAAAATCTATGCAGCCAAAAGTTTTTCTTCAAAGTCCATGGCCCTGTGTAATTAACAAAACTAAGAAAAGTAAGCTATCAAAGAAAACAAGAAGAAGTAAGATAAATAGATATGCACAAAATGGTAAAAGACACATACAAAAACAAATATTTACAACAAGAAAGACAAATGACTAGATCAGTGAGCTAAAAGGTTTTCCTAGCATTCTTGGACTCCCTGGCAACAGCGCCAAAAACTTGATTGAATCGATCCGCAAGCGCACGGGTCGCCAAGTAATACCCCTCATGCACGCGCGAGGGGGTCGTATTCCCTGGGGGTCCCAAGAGCTGCTATTACTCCCCTCTAGATGACACTGTCTAGTCTACCAAATATAGCTTTGAAACAAGATAAGAAAAATAACAAAAGAGAAAACTATAAACAAGTGGACTAAGGCACACCACACAAGCACATTAAGAAAACAATTAGCAATAAAAGTGTGAGGTCCCCGGGCGAGGATCCCCTTGGGACTACTAAAGCTAGAAGGATGCTAGAGTAATGAAGGTAATGGTGGTTAGGCCAAGAGACGTCCAAAAGTAGGTCACCCCGATGGTCACGGTGATAACCCCTAATCCGGTAAGAGTATTGGAATACGGAATCTCTTCCGCCCAAATCCTCCTAAGATCGCATTACGCTTAGAGAAATATCTAATTAGGGTCAAACTCAATATCTAGGTTCTTCCCCAATGGGTGGAGGGGCACAAATACCCGATGGTCACGGTGTATTCGTACATGTATCCCTTCTAAGCCAAGCATGTCTAGTACAAGGGCGATGGTCACGCAACCAAGTACAACCTAGAATTCAAACCACAGAGTTCTTATGCAATTTGATACAATGAAGAACACAAAGCTTAGACCACAACCAAACCAAATACCAAAAATATACTCAAAACATACAAACAAGCAAGTTCATCCCAAGGTTCACCGGATGCCCGGTGACCTTGGGAGTCTAGTTCATCATCAACAAAGGAGATTGTATACAAAACAAGAAATACAAGATGAAGCTCATAACAACTCCCCTCGAATGAAGACTAGAAGATGGTGATGAGAACTTGTCAGATCGGTGCCGGCAAGCTCCTGGATGCTCTCCCTTGAGTATGATCTCCTTCTCCCCTTGATTTTCTCCTCAAAAATGCCTTCTCCCGTAGCCTTGATGTCCTAGGTGATGATGGAGGAGAAGAGATGGCAAAAGACAAGAGAAATGATGCCTTAAAAGTCCTTAAAAACCCATTCCAGCGAGCTATGCGGCCTCCCATGCGGCCCCGCATGCGGGGAGAAAAAGTCTCCGAGAAATCCCAAAAGTCACGTAAATGCTACAGTGAAACTGCTGCAGTAAACTGCTACAGTACTGTATGCGGCCTCAACAACACCCGCATGGTAACCCGCATGAATCTCCTAACCAAATTCTTCGAACTTTCGTACTACAGCGATTGCTACAGTACCCCCCCCGGGCTCAGGAACAGTGTTTTCGATGCCGATTTCTTCTAAAATTCTGTCAACGAGCTCAAAGGGGTCTCATTGGTACCTGTAACATGAAAGGAACCAATTCAGACCAAAAACGGGCGTCGACTCATAGAAAAATACGCAATATGTATGCCCGAATACATAGAAAATACGTATGTTTAGGCATTTATCAAACATCCCCACACCTAAGCATTTGCTTGTCCCTAAGCAAACACACATGAAGAACAGGGGCAGGATGATAAACGACTAAACATACGACCTCAAGCTCAACTGTAAAGTACTCCACTAGCATAGATGAAAAGAAATCTAGAAAGTGAGCTGTACAGTGAGTGATCGAGTAATGGTAACCCTGTTTTATTTAAGGTGCTTCCGTGAGTGTGTGCTGGCTCCCAACCTTAACCTCTACACCCTGGATTACCCCAGGGGCCCATTCACCCCACATATGGTGAGAGTGGCATGAGACAGTTAAATACATCTTCAATACTCAGTTAAGAGTCTTTTGGGTTCCTAAATAAAACTCTAGCACTTAAGTGACTGTGCAACAAGTCCCAGGGGACGAAGTAGAGATATCAAAATTCCTCTTTTTTTTTTTTTTTTTTTTTTTTTCTGAGTCCGACTAACATAGACTGAACAACAAATCTTTCAGAAGGATGCACATGCTGATTAGGCACAAGAGCCACCCAACCTACTCAATTACAGTCTACATAGACGCATTCATGCTATACTAGCAGAGGAATACTGTCATAGACTCCATATTTTTTTTTACTGTACACAATGTATCTCATGTCCCTTGGTAACATGTCACAATAGTTCACTTAAGGCTACAGAAAACAACGAAGGAACTCAAAAGCTCTTAACAGACTATTGAAGAAATAATTTAACAGTCTAATGCCAAAATCATCATAATGGGTTGGTTAGAGTATACAAGGTGGGAACAATCATGATAAAGCATGAAAAAGCACTAAAAATAAAACAGGGCATCGTTCAAGCACAGTATAAAAATACAACTCACTTCTATCATTCTTTTAAGCTAGGAAGTCCTTAACAATAAAATCATAGCTATCATAGGTTGTCAAGCATGCAATTGCTAAAAATTTTCAAAGTTCACGAAAATCCAAGTCCATCCCGCACTTAAAGTTGCACATTGCCCTCAATGTGCCTAAGCAAAGAAATGCAACAATATAGACAATAAAAACATAGTAGGAGGGTTTCGTGAACTTCCCCGAGTCTCAAAACATGAGTCTTTAGGTCCATGAGATCGGGGTGACCACCAAAGCTTCATGTACAAAATGGAGAAAGAAAGTGCGCTTGATGCCCCTATTGCACCCTGCAAGGTAGAGAGGAACATCATCTCAAGGCATCCAATCTCACACACAAAAAGAAAATACAAAAAAGAAACAAGAACAAACACAAACACAAACACTAACACAAGAAAAACAAAGGAACAAAACATCATCCAAGCAAGTCCATGTGCAATCAATATCATGATGGTCAATTCTCTCTTATTGCAAGTGTTGCCAAGGGGTGACATAGATGATACAAGATCAGTCCAACATACAATAAAATCAAGGGCATCTCATGATGGAGTGTGAAAGAATTCAGGAAATGCTACAGTAACTCCCAAAAAAAATTTGCAAGAGCTTCCTTTGGACATGGAGCATAAAAATTTTTACAAAGCTTTCAAATTTCTCCAAAAACCCAAAAAAACAACAAACAACCAAACTTCCACAAGATTTGCATCCATTCAACTTGAAAAATAGGAGAAAGGAAGAAGATACATTCATGCTCAACAACTAGGGTTTAGAAAGGGGTACCTTGGAAAGTCGGTGAAGATGACGGCAAAACTCCCAATAAATCATGCAAATTAAGTCCTTTGAAGTAGGATATTCGTGTAGAGGAAGAAAAATGGAGAAAAACGGTGAAAGAATGAGGGAAAACGGATGAGAAATGAGAAAGTTATGAAGAAAATGGTGAAGGGGTACTCAATATAAAGTTCTGTCCGAGGGTCATGCGGGGTCTTGTGCGGCCGCATAGCAGGCCGCACCAGTCTCGGGATTTTGCAGGCCGCACCATGCTCTGGATGGGGCATGCGGCCTGCTATGCGGGCGCATAACAGGCCGCATGGATGGCTGGAGAGCCCCATGCACTAAAAATGCTCAAAAATCACATGAGAACAAGGCTGAAATCACCCACAACAACCAAAACATGATATTTGATGCATGAAGATGAATGATAACACAAAGAACTCACAAGAATCATGAACAAACACAAGTAAATAAATTATGAAAAATGACTAACTAACCACAATCACACACTTGAAAACAAAGAACACTCAAGCAACCAAACACACCAAAATACGAAAAACACACATGCAATGAATTGTTATGTTTGGGTTGCCTCCCAAGAAGCGCTTGTTTAATGTCATTAGCTCGACGTACCTTTTTCTTACCTAAGGAGGCTTGAAGACGGTGTGTTCATCCCGGTAAGAGGTTGCATAAGAACTACCAAGAAATACGAAACATACCTTCCGAGATGAAGTAAATTTGGAGGCAATGCATGAGCTACCTTTTGGCCTCCATGGAAAAAGCTTGGGCCGAGAGTTGTGCAATTTAAACTTGGGCGGATCCTTAGATGGCTTGAACCTCCTCCCCGCTTCTTCTTTGGTCCTGACAAGAATTCCCTTGAGTACCCAACCACAAAGTTTCTTGGGCCTCCATGGAAAAAGCTTTGGTTGAGAGTTATCTAAGCTTGGCGTTGGTGGATCAATGTATGACATCAACATCCTATCCACATTCTTCTTCTCAACCCGAGATAGATGGCCTTGAACTACCCATAGGAATTGTTTGGGTCTCCAAGGAAACAAGTTTGGTTGAGAACTTGTCAATCTTTGCATAGGTGGATCAATTGGTGGCTTTAACATCTTATCCACAATTTTTTTCTCAACCCTTTTGTGATGAACTTCTATTGCCCATAAAATGTGCTTAGGCCGCCACGGAAAAATTTTTGGTTGGGAATTGTCCAAGCCCGACATTGGTGGGTTCAAGGATGGCCTTAGCTTCCTTCCCACATCATCAAATACAATTCCCGGAGTTTCTTTTCTGCACTTGAAGATTATAGATTCATTTGTTGAATGATCAATGTTGAGGCAAGTAGTGTCTTCAAATGTGGTCGATGGAGCTTCTTCCACTTCCTCACGTTTTTCCATAGCTATGAAGATCTCCACATTGTCTTGCCTTACCCCGTCTTCCAAAACAGTTGTGCAATCTTCAATCCCCACCTCTATTTGTTCCCCACTCATAGGAGTGATGGCTCTTAGGTGCTCAATTGGGTTACTCGAATAAGGCTCGGAATTTGCAATAACAAGTTGCCCGACTTGGTTCTCGAGAGATTAAATAGAAGCTTGGACAATTCTCAGTACGTTGCACAATTCATCAAACTTTTTATCTATACTCTGAAACCTTATTTTTGTGTGGATCATAAATCTGGCCAAGACATCTTCAGTAGTGTACTTTCTCTCATGTTGTGGTTGGGGCTGAAATTGGGGAACTTGGGGTTGCGGTAGATTCAATTGTTGTGGATTTCCTTGGCTTACTTTCATGGCAAGAAAATTTTCCATCTTCGTCTGAAGAGCATAGATATTTTGAAAGCTCTTGGTCATCTGATCCTCAAGTGCAAAAATCTTTGCAGCCAAAAGTTTTTCTTAAAAGTCCATGGCCCTGTGTAAATTAACAAAACTAAGAAAAGTAAGCTATCAAAGAAAACAAGAAGAAGTAAGATAAATAGATATGCACAAAATGGTAAAAGACACATACAAAAACAAATATTTACAACAAGAAAGACAAATGACTAGATCAGTGAGCTAAAAGGTTTTCCTAGCATTCTTGGACTCCCCGGCAACAGCGCCAAAAACTTGATTGAATCGATCCGCAAGCGCACGGGTCGCCCAGTAATACCCCTCACACACACGCGAGGGGGTCGTATTCCCTGGGGGTCCCAAGAGCTGCTATTACTCCCCTCTTGATGACACTGTCTAGTCTACCAAATATAGCTTTGAAACAAGATAAGAAAAATAACAAAAGAGAAAACTATAAACAAGTGGACTAAGGCACACCACACAAGCACATTAAGAAAACAATTAGCAATAAAAGTGTGAGGTCCCCGGGCGAGGATCCCCTCGGGACTACTAAAGCTAGAAGGATGCTAGAGTAATGAACGTAATGGTGGTTAGGCCAAGAGACGTCCAAAAGTAGGTCACCCCGATGGTCACGGTGATAACCCCTAATCCGGTAAGAGTATTGGAATACGGAATCTCTTCCGCCCAAATCCTCCTAAGATCGCATTACGCTTAGGGAAATATCTAATTAGGGTCAAACTCAATATCTAGGTTCTTCCCCAATGGGTGGAGGGGCACAAATACCCGATGGTCACGGTGTATTCGTACATGTATCCCTTCTAAGCCAAGCATGTCTAGTACAAGGGCGATGGTCAAGCAACCAAGTACAACCTAGAATTCAAACCACAGAGTTCTCATGCAATTTGATACAATGAAGAACACAAAGCTTAGACCACAACCAAACCAAATACCAAAAATATACTCAAAACATACAAACAAGCAAGTTCATCCCAAGGTTCACCGGATACCCGGTGACCTTGGGAGTCTAGTTCATCATCAACAAAGGAGAATGTATACAAAACAAGAAATACAAGATGAAGCTCATAACAACTCCCCTCGAATGAAGACTAGAAGATTGTGATGAGAACTTGTCGGATCGGTGCCGGCAAGCTCCTGGATGCTCTCACTCGAGTATGATCTCCTTCTCCCCTTGATTTGCTCCTCAAAAATGCCTTCTCCCCCAGCCTTGATGTCCTAGGTGATGATGGAGGAGAAGAGGTGGCCAAAGACAAGACAAATGATGCCCTAAAAGTCCTTAAAACCCATTCCAGCGAGCTATGTGGCCTCCCATGCGGCCCCGCATGCGGGGAGAGAAAGTCTCCGTGAAATCCCGAAAGTCGCGTAAATGTGATGAGTGCTATCCCGCAAGTGCACGGGTCGTCAAGTAATACCCTGTGCGTGACACAGGGGTCGTATTCCCTGGGGCCCGAGAAGCTACCCTTACTTCCTTATTACAATATTGTTTGACCGAAATGATTCAAAAGAGTGAATATGATGCAAAGAAGTTAAAGAAGTAAATAATCAAAGCAAACATACGAGGGCAAGATACGGGGTAGAAATAGGGCTAGGAGTGGTCACGGATGAGGATTCCCTTAGGGGCTACTAAAGTGAGTAGGAAGGCTTGGACTAACATGCAAGTGGCTAATTGGACCGAGAAAACCCTAGACTAGGTCAACCCGATGGTCACGCAAGTCGACCCCTAATCCGATACGGGTATTGGATACGGTACGTGTACCGCCCAAGATTTCCCCTACGATTGCAAAGGGTGAAGTGGTTTTCTCAAACTAGGGTTACAATACAAAAGAGTACTCAACCCTAGGAGTGGAGGGGTACAAATACCCGATGGTCATGGCGTATTTATACGTATTTCCCTTCCAAGTTTGGTGAGTCTAACACTAGGGCAATGGTCATGCAACCTAGCATTTCCTAAGTCTTTTGATACATAGAGTTCTCATACATACCAAGCATGTAAAACACCAAACAATGGATCACAAACAAGCCACAAACAATGTATAGAACAAGATCAACCAAAACATCACAAGTTCACCCCCAAGGTTCACCTACATCCGGTGACCTTGGGGTTTAAGTGCTCATGTTCACTAAATACAACAAAAAATGCATGGAAACAAACGACAAAGGCATGAGAAGGACTCCCTCAAAGGATGAAGGCCGGTGAAGTTCCAAAGACGCCACTCCAAGGGGTGGCTTCCCTAGTCTTCAACCTCCAAATGAAAGCCCTAGGATGAACGATCTTCCCAAAACCTTGCTCTCCTCGCCAAATCCTTGCCTAGATCGCCCTCCAAGAGCTTCTTCTTCCTCAATTCGATGGTGGTGGTGAGAGGCCCTAAGAAGAACTCCAAGATGCCCTGTCAAAACCCAAGTAGATCCCCTTTAAATGATGAGTTCGGGCAAGCTCACGGGTGGCCTCACGGTCCATATACGGCCCATGAGGGAGCCTGTAATACGGGCTGCAAGAAACCGCAAAGATGTGATTTTGCACAGTAAAATGCTACAGTAAAATTGCTACAGTAAATTACTACAGTGAACTGCTCGCGGATGACCTCACGGCCGTGAGCTTGCCCGTGAGGATTCCCAGACTTAGAATTTTCTTCAAATCTTCGTGCTTCAGGCTGCTACAGTGTTGCTACAGTGTCAAAGGAACCCGAAATGACGATTTCGGTGTCAATTTCTTCTCAAATTGCGTTGTTGAGCTCACCTAGGCTTCTTTTGTACCTGAAACACAAAATAAACCAATTTAGACCTAAAAGGGCATCGATTCATCAACAAAATACGAGAAGCATGCGCATGCACACGTATAAAATACGTACATTTAGACGTTTATCAAAATGCTACAGTGAAACTGCTATAGTACAGTATGCGGCCTCAACAGCACCCGCATGGTAACCCGCATGAATCTCCTGACCAAATTCTTCGAACTTTCGTGCTACATTGACTGCTACAGTACCCCCTGGCTCAAGAACAGTGTTTTCGATGCCGTTTTCTTCTAAAATTCTGTCAACGAGCTCAAAGGGGTCTCATTGGTACCTGTAACACGAAAGGAACCAATTTAGACCAAAAACAGTCGTCGACTCATAGAAAAATACACAATACATACGCCCGAATACACAGAAAATATGTATGTTTAGGCATTTATCAATGAACTTTGACAAAATCTTCTATAATTCTGAAACTCTCTCCGGAATCAGAGATGGTTGCTGAAATCCTGGTGGGGGAGCAGGCCTTTGCTGCCCTTGATTACTCCATGAGAGATTGGGGTGGTTCTCCACCCTTGGTTGTAAGTGTTGCTAAAAGGATTACCTTGTCCTCTACCCGAATTCCCCACAAAATCAACTTGTTCAATTGGGGCTGAAATAGTAATCGAGATAGGACAATCAGTTGGCATATGTGAACCCCCACAACCATCACAACTAGTGACTGCGGCAACTCTAGAAGAAGTCAAAGTATCCAATTTCTTGCTCATAGCCTCAACTTGGGCTGCCAATGACGTAACTGCGTCAATTTCGTGAATTCCAGCCACTTTCTTCTTCTCTCTTTGCATTCCATTGATAACTATTGAGTGCCATCTCTTTGATTAGTTGTTGGGCCTCTTCTGGAGTCTTTTTTCCCAATGTTCCTCCCGCGGTGGCATCAAGTAACTGTTTGGTGCCTAGGTTCAACCCATTATAAAATGTGTGAATAATCATCCATTTAGGGAACCCGTATTGAGGACACTTCCGCAAGAGGTCCTTAAATTGCTCCCATGTTTCAAACAATTATTCTAACTCAATCTGAACAAAAGGGGAGATCTCATTCCGCAGCTTTGCCGATTTCCACGGTGGAAAGTATCTTTCAAGGAAAGCTTCGACCATTTCATTCCATGTTGTGATGGAAGCTCTTGGTAAAGAATGGAGCCACTATTTGTCTTTTCCTTTTAATGAGAACGGAAAAGCCCTCAAGCGAATTGCATCATCTGAAACCTCATTCATTTTTAGCATGTCACACACTTTAAGGAAACTTTTGATATGACTATTCGGATCTTCATCTGTTAATCCATTGAACTGTGCGGATTAGCATTTGAATGAAGCCCGGCTTCAACTCAAAATTCTGGGCTGCTAGTGGTGGCCTAACGATGCTTGATTGTGAACCACGAATCATATGACGAGCAAAATCTGAAAGTGTTCTCTGCTGCCCTGCTTGTTTTGCCATGTTTTCAGACTCTTCAACTTCTATTTCTGAAGGAAAATTCTGTGCTACTGCAGATTGCTTGTCTTTTCTACGCAATCTACGCTCAATTTCAGGATCTTCTTCAACGAATGTCGAAGGATTTCCTTGGGTCATAACCTATAGAAAGAATCAAGAAAAGAAATAATGAGAATGATGAAAGAAAGAAATATGGAATAGAAAAAAAATAAAATGATGAATGACTAAAGTAACCAAGTCCTTGTGTTCCTAATATCCCGTTCCCCGGCAACGGCTTGACACACCCCTTGCGTGTGTGTGCCGCAAGTGCATGGGTTGTCGAAGTAATAATTACCCTGGTGAGTGGGTAGTCGAATCCATAGGGAACGGAAGTGCTAGTATTGACTAATTCTCAGTTATCTAGTCAAATCAATAATATGAAGCAATGGATGTAATGCGTAAAATAAGAAAATAATAGGCAAGCAAGTAAAAGAAAAGGTAAAGGAGATCTCTATCAATGAAGATGAGATACCCGGGCAATGCTCCCCCTAGGCTCTATCATGAAGTGCAAGACTAACTAAATGCTTCTAAACCGAGTTCTATGAGTCGAGGCAATCCAAGAATAATCGGTCCCTGCCTCCAGGCCACCGATACTAGTCCCCTACAAGGTCCCGGCGGAGAAATCGCTCAATCTCAACACCTCACACCCCATATGACCGCAATGAACTTTAGGGATACCTAGGAGTGAAACCGATTCCTAAAATTAGATCTAACCCTACTTCTAGGTGAAAGATCCCTAACCCCCTACAAAGGTCCCGGCGGAGAAATCTATCAATCTCACGCCTCACACGCTATATGGTTGCATAAAACTTAGGGAATACGAAGATAGGAAACACTCAATCGGAAGGGAAAGGGGATACTCCTCTACTCAAGAATCACCCTCTCAACCCTCTTTAACCTTGTATGTTCTAATCCCTAATGGAAACATCTCTCTCACCAAGGCAACAAATCAAGCATACCAAACAACTATACAAATCAATAAGGCATGTAAGCAATGATTAAACAAGATTAAAACACAAATTAACTTGGAATTAAAAGAAAGCATAAAGAAAGTCAATACATGAATCGAAACCTAGGGTTCACATGCCCAAGTATCTACTAGGGTTTAGCCCTCCATGGGGTTTATTACAAAGCAAAAGATAATGAAATAAAAAGCAATGTAATCCATGAAAGTAAACCCCTTAGAATTCGTGATGATGGCCTTGATGAATCGTTCAACGTCTCGAAGGAACCTTCTCCGAAGCTAGGTCGCCAATGGCTCCCCGATGCTATCTCGTCGAAGGATCTATCGAAGTTGGTGAAGAACGACCCCCAATATCGCCAAAGACCTCATCCTTGAAACCCTAGCCTCTCTTGCCTTCAAACGTGCGCAAAAAGTCCTCTAAAAATTGGCAAAACGGGGTATTTATAACTTTGGAAACGCGCCAGTCACGTGTCTTCACGCGACCATGTGAGATCCCACGCGGTCGCGTGGGCTGCAGAATTCCCACGCGGTCGCGTGGAATTTTGACGGGGTAGCGTGAACAGTGATTTCTGCTACAGTGCTTGGCACACCCCTTGCGTGTGTGTACCGCAAGTGCACGGGATGTCGAAGTAATAATTATACCCGGTGAGTAGGGTAGTCGAATCCACAGGGAACAAGGCTACTAGTACTAACTTCTTCTCTGCAATCTAGCCTAAGGACTAATGTGATTTTGTGGTGATCTAGTGTTCATAGAAATTAATACCAGAGATGAATAGGCTAAAGGTAAATAAAGGGATATCTCAATCAATAAAGATGAGGTACCCGGGCAATGCTCCCCCTAGGATCTAACATGAAGTACAAGATTTACTTAATTATTCTAGGGCGAGTTGTATGAGTCGAGGTAATCCAAGAACAATCGGCCCCTGCCTCCAGGCCACCGATACTAGTCCCCTACAAGGTCCCGGCGGAGAAATCGCTCAATCTCAACGCCTCACACCCCATATGACCGCAATGAACTCTAGGGATATCTAAGAGTGAAACCGATTCCTAAAAATAGATCTAACCCTACTTCTAGGTAAAATATCCCTAACCTCCTACAAGGTCCCGGCAGAGAAATCTCTCAATCTCATGCCTCACACCAAATATGGATGCATAGAGCTTAGGGAATACGGAGATAGGAAACACTCAATCGGAAGGGAAAGGGGACGCTCCACTATCTCATGACTCACCCTCTCAACCCTCTTCAATCTCATATGTTCTAACCCCAATGGAGACCTCTCTCTCACCAAGGCAACAAATCAAGCATACCAAACAACCATACTAATCAATAAGGCATGCAAGCAATGATGAAACAATATTGAAAATCAAATAAACTCGGATTCAATAGAAATCATGAAGTAAATCAATATAAAGAGTAAGATCCTAGGGTTCACATGCCCAAATACCTACTAGGGTTTCGCCCTCCATGGGGCTTATTACAAAGCAAAACATAACACAATGAAAAGCAATGTAAACCATGGAAATAAACCCCCTTGAATTCGTGATGATTGGCATTGATGGGTCGCTCAACGTCTTGAAGGATCCTTCTCCGAAGCTAGGTCGCCAATGACTCCCTCGATGCTATGACGGAGGAAAGAACTATTAAAGTTGGTGAAGAATGGCCCTTCAATTCGGCAAAAACCTCCTCCTCAAACCCTAGCCGCTTCGCCTCTCAAAAGCCACACAAAAGATACCAAAAGAATCAGCAAAAAGGGTTATTTATAAGCCTGAAAACGTGCCAGTCACGTGTCTTCACGCGACCACGTGAGATCCCATGTGGTCGCGTGGGCTACAGAATTCCCACGCGGTCGTGTGGGATTTTGACACGGCCGCGTGAACAGTGATTTCTGCCACAGTACTGCTGCAGTGAAATAAACAGTATTTTTGCTGCAGTACTCTTCATGAAACGCGATCCAAACTCTCTTATCTTGAGGCCACATGGTCGGGCACATGTCCATGTGGTGAGTTATAAGACTTCTCCTCCATCGAACCATCATTTGGAAGCTTTGGCTATCTTTACACAAGTGGGGACATGAAGGTGTGACTGCCTTTGTGCCCTTCCATCACACAAATCAGCTTGAATTCTTCTGGAAGTTGGCACACACCCTCATGTGCATGACCCCCTCTTGTGCCTTGACACTTGTGTTGTACAAAAGCCCCCAACAATGTGTCTTTATAACCCATCTTTGCTTCCTTTTTCTCCTTCAATACTTCCACAACCTAATTGCACAAAATAACACCAAAATACAGTTTATGAGACATAATCCATGGTAAAATGATGCTCAATGCATGTAAAACAAGTGGATAAAACATGTATACTCAAGTACTTATCAGTACTTCTGCAGTAAAATTGAATAGTTTTTGCTACAGTACCTCCATCATTTGGAAGCTTTAGCTATCTTCACACACGAAGAGACATGAAGGTATGACTGCTTTGTGCCCTTCCACCACAAAATTCGGCTTGAATTCTTCTAGAAGTTAGCACACACCCTCATGTGCATGATCCCCTCTTGTGCCTTGACACTTGTGTTATACAAATGCTCCCAACAATAGGTCTTTATAACCCATCTTTGCTTCCTTTTTCTCCTTCAATACTTTCACAACCTAATTACACAAAAGAACACCAAAATACACTTCATGAGACATAATCCATGGTAAAATGATGCTCAATGCATGTAAAACAAGTGGATAAAACATGTCTACTCAAGCACTTATCATATACTTAGGGTTTCTCAGGCAAGTCAGAGAGGCCACAGGGGCGTGTGAGGTACCCCTGTGGCCGGCCTTGTGTTCTTGGCCAGGTTGGGCACAAGACCGTGTGGAATTTCAACAAGACCGTGTGAAATTTTTCCAGAGACCTTCTGTGTTTCCTGATGAGTGCCTAAATACATCATGCTTTAGCTATGGTGTTCATATACTTTCATGCAAGTTATGTTAGTTTTCGATGACATTTTGCGCATTTGATGTTTTTATTCTTGTTTCAGGGTTTTGAGGACCAATTGCGCAAGGATTAACTATATTGGAGTCGTTCCGGGGAGAATTGAGAAAAAAAAATGAAGACTTTACATGCCCCAGAAGTCGAAGCGCCGTGGGAAGCACATCACTTCTGCGCTGTGTGCGGCCACTGTGCGGCCTGCACAGTGGCCGCACACCTGGGGCAGAAGAGTGTGCGGCCACTGTGCGGCCCGCACAGTGGCCGCACACCTTCGGGCTATATATACCAATCCTGAGGGTTTCTTAGGGGACTTTTGCTCTCTTCCGGCCTCCACACTCCCACTCTCCCATTTCTTCATCTTTGGAGTTATTTTCGGCTAGGATTGAAGGAGAAAAGAAGGGGAGAACATTGACAAGCATCAAAGAGCTCAGTGGCGTGGATCCATCGAGCTACATCATCAACTCTTAGTCGACATTTCGAGGGGAGTTTTCTTGTTGTTTGTTCGATGAACCTTATGTATTGTGAACTCCTCTATTTTGTAATGCCGAACTAAGCTCCCAAGGCCACTGGGCTCCCAGTGAACCTTGGGAGGAGACTTTGTATGGATGACTCTTTTACTTGTTGAATGAATGTGTTGGCTTGTTTACTTGGTTTTAATTCATCACTATCTTGTTCATTCCACAATGGATGGATTTTGTACAATTGATTATGAATGATACTTGTTTGGTGGGATGCTAGCTTGTATTAGGTCTTGTGATGGTTAAAGAGGGACTCATTGTACTAGTACACCGGAGGTTCCGGATATTAGTAGCCTTCCGTGCGTTTTGGGTTAATTTAGCCAAAGCGTGCATTAGATTAACCTTAATCAAGACTCTTTGATTTCATTAACATCTTGGGGGTATCTTCTGGATAGAGGAACTCGTGCTGGATTAGGGCTACACTACCGAGGTTCCGGGGTAGTCGATATCCGAGTCTAGTGGACTAAAACCAAGTCAACCGTATTTTCTTGATCCTCCCGGGGGAATCCTTGCCCGAGGCCTTCCTAAACCTTGGACTCTTCACCTAAATCATTACTTGGATCGAGCTTTGTTTTACTTTTATTTTCTTATTTGCTTCTTTGTTCTTAGTCTACACAATTGCAGAAACTCTATTTTAATCGACTAGACAGTGACCCCCAAAAGAAAGTAATAGTAGATCTCGGGGACCTTGGGAATACGACCCTCTCGTGCTCGCACGAGAGGTTATTACTTGAAGACCCTTGCACTTGCAGCCAGGTAGTCCCGTGCTAGCTTTTTAGCTTGTCCCGCGACGCTCATCAAGTTTTTGGCACCGTTGCATGGGAACATCCGAGAATACTAGGAAAACTTTTGGATCAATGATCTAGTCATTGCACTTTCATTTGTAATTATTCATCTTTTCTTGCTTTCATTTTCATCTTTTGTACATATCAAGTGATATAATTTTAATTTTTGTTTTTCCAGGTGTTCCATTATTACTCTTTGCATCGATGGGTTTATACCTGAGAGAACCTGCCTCTCATTATTTAGATCGATGGGCAAAGTAGGTTTTAGTTCATGATGAAATCTTCGATTTGAGCACTGTGGATCAAGAAGAAAGAAACCTCACTAACAATGAAATTTTCTCTCGACTCATGAATAAAGCTGAGTGCGCAGATTCTACACAAATAGGGGTTCATGACCGACGACCTAGCTTAGATGTTGAGAATGAACATCCTTCGTAGTCCGAGGAAGTTGTTTATGAGGTCCAAAGGGAGTCCGAATCTAAAAGCTCTACAGATGAAATGGAAGAGTTTGAAAGAATACGGCGTGACAACATGAATAGGTTAAAGCCATTCATTGAAGAGCCACCGGAGTTAGAGTTGAAAGAATTACCCCCACATCTGGAATATGCATTTCTGGAGGAGAATTCAAGACTACCCATAGTAATATCCTCCGACCTTTCAGCAGAACATAAGAATGAACTCTTGAAGGTGTTGAGGAAGCATAAGCGAGCCTTGGCATGGAAAATTTCAGACATCAGGGGGATAAACCTGTCTTTCTGTACTCACAAAATCTTGATGTAAGATAACCACAAGCTGTCGGCTCTACCACAATGGAGGTTGAACCCAAACATGAAAGAAGTGGTGAAAGCTGGAGTCATCAAATTGCTAGACACCATGACACACCCATTGCGTGTGTGTACCGCAAGTGCACGCGTTGTCGAAGTAATAATTACCCCGGTGAGTAGGGTAGTCGAATCCACAGGGAACAGAAGTACTAGTAATAACTGATTCTTAGTTATCTAGTTGAATCAATGATATAAAGCAATGGGTGTAATGTGTAAAATAAGAAAATCGCAAGAAAGAAAACAAATAAAAGGAAAAGGGTAAAGGCGATCTCAATCAATGAGGATGAGATACCCGGGCAATGATCCCCCTAGACTCTATCATGAAGTGCAAGACTAACTAAATGCTTCTAAACCGAGTTCTATGAGTCGAGGTAATCCAATAACAATCGATCCCTGCTTCCAGGCCACCGATACTAGTCCCCTACAAGGTCCCGGCGGAGAAATCGCTCAATCTCAACACCTCACACCCCATATGACCGCAATGTGTTCTAGGGATACCTAAAAGTGAAACCGATTCCTAAAATTAGATCTAACCCTACTTCTAGGCGAAAGATCCCTAACCCCCTACAAAGGTCCCGGCGGAGAAATCTATCAATCTCACGCCTCACACCCCATATGGTTGCATAAAACTTAGGGAATACGGAGATAGGAAACACTCAATCGGAAGAGAAAGGGGACACTCCTCTATCTCAAGACTCACCCTCTCAACCCTCTTTAACCTTGTATGTTCTAATCCCTAATGGAGACCTCTCTCTCACCAAGGAAACAAATCAAACATACCAAACAACCATACGAATCAATAAGGCATGCAAGCAATGATTAAACAAGATTAAAACTCAAACAAACTCGGAATTAAAAGAAAGCATAACGAAAGTCAATACATGAATCGAAACCTAGGGTTCACATGCCCAAGTATCTACTAGGGTTTAGCCCTCCATAGGACTTATTACAAAGCAAAAGATAATGAAGAAAAACGCAATGTAATCCATGAAAATAAACCCCTCGAATTCGTGATGATGGCCTTGATGAATCGTTCAACGTCTCGAAGGAACCTTCTCCGAAGCTAGGTCGCCAATGGCTCCCCGATGCTATATCATCGAAAGATCTATCGAAGTTGGTGAAGAACGACTCCCAATATCGCCAAAGACCTCGTCCTTGAAACCCTAGCCGCTCTTGCCTTCAAACGTGCGCAAAAGTCCTCTAAAAATCGGCAAATCGGGGTATTTATAAGTCTGAAAACGCGCCAGTCACGTGTCTTCACGCGACCACGTGAGACCCCACGCGGTCGCGTGGGATTTTGACGCGGTCTCGTGAACAGTAATTATGCTACAGTACTGCCACAGTGGCATGCACAGTGTTTTTGCTACAGTACTCTTCATAACCATGATCCAAACTTTCTCATCTTGAGGCCACATGGTCGGGCACACGTCCATGTGGTGAGTTATAGGACTTCTTCTTCTTCGAATCATCATTTGAGAGCTTTAACTATCTTCACACAAGTTGGGACATGAAGGTGTGACTGCCTTTGTGCCCTTCCATCGCACAAATCATCTTGAATTCTTCAGGAAGTTGGCACACACCCTCATGTGCATGATCCCCTCTTGTGCCTTGACATTAGTGTTGTATAAAAGCTCCCAACAATACGTCTTTATAACCCATCTTTGCTTCCTTTTCTTCCTTTAACACTTCCACAACCTAATTGCATAAAAGAACACCAAAATACACTTTATGAGACATAATCAATGCTAAAATGATGCTCAATGTATGTAAAACAAGTAGGTAAAACATGTATACTCAAGCACTTATCACGCCGGTATAATTTACCCAATCTCTGATAGTGCATGGGTTAGTCCTACCAAGGTGGTACCAAAAAAAGGGGGCATGACGATGGTGACTAACGAGCAGAATGAGCTCCTCCCTACTAGACAGGTCATGGGTTGGCGAGTTTGTATTGATTACAGGAAACTCAATGACGCCACTCGTAAGGACCACTTCCCTCTCCCATTCATTGATCAGATGCGCAAAAGACTAGCTGGACATGAGTACTATTGCTTCCTAGATGGTTTTTCTGGGTACTTTCAAATTCCTATTGCTCCTGAAGATCAAGAGAAGACAACCTTCACCTATCCATATGGTACTTTCACCTATCGCAGGATGTCTTTCGGCTTATGTAATGCCCCCGCAACATTTCAGAGATGCATGCTTGCCATTTTTGAGGACATGGTTGAAGACACGATGGAGATGTTCATGGATGATTTTTCTGTGTGCGGGAGCTCATTTGACATATGCTTGAAGAATTTGGAGCGTGTTTTGGAACGATGAGAGGAAACTAACTTAGTTCTGAGCTGGGATAAATGCCACTTCATGGTAAGAGAAGGGATAGTTTTGGGACACAAAATTTCATGCAGTGATATTGAAGTAGACAAGGCAAAGATTTCTGCCATCGAGAAACTCCCTCCTTCGACAAAGTTTTTGGGGCATGCCGGGTTCTACAAGAGATTCATAAGTGATTTCTCTAAGATTGCAAAACCATTGATTAAGCTCCTCGAGAAAGACGTGGCATTCAACTTCACCCCAGAATGCTTGACTGCCTTCACTGATTTAAAGAATCAGCTTATTCAGGCACCCATCCTAGTTCTCCAAATTGGGAGCTACCATTTGAGTTGATATGTGATGCTAGCGACTATGCAGTGGGAGCAGTATTGGGACAGAGAAAGGACAATCACTTCCATCCTATTTATTATGCAAGCAAAACTCTCACTAGGGCTCAGGAGAATTATACTACCACTGAAAAAGAACTCCTTGCGGTGGTTTTTTGCTTTCGACAAGTTCAGGCCTTACTTGGTGCTTTCCAAAGTAGTGGTTTACACTGATCATTCGGCTCTTCGATATCTCTTAAGTAAAACTAATGCTAAGCCACGTTTGATCCGTTGGGTGCTTCTGCTTTAAGAATTTGACCTGGAAATTAAAGACAAGCGGGCGCTGAAAATTTAGCTGCTCATCATCTATCTCGATTAGAGAACAGTGACTCTTCATCCACCATGGATATCGAGATCAATGACTCCTTCACCGAGGAGCAACTTTTCCGTGTCCAGGTGATTCAAGAAGAAGAGTAGCCCTGGTTTCCAGACATTGCTAATTATTTAGCAGCGGGCATTCTCCCAAAGTGGTTCAGTTACCAACAGAAGAAGAAGTTTTTTGCTGATCTTAAGCATCACATCTGGGAGGAACCCTACTTGTTCTGCATCTGTGCTGATCAGGTGGTTAGGCGGTGCATGTCGCAATCTGAAGGGATGAACATTATTAAACATTGCCATGAAGGGCCAACTGGGGGACATTACAGCACCAATCGAACAGCTAAAAAAATCCTTGATGCTGGATTTTTTTGGCCCACTATTTCACGTCAGGACGAGATGCCTCAGAATGCCATTCAAGTATGTGAGGTTTTTGATGTGTGGAGGATTGATTTCATGGGCCCATTTCCAAACTCCCAAGGACATAAGTTTATTTTGGTCACATTGGACTATGCGTCTTGTTGGGTAGATGCTCAATCATTTCTGTCTAGTGACGCTCGTGTTGTTGTACAGTTTTTGAAGAGGCTATTCTCGAGGTTTGGTGCACCACGAATAATTATCAGCGACCGAGGAGCACATTTTTGTAACTCCCAGTTTGCGAAGATCCTGATGAGATACGGTATTTCTCATTACATGTCTACCCCTTATCATCTACAAACTAGCGGTCAAGCTAAAGTGTCTAACAGGGAACTTAAGCAAATTCTGGGCCTATCACACAGCATACAAAACACCTACTGGGAGTAGTCCATATTGCTTAGTCTATGGCAAGGCATGTCACCTCCCAGTGGAGCTTGAGCACAAAGCTTATTGGCCCACCAAATTACTGAATTTTGATTTCAACCTGGTTGGAGAGAAGAGGAAAATGCAATTTAACAAAGTTGAGGAATGGAGGGCTCTAGCCTACGAGAATTCAGGGCTATATAAGGAGAAAGTAAAGCGGTTCCACGATAAAAATATAAAACGAGGCAAGAAGTTTGAGGAAGGGAATCAAGTGTTGCTATACAATGCCAGACTTTGCCTATTTCCAAGGAAGCTCAAATCGCGATGGTCAGGACCATACACGGTCACGAGTGTCTCACCTCAAGGAGTAATTGAAATCCATCACCAGGAGAAAGGTCAGTGCAAGGTTAACGAGTATTGCCTTAAACCATATTTTAGTAAGAGCGCATTACCATCCGATGCATCAGGTAAAATTTTCCCTTTTGAGCCACAATAACTCTAAACATTTATTCGTAAAGCTTGCGACGCTAAACAAGCGCTCCTGGGAGGCAACCCAAGTTTTTGCATTTTCGTATTCTCTTAATTCCGTATTCTTGTTGTTATTGTGCGCTTGTGTAGACTTTTGAGCTCTTCCTTTCTTTCTCTCAACTTATACCTCGTTGGTCTGTCCTCGCTTGATCGTCGCTGTGCTGAATTTCTTTGTATTCCTTGGTTAAAATTTTATATCCTATGACTTACTTGAGCTTAAGCTAATTTTGTATCATTGTTTGCTTGCTCTGGGGACTGAAAGCCAGTGTCCTGCACACCATCAGGGCTGTGTGCGGCCACTGTGCGGCCCGCACAGTGGCCGCACATGGTTGGCAAAAGACCATGTGGCTGGTGTGCGGGCCACACACCAGCCGCACAAGTGGTGTACGGGTGGTGTGCCACCCGCACACCATCGCGTGACAAGTGGCGATGACTTGCCACTTGTCCCCTCCACCTCATTTCTTTACATTTTCCCTTGAGCTTATCTCTTCCCAACATAGCTTTTCAGCCGCAAAATCTCTCTCAAGCTCTCAAAAATCATGATTTACTCCATGCTTTCAAGGAATTCTTTTTGGGGTTTTCTTCATGACTAGCTTGGTGCTCTAGTTTTTAACTTCTTCTTCCAAGCTTTACCAAGTCCATCTTGCCTATTTTCGTCCACCTTGCAAGGTATGCTCTTCTTTCCTTCCTTTTTCATTCATCTTGCATTAGGTAAGCACTCTCACCATGTTTATGTGATATGTGATGTTGGAAGTTGGTGATTCTTGATTTCTTTCTTCTTGGGTGCTTGAAGTTGTTATAAGGTCTCGGTTATAGTTTCTTTTGGCTTAGGTTCCAAATTTATAGACTTTCATGGGCTCTAGTTGTGTACATAATCATGTATTCATATCTTTGAGTTATGGAGACATTTCATGATTTGTATTGACTCCTTTGAATGTTGATGAAATTTTGTGTTACACTGTCCTGTACATTTGAGTGAACCAGTATAATTCGTATTTACATGGTTGTGAACCACATTCACTCATAAAATTGGTTGTGTTGAGTATACCAATTTACCATCGCGAGAATTTGATTTTTATGTTCGTGACTGTAGGAATGGCACCAAATAGGCATGCCGCGGGCAAACACGCGAGGAGTGGAGCGAGTTCATCCTCAGAAGTCCAATTCAATAACCAAACCTTTCAAGAGCACTATGATGCACTAAGAACAAAACCATTTGGCCAAACTCGCGTCATTGATTGGGAATTACTTGAGCAGTTAGGTTTGGCCAATGATGTACGACAATTGGTGGGGTTCGATCGTTGGCTCGCGGTCTTTGATATTGATTGGTGAGAATGCGTTTGAATCGCTCACCCGCAAGTGCACGGGGTCGCCAAGTAATACCCCTCGCGCGAGCACGAGGGGGTTGTATTCCCAAGGGCCCGAGGAGCTATTCTTACTTCCTTATCACAATGTTGTTTGACCTAGTCGATCACTTGGAGTAAGACTTACTAAAAAAAAAACTACTAAACAAAGAGCATGCAAATAGCAAGAATAAATACGGAGGGAGAGAAAATCAAGGTGAGGGAATGGCCACGGATGAGGATTCCCTCGGGGGCTACTAAAGTGCTAAGGATGCCCTAACTAGCATGCACGTGGGTGGTTTGGACCGGGAAACCCTAAATTAGACCAACCCGATGGTCACGGCATTGGTCCCTAATCCAATACAAGTATTGGAATACGG
This sequence comes from Dioscorea alata, assembly GCA_020875875.1. NCBI lineage: Eukaryota > Viridiplantae > Streptophyta > Magnoliopsida > Dioscoreales > Dioscoreaceae > Dioscorea > Dioscorea alata. The sequence continues at coordinate 9,584,089 of CM037013.1, read as the reverse complement.
AATTTCTTCCGCCCAAATCCTTGTACGATTGCAAAGGGTTTAGTGGATTTCCCCAAGCTAGGGTTGAAACACAATCAAGGACAACCCTAACAATTGGAGGGGTACAAATACCCGATGGTCACGGCGTATTCGTACATGTATTCCCTTCCAAGCTTGGTGAGCCTAATACTAGGGCAATGGTCATGCAACCTAGCATCATCTAGGAATTGACATATAGAGTTCTCATACATATCAAGGCATTCAAGAACCACCAAACAAGGATCACAAACCAAACCAAATGCATAAACTAGAAAGAGTCATCCAAAATACACAAGTTCACCCCCAAGGTTCACCTACATCCGGTGACCTTGGGGTTAGTTGTTCATGATCACAAAACAAGTAAACAAACACATGAAAACAACTAAAAGCATAATGAAAACACCCCCTGAAAAGATCAAGGCCGAATGACGCTTCCAAGGACGCCACCCAAGGAGTGGCTTCCTTTGTCAAACTTCCTCTCAAATGCAAATCGAAGGTGTGGATTCGTCGTCTCGTGCTCTCCCCGTCGTCTCCTCCTCAAGAATTGCCTCCAAAAGCCGGCCTCAAGCTCCCAAAGAAGGTGGTGAAGTCAAGCTTGCTCAAGGTCTCTCCTCCCTTCTAAGAATGAACTCTCAAAACCCTTAAAAACATCATCCAGAACGTCATGCGGCCCCGTATGCGACCCCGCATGCGGGTAGAGAAAATCCCGAGAAAAACCCGAAATCGTGTAAGTTGCTACAGTGCCGCTACAGTAAACTGCTGCAGTACCGTATGCTACAGTAAAACTGCTACAGTACCGTATACGGCCTCTGCAGTGCCCGCATGCCAGACCGCATGACCTCCAGACATAGCCATTTCGCCAAAGGAGTCGTGCTACAGGATCTGCTACAGTAGTCGCTACAGTACCCCCCCTCAGCAATAGTGTTTTCATCGCCGATTTCTTCTCAAATTCTATCAATCAGCTCGAAGGGGTCACATCAGTACCTGTAACATGAAAGAAACCAATTCAGACCAAAAACGGGTGTCAACTCATAGAAAAATACGTAATACATACACCCGAATACATGGAAAATACGTATGTTTAGGCGTTTATCAAACATCCCCACACCTAAGCATTTGCTTGTCCCCAAGCAAACACACATGAAGAACAGGGGCACGGTGGTAAACGACTAAACATACGACCTCAAGCTCAACGGTAAAGCACTCCACTAGCACACGTGAAAAGAAATCTAGAAAGTGAGCTGTACAGTGAGTGATCAAGTAATGGTAGCCCTGTTTTATTCAAAGTGCTTCCGTGAGTGTGTGCTGGCTCCCAACCTTAACCTCCACACCCTGGATTACCCCAGGGGTCCATTCACCCCACATATGGTGAGAATGGTATTAGGCAGTTAAAGACCTCTTCAATACTCAGTCAAGAGTCTTTTGAGTTCCTGAATAAAACTCTACACTCAAGCGACTGTGTAACACGTTCCAGGGGACGCAACAGAGATACTTATTTGTCTATTCACAAATATACACATTTTTTTTTTTTTTTTTTTTTTTTCTGAGTCCGGCTAACATAGGCTGCACAAGAAATCTTTCAGAAGGATGCACATGCTGATTAGGCACAAGAGCCACCCAACCTACTCAATTACAGCCTACATAGACGCATTCATGCTGTGCCAGCAGAGGAATACTGCCATAGACTCCACTTTTTTTTTTTTTTTTTTTACTGTACACACTGTATCTCAGTCCCTTGGACACCTGTCACACAAGTTCACTTAAGGCTACAGAAAACAAAACAGGAACTCACAAGCTCTTAAAAGAATATTGAAGAAAGAATTTAACAGTCCAATACCAAAATCATCATAATGGGTTGGTTGGAGTGTACAAGGTAGGAGCAATCATGATAGAGCATGAAAAAGCACTAAAAATAAAACAGGGCATCATTCAAGCACAGTATAAAAATACAACTCACTTCTATCATTCTTTCAAGCTAGGAAGTACTAAACCCTAAAATCATAGCTATCATCGGTATTCATGCATGCAAAACTAGTAAAGTACCCCATCCCCACACCTAAAGTTGTACATTGCCCTCAATGTACCTGAATCAGCAGAGTAAGGTGCGAGATAAAAATATAAACATAGAAGTACGGGAATGAGGTAAAGAAACTTCCCCAATTGGTTGATGAGATGAACTCCACGTGTGCCTGGACCGAGGGAAAGTTGTGAGGTGCAAGGGGCGTGAATCCTCTACAATGATTAGTCCTGAAAATAGAGAGGAAACATATCACATCCCAAGAAATAAATAGAGAGCCGGACAAGAAAGCACGAATCAAAAACGGGAAAATACAGTTTAGAAGGGTCAGGACCCTTGCTAACTGAAAAGTATAACAATACAAACCAACAAGTCTAGAAATAAAAACCAGTATAAACAACAGAAAGAAAAACTAAAGTGGTGCTGTGGGTCTAGAGATCCGGAGGGAGTGATGGCGCAAAGCACGTGGTGGCTGTGGAGGAGGTGCCGACAGAAGATGAAGCGCCGCGCATGTATGATAAGATCTCTGCCATGCTGCTCTCGATGCGGCCCTGTGATATGGCTAAATCATGCACTGATGCTGTCAACGCCTCCTGAGAGGTCCCAAGGGTCTGCAACTGCTGACGGACCTCGATGCGGAACTCCGCGAAACTCTCCTCAAGTGATGGTCGACTCCCGCTAGGTGCTGCATCGGGTACAGGGGCGGACTCTGAATCAGACTCTGAATCCCGAGAGGTGTCGGGGTCATGGGAACTCGTGCCTCCACTGCGCGGGAGGCGGTAAGTGTCTCCCGACCTCTCAACTATCCCAATATGAAGCAAGATCGACAGACTAAGTGGTGCCACGGTGCTCACAATGCTCATGCCCTGGGTGTGCTCAATCAGTCCTAGGCCCCTGATGATGCGTGTAATATACGGCCCGGCAAATATAGCCCCAAGGCGAGTAGAAGTCCCCTGATGCTCAATAAGTCCGGCAAACAGATGGCCCATGTGGATGGGGTACCGCTGAAGAATACTGTACATAATAAGTAGATCGGTACGAGAAACCACCCCAGTAGAATCAGCGCGACCGCTCACACTTCTGGACAGTAGGGCCTGTAAGTACCTGTAAACGGGGTCGGCCATCAAAGAAGCCTTCTTTGAAGATGACGAGCTAGCAATAGACCTCCAAAGGGAACTAGGGGACACCGAGCGTGGGAAGTCACGAGGTAAAGCCCTGAGCTCTGAATCGGCGAGGGACTCATAAGTGTGAAACCCAAGGTAAATGGCCAACTGGTCGTCGGTGATCTTGTGCCGCTTACCAAAGGCTCTGAAAGTAATGGTGCTAGCCTGGCGCAAATGGGGAGCATGCCCGGAGACCTCAAATGTGCTCAACACCTCCAAAGTCAACTCCCGATAAGTGGGCTCATCGATCTCAAGAATATCATCCCATCCATCACGGGAGATGAGGCTTCGAACGGTATCATCAATGTCCAATGTCTTCAAAGCCTCCCAATCGATAACTCGCACCGTGCCAAACCTCCTTTTCGACAAACACGCAAATCTTGCCTTGTGGGCATCATTCTTGAATGTAGGCTCGCAAACGGGTGGTGGAGAGCTCCTCCTAACGCGCTTGGAAGCCATGTGTTTGATCGGCATCCCTACAAGACAAGAGAACCATCATCAAGCAAAAAAAACTTGAGAAAATTGGTTAATGAAGAACAAAGGCTGATTTTTGGCTAGTGCTACAGTAATTTCGGGGAAATTTTGGTAGAGTTTCTTCTTGTAAAAGTGACAATCTAAATGTACAAAGCTTGAAATTCAAGAGAAATAATTACAAGAAGCATTCACCATGAAAAGCATCATGTTTTCCCATCAATTCAACCATAAAAAACCAAAGAATGAGTGATAGGAGCACAAACCTTGAACTAGGGCACCAATGAGAAGATGAAGTGAAGATCGGCTTAAACCTTGATAAAACCTTGAAAATCTTCCAAAAACTTGTTTGCTAGGTTGAAGAGAGTGTTTGGATGCAAAAAGAATGAAGGAAAATGGTGGAGAAATGAAGGAGAAAGGAAGAGAAGTTTGATGAAAAATGGATGAACAGTGCTGAAATGAGGTGAATAAGAGGGAGAAGTGGGCTGGGTGACCATGCGGCCTGCTATGCGGCCGCATGGTTGCCCGCATGGCTCTCGGGAAAAACTATGCGGCCTGCTATGCGGCCGCATAGCAGGCCGCATACCTCTCTGGAAAATTCATGCGGCCTGCTATGCGGCCGCATAGCAGGCCGCATACCTCTCTGGAATTTGTATGCGGCCCCTCATGCGGCCGCATGGTAGGCCGCATAAGGTCCAGGAAATTTTTAGCTCAAGTACTCAACCTAGCACCCAAAAATCACATGAAAACAAAGTCGATAACACTCAAAAATCATTAAAAACATGGAGAATGAGGCACCAACACTCAAGGAAAAATATAAAGATCATGAAATCTATGGTGCAACAAGATGAAATAAATTATGGAATTCGGCTAAACAACAACCACAAGCACAAAAATCAACAAGACTCAAACTCACAAGCACCACACAAAAAATACGAAAAACACACAAACACAACAATGACAACTAAGAAGAAAAATAAATGCAATGAATTTAAAGACTTGGGTTGCCTCCCAAGAAGCGCTTTTTTAACGTCTTTAGCTCGACATGGTTTACCTCAATTCAGGGTGGAACAAAGGGGTGAGAAATACCTCCAAATTTTGATGAAGAGTTGTTACCCGGAAAGTTCAACGAGAGGCATGAAAAAATCTTGAATTTCCCCCGATCATCAAAGAACAAATGGTCAACCTCCTCGGGTGACATTGTAGAAACATTCACCCCCCGCTTTTGCTTCTCTTTTTTCTTCCTCCACAACTTTTTCAAGGCTCTCTTCTCATTGGAATTTGGTGAAGATTTGACCTCTACTTGTGCTAGTTGTTGCAATGGTGGAGGGGGAGGCTCATCATCCACAACATCATCCCCGAGATCTTCAAAGTACTCCTCCAATGGGTTCAAAGCGAGGACTTCCTGCACACAGTCGGAGATAATCACATCAGTTGTATCGGTGAAATAAAGAGTGTCATCGTGATCAAGTGTACGTTTCATAGCTTCGGGGAGGGTGAAGACCACTTGTTCGTCTCCAACCCTCAAAGTCATCTTCCCTCCTTTTACATCAATTAGTGCACCGGCGGTGTTAAGAAATGGACGCCCGAGGATCAATGGAACTTCTACATCATCGTCCACGTCAAGAATTACAAAATCCACCGGGATGATCAACTTATCCACCCGAACTAGAACATCTTCAACAATTCCCCGGGGTCTTCGCACTGAACGATCCGCAAGTTGCAAAGTCATTCGTGTGGGTCTTAAATTATTTAACCCCAACCTCAAGAACAAGTTGTATGGCATTACGTTTATGCTAGCCCCCGAGTCGGCCAAGGCACTTTCTTGCACTCCATCCCCGATCACACAAGGGATGATGAAACTACCCGGATCATTGAGTTTCTTGGGCAATTTCTTTTGGATAACGGCCGAACAATTTCCCGATAAAGTCACCGTCTCTAAGTCTTCAAGCTTCTTCTTATTCGTGAGGAGGTCCTTCATAAATTTAGCATATTTTGGCATTTGTGAGAGGGCCTCCACCAAGGGAATGTTAATGTGGAGTTGCTTGAAGATATTCAAGAATTTCTTGAATTGCGCGTCTTCTTTATCTTGTTTGAGCCTAGAAGGATATGGTACCACAGGTTTATACTCGGGCTCCTTCCTAGTTGAAGAACTTGGAACATTTCCCTTGTGCATCCCCTCAATCTCAACAGTTGCATCATTATCTAACTTAGGGTCTTCCCGGTCGGCTACCCTATCGTTGGAGGTACTTGGACCATCCCCGGTCCTTACCTCCAACTGCTTCCCACTCCTGAGCGTCACTGCCTTCAAGTGTTCTCTCGGGTTGCATTCAGTGTTGCTTGGCATGCTACCCAAGGGACGATCTGACTGTGCCCTAGCAAGCTGTCCCACCTGGGTCTCAAGAGACTGAATGGAGGCCTGGACATTTCTCAGTACAGTACCAAATTCATCCAATTTCTTGTCCACATTTTGGAACTTGGCCTCTGAAGTGATCATGAATCGTGCCAATACATCCTCAGTCGAGTATTTCTTCTCTTGGGCCTGCTGGGGTTGAAACTGGGAGCCCTGAGGTGGTGGAGGCCTCTGTTGGAATTGGCCTTGATTCCAGGACATGTTTGGGGGATTCCTCCACCCCGAATTATAACTGTTGCTGTACTGGTTCCCCGGTCCCCTAGGTCCTCCGCCAACATAATCCACTGATTCCACGGGTGCAGAAGGGGCAATAAATATGGGGCACTGCGAAGTTGCATGCCCAGCACCGCAAGTATCACAGGACAACACCGCCTTAGGGGAAGAACTGGACCCCAACATGAACTGCTCAAACTTCTGTGTCAATGCACTGACTGCCGCGTTGTTATCTGTGACATTCTTCGATAAGGCCTCAACCTTTGCAGTCAATGCGGTGGTCTCATTCACTTCGAACAGGCCGGCCACCCTTGGTCCCTTCTGTCGAGTGCTCCAGTGGCACTCATTGTTCGCCATGCTGTCAATCAATTTCTCAGCTTCTTCAGGGAGTTTGTCACTCAAAGAGCCACCTGCTGCGGCATCTATGAATTGCCTTGTACCGTAATTCAAGCCATTACAGAGCATCTGTACTCGCATCCAAGCAGGGAAGCCATGATGAGGGCACCTACGTAACAAGTCTTTAAATCGCTCATGTGCTTCAAATAGGGTTTCAGAATCCCCCTGCCTGAAAGAGGAAATCTCTTGTCTCAATCTTGCGGCCTTGCTCGGCGGGAAATACCGAGCTAAGAATTTCTCGACCATTTCCTTCCAGGTGGTGATGGACCCGGGAGCTAAGGAAGTGAGCCATCTGTATGCTGCTCCCCTCAAACTGAATGGAAACAATCGCAATCTAATAGCATCATCTGATACTGAATTGATCTTGAAGGTAGAGCAGATCTGCAGGAATCGGGAAAGATGGGCATGCGGGTCTTCATCAGGAAGTCCATCAAACTGAACTGAGTTTTGTATCATCGCAATTGTGCTCGCCTTGATCTCAAAGTTATTCGCCGGGACGGTGGGTACTTGTACACTGAATTCCTCCCCGGTAAATTGTGGTCTCTCGAAATCGGATAAGGTCCTCCTCGGTTCGGCCATAACTGATGGTTCACTAGACTCGACCCGAACCTCTTGTTGTCTCGAACTTTCGGTAACCTCTCTCAGACGTTGGTGCAAAGTGCGTTCGATCTCGTTGTCGGGCTCAACTAGAATTGCTTGGCCCGCCCGTGTCATAAGAGGGGTACCTTGCAAAAATAGCTAATGTCAACACAAGCAAAAGAAGTAATGATGAAATATAAACAAGGATGGTAAAAACGAACAAAAGTAAAAATGGTCAAATCAACACGTTTTAAGTTTTCCGAATATTCCTCGTGGGTCCCCGGCAGCGGCGCCAAAAACTTGGTGAGAATGCGTTTGAATCGCTCACCCGCAAGTGCACGGGGTCGCCAAGTAATACCCCTCGCGCGAGCACGAGGGGGTCGTATTCCCAAGGGCCCGAGGAGCTATTCTTACTTCCTTATCACAATGTTGTTTGACCTAGTCGATCACTTGGAGTAAGACTTACTAAAAAAAAAACTACTAAACAAAGAGCATGCAAATAGCAAGAATAAATACGGAGGGAGAGAAAATCAAGGTGAGGGAATGGCCACGGATGAGGATTCCCTCGGGGGCTACTAAAGTGCTAAGGATGCCCTAACTAGCATGCACGTGGATGGTTTGGACCGGGAAACCCTAAATTAGACCAACCCGATGGTCACGGCATTGGTCCCTAATCCAATACAAGTATTGGAATACGGAATTTCTTCCGCCCAAATCCTTGTACGATTGCAAAGGGTTTAGTGGATTTCCCCAAGCTAGGGTTGAAACACAATCAAGGACAACCCTAACAATTGGAGGGGTACAAATACCCGATGGTCACGGCGTATTCGTACATGTATTCCCTTCCAAGCTTGGTGAGCCTAATACTAGGGCAATGGTCATGCAACCTAGCATCATCTAGGAATTGACATATAGAGTTCTCATACATATCAAGGCATTCAAGAACCACCAAACAAGGATCACAAACCAAACCAAATGCATAAACTAGAAAGAGTCATCCAAAATACACAAGTTCACCCCCAAGGTTCACCTACATCCGGTGACCTTGGGGTTAGTTGTTCATGATCACAAAACAAGTAAACAAACACATGAAAACAACTAAAAGCATAATGAAAACACCCCCTGAAAAGATCAAGGCCGAATGACGCTTCCAAGGACGCCACCCAAGGAGTGGCTTCCTTTGTCAAACTTCCTCTCAAATGCAAATCGAAGGTGTGGATTCGTCGTCTCGTGCTCTCCCCGTCGTCTCCTCCTCAAGAATTGCCTCCAAAAGCCGGCCTCAAGCTCCCAAAGAAGGTGGTGAAGTCAAGCTTGCTCAAGGTCTCTCCTCCCTTCTAAGAATGAACTCTCAAAACCCTTAAAAACATCATCCAGAACGTCATGCGGCCCCGTATGCGACCCCGCATGCGGGGAGAGAAAATCCCGAGAAAAACCCGAAATCGTGTAAGTTGCTACAGTGCCGCTACAGTAAACTGCTGCAGTACCGTATGCTACAGTAAAACTGCTACAGTACCGTATACGGCCTCTGCAGTGCCCGCATGCCAGACCGCATGACCTCCAGACATAGCCATTTCGCCAAAGGAGTCGTGCTACAGGATCTGCTACAGTAGTCGCTACAGTACCCCCCCCCTCAGCAATAGTGTTTTCATCGCCGATTTCTTCTCAAATTCTATCAATCAGCTCGAAGGGGTCACATCAGTACCTGTAACATGAAAGAAACCAATTCAGACCAAAAACGGGTGTCAACTCATAGAAAAATACGTAATACATACACCCGAATACATGGAAAATACGTATGTTTAGGCGTTTATCATTGATGAACCAGTGTATCACGAAATGACCTTGGAGGTGCTAAGTACATTTGAGGTGAATCGGGCATATGCACATCTTCGTTGCCCGGGTGGCATTACATTCCAAATCCATGGGGAACATAAATCAATCAGTTTTAAAGAGTTTGCAAATTGTTTGGGCATATATGATCATGACTTCCTTAATAGCATGCGCTACATCGGACTCCCACTTGAGTTTCCTCCTCATGCTGAACCAAGGCGTTTCTGGCGTACCATCACAACGGCTGCAGGTCAAGACTCTAAAAAAGCATCACTTCTTCGTAACCCAGCCCACCGGTACATACATGCTTTAATTAGCCAATCACTGACAGGACGGGCTGATAGCACCGGAGTAGTCTCTCGCATGGATCTACTAATCATGTACAACATGATAAATCGCTACCCCATCAATTTGGCCTATGTTCTTGCCGAATGCATCGCTCGCCATAATCAAGATCCACCAATCGGGGTCATTTTCACCGGGCCTTACATCACACGCCTAATGAGAGCCCTGGGTGCTCTAGGCCGTGTCCGTTCAATGGAAAAGGTTGGAAGGACACTCGCGCTTGGAATCCAAACTCTTCTAGCAATAGGCCTTGTGAAGCACCGAGGGTCCACCTACATCATTACTTCTCATGAAGGGCTCCCTGACCGCGATGATGAACCCACTACACCGGAAGCCCCACATGATGGGCATGCACAGTCACGCACTGATCGCTCCATTACCCTTACCGAGTTGTACCAGGAACTGCAAGATTTGCGCGATACACAAAGACGCCAGGGGAAAGATATCACCAGGCTTATCCAAGGGCAGCAAGAGCTTCTACAAGGCCAATAGAGTATCATCTCCCTCCTGCAGCAGTAACACCCCTCCCCGACCTTTTCAGTACCACCTGCTTCGACCGTCGACTGGGATGACTGGGATTGAGCGCTAATTTCCCTTTAGTGTTTCTTTCATTGTCTTTGTTGCACTTTTATTTTGCTTTGCTTTGTGTTGTAGTCTAGTTGGTTTAGGCTTATCCCTACCACTTGTGTTACTTAGTTTTGCTCTTAAAGCTTTTGTTCATGTTTTAAATTCTGTAGTTTGTTCTTTTGGTAATGATGGATGCTTGACTCGACGTCTATTCTCCTTGCAGGTTAAATGAGACGTCACATTTTTCTCTCTCTCCACCCTTTATATTGCTTAGGAAATGCCACCCCGAACTCATGCTCCACAGGTCTCACAACACTTGTTTCGGGGAAGTTCATGAACCCACTTCTTTTATTTTCATTGCATATTCTTTCTTTGTTGATGACTTAGGTACATTAATGGCAATGTACTACTCTAAGTGGGGTGGGGGGGGGGGGGGGGGGGGGGGGGGGGGTGTGTATGTTTGTGTGTGTATGTTTGTGTGTGTATGTTTTGTAATACTTATATTTTTCGTGAGCCTTGTATGAAAATTTCTGATTTGTTGCATGATTGTTAAACCAAGGATGGCATGCTTAATTATGAATGTATTATAGCATGAAACCAGGATAGATACTAAGCTATTGGTGACCCTGCACCCTTAAGATTTTCATGTTATTTTTTGGCTTTCCTTGCACTCACCCCCTAGGTAGAACCTTGGACACCTAGGTGAGGAACAACAGTTACCTTCGTGACCCTCTTAGTTGCTAACCCATTCTAGTGGTTTCGTGTCTTGATGTGTTAGACATGTCTTCTAATAGACTCTTAAGGACTTTCCTCCTTGTTTTTCTTGGAATACGGTCACAAAAATATTATAGATAAAAAAAGACAGTGCTCCTCTGCCCTATTAACAAAGTAACCTGGGGTTCTTGCTCCTAACCAGAGTGTTCCTCTCGCCAAAAACTATAAGGGCATGAGCACGTATATTTGACTGTGCAAAGCTCCAGGTAATGTGGATTTGCAGTTCATGTTAGTCCCGAAAAACATGTGTGTACAGCAAAATAAGGTTTTATGACCGGTGTTTGTTCGAATAAAAGAGGAAAGATATTTAGGAGTCTACTAGGGGTATCTCTACCACCTCAAGGCTGAATTCCACTAAGTGGTGTGAATTGCTTCAAGAAGTGGTCCTCGGGGTCCTGTCTACCTTACTTGGATTACAAGGCTTCGAACTAGGGGGGTTGCACACACACATCACGATACGGCCTGTGAATGCACGAAAAAACTTAAATGGTCCTTGCTTAGTGTTTTTAGTTTGACACAACCCCTTGCTTGTATCCCGCAAGTGCACGGGTTTGTCGAAGTAATAATTTTACCTTGGTGAGTGGGTAGTCGAATCCATAGGGAATAGGGAATTAGAAAACGAGATTTCACTAATAAAGCTATGTGGAGTGCGAAAAAGCAATAGTGGGATCAATGAGTGAATATAAAATCAAACAGAATGAAAAGCAAGAAATTAAATAGAAAGATGGAAGATGAGAGAGTGCAAGTAAAAGAGAATAGAGAGGATTACTAATGAATGAAATAGGGCATCCGGACAAGCTACCTCTAGGGTCTATGTTTCTAGTGCAGGACTATACTATTATACTCTCCTATTGATGTTTAATTAAGTCGAGGATATCCTAAGACTCAAGGTCCCAAACCTAAGGACAACCGTGACTAACCCCTACACAATGCCCTGGTATTAGGATTCACATCACCCTTCACTCTGTCGCTCGCACGACTAAGCCCCAGGGGAGTATATCTACCTAACCCTCACACTACGTGGGATTGCTTTAAGCTCTAGGGATTCCTAGTGGTAAAACCTGTTCCTATGTGTAGTTCTAACCCTTTGGTCCAAGTGTAAGAACCCTAGTCTAGATTAAGCCCTAATGTGTAGGATTCACTTCAACCCTTCACTCAATTACTTGCGTAACTAAGCCCCAGGGGAGTTTATCTGCCTAGCACTTGACTCTATTTCGACCGCTGTGAAATCAAGGAAACGGAGGTAGGGAGAAACCACGTCGGAGGGGAAAGGGGTACATTGCTACCTCACAACTCTCCCTCTCAACCCTCTTCAATCTTAAGTAGTCTAACCGTAAGGAGTTGTCACACCTGCAAAAGGCAACCTAAATTGTTCTCAATCCTAGTGTCACATCTAAGAGAAAACAATAGCAATATGAAATTAAGATTGAAACTCAATTTTATTCATCAATAATGGAAAAGCATAATAACAATGTCAAAGAAACATAATAACCCTATAGTTTACAAGTCCGAATACCATTAAGGGGTTTAGCTCCTCATGGAGCTATACATGTTCATCAATTTCGAAAAGAAAGCACAAAGTAAAGACATCAATGAAAACCCCCTTGCGTGTGGTGTGGCCGTGGTCTTGTGCGGCCGTCGAACGTCGGTGACGATGCCGATGACGCGCGCTAAACCTCCACGAAATCCTCTCCGAAACCCTAGCCGCACATCCCCAAGTTGGAGAGAAAGATAGGTCAAAAGATATCCCAAAAGGTCTCCAAAATCGTCTTTTATAATGTTGAGTCGCGGCTTTAAAATCTGATTTATCGGGAGCTTCACAAGGCCGTGTGGAATTAACACACGGGTGTGTGAAATTTCTGTCTGCTGAAAAATTAATTCACACGGCTGTGTGTTAATTCCACACGGCCGTGTGAACTCTCTGGAATTCTGAATTTGGGCCGAAAGTGAACAGTAACTTACTACAGTGTTTTCGCTACAGTAACAAAGCTACAGTACTCGCCCGAAACTCTCCCGAGTCCATCGTTCTTCATCGATGCCATTGAATTGGGCACACAATCAATGGTAGATCATGCCGATTGCTTCAAGTCTCCTTGGTGAAGTTCTCCTAAGACACACGAGTTAGACTTGTTGTGAATGTGACTACCTTTGTGCCCCTCCAAAGGAGGTTGGCACACACTCACAAGTCCAAGCTCGTGCCTTGTTCCATGCTTGGTCCGAAAACTTCCCAACATCGGCGAGCACGACCTAATTTCGTTTTTCTTCTCCAATTTAGCTCCACAAACCTTTAATGCACAAGAATACACAAATGCACGCCATTTAGTGATAAAAACTGATAAAAGATATGCTCAATGTAAGATAATAACGCTTCGCGGTACTACAACACAAGCACTTATCAAATCCCCCCATACTTAAGCTTTTGCTTGTCCTCAAGCAAAATAGAACGTGAAAGTACTTGGGAAGAACAATCAAAAGTTCTCGGCTTTAGGTTCACCAAGAGTATGCAAAAGAAGCATTCTACAAGTAAGGGGAAATCAAAACATTGCATAAAGTTACCATTGTTCTAGCTAAAAAATCGAATCAAAAAGGACAATAACTCAAAAACGTGAAGTGTGTGCGAATTCACTCAAGAGAACCAACGAGTACTCCTCAAACTCTTGTTACAAGGACTTATTTATATACACAAAGTAAGGAAGTAGTAGCTTCACTCAACCTCTAAGGTAGCCCTTTCCTAGGCGGCCGCCAAAGGTGGCTTTCACACTTTCGAGGAGGTAGCTCTTTCTACCGGGGTAGTAGCTTTCACGCTTCCCATGAGATAGCTCTTTCTCTCATTAGGGCATAACTTGTATCCGACTTATGAGAGTAGCTACATACTTCATAGGAGGTAGCTCTTTCCACCCCAAATGCAGAGATAAAAGCTAGGTTAATATTCACAAGCTCATAATTTTTTTTTTTTTTTACTACAACTACATAGAACTTCACAACTTACTAAAGTAATACTAAACTAGTCCTTTAAACTTCGAGTTTGTGTTTCCGAAAGATTTCAAGAGTGAGTAGTGCAATAAGATGTAATCAAGCAAAAATTCCCTAAAAATTCAAGTAAAAACTAGAGCATGATAGGACACAATGTTAAAAATTCTCCTAAACTATAAGAATACAACCATTGCAACTAAGGTGAACCGCCATAGGGTACATGAGCATGAACAATTGAACACACAAGTAAAAGTGTGTGCAATGTGAACTCCCCCCCACACTTAAGATGTACATTGTCCCCAATGTATGCAAGCAAGCACAATTATAAGTAGCAAATAAAACAATTAGTGTGGAAGTGGGCAATTGAAACATTACTCCCTTGAACTCCAAGTGTTGCGTTTGATGGAGCTAGGTCATTGAGAGTTGAGTCTCAATGGTTTGTGGCGCACACACGGTCCTATGACCGTACCAACGACTGTTCCTCAAAATCCTTGACATCCAAGACCATCTGCGCACACATACACAAGGGTTCAGTATAGCTCAATAAAAACTCGAGTATATAAAATATGAAGAAATGAATACAACTCGAGATAAAAGGAAAGCAAAATAAAAGATAAACTCAGAAGGATAATCCTTTCTGAGTACTACAAGTCCAAAATAAAATAAAAAGTACAAAAATGAAAATCAAAAGCAATAAAAACTAAAACTAAGATGCCTCGGCGTCGGTGTCCTGGATAGTGGCCTCTGGTGCTGCTGGAGGCTCTGGAGATGTAGGTGGATCTACTAATGCTGGAGGAGATGGTGGTGGAGGAGTGGGGTCTCTGGGTCAGGCCACAGATGGTACTGACACGCCCTGCTCTAGAAGTCTTTGTATGGTGTCAAGCCGTGCCATAGTCTCTGCGTGCTGTGCCACCTGTGCGGCCCTGATCTCGGCCTGCTCTGCCTGTAGCATGCCCCCTGCGCTCTCGAGGCACTCCAACCTGTCCTGACCCCGAGAAGGCGAGAACATGCGCACCGGAGGTGGCTCCGGCACGGTGGGTGGTGCCTCGGTCTCTGTGTCCGCTGGGGGTGGCTCTAATGCTGCCTGGGACCCCTCGGCCTGATCTGTATGGGGTATGATCCATGTGTAGGCCCCTGGTCCTGCTCTGCGGACCATCCCCATCTGTCTCAATGTCTCAATACTAACGGGGACTGGTGTACTGATCTTCTCGCCCCCCCGAACTCCCTCTCTGAGCCCCAATCCAATAATCAATCGGGTGATATACGGGCCTGCGAAGATAACTCCGATCCTGGGGTACTGACCCTGGTGGCGGATGTACTCGGCCACAATAAGCCCAAGGTGGAGTGGCTCGCTCTCCACCATCGAATATAAGTACAAGAGCTCCTGACGGCTCAACACCCCTGTACTGTCCCCTCTGCCACTCACTGACCTGCTGAGTACGGCGTGGATGTATCTGTGAGATGTCCTGGTCAAGCAAGTGGCCTTGGAGACCCTAGGCTCGTACTGGCCCTGACCGCATAATCCGTGGGTAGCAATGCGTACTCCTCTGTCTCGGTGTACGCCTCATCGTACAGCCCCATCCGTAGTGAGAACTGGGTCATGCTCAAGGTACAATGTCGACCGAGGGCCCGAAACTGGATAGTGGCATCTTCAATGAAGCTGTCGTACCCCCGATCGAACTCAAATGATGCCAGAACCTCTAAAGTAAGTGACCTGATCACGGGATCTCTGATAGATAATAGACAGCTCCAGCTACCAACCGTGAGCAACTCCTCAATCTCGTCGGCAATAACATCTCCTCCCTGCACTCCTCTAACTGCACTCAAATCAGCGTATCGCGTCTGTCCGAATCGAAGTGTGGACAATCTACGAAACCTGGTCTGGTGCTCAGGTATACTGAACTCGGACTCCGTTGGAAGGGGTGTAAGCTCGCGAGGATGCTTACCGGCCGATTTCTTAGACCTAGAAGCCATATCTGCAGAATCACAAAAGAAAATTTTAAAAATCAGTTCAAAATCTCATTCTGGAGAAATCCACACGGCCGTGTGGAAATTCCACACGCCCGTGTGGAGCTTCTGGCGGACAGAGCCTCACGGCCGTGGGTCTAGAAATCCAAAATTTACATTCTAATTTGTTTTAATTCATCCCTAAGCATGTTCGCATACATAATAAACATTTTAAACAAGCGAAATCATCCAAAGAACGAATCAAATTAAGAATTGACGAAGAAAAGAGGTTTGGAGTTCATACCGACGGAGTGGATGAAGAAATACTTAGAATCGGCCGGAAAACTCCAACAAAAGCCTAAAAAATCCTCTGAGATGGTCGGGAAATTAATGGAGAGGGTAGGAGAAGAGTTTAGAATGAAAATATCAAGAGGCACGAGTGTAAACCAAAAGAAATCGCGCGGCTTTTGAAGTTCTGGGAATTCACACGGCCGTGTGACAATGCCACACGGCCGTGTGCCTCTGAAATTAGGGTTTACAGGGGCCGACACACGCCCCTGTGTGCATTCTGTTCACTCTCTGGGCTACCCCACACGGCCGTGTGCGTTCACAAGGGTATCCATAGGGGCTGGTACACGGCCCTGTGGATTCTCGGGAAAACACAGAAGGTTTGTGAAATTTTTCCACACGGCCGTGTGCCCAACCTGGCCAAGACACAGGCCGGCCACAGGGGCACATCACACGCCCCTGTGGTCTCTCTGGTTTGCCCAAGAAACACCAAGTGTTTCACATGGCCGTGTGAATAATCCACACGGCCGTGTGCCTTTTACAAGCTATTCCACAGGGGCGCCCACACGGCCCTGTGTATTCTCGGGAAGAAAGGGTTTTTCTCTGCAGAGTTCCACACGGCCATGTGCTTTGGCACAGGGTCACTCACACGGCCCTGTGGACTCTCTGGAAAAGAGTTTAAGTTCTGCGAATTTCCACACGGCCGTGTGCCCCTTCTGAAGTTTTTCACAAGGGCAAGGTCACGCCCCTGTGTCTTCTCTGGCTGAGCTCTATTTGGACATGAAAATTAACATTAAGGCACAGTGGCCGCATTGATAAGTGCTTGTGTTGTAGTACCGCGAAGTGTTATTATCTTACCCTGTTTTGATCGACTAGAAAATGACCCCCAAAAGGAAGTAATAGTAGATCTCGGGGCCCTTGGGAATACGACCCTCTCGTGCTTGCACGAGAGGTTATTACTTGATGACTCGTGCACTTGCGGCCGGGTTGTCGCGTGCTAGCTTTTTAGCTTGTCGCGCGACGCTCACCATTTCCTGTGAATCCACAGGGCCGTGTACCAGCCCCTGTGGAGCCTCCTGTAAAGGCACACGGCTGTGTGGGGTAGTCTAGAGAGAACCAGAGTGCACACAGGGGCGTGTGCTGGCCCCTGTGAACCTTAATTTCAGAGGCATACGGCCGTGTGGAATTTCCACACGGCCGTGTGGATTCCCAGAACTTCAAGAGCCGCGCATTTTCTTTTGGATTTCACTCGTGCCTCAATTGTTTTTCACTCCAAATTTCTCTCCGACCCTCTCTTTCCCTTCCCCGATCTTCTCAGAGAGTTTTTGATGTTTTCATTGGAGTTTCCCGGCCGACGATCCACATGGGCGTGTGGAAATTCCACACGGCCGTGTGGATTTCTGCAGATTGTATTTTGAACTGTTTTTGATTATTTTTCATTTCAATCTTGCAGATATGTCTTCCAGGTCAAAGAAACAAGCCAGGAAACACCCTCGGGATCCTTCTCCACCTCCCAAGGAGATAGAGTTCACTTTACTGCAGCACAAGGACAAGTTCAAGAGACTGTCGACACTTCGATTTGGTCAGACTTGTGTCCCGAATTTGAGCACTTTCACAGAGACTCAGGGGGGCATTGAGTTGGTAGACAAGGTGGAGGAGCTCCTATCTTTCGGGATTTGGCATAGGTTGTTGTCGATTCGAGACCCAGTCATTCGGACGCTCACACTTGAGGTATTGGCATCGTTTGAGTTTGACCGAGGATACGATCGATTTACAGATGCCGATACAAAACAGTTCTGCGCACTCGGTCAGCATTTTAGCCTCAGTATGACTCAGTTGTCCGTCAGATTGGGTTTATTTGATTATATGATGAGGCATTCAATGAGACGGAGGAGTATGATCAGCTACCAACAGAGTACCCTGGTACTCTAACTCCACAGTGAGCATATAGCAGATTATGTGCCCAAGGACAGTACGAGCCAGGAGTGTCCAAGGCAACATATTTATCCAGAGCTTCATACAGATACCTCGACACAGTTCTTAGCCAATCAGTGAACGGCCGTGAAGACACGTTGTAGTAGACTATATTCGCCACCAGGGCCAGTATCCCAGGGTTGGAGTCATCTTCTCAGGCACATATATCACATATTTGATCATCGGATTAGGACTTCTCGATGGAGTTCGCGAGGCCAAGAAGATTTCAGTACCTGTCCCCCTCGGCATTGAGACTTTGAGGATGATGGGGATTGTCCGCAGGTCAGAACCAGGGGTCTACACATTGATCATCCCCCAGACAGCAGCCACCGAGTAGGAGCAGGCATCACTAGAGCCACCTCTAGAGAAGAAGAGGCATAGGCACCACCCACAGCACTGGAGCCACCGCCAGTGTGCATTTTTTCTCCCTCTCGAGGCGAGGACAGATTCGAGCTCCTCGAGAGTGCTGTGGGTATTCTGCAGTCGGAGTTAGCTGAGGTCAAGGCTGCACATGCAGTACAACATACTGCTGTCATGGCTCGATTAGAACTTATCCATCAGCTACTCGAGCGAGCCATGACAGCACCTTTCATGGTCTGACCCCGAGCTTCCACCCCATCTCCATCTCCACCGTCAGCAGCAGCTGTAGCCGATCCACCAGCACCTTCAGAGTCTTCCGCAGCACCAGAGGCTACCCTACAAGACATCGACGCTGAGGCGTCGTAGTTTTATTTTATTTTGATTTTAACTTTTTTATATTTTGGACTTGTAGTACTCAAAAAGGATCTTCCTTCTGAGTTTATCTTTATGTTGTTTTCTTTTGTCTCGAGTTGTATTTCATTGCTTTATCTTTATATACTCGAGTTTTATTTTGATTTTGCTTAAGCATTAATGAATACGTTGTGTGTGTGTGTGCGCAGATGGTCTTGGATGTAAGGAATTTGAGGAATAGTCATAGGCACGGTCATGGGACCGCGTGTGATTCACAACCCATTGAGACTTAACTCTCAATGAACCTAGCTCCATCAAACACAACACTTGGAGATCAGGGGAATAATGTTTCGATTGCCTACTTCCACACTAATTATTTTACAACTTTTTCTTTTATTGTGCTTACATGCGTACATTGGGGACAATGTACATCTTAAGTGTGGGGGGAGTTCACTTTGCACACACCTTTACTTGTGAGCTTGTGAATATTATTCTAGTTTTTATTTGTGCATTTGGGGTAAAAAGAGTTACCTCCTATGACGTATGTAGGTACTCTTATAAGTCGGATACAAGTTATGCCCTAATGAGAGAAAGAGCTATCTCATGGGAAGCGTGAAAGCTACTACTCCGGTAGAAAGAGCTACCTCCTCGAAAGTGTGAAAGCCACCTTAGAGGTTGAGTGAAGCTACTACTTCCTTACTTTGTGTATATAAATAAGTTCTTCTAACAAGAGTTTGAGGAGTACTCGTTGGTTCTCTTGAGTGAATTCGCACACACTAACACATTTTCGAGTTGTTATCCTTTTTTATTTGAGTTTTTAGCTAGAGCAATGGTAACCTTATGCAATGTTTTGATTTCCCCTTACTTGTAGAATGCTTCTTTTGCATACTTCTGGTGAACCTAAGGCCGAGCACTTTCAATTTTTCTTCCGAAGTACTTTCATGTTCTATTTTGCTTGAGGACAAGCAAAAGCTTAAGTGTGGGGAGATTTGATAAGTGCTCGTGTTATAGTAATGTGAAGCGTTATTATCTTGCAATGAGCATTGATTTAATCAGATTTTATCACTAAAAAGTGTGTATTTGTTTACTTTTGTGCATTGTAGGGTTGTGAAAATAAATTGGAGAAAAAGAACGAAGTTAGATCGTGTTCGCCATTGTTGGGGAAATTTTCGGAGAAAGTAAGGAACAAGGCATGGGCATAGACTTGTGAGTGTGTGCCAACTTCCTTTGGAGGGGCACAAAAGTAGTCACATTCACAATAAATCTAGCTCGTGCTAACAAGGAAAACATTACCAATTAGGAGATTTGAAGCAACCGGCATGATCTATTGTTGATTGTGTGCCCAATTCAATGGCCTCGATGAAGAACGACGAATTCGGGAGCATTTCGGCACAATTACTGTAGCAAAAATACTGTGGCGAGTTATTGTTCACTGTCTGCCGAAATTCAGAAAACCAGCAACTTCACACGGGCGTGTGGAAATTCCACACGGCCGTGTGAAATCCCGATTTCAGTCAATTTTAAGATGTGACTCAACATTATAAAAGCCCGTTTTGGAGATTGTTTTGGGATCTTTTTGGCTCTTCTTTGCCCTAACTTCTAGAGTTTGGAGTGCATCATCGGCGTCAACATTAACATCCGACGGCCGCACAAGACCACGGCCACACCACACACAAGGAGGTTTTCATCTATGCGTTCAATTTGTACTTCATTTAATATTCTGATGGATTTGTATAGCTCCATGAGGAGCTAAACCCCTTGTGGGTATTCGGACTTGTAAACCCTAGGATTATTATGTTTTTTGGCATTGCTGTAATGCTTTTCTATTATTGATGAATAAAATTGAGTTTCAATCTTAATTTCTTCTTGTTATTGTTTTCCTTTAGCCGTGACACTAGGGTTGAAGACAATCTAGGTTATCTTTTGGAGGTGTGACAACTTCTATAGGGTTAGACTACTTAGGATTGAAGAGGATGAGTCGGGAGATAGCGGAACGCCCCCTTTCCCCTCCGATGTGATTCTCCCTACCTCCATGTTCCATGATTTATTCGTGTTCGAAATAGATTAAGGTGCTACGAGATAAACTCTCCTATGGCTTAGTTGCGCGAGCAACAGAGTGAAGGGTTAAAGTGAACCTTAGTGCTAGGGCTTAATTTAGACTAGCTTTCTTCCACCTGGACCAAAGGGTTAGAACTATACATAGGAACAGGGTTAATCACTAGGAATCCCTAGAACTTAAAGCATTTCCACACAGTGTGAAGCTTAGGTAGATAGACTCCCTAGGGCTCAGTTGACAGGTCAACGAGAGTCAAGGGTCACAGTGAAATCTAATGACCGGAACATAGTGTTGGGGTTAGTCACGGTTACTCTTAGGTTTGGGACACTGTGTTTGAGGATTTTCTCGACTCAATTAACATCAATAGGAGGGTATAATAGCATTGTCTTGCACTAGAAGTACAACTCCTAGATGTAGCTTGTCCGGGTACCCATCTTTACCAATTGATTGTCATAATCTTTTATTCCTACTTTCACTCTCTTACCTTCCACACTTCTATTCTAATTCTTGTTTTTATTAATTACGTTCAAGCTCACTCATTGATTTCTTTTCACACATCGCATTAGCTACATAGTGAGTTCTTATATCTTAAATCCTCGTTCCCTGTGGATACGACTACCCACTCACCAGGGTATTTTATTACTTCAACAACCTGTGAACTTTCGGGCCCCTGTCAATAAAGAAAGTGTGAAATAGAAAACGAACTGAATAGCTAAAATAGCAAAAAGCAAGTATCTAAAATACGCCTATTCCCGAACAAAGGCCCCAAAAACTTTGACAGGGGCCCGAAAGTGCACCGGTTGTAGCAGTAATAATAGTACCCCTGTGAGATTGTAGTCAAATCAACAGGGAATAAGGATTTAAGACACAAGAATTTACTATTTAGCTAATGCGGTGTACGAAGAGTGAGAGTAGAATCAATGAGTGACTGCGAAGGTAATTTTAAAGAAACAAGAAATAAAAGAGAAATATGGAAGGTAGGAGAGTTCAAGTAAGAGTAATATGAGATGGACAATCAATGAGTAAAGTAGGGTACCCGGACAAGCTACCCCTAGGATTTATGCTTCTAGTGCAAGACGATGCTATTATACTCTCCTATTGATGATTAATGAGTCGAGGATATCGTTAAACACATGGTCCCAAACCTAAGGTCAACCATGACTAACCCCAGCACTATGTCCCGGCATTAGGTTTCACTATGACCCTTGACTCTTGTTGACCTGTGAACTAAGCCCTACGTGAGTCCTTCTTCCTAAGCCTCATACTATGTGGGATTGCATTAAGATCTAGGGATTCCTAGTGATAAACCATGTTCCTATGTATAGCTCTAACCCTTTGGTCCAGGTGAAAGAACCCTAGTCTCAATAAAGCCCTAGTATTAAGATTCACTACAACTTAGCTCTATTTAGACCTCTAAGAACTCTTGGAACACGGAGGTAGGGAGAATCACACCAGAGGGGAAAGGGGATGTTTCGCTACCTCACGACTCACCCTCTCGGCCCTCTCCAATCTTAAGTAGTCTAACCCTATAGGAGTTGTCACACATCCAAAGGATAACCAAGATTGTTCTCAACCCTAGTGTCACGGCTAAGGGAAAACAATACACGATGCAATTAAGATTGAAACTCAATTTTATTCATCAACGAAGAAAAGCATAATAACAGTGTCACAGAAACATAATCATCCTAGGGTTTACAAGTCCGAATACCCACAAGGGGTTTGGCTCCTCATGGAGCTATACAAATCCATCAAACTAAAAGAATAAACACAAATTGAAAACATAGATGAAAACCCCGTTTGTAGAGTGTGGCCGTGGTCTTGTGCGGCCGCCGGACGTTGATGATGATGCCGATGGCGTGCTCCAAACCTCGATAAAGTCCTCTCTAAAGCCCTAGCCGCAACCCTGCAGAAGTTAGGTCAAAAGGTAGGCAAAAAGATCCAGAAAAAATCTCCAAAATGGCTTTTTATAATGTTGAGTCACGGCTTTAAATTGCTGAAATCGGGATTTCACACGGCCTTGTGAAATTTTCATAAGTCTGTGTGAAGTCTTTGTTTTGCTGATTTTCGGCAGATAGTGAATAGTAATTTGCTACAGTGTTTTCACTACAACACTTGCTACTGTTCTCTTTGCCGAAACGCTCCCGAATTCATTGTTCTTCATCGAGGCCGTTGCATTGGGCTCACAATCAATGATAGATCGTGCCAATTGCTTCAATTCTCCTTATTGGCGAAGTTCTCCTATGCTACACAAGTAAGACTTATTGTGCATGTGACTGCCTTTGTGCACCTCTAAAGGAGGTTGGGACACACTCACAAGTCTAGGATCGTGCCTTGATCATTGCTTAGTCCGAAAACTCCACAACAACGACGAACACGATCTAACTTTGCTTCTTTTTCTCCAAATTAGCTTCACAACCCTACAATGCACAAAATCACACAAATGCACACTATTTAGTGATAAAATCTAATGAAAGTAATGCTCATTGTAAGATAATAATACTTCGCATTATTATAACAAGAGCACTTACCAAGAAGATACACACTGGAGGTGGCTCCTGTGTGTTTGGGTGGTATCTCGGTCTCTGTGTGCCTTGGAGCAATGCTGGCTGTGAACCCCTGGCCTCATCATCCTCTGGTGGCTCCAATGGGGGCATGTTCAACACATAGTGATCCCTATACTTCCTGGCCATACCCATCTTTCACAACATCTCTAAACTTATTGGAGTGGGTATAATCATCTTCTCGACTCCTCTAACCTTGTCTCGAAGAACTATCCCTTGATAAGTCTCGTAAGGTACGGCCCTGAGAAGATGGCCCCAACTCTGGCATACTGGCCTTGGTAGCGTAAGTACTCTGCCACAATATGTCCAAGATGGATCGGTTGCCTCTACACCATGGAATACAAATATAATAGCTCATTGACACACCCTTTTGCGTGTGTGTACCGCAAGTGCACGGGTTGTCGAAGTAATAATTACCCCGGTGAGTGGGTAGTCGAATCCGCAGGGAACGGAAGTACTAGTAATAACTGATTCTTAGTTATCTAGTCGAAACAATAATATGGAGCAATTGAATGTAATATGTAAAGTAAGAAAATCGCAAAAAAGAAAACAAATAAAAGGAAAAGGTAAAGGAGATCTCAATCAATAAAGATGAGATACTCGGGCAATGATCCCCCTAGGTTCTATCATGAAGTGCAAAACTAACTAAATGCTTCTAAACCAAGTTCTATGAGTCGAGGTAATCCAAGAACAATCGATCCCTGCTTCCAGGCCACCAATACTAGTCCCCTACAAGGTCCCAGCGGAGAATTTACTCAATCTCAACACCTCACACCCTATATGACCGCAATGAGTTTTAGGGATACCTAAGAGTGAAACCGATTCCTAAAATTAGATCTAACCCTACTTCTAGGCGAAAGATCCCTAACCCCTTACAAAAGTCCCGGCGGAGAAATCTATCAATCTCACGCCTCACACCCCATATGGTTGCATAAAACTTAGGGAATACGGAGATAGGAAACACTGAATCGGAAGGGAAAGGGGACACTCCTCTATCTCAAGACTCACCCTCTCAACCCTCTTTAATCTTGTATGTTCTAATCCCTAATGGAGATCTCTCTCTCACCAAGGAAACAAATCAAGCATACCAAACAACCATACGAATTAATAAGGCATGCAAGAAATGATTAAACAAGATTAAAACTCAAATAAACTTGGAATTAAAAGAAAGCATAAAGAAAGTCAATACATGAATCGAAACCTAAGGTTCACATGCCCAAGTATCTACTAGGGTTTAGCCCTCCATGGGACTTATTACAAAGCAAAAGATAATGAAGTAAAAAGCAATGTAATCCATGAAAATAAACCCCCTCAAATTCGTGATGATGGCCTTGATGAATTGTTCAACGTCTCGAAGGAACCTTCTCCGAAGCTAGGTCGCCAATGGCTCCCCGATGCTATCTCGTCGAAAGATCTATCGAAGTTGGTGAAGAACAACTCCCAATATCGCCAAAGACCTCCTCCTAGAAACCTTAGCCGCTCTTCTCAAAAGCCACCCAAAAAAAGATCTCAAAAGAATCGGCAAAAAGGGCTATTTATAAGCCTGAACCGCGTCAGCCGCGTGTCTGCACGCGACCGCGTGAGATCCCACGCGATCGCGTGGGCTGCAGAATTTCCACGCGGTCGCGTGGGATTTTTGACGCGGTCGCGTGAACAGTAATTCTGCCACAGTACTGCTACAGTGAAATGAACAGTGTTTTTGCTGCAGTACTCTTCATAATTATGCTCCAAACTCTCTCATATTGAGGCCACATGGTCGGGCACACGTCCATGTGGTGAGTTATAAGACTTCTCCTTCTTCGAATCATCATTTGAGAGCTTTAACTATCTTCACACAAGTTGGGACATGAAGGTGTGACTGCCTTTGTGCCCTTCCATCACACAAATCATCTTGAATTCTTCAGGAAGTTGGCACACACCCTCATGTGCATGATCCCCTCTTGTGCCTTGACACTTGTGTTGTACAAAAGCTCCCAACAATACGTCTTTATAACCCATCTTTGCTTCCTTTTCCTCCTTTAACGCTTCCACAACCTGATTGCATAAAAGAACACCAAAATACACTTTATGAGACATAATCAATGGTAAAATGATGCTCAATGTATGTAAAACAAGTCGGTAAAACATGTATATTCAAGCACTTATCACTCATAACGACTTAGAGCTCTCGTGCTATCTCCGTTGCCGTTCACTGATCTGCTAAGAATGGCATGTATGTATCTGTAGGCCGAGCAAGATAGGTACGTCTCCTTCAAGACCGTCAGCTCATACTGTCCCTGGCCACATAGTGCTCTATAGGCTCTTTGAGGAGTCAAACTACCTGGATAATCCGTTGGTAAGCTTTCGTACTCCTCTGGATCTGTGCCCCTCATTGTATAATCCCAACAAATCAAAAACTACGTCACACTCATACTATGACACTTTCTAAATGCTCTGAACTGGATAGCATCGACGCTAGAAAAATCTCTGGATGACTGTTCGAATTCGAAAGTAGTGAGAACATATAAAGAAAGTACACGGATGGCTGGCTCTAGAATTAATAATAACTGTCTATATCTACCTACAGATAGCAGCTCCTCAACCTCATCGGCAACATCATTACCCCACTCAGTCGTCCTCAGTGTACTCAACTCTAGATAAAATGAATGTCCAAACTTGAGTTTCTCAAAACGCCCAAATCGAGTCTTGTGTTCGGGTATGGCGAACTTTATTTGTGCCAGAGATGGTTCTTTGGGATGTTTACCAGTTGCTTTCTTCGATCTAGAAGCTATACCTACAAAAACTCATTCTGCAGGAATCCACACAACCATGCGGAAATTCCATATGCCCGTGTGGATCTTTGTGACATGGCATAGACACAGTCATGCCCTTGAAGAATCTTAAATTTGCACAATAAATCACACCAAATCCCTTCTAAATACTAACAGGGACCCGAAAGTGCACGGGTTATCGAAGTAATAATATACCCTGGTGAGTGGGTAGTCGTATCCATAGGGAATAGGGATTTGAGATACAAGTATTCACTATGTAGCTAATGCGATGTATGGAAAGAAATCAATGAGTGAGTATGAAACAATTAATAAAAACAAGAATTAAAATAGAAGTGTGGAAGGTGAGAGAGTGCAAGTAGAAGTAAAAAGAGTAGGACAAGCACTAAGTAAAGTTGAGTACCCAGCAAGCTACCCCTAGGACTTATGCTTCTAGTGCAAGACAATGCTATTATACTCTCCTATTGATGCTAATTGAGTCGAGGAAAATCTTTAAACACACGGTCCCAAACCTAAGGTAAACCGTGACTAACCCCAACACTATGCCCGGCATTAGGTTTCACTACGACCCTTGACTCTCGTTGACCTGTCAAGTAAGCCCAAGGGGAATCTATCTTCCTAAGCCTCACACTGCGTAGAATTGCTTTAAGTTCTAGGGATTCCTAGTGATTAACCCTGTTCCTATATATAGTGTTAACCATTTGGTCCAGGTGAAAGAACCCTAGTCTAAATTAAGCCCCAGCGCTAAGATTCACTTCAACCCTTCACTCTATTGCTCACAAAACTAAGCCCTAGGAGAGTTTATCTCCAAACACTTCACTCTATCTCGACCGGGAATAAATCATGGAACATGGAGGTAGGGAGAATCACATCAGAGTGGACAGGGGACGTTCCGCTACCTCACGACTCACCCTCTCAACCCTCTTCAATCCTAAGTAGTCTAACCATATAGGAGTTTTCACACCTCCAAAGGATAACCTAGATTGTTCTCAACCCTAGTGTCACGGCTAGGGAAAACAATAACAAGATGAAATTAAGTTTAAAACTCAATTTTATTCATCAATAATGGAAAAACATAATAGCAATGTCAAAGAAACATAATAATCCTAGGGTTTACAAGTTGGAATACCCACAAGGGGTTAGCTCCTCATGGAGCTATACAAATCCATCAAAATAATAAAAGAAGTAAAAATTGAATGCATAGATGAAAACCGCCTTGTGTGTTGTGTGGCCGTGGTCTTGTGCGGCCGTCGGACGTTGATGTCGATGCTAATGACGCGCTCCAAACCTTCATGAAGTCCTCTCCAAACTCTAGCCGCGCTTCTCCAGAAGTTAGGTCAGAAGAGAGCCAAAAAGATCCAAAAACAGTCTCCAAAATGGGCTTTTATAATGCTGAGTCACAGCTTTAAATCGGCCGAAATCGGGATTTCACTAGGCCGTGTGGAATTTCCACACACCCATGTGAAATTGTTGTTTTGCTGATTTTCGGCATATAGTGAATAGTACAGCTACAGTGATTGTGTTGAAACGCTCCTGAATTCATCGTTCTTCATCGAGGCCAGTGAATTAGCACAAAATCAATCGTAGACCATGCTGATTGCTTGTTTATTGGCAAAGTTCTCCTTGTTAACATGAGCTAGACTTATTGTGAATGTGACTGCCTTTGTGCCACTTCAAAGGAGGTTGGCACACACTCACAAGTCTATGCTCATGCCTTGTTCCTTGCTTAGTCCGAAAACTCCCCAACAACGGCGAACATGATCTAACTTCGTTCATTTTCTCCAATTTATCTTCACAACCCTACAATGCACAAAAGTAAACAAATGCTAATAGCAAGATAATAACACTTCGCATTACTATAACACGAGCACTTATCAAACTCCCCACACTTAAGCTTTTGCTTGTCCTCAAGCAAAATAGAACGTGAAAGTACTTCGGAAGAACAATTGAAAGTGCTCGGCCTTAGGTTCACCAAAAGTATGCAAAAAAAGCATTCTACAAGTAAGGGGAAATCAAAACATTGCATAAGGTTACCATTGCTCTAGCTAAAAACTCCAATAAAAAAGGACAACAACTCGAAAATGTGTTAGTGTGTGCGAAGTCACTCAAGAGAACCAAGGAATACTCCTCAAACTCTTCTTACAAGGACTTATTTATATACACAAAGCAGGGAAGTAGTAGCTTCACACAACCTCTAAGGTAGCCCTTTCCTAAGCGGCCGCCAAAGGTGGCTTTCATGCTTTCGAGGAGGTAGCTCTTTGATAAGTGCTTGTGTTATAGTAATACAAAGTATTATTATCTTACATTGAGCATTACTTTTCTTAGATTTAATCACTAATTAGTGTGTATTTGTGTTCTTTTGTGCATTGAAGGGTTGTGGAGAAGATTTATAGAAAAAGAAGCAAGAATAGGTTATGTTCACCAATGTTGAGGAGTTCTCGGACCAAGCAAGAAACAAGGCACGAGTCTAGACTTGTGGGTGTGTGCTAACCTCCATTGGAGGGGCACAAGGGCAGTCACACTCACAAAAGTCTATAGCTCGTGTAGCATTGGAGAACTTTGCCAATGAAGAGAAATGAAGTAATCGACATAATCTAACATTGCTTTTGTGCCCAATTCAACGGCCTCTATGAAGAACGATGAATTCGGGAGCATTTCGTGAGCACTGTAGCTTGTTACTGTAGTAAAATCACTGTAGCAAGCTACTGTTCACTTTCTGCCGAAAATCAGGATTTCAGAGAGTTCACATGGGCGTGTGGAAATTCCACATGGACGTGTACTGTAGCAAAACGCTGTGGAAATTAACACATAGGCGTGTGGAAATTCTACAGCCCGTGTGGAAAATTAACAGGGGCGTGTGGAACTCCGATTTCAGCCTATAAATTGCCTGTTTTCAGATCTATTTGTGGACCCCCCCTTCTATCTCTTGCCTATCTTTTGGGGGCTTTCGGCTAGGGTTTGGAGATGTTCTTGGAGGTCTTTCGAGGCGATTATACGGCATCGGCATTGACATCTATTGGAAGATAGCTATTGGGGGAGCTTTCGTCAGCATCGATTCGGCGAGGTGTGCCCTAAGCTTGACAAGGGATTCGTTGGAGAAGACGTGCGACTCTATAAGACCATCGATACGATTTACAAGGGGGTTTTCTTTATGGTTTTATTGCATATGTTCTTAATCTCTTTATTGATTTTGTATTGCTCCATGGAGAGCTAAACCCTAATGGGTATTCGGACTTGTAAACCCTAGGATGATATTGTTTCAATGGCTTTTATTATGCTTTTTTTATTGATGAATTTAATTGAGTTTCAATTTTAATTATCTTTTCCTGTTGTTTTCCCCTAACCGTGACACTAGGGTTGAGAGCAATTTAGGTTATCCTTTGGAGGTGTGACAACTCCTATAGGGTTAGACTACTTAAGATTGAAGAGGGTTGAGAGGGAGAGTTGTGAGGTAGCGATGTACCCCTTTCTCTTCCGGTGTGATTTCTCCCTACCTCCGATTCCTTGATTTATTAGCGGTGGAAATAGAGTGAAGTGTTAGGTAGATAAAATCCCCCAAGGCTTTGGGGTGACGTGAATCCTATGCACTGGGGCTTAATTTAGACTAGGGTTCTTCCACCCGGACCAAAGGGTTAGAACTACTACACATAGGAACATGTTTTATCACTAGGAATCCCTAGAGCTTAAAGCAATTCCACGTAGTGTTAGGCTTAGGTAGATATACTCCCCTGGGGCTTAGTTACGCAAGTAACAGAGTGAAGGGTTGAAGTGAATCCTATTGCCGGGACATAGTGTTGGGGTTAGTCACGGTTGACCTTAGGTTTGGGACCGTGTGTTTAAGGATATCCTCGACTCAATAGGCATCAATTGTAGAGCATAATACAAGTTTTGCACTAGAAGCATTAATCCTAGGGGGAGCTTTGTCCGGGTACCCCATCGTTATATAGATTACCTCTCCTACCCTCATTATTCTTCTTGCACTCTTTTATTTTCTTTTACATCTATACATATATACTTTTCTCATCATCGATTCCCATCATAGCTAAATAGCGATAACACTTGTTTCTAAACACTATTCCCTGTGGATACAACTACCCACTCACCAGGGTATTTTATTACTTCGACAACCGGTGCACTTGCGGGGTACACACGCAAGGGGTGTGTCACTCTTTCTACTGGGATAGTAGCTTCCACGCTTCCCACGAAATAGCTCTTTCTCTCATTAGGGCATAACTTGTATCCAACTTATGAGAGTAGCTACATACTTCGTAAGAGGTAGCTCTTTCCACCCCAAATGCACAAGTAAAAGCTAAACTAATATTCACATGTTCACAAGTTCGAGCAATATAGAACTTAAAAACTTACTAGAACGATACTAAACTAGTCTTTACAACTTCGAGCTTGAGTTTCCAAAAGATTTCAAGAGTTAGTAGTCCAATAAGAGATAATTGAGCAAAAATTGCCAAAAAATTCAAGTAAAAATAGAGCGTGATAGGATACAATGTTAAAAATTCTCCTAAACTTTAAGAATACAACTGTTGCAACTAAGGTGAACTGCCATTGGCTACATGATCATAAGCAATTGAACGTACAAGTAAAGTTGTGTGCAAAGTGAACTCCCCCTCACACTTAAGATGTACATTGTCCCCAATGTACGCATGCCAGCATAATAAAAAGTAAAGAGTTGCAACACAATTAGTGTGGAAGTAGGCAATTGAAACATTACTCCCCTAAACACCAAGTGTTGCGTTTGATAGAGCTAGGTACATTGAGAGTTGAGTCTCAATGGGTTGTGAAGCACACACGGTCCCATGACCGTGCCTATGACTATTCCTCAAATTCCTTACATCCAAGACTATCTGCGCACACACACATAAGAGATTCAGTATAGCTCAATAAAAAACCAAAATAAAGCTCGAGTATATAAAAATATAGAAATGAGATACAACTCGAGACAAAATAAAGCAACATAAAGATAAACTCAGAAGGAAGATCCTTTTTGAGTACTACAAGTTGAAAACATAAAAGAAAAGTACAACTTAAAATAAAAAATAAAAATAAAACTACGACGACTCAGCGTTAGTGTCCTGATCAGGAGCCTTTTGTGCTGCTGAAGAAGGCTCGGGAACTGGTGGATTGGCTGATGCAGGAGGTGATGGTGGTGGAGTAGGGGCCCGAGGCTGGACCACGAATGGTGATGACACGACTTGCTCGAGTAGTCAATTGATGATATCGAACCATGCCGTCACCTCTGAGTGCTGTGCGGTCTGGGTGTCCCTGATCTCGGCCACCTCGGTCTGGAGGATGCCCACAGCACTCTCGAGGTGCTCTATCCTGTCCTGTCCTCGAGATGGTGAAAAGATCCGTACTGGAGGTGGATCCTGTGCTGTGGGTGGTGCCTCGGCCTCTTCCTGCTCAGGGGGTGGCTCTAACGCCTGCTGTGACCCCTCGGAGGCTGCTGTCTAGGGGATGATCACTGTATAGACCCTTTGTCCTGATCTGCGGACCATCCCCATCATCTTTAGTGTCTCTGTGCTGAGTGGAGCCGGTACAGAAATCTTCTCAATCCCGCGCACTCTGTCTCGGAGACCCATCCCGATGATGAGTCTCGTAATATAAGGCCTATACAAGATTACTCCAAATCTAGGGTACTGGCCCTGGTGGCGCAAGTACTCTGCTAGGATGTGACCTAGGTTAAGTGTCTCTCTCTGTACCATAGAGTGCAGGTAGAGCAGCTCTTGCCTACTTAGCACCCCTGTGCTATCTCCTCTGCCGCTCACTAACCTGCTTAGTACGGCGTGGATGTATTTGTATGCTAGCAGGGATAAGCCGGTCGCCTTTGAAACCCCTGGCTCGTACTGTCTGTCTCCACATAGAGCACTGTAAGTGACACACCCCTTGTGTGTGTGTGTACCGCAAGTGCACGGGTTGTCGAAGTAATAATTACCCTGGTGAGTAGGGTAGTCGAATCCACAGGGAACGGAAGTACTAGTAATGACTGATTCTCAGTTATCTAGTCGAATCAATAATAAGAAGCAATGGATGTAATGTGTAAAATAAGAAAATCGCAAGACAGAAAGCAAGTAAAAGGGAAAGGTAAAGGAGATCTCTATCAATGAAGATGAGATACCCGGGCAATGCTCCCCCTAGGCTCTATCATGAAGTGCAAGACTAACTAAATGCTTCTCAACCAAGTTCTATGAGTCGAGGTAATCCAAGAACAATCGATCCCTGCTTCCAGGCCACCGATACTAGTCCCCTACAAGGTCCAAGCGGAGAAATCACTCAATCTCAACACCTCACACCCTATATGACCGCAATGAGTTTTGGGGATACCTAAGAGTGAAACCGATTCCTAAAATTAGATCTAACCCTACTTCTAGGCGAAAGATCCCTAACCCCTTACAAAGGTCCCGGCGGAGAAATCTATCAATCTCACACCTCACACCCCATATGGTTGCATAAAACTTAGGGGATACGGAGATAGGAAACACTCAATCGGAAGGGAAAGGGGACACTCCTCTATCTCAAGACTCACCCTCTCAACCCTCTTTAACCTTGTATGTTCTAATCCCTAATGGAGATCTCTCTCTCACCAAAGAAATAAATCAAGCATACCAAACAACCATACGAATCAATAAGGCATGCAAGAAATTATTAAACAAGATTAAAACTCAAATAAACTTGGAATTAAAAGAAAGCATAAAGAAAGTCAATACATGAATCGAAACCTAGGGTTCACATGCCCAAGTATCTACTAGGGTTTAGCCCTCCATGGGACTTATTACAAAGCAAAAGATAATGAAGAAAAAAGCAATGTAATCCATGAAAATAAACCCCCTCGAATTCGTGATGATGGCCTTGATGAATCGTTCAACGTCTCGAAGGAACCTTCTCCGAAGCTAGGTTGCCAATGGCTCCCTGATGCTATATCGTCGAAAGATCTATCGAAGTTGGTGAAGAACGACTCCCAATATTGCCAAAGACCTCGTCCTTGAAACCCTAGCTACTCTTGCCTTCAAACGTGCGCAAGAAGTTCTTTTAAAATCAGCAAATCGGGGTATTTATAAACTTGAAAACGTGCCAGCCGCGTGTCTTCACGCGACCGCGTGAGATCCCACGCGATCGCGTGGGCTGCAGAATTCCCACGCGGTCGCGTGGGATTTTGCTACAGTACTCTCCATAACCATGATCCAAACTCTCTCATCTTGAGGCCACATGGTCGGGCACACGTCCATGTGGTGAGTTATAAGACTTCTCCTTCTTCGAATCATCATTTGAGAGCTTTAACTATCTTCACACAAGTTGGGACATGAAGGTGTGACTGCCTTTGTGCCCTTCCATCACACAAATCATCTTGAATTCTTCAGGAAGTTGGCACACACCCTCATGTGCATGATCCCCTCTTGTGCCTTGACACTTGTGTTGTACAAAAGCTCCCAACAATACGTCTTTATAACCCATCTTTGCTTCCTTTTCCTCCTTTAACGCTTCCACAACCTGATTGCATAAAAGAACACCAAAATACACTTTATGAGACATAATCAATGGTAAAATGATGCTCAATGTATGTAAAACAAGTCGGTAAAACATGTATATTCAAGCACTTATCAGTAAGCTCTCTGGGGAGTCAGGGTCCCTGGGTAGTCTATAGGCAGCAGTGCATAGTCCTCTGTCTCAGTAAATGCCTCATCGTAGAGGCACATCCTGACTGAGAACTGAGTAACACTCAGACTGAAATGCTGACCGAGGGCACGAAACTAAATAGTATCTATGTCTATGAAGCTGTCGTATCCTCGGTCGAACTCAAAAATCTATAAGACCTCGAGTGTAAGTACACGAGTGGCTGGCTCTCGAATGGACAGTAACCGGCCCCAACTACCTACAGCCAATAGCTCCTCCACCTCGGTAGCTATCATATCACCCACTGAATCTCTCTCACTGCGCACAAATCTGCGTAGCACGACTGGCCAAAGTGGAGCTATGACAATCTCTTGAACCGCTCTCGATGCTCTGATAAGGCAAAATCCATCTCCGCGGGGGGTGGGGAAGGCTCACAGGGGTGCTTCCCTACCGCTTTCTTAGACCTGGGACTCATATCTGCAAGATTGAAAAGAAAAATGATCAAACACAGTTCAAAAACACAATCTGCAGTAATCCACACGGCCGTGTGGAAATTCCACACGCTCTTGTGGATCGTCGGGCGGACAGAGCCCCACTGCCGTGGGGGCTAAAATTCCATTTTTACAATCAATTTTGTTCTAATTTCTTTCTAAACATGTTCGTCTATAGTTTAATCATTCAACACAAGTGAAATAACTAAAAAAAACGAATTAAATCAAGAATTGACGAAGAAAAAGGGTTTGAAGTTCTTACCGACAGTGTGGATGAATAAACTTAAAACTCTGCCGGAAAAACTCATCTAAATCCTCCAAAAGCACGAAAAGAAGATTGGGAGAGTAAGAGAGGAGTTTAGAGACTGTTTGAGAGTGATTAGATGAAGAGGCACTAGTGAAACTTAAAAGAAAATTGCGGCTTTTGGCATTGTGGGAATTCACACGGCCGTGTGCGTCTAAAATTAGGGTTCACAGGGGCTAGCACACGCCCCAGTGCGCACTCTGGTTTCTCTCTCAACTACCCCACACGGCCTTCACAGGGGAGCTTCAGAGGGGCCAGCACACACCCCTGTGTGCTCACGGGAAAATCTCTAAAGTAGCCCTTTCCTAGCCGGTCGCCAAAGGTGGCTTTCACACTTTCGAGGAGGTAGCTCTTTCTACCGGGGTAGTAGCTTTTACGCTTTCCATGAGATCGCTCTTTCTCTCATTAGGGCATAACTTGTATCCGACTTATGAGAGTAGCTACATACTTCATGGGAGTAACTCTTTCCACCCCAAATGCGCAAATAAACCAAACAAATATTCACAAATGCACATTTCTTTTTCTCTTTTTTTCATTTTTTTTTGTATTTCTCAAAACAAAACTAAAAACTACTAAAACGATAATAAACTAGTCCTTAAAACTTCTAGCTTGAGTTTCCAAAAGATTTCAAGAGTCAGTGGTGCAATAAGAAATAATCGAGCAAAAATTCCCTAAAATTCAAGTAGCAACTAGAGCATGATGAGATAAAATGTTAAAAATTCTCCTAAACTCTAAGAATACAACCATTGCAACTAAGGTGAACCGCCATGGGCTACATGAGCATAAGCAATTGAACGCACAAGTAAAGGTGTGTGCAATGTGAACTCCCCCCACACTTAAGATGTTCATTGTCCCCAATGTACGCATATGAGCACAATAAAAATATAGCAATCAAATAAAAATATGTGGGAATGGGCAATTGAAACAATACTCCCCTGAACTTCAAGTGTTGTATTTGATGGAGCTATGTTCATTGAGAGTTGAGTCTCAATGGGTTGTGGAGAATACACGGTCCCATGACCGTGTCTATGACTATTCCTCAGTTTCCAAACATCCTAGACCATCTGCACGTATACACAAGGGGGCGCAATGAAGCTCAACAAAATTAAAATAAAATCTCAAGAGACATAAAAATAAAGATGCCTTAAGCGTCGGTGTGGTCTGCTATTAGTGCCGATGCTGCTGCTGCTGTTGATGGTGATCCTGGTGCTGAAAAAGAAAAGAAAAGATTGATGAAGAAAAGGAGAAAAGATGCTCACCGACGAAATGGAAATCAAAAGCTTTGAATATGGCCGGAAAATAACTTAAAAACGCCTTAAACAAACAAAGAGAGGGTTGGGAAGATGAAAAGAAACATCCATTGAGTGTAGAGGCATATAGAATTGAAAAGGCACAAATATATTGTAAAAAGAAGTAACAACCTATTGTGTTCTGCGTAACCACACCGCCATGTGGAAATTCCACACGGCCGTTGATAAGTGCTCGTGTTATAGTAATGCGAAGTGTTATTATCTTGCAATGAGCATTGATTTAATCAGATTTTATCACTAAAAAGTGTGCATTTGTTTACTTTTGAGAATTTTAGGGTTGTGAAGATAAATTGGAGAAAAAGAACGAAATTAGATCGTGTTCGCCGTTATGGAGAATTTTCGGACCAAGCAAGGAACAAGGCACGAGCCTAGACTTTGTGAGTGTGTGCCAACCTCCTTTGGAGGGGCACAAAGGCAGTCACATTCACAACAAGTCTAACTCATGTAGCTTAGGAGAACTTCACCAAAAAGGAGACTTGAAGCAATCGGCATGATCTACCATTGATTGTGTGCCTAATTCAATGGCCTCGATGAAGAACAACGGATTTGGGAGCATTTCGGTGAGTTACTGTAGTAAAAATACTGTAGCAACCTACTGATTGCTCACCCGCAAGTGCACGGGGTCGCCAAGTAATACCCCTCGCGCGAGCACGAGGGGGTCGTATTCTCAAGGGTCCGAGAATCTATTCTTACTTCCTTATCAGAATGTTATCCAACCAAAACAATTACTTGATAGAGATAACTACAATTAAACAACGGATGTAAAGAGCATGCAAATAGTAAATACAAATGCGGAGGGAAATTAAGATGAGGGAATGGCCACGAATGAGGATTGCCTCGGGGGCTACTAAAGTGCTAAGGATGCCCTAACTAGCATGCACGTGAGTGGTTTGGACTGAGAAACCCTAAATTAGACCAACCCGATGGTCACGGTGTTTGGTCCCTAATTCGGTACGAGTATTAGAGGGGTACAAATACCCGTTGGTCACAGCGTATTTGTACATGTATTCCCTTCCAAGCTTGGTGAGCCTAATACTAGGGCAATGGTCATGCAACCTAGTATTATCTAGGAAATGATACATAGAGTTCTCATACATATCAAGGCATTCAAGAATCACCAAACAAGGATTACAAACCAAGCCAAATGCATAAACAAGAGAAAAGCATCCAAATAACACAAGTTCACCCCTAAGGTTCACCTACATCCGGTGACCTTGGGGTTTAGTTGCTCATGATCACAAAGTAAGCAACAAAATACATAGAAACAACCAAATGCATAATGAAAACACCCCCTCAAAAGATTAAGGCCGAATGACGCTTCCAAGGATGCCACCCAAGGAGTGGCTTCCTTTGTCAATCATCCTCTCAAATGCAAATCGAAGGCGTGGATTCGTCGTGTCGTGCTCTCCCCGTCGTCCTCTCCTCAACAATTTCCTTCAAAACCCGGCCTCAAGCTCCCATGGAAAAATGGTGAAGTCAAGCTCTCCCAAGACCTAGCTTCCTCCCTCAAAATGCTCCCCAAAAACCCTTAAAAACGGATTCCAGTGAGTTATGCGGCCCCCCATGCGGCCCCGTATGCAGGTAGAGAAAATTCCCGAGAAATCGCGTAAGTTGCTACAGTACCGCTACAGTAAATTTGCTGTAGTATATCTGCTACAGTACCGTATGCGTCCTGCAATGCGCCCGCATGAATCCCCTGACCAAGCTGTTCTTTAAGTCTTTATGCTACATTGTTGCTACAGTGCCCCCCCCCCCGGCTCAAAAACAATGTTTTCAATGCCGATTTCTTCTCAAATTCTGTCAACGAGCTCGATGGGGTCTCATTGGTACCTGTAACATGAAAAAAACCAATTCAGACCAAAAACGGGCGTCAACTCATATAAAAATATGCAATACATACGCCTGAAACCTAGGAAATACGTATATTTAGGCGTTTATCACCTACTGTTCACTTTCTGCCGAAAATCAGGATTCCAGAGAGTTCACACAGGCATGTGGAAATTCCACACGGCCGTGTGAATTAATTTTTTAGCAACCCAGAAACTTCACACGGGTGTGTGGAAATTCCACACGGCCGTGTGAAGCCCGATAAGTCCGATTTTAAAGCCACGACTCAACATTATAAAAGCCCGATTTGGAGACTTTTGAGATATCATTTTGGCACTTCTTTGCCCTAACTTCTAAGGTGGCATGGCTAGGGTTTGGAGAGGACTTGGTGGAGGTTTGAAGCGCGTCATCGATGTCGACATCAACGTCCGATGGCGACACAAGACCACGGCCACATCGCACACAAGGGGGCTCTCATCTATGCATTCAATTTGTGTTCTTACTATTATTTTGATGGATTTGTATAGCTCCATGAGGAGCTAAACCCCTTGTGGGTATTTGGACTTGTAAAACCTAGGATTATTATGTTTCTTTGACATTGCTATTATGCTTTTCCGTATTTGATGAATAAAATTGAGTTTCAATCCTAATTTCTCTTCTTTTATTATTTTTTCCCATTAGTCGTGACACTAGGATTGAGAACAATCTAGGTTATCCTTTGGAGGTGTGACAACTCCTATAGGATTAGACTACTTAAGGTTGAAAAGGGTTGAGAGGGTGAGTCGTGAGATAGCGGAACATCCCCCTTTCCCTTCGATGAGATTCTCTCTACTTCTATGTTCCATGATTTATTTGCAGTCAAGATAGAGTATAGTGCTAGGAGATAAACTCACCTAGGGCTTAGTTGTACGAGCAACTAAGTGAAGGTTTGAAGTGAATCTTAGTGCTAGGGCTTGATTTAGACTAGGGTTCTTCCACCTGGACCAAAGGGTTAGGACTATACATAGGAACATGGTTAATCACTAGGAGTCCCTAGAACTTAAAGCAATTTCACACAGTGTGAGGCTTAGGTAGATAGACACCCCTAGGGCTTAGTTGACAGGTCAACGAGATTCAAGGGTCATAGTGAAACCTAATGACCGGAACATAGTGTTGGGATTAGTCGCGGTTGACCTTATGTTTGGGATAGTGTGTTTAAGGATTTTCTCGACTCAATTAACATCAATAGGAAGGTATAATAGTTTTGTCTTGCACAAGAAGCATAAGTCCTAGGGGTAGCTTGTCCGGATACTCATCTTTTCCCATTGCTTGTCTTACTCTTTTACTCTTACTTGCACTCTCTCACCTTCCACACTTCTATTTCAATTCTTGCTTTTATTGGTTACATTTGTGCTCACTCATTGATTTCTTTTCACAGATCGTGTTAGCTACATAGCGAGTCCTTATATCTTAAATCCCTATTCCCTGTGGATACGACTACCCACTCACCAGGGTATTTTATTACTTCGACAACCCGTGCACTTTTGGGCCCCTATCAACAAAGTTTCTGGCGCCGTTGCCGGGGAATAGGCGTATTTCAGATATTTGTTTTTCGCTATTTTAACTATTTCACTACATTTTCTATTTCACACATCTTTTATCTACCAGCATTTTCACCGTTTTTCTTTTCTGTGATTTCAACGTCCGAAAGGATGTTTGACACAAGTGAAACCTTTGATACACTTATAGGGCTGGTTAAGGTTGTGGAACAGAAAATGCAGTTATTTGTTGTACAATCATTTACTAATCATACTGAGTTTGAGCAACCAGCGGGTAATCCTTTTGCAGAGTAGGGAACTATTGTTGACCCTTTCGGTATGGAGCAGAACATGAATTATGAATTAGGCAGCGTATTGGATGAATTTGATAAATCAGCCCTAGTTTTTTCAAGAGGAGACACAGAGGAGAACCTAGAAAAGGTCCTTGCTCAGTTTGAATCATCTTATTGGGAGCACAGGCAAGAAGTTTTTCAGTGGAAGTTGTAGATCTGACAGAGAAAACTTGTGAGTTAGGGACTTCAGTGGGGTCTCAAGATCGACTCAATAAACATGGTTTGGAGAAGGTTTCGGATAGTGTCAATGAATAGCAAGCGAATCAATTTGAAGAAATTGATAGTTCAAAGGAAAGCCAACTTTGACCATCCATTGAAAAGCTACCTGATCTGGAGTTGAAAACACTTCCAGAGCACTTGGAGTATGCATTTTTGGCAGAAGAAAAGAACTTACCCGTAATTATAGCATCAGATCTATCCTGGGAACAGAAGACTAAGTTGGTGAATGTGTTAAAGAAGCACAAGTCTGCCCTTGCATGGAAAATTGCATACTTAAAGGGAATTAACCCCTCAATTTGTACACATAAAATTTTAATGGAGGACAACTTCAAGTCGGTGATCCAACCTCAAAAGAGACTAAATCCGAACATGAAGGAAGTTGTAAAAGCAGAGGTGGTGAAACTACTGGATGCAGGGATCATTTATCCTATTTCTGATAGTGCTTGGATGAGCCCAACATAAGTGGTTCCGAAGAAAGACGGGATAACAGTGATTAAGAATGAAAGAAATGAACTCATTCCAACTAGAACGGTCACAGGATGGAGGGTGTGCATTGATTACAGAAGGCTGAATGATGCAACCCGGAAGGATCACTTCCCACTACCTTTTATTGATCAAATGTTGGAGCGCTTTGCAGGACATCAGTTTTAATTTTTTTTAGATGGGATGTCGGGATATTTTCAGATTCCTATTGCTCCGGAAGATCAAGAGAAGACCACTTTTACTTGTCCGTACGGCACTTTTGCATACAGACGAATGTCGTTTGGGTTATGCAACGCACCTACTACATTCCAACGTTGCATGACGGCTATCTTTGATGACCTTATTGAAGATATAATGGAGGTGTTTATGGATGATTTCTCTGTGTTTGGTGATTCCTT
The DNA here is from genome assembly GCA_020875875.1 of Dioscorea alata. Taxonomy (NCBI): domain Eukaryota; kingdom Viridiplantae; phylum Streptophyta; class Magnoliopsida; order Dioscoreales; family Dioscoreaceae; genus Dioscorea; species Dioscorea alata. The sequence goes on along the minus strand of CM037013.1, from coordinate 9,543,500 downwards.
TGACAAGTGCTTGAAGAATTTGGAGAAAGTGTTGATGAGATGTGAGGAGACAAATTAGATTGGAATGAACCTTTCGAGCTTGTGTGCGATGCAAGTGACTATGCAATTGGAGCAGTTTTGGGGCAAAGAAAGGACAAGCACTTTCAACTAATATATTATGCTAGTAAGTCTCTCACATGTGCTCAAGAAAATTATAGCACTACAGAAAAGGAATTGGTAGCAGTCATGTTCACCCTCGACAAATTCAGACTGTATCTCATCTTGTCAAGGGTCGTTGTGTTCACAGATCACTCCGCTCTCCGTTACCTCATGAACAAGGCTGATGCAAAACCGCGATTAATTCGATGGATACTACTCTTGTGTGAGCAACTAAGTGAAGGTTTGAAGTGAATCTTAATGTCTGGACTTAATTTAAACTAGGGTTCTCTCAACTGGACCAAAGGGTTAGAACTACACATAGGAACAGGGTTAATCACTAGGAGTCCCTAGAACTTAAAGCAATTCCACACACTGTGAGGCTTAGGTAGATAGACTCCCCTAGGGCTTAGTTGACAGGTAAACGAGAGTCAAGGGTCGTAGTGAAACCTAATGACTGGAACATAGTGTTGAGGTTAGTCACGGTTGACCTTAGCTTTGGGACCATGTGTTTAAGGATCTCCTTGACTCAATTAACATCAATAGGAAGGTATAATAGCATTGTCTTGCACTAGAAGCATAACTTCTGGGGGTAGCTTGTCCGGATACCCATCTTCTCCCATTTCTTGTCCTACTCTTGTACTCTTACTTGCACTCTCTCATCTTCCATACTTCTCTTTTAATTCTTTCTTTTACCAATTATTCTCGCACTCACTCGCTGATTTCTTTTCACACATCGCATTAGCTACATAGTGAATACTTATATCTCAAATCCCTATTCCCTGTGGATACGACTACCCACTCACTAGGGTATTTTATTACTTCGACAACCCGTGCACTTTCGGTCCCCTGTCAAAGTTTTTGGCGCCGTTGCCGAGGAATAGGAGTATTTCTGATACTTGTTTTTCGCTATTTTAGCTATTTTACTTCGTTTTCTATTTCACACTTCTTTTATCTACCGTCATTCTCACCGTTTTTCCTTTCTTTGATTTCAGCGTCTGAAAGGATGTTTGACACAATTGAAGCTTTTGATACACTTACAGGATTGGTTAAGGTTGTGTAACAGAAAATGCGGTTATTTGCTGTTTAATCATTTACTAATCATACTGAGTTTGATCAACCAGTGGGTAAACTTTTCACAGAGTCGGGAACTATTATTGACCCTTTTGTATGGAGCAGAACATGAATCATGAATTAGGAAGTGTATTGGACGAATTTGATAGGTCAGCCCTAGTTTTTTCAAGAGGAGACACAGAAGAGAACCTAGAAAAGGTCCTTGCTCAATTTGAAGCAGCTTATTGGGAGCATAGGCAAGAAGTCTTTTCAGTTGGAGTTGTAGAGCTGACGGAGGAAGCTTATGACCTAGGGACTTCAGTGGGGTGTCAAGATCAACTCAATGAACATGGTTTGTAAAAGGTTTCAGATAGTGTCAATGAACAACAAGTGGATCAATTTGAAGAAATTGATGGTTCTAAGGAAAGCCGACTTCGATTATCCATTGAAGAACGACCCGATCTGTAGTTGAAAACACTTCCAGAGCACTTGTAGTATGCATTTTTGGCGGAAGAAATGAAGTTACCTGTGATTATAGCATTAGATCTTTCTTTGGAACAAAAAACTAAGTTAGTGGAAGTGTTGAAGAAGCAGAAATCTGCCCTTGCATGGAAAATTGCAGACCTAAAGGGAATCAACCCCTCATTTTGTACGTATTAAATTTTAATGGAGGATAACTTCAAGTCGGTGATCCAACCTCAAAGGAGACTAAACCCGAACATGAAGGAAGTTGTGAAAGCAGAAGTTGTAAAACTACTAGATGCAGGGATCATTTATCCTATTTTTGACAGTGCTTGGGTGAGCCCAACGCAAGTGGTTCCGAAGAAAGGTGGGATGACAGTGGTCAAGAATAAAAGAAATGAATTGATCCCAACTAGAACAGTCACAGGATGAAGGGTGTGCATTGATTACAGAAGGTTGACTGATGCAACCCTGAAGGATCACTTTCCGCTACCTTTTATTGATCAAATGTTGGAGCGATTGGCAGGACATCAGTTTTACTGTTTCCTAGATGGAATGTCGGGATATTTTCAGATTCCCATTGTTCCGGAAGATCAAGAGAAAACCACTTTTACTTGTCCGTATGGGACTTTTGCATACAGGAGAATGCCGTTCGGTGATTCTTTTGACAAATGTTTGAAGAATTTGGAGAAAGTACTGATGAGATGTGAGGAGACAAATCTTATGCTAAATTGGGAGAAGTGTCACTTCATAGTTCGGGAAGGTATTGTTCTCGGGCACAAAATCTCTCCAAGCGGTTTGGACGTGAACAAGGCAAAAATCGAAGTCATAGATAAACTTCCTCCACCAACAAACGTCAAGGGAATTCGGAGTTTTCTAGGACATGCAGGTTTCTACAGGCTGTTCATTAAGGACTTTTTGAAAATCACTCAACCGTTGACTAATCTCCTTGAAAAAGATGCTCCATTTGATTTTGGGGAAGAATGTGTAACAGCTTTTAATGTGTTAAAAGAGAAACTAGTTCAAGCCCCAATTTTGATTACACCTGATTGGAATGAAACTAGTTCAAGCCCCAATTAAAAGATGCTCCTTGAAAATCACTCAACCGTTGACTATGCAATTGGAGCAGTTTTGGGGCAGAGGAAGGGCAAGCAATTTCAACCAATATATTATGGTAGTAAGACTCTCACAGGTGCTCAAGAAAATTATACCACTACAAAAAAGGAATTACTAGCAGTTGTGTTTGCCCTCGACAAATTCAGGCCGTATCTCATCGTGTCAAAGGTCGTTGTCTTCACAGATCACTCAGCTCTCCGTTACCTCATGAATAAGGCCGATGCAAAACCAAGACTGATTCGTTGGATACTACTCTTGCAAGAGTTTGATATGGAGATAAAGGACAAGAAGGGAAGTGAAAACGTGATGGCGGATCATTTGTCTCGATTAGAGGGCAGTATTGGGCATGAGTCACTAAGTAAAGAGATTCATGACTCCTTCCCCGAAGAACACTTGTACTCAGTCCAGGCCTCAGCATCATCAGGTGATACGCCGTGGTTTGCAGATTTTGCCAATTATTTGTCAGGAAAGGTCCTTAAACAAGGGCTCACATTCCAACAAAAGAGGAAGTTCTTTAGTGATTTGAAGAACTATTTTTGGGATGATCCGTTCCTGTTTCGCATTTGTGCAGATCATATAGTTCGAAGATGTGTATCAAGGGAGAAAGGATGGGATATCCTTGCTCATTGTCATTTAGGACCTATTGGGGGACACTATGCATCGAGTAGAACGCAAAAAAGGTTTTGGCTATTGATATCAATCGATCTGCAAGCGCACGGGTCGCCAAGTAATACCCCTCACGCACGCGCGAGGGGGTCGTATTCCCTGGGGTCCCAAGAGCTGCTATTACTCCCCTCTAGATGACACTGTCTAGTCTACCAGATATAGATTTAAAACAAGATAAAGAAACAAACAAAAGAAAAGCTATAAACACTTGGACTAAGGCACACCACAACAGCACATTAAGGAAACAAGTAGCAATGAAAGTTTGAGGTCCCCGAGCGAGGATCCCCTCGGGACTACTAAAGCCAGAAAGATGCTTGAATGACACAGGCAACGGTGGTTTTGAGCCAAGAGATATCCTAAGATAGATTAACCCGATGGTCACGGTGAAAACCCTTAATCCGGTATGAGTATTGGAATACGGAATCACTTCCGCCCAAATCCTCACACGATTGCATTAAGAATAGGGAAACCTCAAATTAGGGCCGAACACAACCTAGGTCTAGCCCTAATGGTTGGACGGGTATGAAATACCCGATGGTCATGGTGTATACATACATGTATCCCTTCTAAGCCTAGTGTGTCTAGTACAAGGGCGATGGTCACGCTACCAAGTACAACCTAGAAGTTGAAATACAGAGTTCTCATACAAATCAACACATCAAAGATCACAAGGCTTAGACACAAACCACACAAATGCCATAAATGCAATCAAAACATCAATACAAGCAAGTTCATCCCAAGGTTCACCGGATGCCCGGTGACCTTGGGAGTCTAGTTCGTCATCAACAAAGGAGGATGTATACAAAACAAGAAATACAAGATGAAGCTCATAACAACTCCCCTCGAATGAAGACTAGAAGGTGGTGATGAGAACTCGTCGGATCCGCGCCGGCAAGCTCCTAGATGCTCTCCCTCGAGTATGATCTCCTTCTCCCTTTGATTTGCTCCTCAAAAATGCCTTCTCCCGCAGCCTTGATGTCCTAGATGATGATGGAGGAGAAGAGGTGGCCAAAAGACCCTTCCAAATGATGCCCTAGAAACCCTTAAAAACTAATTCCAGCGAGCTATGCGGCCTCCCATGCGGCCCCGCATGCGGGGAGAGAAAGTTTCCGAAAAAGCCCGAAAACCGCGTAAGTTGCTACAGTGTCGCTACAGGAATAATACGTACAGTTAGGCGTTTATCAGCTATAGGATTGTATTGCCCGACTCTCTTTCAAGATGCACATTAGTATGTTCTTCGATGTGATAATTGTCAAAGGGAAGGAAATTTATCTCGGCGGGATGAGATGCCTCAGAACCCTATGCAATTTTGTGAGATATTCGATGTTTGGGGCATTGATTTCATAGGGCCGTTTCCAAAATCTAACGGGAACCAATACATATTAGTGGAGTGGATTATGTCTCTAAATGCGTTGAAGCTCAAGCATTTCCGACTAATGATGCTAGAACTGTGGTGAAATTTTTGAAGAAGTTGTTTACTCGGTTTGGGACTCCGCAAATCATCATTAGTGATCTAGGGACCCATTTTTGCAACGCCCAATTAGAAAAAGTGTTGAGACGATATGGGGTACGTCACCAACTTGCCACTTCGTATGATCCGCAAACTAGTGGTAAAGTAGAAGTCACAAATAGGGAACTCAAGCGAATCTTGACAAAGTCGGTGGAACAAGGGAAGCGGGATTGGTCTGAGCGGTTGGATGATACACTCTCGGCTCATCGCACAGCGTATAAGACTCCAATAGGAACCACTTCATACAATCTGGTCTATGGAAACTCATGCCATCTACCCGTGGAACTTGAACATAAAGCATATTGGGCAATTAAAGCAATGAACTTTGATTTGAGAAAAGCCGGTGAACAAAGGTTACTTCATCTCAATGAGCTCGATGAATGGAGATTAAAAGCATATGAGAATGCTAGAATTTACAAGGAGAAGATTCGAAAGTGGCATGACAAGCATATCAAGTTGCCTAAGGAGTTCAAAGTAGGTGACAAAGTGCTACTATTTAATTCTCGGTTGTGACTTTTCCTCAGAAAACTGAAGTCCAGATTGTTTGGCTCGTATACAGTCACTTAAGTGTCACCACACGGGGCAGTTGAGATCACTCATCCGGAGAAGGGTACATTCAAGGTGAATGGGCATCGGTTGAAGCCATACTTTGGAGGCGAGGTTTGTAATAATGACAAGGAGATATTCTTTCTTCAATCTCCGTAAGGTAAGACAGGTACGTCAAGCTAAGTGACGTTAAACAAGCGCTTCTTGGGAGGTAACCCAAGGTTTTACAGTATTTTTAGGACTTAGTTTAGTGTTAGCATGAAAAAAAGCCTTAGTTTTGGTGTCCTGAATTCTCTATGCATATGGTGCAATTTTACTATGGATTGATGATGCTTTTCGTGTGCCTAAACAATAATTGATGAAGTTTGAGTCAGTTGAGCATGTTTTCTATGGTATATGGTCGTGTTTTGATGGTTCTCACAGGCTCCAGGCATCGTTTTCCTGTTTCTGAGTTTTTCTGTAAGTCTGTGAATTTTTCTAAGTAAGCCAGAGAAAACACACGAATGTGTGGTATTTCCACACGGCCGTGTGTTATTTATTAGGGCTCAACCAGTGAGGGCACAGGGGCGTGACCTTGCCCCTGTGAAAAACCTCAGAGGGGCACACGGCCATGTGAAAATATGCAAACTTAAACTCTCGGTCCAGAGAGTCCACAAGGGCATGTGGATTTCCCTGTGGGAGAGCTTGTGAAAGGCACACGGCCGAGTGGATTCTTCACACGGCCGTGTGGAATACTTAGCAAATTCTTGGGATGAACCAGAGATTCCACAGGGGTGTGTGGGTGCCCCTGTGGCTGGCCTTGTGTTGTTGGCCAGGTTGGGCACACGGCCGTGTGGAATTTCCACAAGGCCGTGTGTAATTTTCCAGAGACTTGCGTTTTCCCGTGAATCCACAGGGGCGTGTACCAGCCCCTGTGGATCCCCCCTGTGAAGGCACACGGCCATGTGGGATTTTCACACGGCCGTGTGGGAAGTTCAGAGAGTAACCAGAGTGTGCATAAAGACGTGTGTTGGCCCCTGTGAACCGTAATTTCAGAGGCACACGGCCGTGTGGAAGTTCCACACGGCCGTGTGGATTCCCAGATCTTTAAAAGTTGCACGTTTTCTTCTTGGAATTCACTCGTGCCTCATTTGTTTTCCACTCTAAAAACACTCTACGACCCTCTCTATCACTTGCCCGATTTTGTCTGAGTTTTCTAGAGGCTTTATTTGGAGTTTTCCAGCTGATTTTCAAGGTTTTCTTCACCGTCGGTAAGAATTTCAAGCCCTTGTTCTTCAATAATATCGATTCACTTTGTTTTTATTGGTGATCTCGCTTAATACACATGATTAAATGGTCTACGAATGCCTTTATGAAGTTTTGAGAATGAAGATTTTTGTGAAAACGAAATACTAACTCCATGACCATGCAGTGTTGTTCGCCTGACAATCCACACGGGCGTGTGGAATTTCCACACAGCCGTGTGGGTTCCTACAGAATGAAATTTAACGATGGATTAATTGATTTTATTTCAGGAATGGCACCCAGGAGAAAGCAAGCAGCTAGCAAGAGGCCCTTCGAGCCATCTAACAAGCAGATTATCTTCGCCAAGCCCGAACACCGAGTGAGACATGATAGATTGGAGAAACTCAAGTTTGGACAATCTCGATATATAGATTTGAGTTGTTTAAGAACAGCTAAGTGGGGGGATGACATGGCAGATGAGATTGAGGAACTTTTAGCGGTTGGGAGTTGGAAGAGCTTGTTGTCTATTAAAGAACCAGCCAACAGATCACTTTCTTTAGAGGTACTAGCGTCCTTTGAGTTCGACAAATCACATAAAGACTTGGCAAGTGCCGATACTATGCAGTTCAGGGCCTTTGGGCACGATTACAGCATGTCAGTGATGCAGTTTTCTATTCGCATGGGTTTGTATGATCAAGCCTATACAGAGTCAGAGAAGTATGAGAACCTTCTGACTGATTATCCTGGCAGTTTGACCCCTCAAGGAGCTTATAGAGTGTTATGCGGACAAGGGCAATATGTGCCAGGGGTATCAAAAGCCACTTGTCTGTCACGACCAGCTTATAGATACATTCATGCCATTTTGAGCCGATCAGTGAACGAGCGGAGCGATAGTACGGCAGTCTTAAGTCAGCAGGAGCTCCTTTACCTCCATTCAATGGTTCGGAGCGAGCCGCTCAATCTTGGGTATATTCTGGCAGATTACATGCAACATCAGGGCCAGTACTCTAGGCTTGGAGCTATTTTTTCAGGGCCATATGTTACAAGACTCATTAAGGGGATGGGCCTTCGGGAAGCAATCAGTGGAATTGAGAAGACAGTTATACCTTCCCCAATTAGCTTGGAGATGTTGAGACAGATGGGCATGGCCAGGAAATATTATCAGTGCTATATTTTGAACAGGCATCCACAAAGGCTAATGGAGGAAGGCGAGGCCGGGGGATCGCAACCAACATTGCATCTACTTTTGCCACCTCCGACAGAGACAGAGGCCGAGGTACCACCCACAGCACCGGAGCCACCTCCAGTGCGTATCTTCTCCCCTTCTCAAGGCCAGGGCCGATTTGAGCGCCTCGAGAGTGCTGTGGGTGTCCTCCAAACAGAGGTGACCGAGGTCGGGGCAACACAGGCAGCACAACACACTGAGGTCATGGCTCGATTTAACTTTATTCAGCAGCTACTCGAGCGGGCCATGACATCACCTTTTGTGGTCCAACCCTAAGTTTCTACTCCACTACCGTCTCCAGCTCCTCCAGCAGCAGATCCACCCACTTCAGAGCCTAGAACAGCACTAGAGGCTCCACAGCAAGACACCGACGCTGAGGCGTCATAGTTTTATTTTATTTTTATTTCTATTGTACTTTTTCTTTCATATTTTAGACTTGTAGTACTCAGAAAGGATCTTCCTTCTGAGTTTATCTTTATTTTGCTTTATTTTGTCTCGAGTTGTATTTCATTTTCATATCTTTATATACTCGAGCTCTATTTTGGTTTTTCTTGAGCTATACTGAATCCTTGTGTGTGTGTGTGAAGATGGTCTTGGATGAAAGGAATCTAAGGAATAGTCATAGGCACGGTCATGGGACCGTGTGTGCATCACAACCCATTGAGACTCAACTCTCAATGCACCTAGCTCCATCAAACGCAACACTTGGACTTCAGGGGAGTAATGTTTCAATTGCCTACTTCCACACTAATTGTTTTATAATTCTTCACTTTTATTGTGCTTGCATGCGTACATTGGGGACAATGTACATCTTAAGTGTGTGTGTGGGGGGGATGGGGGGGGGGGGGTGAGTTCACATTGCACACACTTTTACTTGTGCATTCAATTGCTCTTGCTCATATAGCCTATGGTGGTTCACCGTAGTTGCAACGGTTGTATTCTTATAGTTTAGGAGAATTTTTAACATTGTATCCTATCATGCTCTAGTTTCACTTGAAGTTTTAAGGACTAGTTTAGTACTACTCTAGTAAGTTGTGAAGTTTTGTGTAGCTAAAAAAAAAAAAAAAAAAACTAGTGAGCTTGTGAATATTATTCTAGCTTTTATTTGTGCATTTGGGGTGGAAAGAGCTACCTCCCATGATGTCATGCCCCGACCCTCAGGTCCTGAGCACGACATACCACCACGACAACCCAGGGGAGGTCCAACACTGCCTCAACCCTAGGTGGAGGTAAGGCTAACCTATTCCCTGCACAATACATATATAATCACAATACATAACTCAACATCAAATACTTATATTACTCAATAAGGTACCACACAATGATACTCATAACCAGGAATACATATCGAAGATAATAACAATCACTCCAAATAGAGGATACACTCCTCTTAGCAATACATCGACTAGACTGGCATACAAAGTGTTCGAGTATGGAAAGACATGATAGGGTTCAACAAATACATAGTGAATCCCTGATAATACATGCAAAGGCATAGTAACATACACCAATCAAAATGAGAAGACAATGACGACTCTAGCCAAGCATTTCACGCCTCCACCTCTGCGCTGTGCAATCACCTGGGAGGAAGAAAGAGGGGGTGAGTAACTAGGTTACTCAGTAAGGGGTTAGCCATAGGACTATAGTTCAAGCATGATCAAATCGAAGTAAAACATCATAAAAATATTTCAATACTCAACAAGAATGAAACATGCTTTGAGTAACAATTATCTCATAAGAACATAGCTTTTCTCATTGAAATACAAATAGAGGTTCTTTGAAATCATCATGAAAACACACGCCATCCTGGACCTAACATAAGCACAATTCTGATGGATAGAATCAAATATCGAGATGCTTATAAATAAATAACTCATTGATCACAAATCAACGAAAATGTCCAGAATGGCCTCAAAACTCTCCGTCGCTAACCACGGCCTTGTTTAGTTCTGGAGCTACCAAGATTCGCGTATCTTGGCATTGGCCGCTGGGAAGTTCATGTGGTGACTACGAACAACCCAACTATACCCATGTTAGGGATCTACGATCCCACCTGACATCGTATAACCGTTTTGACAGTATTCCACGCCACCTCTATATAGGTCAGCCCTGTGGAAACCATCCACTTCTTACTGCAGCATGTTCTGGAACTCGGCTCCCATGTCACCAACAAAGAATATAACAATAGCTTAGCCCGTAGGCTCAATATATATATACATCATGATATCATAATTCTCAATAAGAGACAATAAGTGTTCACAATGGTAATCCTCACCCCAAGGGTGGTCAATTTGATCAAAACATTAATAATGAAACCATTTTCATCAAGAGTATCATATAGAGGTGACTTTCAAAAATACACTTTGAGCATTGCATTAATAGCATGAAAATCAACTTGTTTTAATATGCCTTTGTTCATCATGATGAGAACATCAATTCTCTTGAAAACACATAGCTTAAAACATGTATTTTGAACATAGAGTTTCAAATCATAAGCAACTTAGATACACTTTGCAAGAATTCGAGAAATAAGCCAATCCCATAAATCATCATGATTCAAAGCATCAATCTAGCATTTGAATGAGTTTAGCAATATGGATTTTATAAATTCAAAACAAGCAACTTAATATCAAGAAATATCATGCATGAATCATAGTCCAACTTTGGTAATTTCCCACTCACAAACTTGGCGAGCAAATACCTCAAAATCACTTCCCCACCGGTTCGTTGCCCTTACTTGAAGCCTCACCTCCTAGAAGCCATTAAACAACCAAATAATCAACCAAACATCATCAAAAACTTGGTTAACTATGATAAAGAAAGAATGCTCAAAATGGGCAATTGTTGCTTCTAGGGTTTGCTAAACACCATAGTAAAGAGTTCTAGCAAGAAGAAGATGATAAGTGCTTGTGTTGTAGTAACGCGAAGCGTTATTATCTTACAAATGAACATACTTTTATCAGATTTTATCACTAAATAGTGTGCATTTGTGTATTCTTGAGCATTGTAGGTTTCGTGGAGCTAAGTTGGAAAAGAAGAACAAAGTTAGGTCGTGTTTGCCGTTGTTGGGAGTTTTTCAGACCAAGCAAGGAACAAGGCACGAGGTTAGACTTGTGAGTGTGTGTCAACCTCCTTTGGAGGGGCACAAAGGCAGTCACATTCACAACAAGTCTAACTCGTGTAGCTTAGGAAAACTTCACCAAGAAGGAGACTCGAAGCAATAGGCACGATCTACCATTGATTGTGTGCCCAATTCAATGGCCTCGATGAAGAAACAACATATTCGGGAGCATTTCGGAGAGTTACTGTAGCAACAATGTAGTTTGTACTGTAGTGAATCACTGTAGCAAGTTACTGTGCACTTCTGCCGAAGAGTCAAGGTTCCAGAGAATTCACACGGGCGTGTGGAATTAACACACGGCCGTGTGAACTAATTTTCCAGCAAACCAGAGACGTCACACGGGCGTGTGGAATTAACACACGGCCGTGTGGATTGATTTTCCAGCAAGCCAGAAACTTCACACGGGCGTGTGGAATTAACACACGGCTGTGTGAAGTAATTTTCAGGAAAGACAGAAACTTCACAAGGGCGTGTGGAAATTCCACACGGCCGTGTGAATTCCCGATAACTTCAAATTTAAAGCCGCACTCAGCCTATTTAAAGCCGATTTGGAGACTTTTTGAAGAATCTTTTGACCTATCTTTCTCCCCAACTTCTGGAGAGGGCGACTAGGGTTTCGGAGAGGACTTTGTGGAGGATTAGAGCGCGTCATCGGCATCGTCACCGACGTTCGACGGCCGCACAAGACCACGGCCACACCATACGCGAGGGGGTTTTCATTGATGTCTTTAGTTTGTTCTTTCTTTCATAAATTGATGAACATGTATAGCTCCATGAGGAGCTAAACCCCTCGTGGGTATTCGGACTTGTAAAACTCTAGGATAATTATGTTTCTTTGACATTGTTATTATGCTTTTCCATTAATTGATGAATAAATTCGAGTTTCAATTTTAGATTTCTTGTGCTATTGTTTTCTCTTAGCCGTGACACTAAGGATTGAGAACAATCTAGGTTATCCTTTGGAGGTATGACAACTCCTATAGGATTAGACTACTTAAAATTGAAGAGGGTTGAGAGGGAGAGTTGTGAGGTAGCACCGTACCCCTTTCCCTTCCGTTGTGATTTCTCCCTACCTCCGATTCCTTGAGTCATTAGAGGTCGAAATAGAGTGAAGTGCTAGGTAGACAAACTCCCCCAAGGTTTTGGGGTGACGTGAATCCTACGCACTGGGGCTTAATTTAGACAATGGTTCTTCCTCCTGGACCAAAGGGTTAGAACTATCACACATAGGAACAGGTTTTATCACTAGGAGTCCCTAGAGCTTAAAGCAATCCCACGTAGTGTTAGGCTTAGGTAGAAATACTCCCCTGGGGCTTAGTTGAGCAATCAACAGAGTGAAGGGTTGACGTGAATCCTATTGCCGGGACATAGTATTGAGGTTAGCCACGGTTGACCTTAGATTTGGGACCGTGTGTTTCAGGATTTTTCTCAACTCAATTAACATCAATATGAAGGTATAATAGCATAGTCTTGCACTAGAAGCATAAGTCCTAGAGGTAACTTGTCCGGATACCCTATTTTCACTTATTACTAGTCTCTCTCTTTTTACTCGTTGCTTGCACTTTTCTCTCTTTCATCTTTCGATTTATTTGCTTTGAATCTACTCTAGTTCCCATAAATTCACTCATCACTCCGATCATTGTTTCTTTTCGTACATCACACGACTCAATAGCAACTTCTCGTATTTTAAATCCCTATTCCCTGTCGATTCGACTACCCACTCACCGGGGTAACTTTTATTACTTCGACAAGGCCATGCACTTGCGGTACGCATGCAAAAGGTCATGTCAGAAGACCTTTCACAACTTAGAAAACCAACAAGGAAAGCAAAGATGGCCTAACACGGCCAGTGCTACAGTAATTCCGGGATTAGGGTTAAGAAAGTTCAAGGATTTCATGAAGTTAAAGCCATACCACTCAATAAAATCAACCCTCACAAGATTAGCCATCAAAGAGGAAGAAAAGAGACAACAACCAAGCTCTCATAAGGGTCCATGATCAACCCTAACCATCATCATCCAAGGACAAAGAAGAAGGAATAAATGGATGAAGGCATACTTTGATCAAATGAATGAGCAACTTGTTGATTCAAGTTTTAAGCTCAAAAAATCCTTCTAGATCAGCCTTAGAACCCCAAGAGATGATGAACGAAGAGAGGAGAAGGAGATAGAGGAGTTTGGGAGTAAAGAAATAAAGAAACAAAGCTAGGAGCGGGTTTTTAAAAGCCAAAGAGCGAAGATGTGAGGGTTGTGTGTGACCTCGCACACCAGCCGCTCACACCCGGCAGAGAGGTGTGTTGGTGGTGTGCGGCCCGCACACCAGCTACACACTCCTCTGCCTGGGGTGTGGGGCCTCTGTGCGTCCCGCACAGAGGCTACACAGCCTTCAGGAGAGGCTGTGCGGCCTGTGCACAGCCCCGCACAGTCTTGTGCGGTCTGTGCACAACCCATACACCCTTAAAACTCCTCTAACACTCGACCAAAACACACTCAAACACCCGGTAACCAACTCCGAAGATTCGACAAAAAGATTCAAAGAAACTAAATGGGGAAACGACAACATCTAAGACAATCGAAACAACAAACAAGGGCAAAGAGACCGAAACTCCACACATGAAGTATGTAGCTACTCTCATAAGTCGGATACAAGTTATGCCCTAATGAGAGAAAGAACTATCTCATGGGAAGCGTGAAAGCTACTACCCCGGTAGAAAGACCTACCTCTTGATGAGCGGGCACGCGACTAACCACAGAGCTAGCACGCGACTCCCCGGCCGCAAGTGCACGGTTCGTCAAGTAATAACCTCACAAGGAGGGTCGTATTCCCTATGGCCCGAGATCTACTATTACTTCCTTTTGGAACTTACTTTCTAGTCGATCGAAACAAGGTTGAAGCAATATTAAAATAATAAAAACAAGTAAAGAAATGCAAATAAAATAAAGCTCAATCTGGTAAAGTTAGAGACAAAGAAGCCAATAATTAGGGAAGGCCTCGAGCGAGGATTCCCCCGGGAGAAGACTAAATATGAATGATCATGGGAATTAAAAAGCTAGGGTTGGCTTGGTTTTGGTCCGCTAGACTCGGATGTCGATTACCCCGGAACCTCCGTAGTGTAGTCCTAATCCAGTATAGGTTCCTCTATCCATAAGATACCCCTACGATGTCAATGAGAACAAGGAGTCTTAATTAGGGTTAATCTAATGCACACTCTCGGCTAAATTAACCGTAAATGCGCGGGAGGCTACTAACACCCGGAACCTCCGGTCTATTAATACATGAAACCCTCTTTAACTCATCAAGTGACCAAATACAAGCTAGCATCCCGCCAAAGAAGTATCATTCGAGATCAATTCTACGGAAACCATCCATTGTAGAACGAATAACACGATGATGAATTAAAACCAAACAACCAAAATAACTCAATCATTCAAAGCAAATAAAGATCATTCATACAAAGTCTCCTCCCAAGGTTCACCGGGAGCCCGGTGGCCTTGGGAGTTTAGTTCGGTATTACAAAATGGAGGAGTTCACAATACATAAGGTTTATCAAGGAAACAACAAGAAAACTCCCCTCGAAATGTCGACTAAGGGTTGATGGTGTAGCTCGTCGGATCCGCGCCGCCGAGCCCTTTGATGCTTGTCAACGTTCTTCCCTTCTTCTCTCCTACAATCCTAGCCAAAATCCCTCCAAAGCCCTCCAAAGATGAAGAAAGTGGTGTATGGTGGAGTGGAGGCCGGAAGAGAGCAAGAATCCCCAAAAAAAAATTCCTCTCAAAAGCCCTCAGATCTGCTTAAATACCCCGAGAGTGTGCGGGCACTGTGCGGGCCGTACAGTACCCGCACAGCCTTCTGTCTGTGGTGTGCGGCTACTGTGCGGGCCACACAGTGGCCGCACATGGCCGAGAAGATCAGCTCTGTGTGCGGCGCATCGGCTTCCGGGGTGCTCTAACTCTTTGTTTCTTCTTCAATCATCCCTGAAACGACACAAATATGGTTTAATCTCGCGCACTTGGTCCTTGAAACCCTGAAACGAAAATAAAAACATCAAGTGTGCAAAATGTCATCGAAAATACACAAAAGTTGCACGAAAGTACAAGAACATCATCGCTAAAGCATGATGTATTTAGGCACTTATCAAATGCCCCCCACTTAAGAATTTGCTTGTCCCCAAGCAAACGGACATGGAAAACCTGGGATCCTGATAAGTGACTAAATACACAACCTCAGGAAAGAAATGAAAATATCATAGCCAAAATGAAACTCAAAATACTAAGCAAAGACCACTTGAGATCATTCACGCATTCATTGGCCGTGTTGTGCTGTGTGTGTGCAAATCCCCTAGCTCGAAGCCCTGTAGTCCAAACGAGGTAGGCAAGACCCCGAGGACCACTTCTTGAAGCAATTCATGCCACTTAGTGGAATACGGCCTTGAGGTGGTAGAAATACTTCTAGTAGAGTCCTAAGGATCCTTCCTCTTATTTTCGAACAAGTACCGGTCGAATTTTATTTTTTCTGTACACAATTGCATAACTTTTTCTTTTTCTTTTCCGGGACTAACATGAACTGCAAATCCACATTACCTGGAGCTTTGCACATTCATGTAAACATGCTCATGTTGATAAGTGCCAAAATACATCATGTTTTAGCTATGATGTTCTTGTACATTCATGCAACTTATGTGTATTTTCGATGAGTTTTTGCGCACTTGATGTTTTATTTTCATTTCAGGGTTTCGAGGACCAAGTGCGCAAGTTTCGACCGTATTCGTGTCATTCCGGGGAAGATTGAAGAAGAAACGAAGAGTTGGAGCACCCTGGAAGCCGACGCGCCGCACACGGACACATTTTCTCGGCCGTGTGCGGCCACTGTGCGGCCCGCACAGTGGCCGCACAAGGGAGACAGAGAGGTGTGCGGCCAGTGTGCGGCCCGCACACTGGCCGCACAGCACAGCCAGAAGGCTGTGCGGGCACTGTGCGGCCCGCACACCTTCGGGCTATATATGCTTGTTCTGAAGAGTTTTTGGGGGGATTTTTGGTTCTCATCCGGCCTCCACTTGTCCTAGACTTCATTTCACCATTTCTTGAGGGATTTTGGAGGGATTTTCGGCTAGATTCGAAGGAGAGAAGAAGGGGAAGACGTTGAGAAGCTTCATAGGGCTCGCCGGCGCGGATCCGACGAGCTACGCCATCAACCCTAGTCGACATCTTCGAGGGGGTTTTTCTTGTTTTTATTGGATGGAATTGTTGTATGATGAGCTCCTTAGTTTTGTGATGTTGAGCTAAACCTCCCAAGGCCGCCGGGCTCCCGGTGAACCTTGGGAGGAGACTTTGTATGAATGACCTATATTTTGCTTTAAATGAATGTGTTAGTTTGATTGTTTGGTTTTAATTCATCATCATGTTGTTCATTCTACAATGGATGGATTCCGTAGAATTGATTTTGAATGATACTTGTTTGGCGGGATGCTAGCTTGTATTAGGTCCTTTGATGAGTTAAAGAGGGTAACATGTATTAATACACCGGAGGTTCCGGGTGTTAATAGCCTCCCGCGCGATTAGGGTTAATTTAGCCGAGAGCGTGCATTAGATTAACCCTAATCAAGACTCCTTGTTCTCATTGACATCGTAGGGGTATTTTCTGGATAGAGAAACCCGTACTGGATTAGGGCTACACTACGGAGGTTCCGGGGTAGTCGACATCCGAGTCTAGCGGACCGAAACCAAGCCAACCCTAGTTTTATAATTATCTTGGTCATTCGTATTTAGTCTTCTCCCGGGGGAATCCTCGCCCGAGGCCCTCCATAATTATCGGATTCTTCATCCCTATTTTATTCCGGATTGAGTTTTATCTTATTTGCATTTCTTTACTTGTTTTTATTATTTTAATATTGCTTCAACCTTGTTTCGATCGACTAGAAAGTGACTCCCAAAAGGAAGTAATAGTAGATCTCGGGCCCTTGGGAATACGACCCTCCTCGTGAGGTTTATTACTTGACGACCCGTGCACTTGCGGCCGGGGAGTCGCGTGCTAGCTCTGTAGCTAGTCGCGCGCTCGCTCATCAAGTTTTTGGCGCCGTTGCCGGGGAGCATCCGAGAATACTAGGAAAACTTTTGGATCATTGCTCTAGTCATTTCGCTTTCATTTGTAATTATCCATCTTTTATTGTTTTTGTTTTCGTCATTTTTATATAGTCACTAATATCTCTTTTGTCTTTTATTTTCTCAGGCGTTCTGTGCATGACTCGTGCAAACCCCACTGGGTTTGTAGAGCCGAACGAAGAAATTGAACGCGTCATACACCAACGGTTGAGAGAAACTCAAGTGGGTTCCTCCTCGGGATCAGTTGCTGCACCTGAATCAGTTCCTATAGCTATGGCCGAAGAGAGAAGAACTTTGTCTGACTATGAGAGGCCACAGTTTACTGGGGGAGGGTTTAGTGTGCAAGCTCCGGCTGCCAGTGCAAGTAATTTTGATTTGGCTAGACCAATCGGCATGATACAGAATTCAGTGCAGTTCGATGGCTTGGCCGATGAGGACCCGAATGAGCACCTATCCCGATTCCTCCAAATGTGCTCAACTTTCAAAGTCAATGGCCTATCTGATGATGCAGCTAGACTCCGTCTTTTCCCATTCAGTTTGCGGGGCACCGCTTACAGGTGGCTCACATCACTCGCCCCGGGTTTCATAAAGACATGGGAGGAGATGGTAAACAAGTTTATGGGCCGCTATTTTCCTCCAAGCAAGGCTGCTAGATTAAGGCAAGAGATCTCGGCCTTCAGTCAAAGAGATTCCGAAACCCTCTTTGAAGCTCATGAGAGATTTAAAGACCTCTTGAGAAAATGCCCACATCATGGTTTTGAAGCTTGGATGCGAATACAGATACTGTATAATGGCTTGAGCTACCAGAATCGTCAACTCATTGATGCCGCAGCCGGTGGATCCTTGAGTAGCAAATACCCCGAAGATGCCGAAGAATTAATTGAGAACATGGCACGAAATGAATCACATTGGGGTTCAAGGGCAAAACTGACTCAAGCTCGAGGGGTTCATGAAATCGACAGTAAAACCGCTCAAGATGCGAAGCTCGAAGCACTAGCGAAGCAAGTGAGTTTGCTTATGTCCGAAAGAACCGAGCGTTCGAGCACAAGTGTCAAGCAAGTGATGAATTGTGGAACTTGTGGAGGGGGGCATGATGTTGCTAGTTGCCCCATTTCAGTCCCCGATGTCACCCCACTCGAACATGTTGACTATGTGAATCAGGGGCAAAAATTTCAAGGAAACCCCTATGGTGGAACATACAACCCCGGGTGGAGAAATCACCCAAATTTCAATTGGGGAAATCAAGGCCAACAAAAATTTACGCAACCACCAGGGTTTCAGACACAATCATCACAAGCACCTCCAACGGAAAGGAAATTCACTACTGAGGATGTCCTAGCTAAATACATGCAAATCACCGATGCGAGGTTGAACACACTTGAGACAACAGTGAGGAATATGCAAGCTTCAATCCAGGGCATCGAAAAACACTTGGGACAGATCGCGGCATCCATGGCGGAAAGAACACCGGGTAGTCTCCCTAGCAACACTGAGACTAACCCACGAGAACATGTGCAAGCTATCACTTTGAGGAGTGGTAGAGAGGTTGAGGTTCGGCCGACTCCTAGGCCAATTGATAACAAGGAAAAGAACGTGGTGAGAGGCACTTCCTCCATAGGTGGGGATGAAGCTAATGACAGCCATGACAATTCAATTGAACCTCAAAACAAAGAGAAAAAATTGCTAGAGCACCAACCGAAGGTCCCCTATCCGGCAAGACTCAATCGGGACAAGGAGGACACTCAATTCAAAAAATTTTTGGAGATGATCAAGCAACTTCACATCAATCTTCCACTTGTAGAGGCCTTTTCTCAAATGACAAAATATGCCAAGTTTATGAAGGAGTTGCTTACAAACAGGAAGAAACTTGAAGAAGCATCTACGGTGTCTCTATGGGAGAGTTGTTCGGCAATTCTCCAAAGCAAATTGCCCGAAAAAATCAAAGACCCGGGTGGTCTAATTGTGGAGTGTCATTTTGGGGACTCGCTTGTAGAGAAAGCCCTTGCCGATTCCGGTGCAAGCATAAATGTTATGCCCTACAAGCTTTTCTTAAAACTGGGCCTTCAAGACTTAGAGCCGACGCGGATCACCATACAACTTGCGGACCGAACTGTTAGACGCCCGCGTGGCATTGTGAGCGATGTGATCGTGAAAGTTGGTGGTCTAGTTTTTCCGGCTGATTTTGTCATTCTTGATGTTGATGATGCTACTGAGGTCCCCATCATACTCGGCCGGCCCTTCCTTGCCACATCCCGTGCCCTGCTGGATATTCAAGACGGGAAAATGACCTTGCGGGCCGGGAATGAAGAAGCCACTTTTAAAATTCCCGAGGCAATGAAACACCCCAAGGAGCTTGATGACACTTCTTATGCACTCGATGATACAGAATTACTAGTTCAAGATTGTGTGCATGAAGTCCTTATGATGACCCCCCTTGATGAATTCTTACAAGATGTTGTTATTGAGGAGGATGAGACACAAAAGAAGGCACAAGAAGACCCTCCTCATATATTTCCGGATAAGTCGCAAGGGAGAAGTAAAGGAGAGCGCTCGTGGAAGCGAGCATGGAAAAAAATAACTCCCAAGGTCAACAAAGCAAACAAAAATTCTCATGACGAGGTACACACAGCATGTTTCGTCGACCTAGGTATGCACAACATCGATTCCCTCCTCTCCTTGAATTTGCCGGTTGGATCATCATTTGCATCCATTGGAACTTCAGGTAAAACTTTTTCTTTTAAACCACCATGAGTTGAGAAACTTGAACGTCAGGCTCGTGACGCTAAACAAGCGCTTGTGGGAGGCACCCCATGAATTTTTACAATTCCGTACTTTTCAATTTTCGTATTTTTGGTCATGCTATGTTTGGGGTGTGAGCTCTCCGTTTCATCCGTTCTTGGTATGTTTTTAGTGTGTACGTCCTTGTTTCCTTCCCATCTCGGTGAATTCCCGTTTGTTTTATGTTTATATACATATATCCTTTGTCCGAGATGAGTTTTGTTGCGTTTGTAATGTCGAAGACGTGTTTTAGGGTTGGAGATACCCGTTTCTGCATTTTTTTTCAGGGCTCTGTGCGGCTACTGTGCGGCCGCACAGAGGCCGCACACCCCTGGCAGAAGGGTGTGCGGCTGGTGTGCGGCCTGCACACCACCCGCACACTGGCCCCAGTTTTGCTGCTGTAATGCTCTTCTTTCTGGCTTTTCTCCACATTTTCGCGCTTGTTTTGATCATACCACATCCCTCGCATCGTTTCAACGTT
Organism: Dioscorea alata; assembly: GCA_020875875.1. Taxonomy (NCBI): domain Eukaryota; kingdom Viridiplantae; phylum Streptophyta; class Magnoliopsida; order Dioscoreales; family Dioscoreaceae; genus Dioscorea; species Dioscorea alata. The sequence continues at coordinate 9,523,085 of CM037013.1, read as the reverse complement.
AAAAATATTTTCAAAACTCAATTTATTCGCATACCTTCGCGTTGTTTCCCTCATTTTTCTAAACTCGTGTTCGCGCATTTTAGCGTGTTGCCATGGCTTGATCTTTATTTTTCGAGACGTAGGTCAACTTTCTGATCGAGCCCGTTGGAGGAGACACAGAAGACCTTGAGCGGCGTCATCAGTCCTTTCACTCCGAGAGCTCACTTTCGCTTTCATTCATTGTTTCTTTTCTTTGTTTTTGTGTGGTTGATGGATGCTTGTAGGTAGACCAAGACGTCCATTTTTCTTCCTCTCCACTTCGCTTGTAGCCATGGTGATGGTCACCCCGAGCTCGTGCCTTGCAAAGCTCATTACCAATTTCTCGGGGAAGTTCATGACACCACCCTCTTTATTTTCCATGCATAAATTTTTCTGTACTGCTGATTAATGTACATTGAGGGCAATGTACTGCTTTAAGTGGGGGGTGGCTATGCATGTCCGATCTTCGTTACTTGTTTCGTGAACTTGTATGAAAATTTTTGATAATTCTTGACTTGTTGCATGATTGTAAACCTAGGATGGCGTACTTAATTGTGATTGTATTATAGCTCGAAATCATGATAAATGCTAAGCTTTTTATGACCCTGCACACTTGAGATTTTCATGTCATTCTAGGCAATTCTCGCACTACTCCCTTAGGTAGAACCCTGGACATCTAGGCGAGGAACCACAGCACTTTCGTGACCCTCTTAGTTGCTAACCCATACTAGTGGTTTCGCGCCTTGACGTGTTAGAATGTCTTCTAATAGGGTTTTAAGGACCTTGTTCTTGTTCTTTTTTGCAATACGGTCGAAAAAAAAAAAAAAAAAAAAAAAAAAAAGTGGACAGTGCTCCTCTGTCCTAATAGTGAAGTAACTTGGGGTTCTGGCTCCTAACCAGAGTGTTCCTCTCGCCAAAAGCTACAAGGACATGAGCGCGTTTATATGAATGTGCAAAGCTCCAGGTAATGTGGATTTGCAATTCATGTTAGTCCCGGAAAAGAAAAAGAAAAAGGTAAAGAATTGTGTACAGAAAAATAAAATTCGACCGGTATTTGTTCGAGAATAAGAGGAAGGATCCTTAGGACTCTACTAGAAGTATTTCTACCACCTCAAGGCCGTATTCCACTAGGTGGCGTGAATTGCTTCAAGAAGTGGTCCTCGGGGTCCTGTCTACCTTGTTTGGACTACAGGGCTTCGAACTAGGGGATTTGCACACACACAGCACGACACGGCCAATGAATGCGTGAATCATCTCAAGTGGTCTTTGCTTAATATTTTGAGTTTCACTTTGGCTATGATACTTCCATCTCTGGCCGGAGGTTATGTATTTTGTCACTTATGATTATCTCTGGTTCTCCATGTCCGTTTGCTTGGGGACAAGCAAATGCTTAAGTGGGGGGTATTTGATAAGTGCCAAAATACATCATGTTTTAGCTATGATGTTCTTGTACATTCATGCAACTTATGTGTATTTTCGATGAGTTTTTGCGCACTTGATGTTTTATTTTCATTTCAGGGTTTCGAGGACCAAGTGCGCAAGTTTCGACCGTATTCGTGTCATTCCGGGGAAGATTGAAGAAGAAACGAAGAGTTGGAGCACCCTGGAAGCCGACGCGCCGCACACGGACACATTTTCTCGGCCGTGTGCGGCCACTGTGCGGCCCGCACAGTGGCCGCACAAGGGAGACAGAGAGGTGTGCGGCCAGTGTGCGGCCCGCACACTGGCCGCACAGCACAGCCAGAAGGCTGTGCGGGCACTGTGCGGCCCGCACAGTGCCCGCACACCTTCGGGCTATATATGCTTGTTCTGAAGAGTTTTTGGGGGGATTTTTGGTTCTCATCCGGCCTCCACTTGTCCTAGACTTCATTTCACCATTTCTTGAGGGATTTTGGAGGGATTTTCGGCTAGATTCTAAGGAGAGAAGAAGGGGAAGACGTTGAGAAGCTTCATAGGGCTCGCCGGCGCGGATCCGACGAGCTACGCCATCAACCCTAGTCGACATCTTCGAGAGGGTTTTTCTTGTTTTTATTGGATGGAATTGTTGTATGATGAGCTCCTTAGTTTTGTGATGTTGAACTAAACCTCCCAAGGCCGCCGGGCTCCCGGTGAACCTTGGGAGGAGACTTTGTATGAATGACCTATATTTTGCTTTAAATGAATGTGTTAGTTTGATTGTTTGGTTTTAATTCATCATCATGTTGTTCATTCTACAATGGATGGATTCCGTAGAATTGATTTTGAATGATACTTGTTTGGCGGGATGCTAGCTTGTATTAGGTCCTTTGATGAGTTAAAGAGGGTAACATGTATTAATACACCGGAGGTTCCGGGTGTTAATAGCCTCCCGCGCGATTAGGGTTAATTTAGCCGAGAGCGTGCATTAGATTAACCCTAATCAAGACTCCTTGTTCTCATTGACATCGTAGGGGTATTTTCTGGATAGAGAAACCCGTACTGGATTAGGGCTACACTACGGAGGTTCCGGGGTAGTCGACATCCGAGTCTAGCGGACCGAAACCAAGCCAACCCTAGTTTTATAATTATCTTGGTCATTCGTATTTAGTCTTCTCCCGGGGGAATCCTCGCCCGAGGCCCTCCATAATTATCGGATTCTTCATCCCTATTTTATTCCGGATTGAGTTTTATCTTATTTGCATTTCTTTACTTGTTTTTATTATTTTAATATTGCTTCAACCTTGTTTCGATCGACTAGAAAGTGACTCCCAAAAGGAAGTAATAGTAGATCTCGGGCCCTTGGGAATACGACCCTCCTCGTGAGGTTTATTACTTGACGACCCGTGCACTTGCGGCCGGGGAGTCGCGTGCTAGCTCTGTAGCTAGTCGCGCGCTCGCTCATCACATGTCCTTATAGCTTTGGCGAGAGGAACACTCTGGTTAGGAGCCAGAACCCCAGGTTACTTCGCTATCAGGGCAGAGGAGTACTGCCCACGCTTTTATTCAACTTTCCCCCCCCCCCCCCTTTTTTATTTTTTATTTTTTTTTAGACCGTATTGTAAGAAGGAACAAGAAGAAGATCCTCAAAACACTATTAGAAGACATTCTAACACATCAAGGCGCGAAACCACTAGTATGGGTTAGCAACTAAGAGGGTCACGAAGGTGCTGTGGTCCCTCGCCTAGGTATCCAGGGTTCTACCTAAGGGAAAAGTGCGAAAAATTCCTAGAATGGCACGAAAATCTCAAGTGTGCAAGGTCATAAGAAACTTAGCATTTACCACGGTTTCGAGCTATAATACAATCACAATTAGATACGTCATCCTAGGTTTTACAATCATGCAACAATTCAAAAATTTTCAAAAAGTTTCATACAAGTTCATGAAATAAATAATGAAACTAAGACATGCATACCCACCCCCCACTTAAAGAAGTACATTACCCTCAATGTATAGGAATCAGCAGTACAGAAAAATCAGTGCAATGAAAATAAGAAGGATGGTTTCGTGAACTTCCCCGAGAAATTAGTAAGGAGACTTGCAGGGCAAGAGCTCGCGGTGGCCAACACCATGGTAGCATACAAGGTGGAGAGGAAGAAAAATGGATGTCTTGTTCTACCTACAAGGAGAAAAGACGTCGAGTCAAGCATCCATCAACCACACAAAAATAAAGAAAAGAAACAAAAAGTGAAAGGGAAAGTGAGCTCTCGGAGTGAAAGGACTGATGGAGCCGCTCAAGGTCTTCTGTGTCTCCTCCAAGAAGCTTGATCGGAAAGTTAACCGACATCTCCAAAAATAAAGATCAAGCAATGGCAACATGCTAAAATGTGCAAACACGAGTTTAGAAAAATGAGTGAAGCGGAAACCACGTGATTACGATCAAAATCAAAAATCAGCGCAAACCCCCCGAGGATCCAATTCGGCCGGGAAACTAAAAACCAAGAAATCACCTCTAAGGTATGAAAAGAAATTGAGTTTTGAAAATGTTTTTAACGTTGAAACAATGCGAGGGAGGTGATATGATCAAAACGAGTGTCAAAAGGTGGAGAAAAGCCGGAAAGAAAAGCATTTCTGAACCAAAACTGGGGCCAGTGTGTGGGTGGTGTGCGGGCGGCACACCAGCCCGCACAGTCTTCTGCCAAGCATGTGCGGCCTGGTGTGTGGATCGCACACCAGGCCACACACTCCTTTGGCTAAGGCGTGCGGCTGGTGTGCACCGCACACCAGCCTGCACACCCTTCTAGCAGGGGTGTGCGGCCGCACAGTGGCCGTACAGAGCCCTAAAAAATGCTTAGAAATCAGCTATCTCCAAAACCAAAACTAGTCTTCGACATTACAAACGCGACGAAACTCATCTCGGATAATTGATACATGTTGAAAAACACAAAACATATGGGATTTCACCGAGATGGGGAGGAAACAAAGACATACACAATAAAGCATACCAAGAACGAATGAAGAGGAGAGTTCACAATCCAAACCTAATTCATGCATAACAAAAATATGAAAATGAAAAAGTACGGAATTGTAAAAATCATGGGTTGCCTCCCACAAGCGCTTTTTTAGCGTCACGAGCCTGATGTTCAAGTTTCTCATCATCAAGGTGGTTCAAAGGCAGAGATTTTACCTGAATTTCCCATGGATGCAAATGATGACCCCGCCGGCAATTTCAAGAAAAGGAGAGAATCAACATTGTGCATACCTAGGTCGACGAAGCATGCCATGTGTCCCTTTTCATGAGAGTTCTTGCTTGCTTTGCTAACCTTAGGAGTCACCTTTTCCATGTTCGCTTCCATGATCGTTCTCCTTTGCTTCTCCCTCGTGCCTTGTTCGGATATGTATGAGGAGGGTCTTCTTGTGCCTTCTTTGGTGTTTTTTTCTCCTCAATATCATCATCTTGCAATAATTCATCAAGGGGGTTCATCATAAGGACTTCATGCATACAATCTTCAACTTGTAATTCTGTATCATCTAGTGCATAGGAAGTGTCATCAAGCTTCTTGGGGTGTTTCATTGCCTCGGGAATTTTAAAAGTGGCTTCTTCATTCCCGGCTCGCAAGGTCATTTTCCCGTCTTGTATATCCAGCAGGGCACGGGATGTGGCAAGGAAAGGCCGGCCAAGTATGATGGGGACCTCAGTAGCGTCATCAACATCAAGGATAACAAAATCAGCCAGAAAGACTAGACCACAAACTTTCACAATCACATCACTCACAATGCCACGCGGGCGTCTAACAGTCCAGTCCGCAAGTTGTATGGTGATCCGTGTCGGCTCTAAGTCTTGAAGGCCTAGTTTTAAGAAAAGCTTGTAGGGCATAACATTTATGCTTGCACCGGAATCGGCGAGGGCTTTCTTTACAAGCGAGTCCCCAAAATGACACTCCACAATTAGACCACCCGGGTCTTTGATTTTCTCGGGCAATTTGCTTTGGATAATTGCCGAACAACTCTCGCCAAGAGACACCGTAGATGCTTCTTCAAGTTTCTTCCTGTTTGTAAGCAACTCCTTCATAAACATGGCATATTTTGGCATTTGAGCAAAGGCCTCGACAAGTGGAAGATTAATGTGAAGTTGCTTGATCATCTCCTAAAATTTTTTGAATTGAGTATCCTCCTTATCCCTATTGAGTCTTGTCGGATAGGGGACCTTTGGTTGGTGCTCTAGCAATTTTTTTTCTTTGTTTTGAGGTTCAATCGAATTGTCATGCCTGTCATTAGCTTCCTCCCCACCCACGGAGGGAGTGCCTCTCACCATGTTCTTTTCCTTGTTTTCAGTTGGCCTAGGAGTCTGCCGAACCTCAACCTCTCACCACTCCTCAAAGTGATAGCTTGTACATGTTCTCGTGGGTTAGTCTCAGTGTTACTAGGGAGACTACGCGGTATTCTTTTTGCCATGGATGCCGCAATCTGTCCCAAGTGTTTTTCGATGCCCTGGATTGAAGCTTGCATGTTTCTCACTGTCGTTTCAAGTGTGTTCAACCTTTCATCGGTGATTTGCATGTATTTAGCTAGGACATCTTTAGTAGTAAATTTCCTTTCTGTTGGAGGTGCTTGTGATGACAGTGCCTGAAACCCTGGCGGTTGTGAAAATTTCTGTTGGACCTGATTTCCCCAATTGAAATTTGGGTGATTTCTCCACCCGGGGTTGTATGTCCCACCATAGGGGTTTCCTTGAAATTTCTGCCCCTGATTCACATAGTCAACATGTTCAACTGGGCCAGCATCGGGGACTGAAATGGCGCAACAAGCAACATCATGCCCCCCTCCACAAGTTCCACAGTTCATCACTTGCTTGACACTTGTGCTCGAACGCTGGACTCTTTCTTACATAAGCAAGCTCACTTGCTTCACTAGTGCTTCGAGCTTCGCATCTTGAGCGGTCTTACTGTCTATTTCATGAACTCCTCGAGCTTGAGTCATCTTTTCCCTCGAACCCCAATGTGATTAATTTCATGCCATGTTCTCAATTAATTCTTCGCCATCCTCGGGGTATTTGCTACTCAAGGATCCACCGGCTGCAGCATCAATGAGTTGACGATTCTGGTAGCTCAAACCATAATACAGTATCTGTACTTGCATCCAAGCCTCGAAACCATGATGTGGACATTTTCGCAAGAGATCTTTACATCTCTCATGGGCTTCAAAGAGAGTTTCAGAATCTCTTTGACTGAAGGCCGAGATCTCTTGCCTTAACCTTGCTGCCTTGCTCGGAGGAAAGTAGCGACCCATAAACTTGTTCACCATCTCCTCCCATGTCTTTATGGAACCCGGGGCAAGTGAGGTGACCCACCTGTAAGCGGCACCCCGCAAACTAAATGGGAAAAGACGGAGTCTAGATGCATCATCAGATAGGCCATTGACTTTAAATGTCGAGCACATTTGGAGGAATCGGGATAGGTGCTCATTCGGGTCCTCGTCGGCCAAACCATCGAACTGCACGGTGTTCTGTATCATCCCAATTGGTCTGGCCAATCAAAATTACCGGCACTGGCAGCCGGAGCTTGCACACTAAACCCTCCCCCGGTAAACTGTGGCCTCTCATAGTCAGACACTATTCTTCTCTCTTCGGCCATAGCAATAGGAATTGATTCAGGTGCTGGAACTGATCCTGAGGAGGAACCCACCTGAGTTTCCTTCAACCGTTGGTGTATGACGTGTTTGATTTCTTCATTTTGCTCTACAAACCCAGTGGGGTTTGGACGAGTCATGCACAGAACGCCTGAGAAAACAAAAAGCAAAAAGAGATATTAGTGAATATATATATACAAACGATGAAAACAAAAACAATAAAAGATGGACAATTACAAATGAAAGCAAAATGACTAGAGCAATGATCGAAAAGTTTTCATAGTATTCTCAGATGGTCCCCGGCGGCGGCGCCAAAAACTTGATGAGCGAGCGCGCGACTAGCCATAGAGCTAGCAGGCGACTCCTCGGCCGCAAGTGCATGGGTCGTCAAGTAATAACCTCACAAGGAGGGTTGACACGACCCCTTGCATGTATCCCACAAGTGCACGGGTTGTCGAAGTAATAAAAGTTACCCTGGTGAGAGGGTAGTCGAATCCACAGGGAATAGGGATTTAGAATACGAGATTTCACTAATTAAGCTATGTGGTGTATGGAAAAGCAATATTTGGATCAATGAATGAATGTAGAAGTAAACAGAATAAAAGACAAGAAATTAAATAGAAAGATGGAAGATCAGAAAGTGCAAGTAAAAGAGAATAGAGGGGACTAGCAATGAATGAAATAGGGTATCCGGACAAGCTACCTCTAGGATCTATGCTTCTAGTGCAGGACTATGCTATTATACTTCCCTATTGATGTTAATTGAGTCGAGGAAATCCTTAGACTCACGGTCCCAAACCTAAGGACAACTGTGACTAACCTCATCATTATGCCCCGGTATTAGGATTCACGTCACCCTTCACTCTGTCACTCGCACAACTAAGCCCCAGGGAAGTATATCTACGTAAACCTCACACTACTAGGGATTGCTTTAAGCTCTAGGGATTCCTAGTGGTAAAACCTGTTCCTATGTGTAGTTCTAACCCTTTGGTCCAGGTGGAAGAACCCTAGCCTAGATTAAGCCCCAGCGCGTAGGATTCACTTCAACCCTTCACTCTGTTACTTGCGTAACTAAGCCCCAGGGGAGTTTATCTGCCTAGCACTTCACTCTATTTCGACCGCTATGAAATCACGGAAACGAAGGTAGAGAGAAACCACATCGAAGGGGAAAGGGGTACATCGCTACCTCACAACTCTCCCTCTCAACCCTCTTCAATCTTAAGTAATCTAACCCTAAATAAGTTGTCACACCTCCAAAGGGTAACCGAAATTATTCTCAATCCTAGTGTCACATATAAGAGAAAACATTAGCAAGATGAAATTAAGATTGAAACTCAATTTTTGTTCATCAATAATGGAAAAGCATAATAACAATGTTAAAGAAACATAAAAACCCTAGAGTTTACAAGTCTGAATACCCTCAAGGGGTTTAGCTCCTCATGGAGCTATACATGTTCATCAAAATAGAAAAGAAAGTACAAATCAAAGACATTGATGAAAACCACCCTGTATATGTGTGGCCGTGGTCTTGTGCGGCCGTCGAACGTCGGTGACGATGCTGATGACGCGCGCTAAACCTCCACGAAATCCTCTCCGAAATACTAGCCGCACTCACCAAGTTGAAGAGAAAGGTAGGTCAAAAGATCTCCCAAAGGTCTCCAAAATCCCTTTTTATATAGTTGAATCGCGCTTTAAAATCGGACTTATCGGGGGCTTCACACGGCCGTGTGGAATTTCCACACGCCCGTGTGATGTTTCTGTCTGGATGAAAAATCGATTCACACGGCCGTGTGGAATTTCCACACGCCCATGTGAATTCTCTAAAACCCTGATTTTCTGCAGACATTGAACAGCAGCTTGCTACAGTATTTCGCTACAGTAACAAAGCTACAATGCTGCTATAGTACTCGCCAAAACGCTCCTGGATCCGTTGTTCTTCATCGAGGCCATTAATTGGGCACACAAACAATGGTAAGTCGTGCCGATTGCTTCAAGTCTCCTTCTTGGTGAAGTTCTTCTAAGCGACACAAGTTAGACTTGTTGTGAATGTGACTGCCTTTGTGCCCCTCCAAAGGAGGTTGGCACACACTCATAAGTCCAAGCTCGTGCCTTGTTCGGTACTTGGTCCGAAAACTTCCCAACATCGGCGAACACGACCTAATTTCGTTCTTCTTCTACAATTTAGCTCCACAAACCTTCAATGCACGAGAATACACAAATGCACGCTATTTAATGATAAAATCTGATAAAAGATATGCTCAATGTAAGATAATAACGCTTCGCGGGAATATAACACAAGCACTTATCAAGGGTCGTATTCCCTAGGGCCCGAGATCTACTATTACTTCCTTTTGGAAGTCACTTTCTAGTCGATCGAAACAAGGTTGAAGCAATATTAAAATAATAAAAACAAGTAAAGAAATGCAAATAAAATAAAGCTCAATCCAGAATAAAGTTAGAGACGAAGAAGCCAATAATTAGGGAAGACCTCGGGCGAGGATTCCCCCGGGAGGAGACTAAATACGAATGATCATGGGAATCAGAAGCTAGGGTTGGCTTGGCTTTGGTCCGCTAGACTCGGATGTCGACTACCCCGGAACCTCCGTAGTGTAGTCCTAATCCAGTACGGGTTCCTCTATCTAAAAGATACCCCTACAATGTCAATGAGAACAAGGAGTCTTGATTAGGGTTAATCTAATGCACACTCTCGGCTAAATTAACCCTAAACGCGCGGAAGACAACTAACACCCGGAACCTCCGGTGTATTAATACATGAAACCCTCTTTAACTCATCAAGTGACCAAATACAATGTAGCATCTCGCCAAACAAGTATCATTCGAGATCAATTCTACGGAAACCATCCATTGTAAAATGAACAACAAGATGATGAATTAAAACCAAACAACCAAAACAACTCAATCATTCAAAGCAAATAAAGATCATTCATACAAAGTCTCCTCCCAAGGTTCACCGGGAGCCTGATGGCCTTGGGAGTTTAGTTCGGCATTACAAAATCGAGGAGTTCACAACACATAAGGTTCATCAAGGAAACAACAAGAAAACTCCCCTCGAAATGTCGACTAAGGGTTGATGGTGTAGCTCGTCGAATCCGCGCCGCCGAGCCCTTTGATGCTTGATAAGTGCTCGTGTTATAGTAATGCGAAATGTTATTATCTTGCAATGGGCATTAATTTAATCAGATTTTATCACTAAAAAGTGTGCATTTGTTTACTTTTGTGCATTGAAGGGTTGTGGAGAAGATCTAGAGAAAAAGAAGGAAGAATAGGTTATGTTCGCCGTTGTTGAGGAGTTCTCGGACCAAGCAAGGAACAAGGCACGAGTCTAGACTTGTGGGTGTGTGCCAACCTCCATTGGAGGGGCACAAGGGCAGTCACACTCACAAAAGTCTATAACTCGTGTAGCATTGGAGAACTTCGCCAATGAAGAGAAATGAAGTAATTGACATAATCTACCGTTGATTGTGTGCACAATTCAACGGCCTCGATGAATAACGATCGATTCGGGAGTATTTCGGAGAAATACTGTAGCAGGCACTGTAGTAAAAAATACTGTAGCAGCTACTGTTCACATTCTGCCGAAATTCAGAATCCCAGAGAGTTCACACGGGCGTGTGGAAATTCCACACGGCCGTGTACTGTAGCAGGAATACTGTAGCAGAAATTACTGTAGCAAAAACACTGTTCACAGGTGCCGAGAAATCACGATTCCAGAATTTCCACACGGCCGTGTGGAATTAACACACGGGCGTGTGGAATTTCTGGATTTTTACAGAAGTCCGATTTCAGCCCGAATTCAGCCCGATTTCAGCCTATAAATAGCCCGTTTTCATATCTATTTGGGGACCCTTCTCTTCTATCACTTGGATATCTTTTGGGGGGCTTTCGGCTAGGGTTTGGAGAGGTTCTTGGAGGTCTTTGGAAGAAAGCTATTGGGGAAGCTCTCATCGGCATTAATTTGGCGAGGTGTGCCCTAGGCTTGACAAGGGATTCGTTGGAGAAGACACGCGACTACACAAGACCATCGATACGATCTACAAGGGGGTTTTCTTTATGGTTTTCATGCATATTTTCTTAAATTCTTTATTGATTTTGTATTGCTCCATGGAGAGCTAAACCCTAGTGGGTATTCGGACTTGTAAACCCTAGGATGATATTGTTTCTATGACTTTTATTATGCTTTCTTAATTTGATGTTCTTTTATTGAGTTTCAATCTTGATTTTATCTTGTTATTGTTTTCCCTTAGATGTGACACTAGGGTTGAGAATCTATTAAGTTATCCTTTGAAGGTGTGACAACCTCTATAGGGTTAGACTCCTTAAGATTGAAGAGGGTTGAGAGGGAGAGTTGTGAGGTAGCGACGTACCCCTTTCCCTTCCGTTGTGATTTCTCCCTACCTCTGATTCCTTGATTCATTAGAGGTCGAAATAGAGTGAAGTGCTAGGTAGACAAACTCCCCCAAGGTTTTGGGGTGATGTGAATCCTATGCACTGGGGCTTAATTTAGACTAGGGTTCTTCCACCTGGACCAAAGGGTTAGAACTACTACACATAGGAACAGGTTTTATCACTAGGAATCCCTAGAGCTTAAAGCAACTCCACGTAGTGTTAGGCTTAGGTAGATATACTCCCCTGGGGCTTAGTTGAGCAATCAACAGAGTGAAGGGTTGACGTGAATCCTAATGCCGGGAATAGTGTTGGGGTTAGTCACGGTTGACCTTAGGTTTGGGACCGTGTGTTTAAGGATATCCTCGACTCAATAGGCATCAATTGTAGAGCATAATACAAGTTTTGCACTAGGAGCATTAGTCCTAGGGGGAGCTTTGTCCGGGTACCCTATCGTTATATTGATTACCTCTCCTACCCTCATTATTCTTCTTGCACTCTTTTATTTTCTTTTATATCTATACATACATACTTTTCTCGTCATCGATTCCCATCATAGCTAAATAGCGATAACACTTGTTTCTGAACACTATTCCCTGTGGATACGACTACCCACTCACCAAGGTATTTTTATTACTTCGACAACCCGTGCACTTGCGGGGTACACACGCAAGGGGCGTGTCAATGCTTGTCAACGTTCTCCCCTTCTTCTCTCCTTCAGTCCTAGCCAAAATCCCTCCAAAGCCCTCCAAAGATGAAGAAAGCGGTATATGGTGGAGTGGAGGCCGGAAGAGAGCAAGAATCCCAAAAAAAAAAAATTCCTTTCAAAAGCCCTCAGATCTGCTTAAATACCCCGAGGGTGTGCGGGCACTATGCGGGCTGCACAGTGCCCGCACAGCCTTCTGTCTGTGGTGTGCGGCCACTGTGCGGGCCACACAGTCACCGCACACTCTTCTGGCCAGGGTGTTCGGCCATTGTGCGGCCTGCACAGCGGCCGCACACGACCGAGAAGATCGGCTCCATGTGCGGCGCGTTGGCTTCCAGGGTGCTCTAACTCTTTGTTTCCTCTTCAATCATCCCTGAAACGACACAAATATGGTTTAATCTCGCGTACTTGGTCCTCGAAACCCTGAAACATAAATAAAAACATCAAGTGCGCAAAATGTCATCGAAAATACACAAAAGTTGCACGAAAGTACAAGAACATCATCGCTAAAGCATGATGTATTTAGGCACTTATCACCTCTGATAAGTGTCTAAATACATCACTTTTATTATGTACATTTTATTTACTTTCATGCATTTTTGTATGACTCCGATGCCCTTTACGCACTTTTCTTGTTAATTATCATTTCAGGACATCGGAAGACCATCTAGTGCATGCTTGAGCTTCTTTGGCATCATCGAAGAATTTATTGAAGCTCACACGCATCCTCATGTTTCGGGTAATAAAAGAGTGGATTTTCAGGCGCCGTTCACTGTAGTAGAGTTGCTGTAGAACTATCATTGTAGCACTGCACTGTAGCAGTGTGCGGGCACTGTGCGGCCGCACACCGGGCCGCACAGAGGAGACAGAACGGTGTGCGGGCTGGCGTGCGGCGCGCACGCAGCCCGCACACACTCGGGCAGAACATCAAGTTTTTGGTTATTTAAGGGAAGTTAGGGCATTTTGAAGCTTTGTCTTTGGCCACCCTCTCCTCCACCTTTCTCCACCAGCACCACCTCCATTCTCCACCATCATCTCCACCATTTTCCTTCACCACCACCGGATTGGAGAGGCAATTTGAAGAGCAAAACTCAAGGGGAGAAGAAAGGAAGCACTCAAGGAGATCATCACGGAGCTCAACCGGCGCGGATCCGGCGAGCCTTTGTCACCACCTTCTAGCCTACATCTAAGGGAGATTCTTATGAGCATTTTCATTGTTTATTTTGTGTTTTCTCACTTTTGATGTGGAACTAGCCTCCCAAGGCCACTGGGCTCCGGTGAACCTTGGGAGAGGAACTTGTATGGATGATGATACTTATTTATAGATGATTGTTGGCTTGTTTGTTTGATTTCAATCTATTGTTTTAATGTTCAACCTACAATGGATGGATTCCGTAGGTTTTGATTCATGAATTGTATGTGTATGGCGGGATGCTTGCATGTATTAGGTCGCACAATGATTGAAGGGGGATTCAATGTGCCGGTACACCGGAGGTTCTGGGTGCCGGTAGCTCCCCACGTGGTTAGGGTTGTTTTAGCCGAAAGCGCGCATTAGAATAACCCTAATCGAGACTCCCTATTCCCAATGACATCGTAGGGGTATCCTCTGGATAGAGGAACCTGTACTGGATTAGGGCTACACCAAGGAGGTTCCGGGGTAGTCGACTCCCGAGTCTAGCGGATCAAACCTTGCCAACTTAGCACTTAATTTCCTATATTCATCCTAACTTGTTCTTCTCCTTAGGGGATCCTAGCCCAAGGCCTCTAGTTCTCATTGCTACTTGCTCATTAGATTGCTTGTATGGTGTGCCTTAGTCCATTTTGTTTATAGCTTTTCTTTTATCTATATTTTCGTATTTGTGTTTTATACATGACTCTTGTCTTGGTAGACTAGATAGTGATACCTAGGAGGAAGTAATAGCAGATCTTGGG